>JAOXJM010000033.1:17633722-17647129 GCA_026413425.1 Tringa solitaria
TGTGGGCGTCTATTTTTGTCAGTTAGGTTGACGGTTGGACAAGATGATCTTTAAGCTCCCTTCAAACCTAGAAGATTCTGTGATTCTGTGATCTTATTTTGACTAAAAAAACCCAACAGGTCCGTGGGAAAAAGCCACTACACCTGGCTACACAGAATTGACATCTGTTATTTCAGACAGGTTAGAGATGCTCCACATGGCTCCTGTGGCACTCGAGCCTTAAACACTGAATTCTAGATCACCCTGGGCAATGGAAAGATCTGATAACCTGGATAACTGAGGCTTTAAGAACCTGCAAAAGTGGCTGCAGGTTCTTAAAGCGAGCATGAATAACATGCAGAAGAACCCAGGAGAGGGAAAGAAAGGGTGAGATGATACCACGAAAACAGAAATTCACAAGATAGCAAAAACCCAAACTGGTAAATCTAACTGGCAAAGAACTCACTACACAAAGCAGCTCCGGTATAACACTGCACGATGCTCTAACTAATGAAAAGTAAATAAATGAGTAAATTTTACTGCAGCCTTAATAGCTGTGTACGTGCTATGCTACCTCTGCGTCTAGCTCAGACGTGGCTGCCCACAGAACTTAATGTTGCCATGATGATAACAGAAAAACCTGAGACTGAGACACCGTACCTAGCACAGTACCAATCTTGTTGGTCAAGACGGAATCCGTCTGATCGAGCCAGCCTCCGCCACTGAGACCTTCCTTAAATTTGATAAGGATGGGCTGGTTACTCAACAGGACCACAAGAATTCTCATGGCTGCTGTGACCGTGGTGGAATGCAGATGTTCTTCCATAAACATCATAATCCAATCAAAACCCAGTGTCTTGACCAGTTCTTCACAAGCCCTAATTAAAGAAAAAAAAAAAGTAAAAAAAAAAAAAGTAATGTTTTACACCATTCAGTTTCTTACTAGATAGCAAAAATCAGTGTTTTCCACCACAAGGCAAACTTCAAGATCAAAGAAAATTCAGATCTATCAAAGAGTTAAGTGAATTCCTAGGTAACTTGCTACACATCAAGAAATGTTGCTCAACAAATCTTGTTAAATAGAGCAAATTCAGTGTATTTGTTTAGCAGAAAGGGAAGACTAAATATGGGACTAATCCATTGCAAGAGATTTCTCCAATTGCTGCTTTTGATAACAAATGTGGACTGCTGAACTAGAAACATTTGTCCACAAATTATAATTTCCAAATACTTTTGTTGAGCCATACACAGGTACAGAGTTTTCACAACCCTTTTAAATAAACTTGTATTAAAAAAGAAAGGTTGTGGGTTTGTTTGTTTGTTTGTTTTATTAAATGAAGAGTTTTTGGGGAATATTTGAAAGAATAAGAGAATACGATTTATTTTGATCTTTTCCTTTCCTTTTTTTTTTTAAAAGCAGTATTGCTGAAAAGCTCCAACAGGTTCAGGTTGTACGTCAACCGAAGCTCTGTCAATCACTGCATAATCTGCATATGCCATATATCCACAAAATATCTCACTTTTACAAATGCTATTTTTCTTCCATGAAGTAACGATAAGCAGCAAGCAATCTCCCCCCAAATCTACTATGTATTTTCCTCTCTTCATGATATTTACTTCTATTGTTCCTAAGTTGAAGCACGAGTTTTTACTAATGCTGTCAACAATGGTCTTGAACTTTTTTTTTTTTTTAAAAAAAGATTTGAAACAAAAACCAGTTAATGCAATAGCTGAAAGATATGTGTTACTTCCACCAGCATCTGCTTAGTACCATCATTCTTGCTACCTCAACTGACAGAACACAACTCAATAATCATAGAATGATAAAATAGTTTGGGTTGGAAGGGACCTTTAAAGGTCATCTAGTTCAACCCCTCTGCAACGAGCAGGGACACCTCCAACAAGATAATCATAATGTATTCCATTTCTACTAGCATACTCAAAGCTAATTCAGTGACATCTGTATAAATCATTCAACAGTTCCTATAAAATGATGCAATTCAACTAGTGAATTGAATGGGGGCTGCACAATTCTCCCCCTTGAAATAAAAAGTTTTATCCTTTCCTTATCTCCCTTTTTTTTTTTTTTTACTTACTGCAAATTAACAGTTGTCTTTTCTTTAGATGTATATAGGAGTTTCAGGAGGATATCTAAAAGCCTGTTCCGCAGTAGAATAAGATTAGCTGAAACAAGTCCTCCAAAATCATCCTCTGTTCCTAAATGGGAGAAAAAAAAAAAAAGGCAAAATTAGACTTTTTGAACATGGACATTTTAAAGGCTATTCATAAATTCCATACATAAGCAAATACAACCTAATTCCACTCAGGCTGTGAGGAAGCCGTGCTAAGGGGCAGTCAGCCTGCCCTGTGCTGCTGAGAAATGCTTGGTGCCCCATTATCGCTGTCACACAGTTTGATCAGTTTGAAGAATGGGTAAAAGGGAATCCCAGCTTCTCAGACAACAATCTAAACTGAGGTGGTGCGAATTAGCTAAGCTAATCACTCCTGGCAGGTAGAACCATAAAAAAAAAAAAGTCAACGCCTGCCCCCCCTGCTCCCATCCCTCACTCCCCACAAAACCCCACAATATGGTAGTTAGATTTTGCATTGTGCAACTGGGGGGAAGTTGCAGGGTGACTCCTGATACTTTATCCCTCCAAATCTAAGAAACGGGGAGAAAAATCAGTTTCCTTTTTTTTTGACAGAACCCCAAACTCATTGTCAGTTGGCAAACACACTGCAAAACAAGCCAATATGTGCAGCTCAGGACTAGCTTTACAGTTATATTGCAAATCCCTCTCATTATACTTTACGCTCTCAAAGGAGGACCACATTTTTACATTATTTAAAAAAATGAAAATCACAACTTGAGGCAACATGGGGACAGATAAACAGACACTTTTGGTGCACAAGTCACAGACGCAAACACAAAGCATCTTCTGTGGCAGAAAATACAGCAGAACTGGTGAAGATCAGTAACCTAAAAATCTCATATCCTTCGCTTCAAAAGCTTTTATCTTCCTTCCTGTCACAGCCTCAACTTCTCCCCCCAAGGTTGTTCAGTCCCCTAGGGTGGGCAAAAAGCAGCTCAGGCTGTGATTAGCCTGGGAAAAAACAACAGCTGGTCTGTTGTGAGTACACCAATCTGGATCTCTCTCCAACACCCACTCCCTCTTTTTCACTAAAAATCTCAAATTTAATCATCTTTGAGACTGCAATAAGCAGAAGTATTCAAAAGGAACAGGAGAGGTACAGGGGCATAATGATGAATGCGCAGACTGCCTAAACTTTGTTCTTTGGGAACCCAGACCAAAAAAAGCTAACTGCAAAGCAGAAACACTTCTCTCACTTGTCCCTGTGCACCTTTATATTCCCAAGAAATGTAGAAATGTAGGATCTTGGAGCACTCCCATCTAGCTATATGGGTGACACACACTCTGGGGCTAAAACATTTCTGTTCGGTGAGAGTGTGAAAACACAACTGCACAAGCCTTTTTTCTTCAGGAAAACAAGCATAGAATTGGTCTCAAAACAAGCCAATATAAGCATTCCTGAAGGACAGTAGAACTTCTTTTTTTTGCCTAAAAAAAATAAATATAAACAGGCTGTCGTAGTTAATTCTTTAACTTCCCCTCCAGCTGGAGGGCAGATGCACCTAGTAATCCTTCTTTGTCTTTTTTCTCTCCCCACAAAGAAGCAGAGATGCAGAGCTGATTTGAAGGAGCAAGTGGAGGAAACAGAACAAAACCACGCAGTGTTAAATGAAGGAAAACAAAAGAAGAGCACGTGGGTTTCGCACTGCTTTGCACGCAATATTGAAAACCAAAGTACCACAACCAGCTGGCAGCCAGGTCATAACAAAATTATGATATTACTAATGATATTACTTCTACATTTTACACAGAGATCACAACTATTTCTCTTCTACCGCTTCTGAGCCTTGCCATCACTTACCACTGTCAAGCTTCTCTTCATTGTTTATTTCCATGACTACAAACTTCTCACAGACAGCAAAGGTAGGTAAAGTGGAAGAGATGAACTGTCCAAACCTTGATGTGTGCAGAAAAAAATAGCATTCATCGATATTACAGGTGCACTCTCATCTATCAATAATTCACCTTAAATATAATGCCATAGCACTAGTGAGAGGGAGATACCCCAAAAGGTCAACTTTCCCACATCTGAAGTTTGAGGAAAATGGTCTCCATCTAAAGTTACTAGTCAAAAGCCGAAATAATGTCTAGCAACTAATAGAATCTTTGCAGGCCAGGGACCCTGCAAAAGCTAAGTTTCAAGAAAGGAAACCGGGAGTCCTAATAGAAGGAACATCAAAAGGTAAAGGAGAAGAAAACATTATTCTCAAAGCATTAAAGCTGAAGAAGTATTGCATCAAAACCAGTGGTTTACTCGACTCAGGTATAACATTTATGGCTATAGCTTGAGGTGATGTAACACAAAATCATGATTTTCCCAAAACAAGACAATGATGTGCTACTCCAAGAAAGGAGATGCAATATATTCCTCTTTCCTCTCAAACTGACCTGAAATGGTCCCTAGCTAGTACATCCTTTCCCAAGTTATACAATATTTTTCAATTTTATTTCCAGGAAGGAGACCACTCAGATAGGCATTCCCCAATCTGCCCTGTAACCATTTAAGCATAAAATCAAAGCTTTTATTCTTGAATCACGTTTTTATCATGCATAATTAAAGACAGGTAAGTTGTTCAGGTTGATGCTTCTGCTACCTTTAACTGCAGAAGTTGAAAACCACTGACCACATTGACCATTGACCACTCATATGCAAAGAACTCCCAAGCCCCGCAATATTTTATCCATTTCCATTATAATGAAACAGGAGATGAGAAAAATGTAGTTATCAAGGAGATGAACTCATTTAAAGGCACTTCAAATACTCCTGTATGTATGCATTGCAATTATATATGTAATTTTCATCAGTCAGAATTAACAGTACTATATCTGATAGCCTTAAATTATTGTGTTGGGGTTTTTTTAATGCAGTGTTGATTAAGGAAAAGTTTTGAACTAAACCTTTCATGCAGGAGAGTAATCAAAGCTGCGTTTTAGCCAGAAGTATCGTTATACTCCATCTCAAGTAATATTCAATGATATTTAAGAAACGTGCTCAGTGCTTCACACGAACGAGGGAGCTGCAATACAGCACCTTCATTTTTCACATGCAGAACGTTAAGCCAGTTTAATCATTCAGTCCTACCTGTTTAGGTACAGACTGAATTTAATATGCAAATCAAAAAAATTATTGCCTATGTCTATTTCAGTCTAGTACATAAGCATTTCGTGTTCCTTACTCCACAGCAGTATGACCATCGAGTATTTTTTGACCAAGATCACCAACATAACAAAACCAAAAAAGCCAGAATTATCACAAGTGTGGACTACCTGAGCAAGTCATAGCTGCTAGGGAAGCCTTGAAGCAAAAAGCTCAGCACATTACTAATTGCAGCAATAGTAGGCTGGGACAGAGACATATCTCGAAGAGTCAAGAGCAGTCTTGGGATAAGCTGGAATTCCCTCATTAACTTTGCATTCTTTGCTGCTTCGCTGGAAGAAGAGAAGAAAAGAAGTGGCAATTTAAAATGGGAGCATCCTCTACATATTACCTAACACTGCAAGTCTCATTTCTAGGCTCACACCGGCTCGTACCTTGACTCAGTGAGAAGTTCGATGAAGTGCTCGAATAA
Organism: Tringa solitaria; assembly: GCA_026413425.1. Classification (NCBI taxonomy): domain Eukaryota; kingdom Metazoa; phylum Chordata; class Aves; order Charadriiformes; family Scolopacidae; genus Tringa; species Tringa solitaria. Next base: position 17,639,424 of record JAOXJM010000033.1, read on the forward strand.
CGACAGATGAAGCTCATAGGGTGCATGAAGCCAGACCTGAAGTACAGAATAGACAATGACATGCTTTGTACACAAATCCACTTTAAGATTAAAAACTGAAATTAATACACCAGAGGTTATGAAAGGCTTGAAGAGATTAAAAATGTTCTACGTGACTATTTATCTGACCATTGCACTCAAAAGCTCATTGCAAGGTTCTCAATTGTTTATTCTTCAACTACAGGTACTACTAAAGACTACAGAAACACACATGGCACCAAACATATTCTCTGTAAACATATCATGGTGAAAACTTTTAAAGAATTCTGGATAAAAAAGTCACATACTATATGGAATTTCTCCTGAAACAGATGGTGCAATGACTTCTTCAAAAGGAGTTACTTGGTGTTACAAGGCTGATGTGAAATGCCGTGTTAAGGTCATTTGGCTTAAGTGAAGATTTTCTCATTGTAAAATTATCTTACCATCTTCTGCCAAGATTAAACTCAAGGTCTTCCCTGATTTTGGTTTGGGGTTTTTTTATTATTATTTTTGCCCAGCATTTCCTGCACACCATTTTAAATGATTTAGATCCTCTACCAAAAAATAATAAAAAAATCAATTGTTCAATCAATAGAAGTAATAAAAGTTACAAAAGCCAGAAAGCTCCCAGTTATAGCTGTAAATCTTAAAACTGACTTGCTATTGAACAACGTATAATTAATACTTGTGTTCTGGTGTATAAAACTGGCTTAAATGAAAAGCTTTTTCTTCTCCTCTACCTTACCGACTATAATGACAGAAAAAAATCTCTACATTTCCCTGCTTAGTTTAAGAGTAAGAACATCTAATTTATCCAATCTGAGTGTAATGCTTGGGTCACTGATTTCTGAATACAGAAATAATTTAAAAAAAAAAAAAAAGTCCAAGCCAAAAACTGGAGGCTTTTGGCAAGTGTCTTCGTAGTGACTCACAGACATATTACTTGCACATTTTTTATTCTCTTAACTGTATTCCCTTCCCAGTTGTTCTTGGTCTTCAAGGGGGAAAAAAAAAAAAAAGACAGACACGAACTAAACATTATGAAATTGGTTCTTTTGTACAACAGTTACTGGTTCCTTTATAAGGGAAAGAAAAAAAATTAAAACAGGGAAAAAAAAAAAAAGAAGAGTATTCTTCAGCAGAATTCATGCCTTGCTGTAAAAGGAGCTGGGGTCCTGATTCACACTCTTCTCTCTGCTAAAGAGTTCATCTATTTTAAGACATCTCCCACAAATACTGCCTCTTGTAGTTGTAATAAATTTTATTAAGTCTATGTTTAATTTTGTGAGCACAAAGGAAGCATTACTGTAATTTAGAAGGTTTATTCAAGAACAGCTAGTTACACGATACTGAAGAACTTATATTTCGACACAGCACAAACTTATTTCTAGGTTTAACATTACACCTCAAAGAAAAAAAAGAAAAGGAAAATTTGCTGTATGGCAAATTCCCTCTCCTTTAGATCCCCACTGAGGTTTAAAAAAAAAAAAAAAAAAAAGAGGCTCAGGTATGCCCTTTTCACTCGCTCTTTCTTTGTGCTATAATTATAGCGTATTGTTGATCTTGGCAAGGGGGGAAGTTGGGTGATTAAAGACCTTTAAGCTCTCAAAAAAAAAAAAGAAGTTGACAAGGCCAATTGATTTTATTAGAATAAAGGCTATAGTAAGCAGTAGGAGTTTTTCATAGACAAGACCCTTAAATAAAGTTGCCAGGAGTGCTCTGAAATACTCAAACATTTCAAAAAAGGAACTGGATAACTCCATAAAGCCATTTATGCCAGATGGACATGTGCTGTTAATTCAGTATTTCATAGCCGGATTAATAGTGGTAACAGTATTTTCATTTAGTTAGTTATTTTAGTATATGTGAATCAGAATACTTTAACTCTCTCTGTGCCAGGTACAGATAATGCCAAAGGAGCAAACACTAAACAACGACTTCTACGCATTGTTTATCAGCCTCTATTATATTACCATTTCTTTCTGAACTTCTCTACTTTCCCTAGTTTAGCACACCACCACTTAAATATTTCATAGGTTGTGCGAGCAGAATTTTAACTGCCTTACTATTAAATTTGCAGGACACGTATGATAAAGTAATTCTTGTGTGCTACGCTGGAGGTTTACCTCCTACTGTTCTTTTCAGCACATCTTTCATGCCTCGATACATGTACTGCAGTAGAATACACAGGTTAAACAGAATTGCTAACAGAAAACTGCAAAATACATCTTCTAAGCAACAAAAAGCAGAAACATTTGTGGTATGCATTCTTTGTTTCTACACTGATTCAAGTGGGAAAGGAAAAGTTACAAATAACCTTGTTGCTCAACTGCTTTACTGTACTATATATGAAATAGTAAGTTCTCAGGATAACAACCTAGTTTGCCGTTGTTTGATATTTAAGCTATGCTACCAGCGTCTGACTTAATCCCTATCCAGCATCACCGTCACTTTCCTGTGAAGCTTTACATACTTCAAAATCACAGAGCAGATCCTGGAAGGCAGCAGAATTCGGAATAATGGACGTCTCGTGCCCGCTGTCGACAGTTCCCACCAAGGAAAAGGTCAGATGGAGTATGTGGCTGTTCAGAAGGGATCGTTTCTTCTTTAACAGCATTGCTAGCAACTTGAACAAGAAAACAGAAAGGGAATTAGTAGCCTATGAACACACAGCAACGTGGTCTAAGCACAAAGAAGTATGGATGAAATGTCTGCGTCCCTTTTGAGAAGGCCCTTAAAGTATGTCTGATCGTCGATACTCTGGACGAAAAAGCTAGAAAGTAGCATTACGATTAGTTAGAGAAGGGGCACATTCAGGATACCCTCCAGCTCATAAACCATCTGTTTTGCACTGCAGAGGGTACCTATGCCCTGAGGATTAGGTGCACACAACCCCCCTCTGCTCTCCGGCAGTCAGTCACAGTTTAAGACAGCCCGTGACACGTTCTCAGATAGTTGAGTTCCTGGACAGCCACATGGCAGACCTAGATATAGCACCCGTAGAGTGCCTGCACAAATGAAAGGCACTGATGAAAAGTAGCCATGAGAACATAAATCTGAATAAGCCTTTCTTTTTTTTTTTCTTGCTACCCTTTGTTGCCTTAGGCATGACTGTAGATCTCATCCCTTTAGTCCTCATTTCTCTTTTAACTTCTTATAATCTGGGTTGGCAAAGAACAAACTGCCAGATGTATTATTACTATTTCTTGTCTTCTGACGAACACTTGCTAAACTCTCAATACACTGGTGTGTTCAGCTTCATCGTCCTCCTTGAAACATTATAAGAAATACAGGTCTCTGTGAGTCTCTCTCAAAGAATGCTACTTGCTGAGGTCAATACGAGTCAAATTTAAGGTCGTATGTGATGATCCACCAACTGCTTACGGTGCAAGGAGGACACCGTCCAGATTTGTTTGGTTAAGGTAAGCCAAGGTCTGCAACAGGCTACATGGAATAATATGTTTTGATGTAACTAAGCTAGTCATTAGTATTACAAGGTTTTTAAATACACTGCCCAAACCACAGCACAAGTTTTGTTTCACTAAAGCATTTTTCATGAGAAACGTAAAGTCAGTCAACCAGTCCTTCCACATAACTGATGGCACCTTCCATATCCCCATGGAGAATTAAGAAGTCTTCAGCTCGAAAGCAAATAGCATCACTAACTATAAAGTCTGTGCAGTGTATCCTCAAAATGCTGATTCTAGAAGTCCACTTGTTCGATTTTCTTCATGTGTCCCTATCCTCCTCTCGCTGGCAGGTCACGGAGACAGACGCTCCCAGGGTTGCAGGAGTGGGTTCACAATCAAGGGAAAAGAATCATTGAAGTGCCATAGCTGGGCTCTTCCTTGCTATTAATAAAGGCTCAGTTTCGGCAAAGTAGCTAAACACGTACAATTGCTCAGCAAAACTTTCCACCCTCTCCTTTAAAAGCCACCCTAAATAACTATCTAAGCTTATTAGCCAAGAGCTTAGTAAAATTAAGAGCAGAAACTCAGGTTACTACACCAGAACAAGGAATCTCCATGGGAACTACTAGAAGAGACAGTGCAATTCAATCAGCCTGCTCCGTTTTAAGACATTTCTTACATACCTGATAACCTTTGATTCTTTCCATTTCTTTGCTGGCCAATGGATTGCTCTTTACCACGCAGACCAAGGCCTTCACAGCTGCATACAACCCCTCTACATCTGATGCCATGGCTACAAGTCCCAAAATAGCCGCAGCTCCACCAATGTACTGCAGTGTAGTGGCAACAGGCTTGGGGACAAACGTTCTCACTCCTGAACATAGGCAGAGAATATAAATTTAAATAACAGCAAGTCTAACTCTTGTATGATTCACAGTGATTTTCTACAAGTAATTTGCATTCGAGCATTGCTTGAATTATGAAAATAATATCATTAGAAGAACTATGACAACTCAGAAGAAGAGGTGAAGGAAATATTGCACTGGAAAATAGTTTGCGACCTAAGGTAAAGTAATTAAGTGTATTTTCATAACGATAACTCATAGAAACTGAAACAAGCATCCCATGTTAGTAAAAAAAAACAAGTCTGTATAATATAAAAACGTTAAATAAATTTAACAATGTACCATTAACATTCATCAACGACATGATTTATCTTCCAGACCTAAGCTTTTATTGACAAATAATTAATAATTTTTAAATGTAATAAATTTCAAGTGCTCAGCTCACCCAAATATCCTATCAAAGCTGCACCAATGGAGCGTGCTGGTCCATTCAAATGCCCTGCTGAATTATGTAGCAGCTTCACAGGTGTGGCATTTTCATGAGAAGAAATAGCCAGCTGAAGAAAACAAGAAAAAAAGCAGGGGCTAAAGGATTAAAAATGCCATCTACATTAAAAAGCAAAAATACCTCCAAAAGGTGCTAAAACACATAGCTACTAGTAACACGAATAAAATCTCAGGGTACAACCTCCCTCATTTTTTTGGTATTTTTTTGTTTTACATCTGAAAGTGGATATGGGCAACTCTTCTGACAAGTATGTTATTGTTCCTGGTTGAATCGAACAAATTGCCTTGAAAGAAGTTAAAAGAAAGGAACAAACAAGTAGTACACATTAACCAACTAATTTCCCAACATACCTGTTTGGCAATGGCTTTACTATCCAACTTGTTGTAAACTTTCCTTATTTTTGCCACAGTAAATGAAGAAACTGACAGTGCATAGAGACCAAAAGAAACCTTCTCTTCCGGTACCAAAGATATTGGAGATGGGTTAATTCCTTCAGACTTCGAATCTTTGCCTTAAGGACAAAATAAAAGTTGATTTCAGTAGCAGCACTGTTTTTCCTTTCAATTTCGAGAGTAAAGTTTTAAGCAAATTATATTGCAGAATAGGTATAAAAGAAAGGTTTTGAAAATAGCTGTGATACGATATTGTCTTTACATACTTCCTTGCTGTACCAAAGAGTAGTTTGATAGCGTACAAGCTGTGGAATAAATTTGCTACTTAATACAAAAGGGTAACGCACAGCAAACATTTCCTTTCAAGGTCGTCTACAATATTAACTTGTAACAGCAACTGGCAGCCTGTGGCTTGGCCAAGCAATAGAATCACAGAATGCTATGGGGTTGGAAGGGACCTCTGGAGATCATCTAGTCCAACCCCCTGCCAAAGCAGGTCCTCCTAGCACAGGAACATGTCCAGGTGTGGGTTTGGAATGTCTCCAGAGGAGGAGACTCCACCACCTCCCTGGGCAGCCTATAAGAAGATGTGGTGCTCCCTCATCTGAATTTTTGGAAGCCAGTATTACTCCTGTACTCAATTTGGGCTGTTCACTTCTCTTCCCACCACAAGAGTGGTGGGAAAGTAAACAAAAGCCAGACTATTTGGTACATCTACATCTTTGCCTGCGACAACAGGCTTTTTACAATGGTTTGCAACAAAAAAAAAAAACACTTTAGAGAATGGTACAAGAGATGCAAGACTGAATGAAGACCAAAAGGCCCAGGCATTCAAGAGAATATATAACTGTATCTTTAATATTTCCTATGCACTGCTCCAAAGGGGGATGTTTGTTGTGAGGCACTGCAAGCCCTGTGATTGACAGCTGCCTAAAAAAGCTTAGAGGAAGCCTGCAAAACTCAGCACCTGAAAGCTCAACATATAGATCCACTTCTGCATCTTCATTCCAGGTCAAAAGGTATCTGCAATTCCAGTGAAACACGTTAACAGAATTAAAAAAGCATGAAGGTTCCTCACCTAACACTGAAACGAGTGAGAAGCTGGGTGTCTCCATTGGCTGAACCAGGGTTAAGTCTCTGTCAAGTCTCACTTAAGAGAGGGTTTCAAAGTCTTGGTCTCCCCATAAATGAATCCTCATTGCATCCTCTGCTCACAGAGATGCCCTGAAAACATTCCTCCATTTCAGTGAACAGACAAAGGAATTCCTTCTACTGAGTTAGTAACTGCTCTCCGAGAGGTCTTTCAAGACTTATAAGAGTATAAGGTATAAACACGGGACAAATTCTCAGAAGATGGCAATCTTGCTCACTGAAAACAGGGACAAAACTTCTGAAAGAAGCACTGCATGGGCAAATGGCAATTTGGAACATAATTGCCCTGTAAAGGACAACAGCAGAAGACCGCAAGGGCTCTTCCCTTCTCCCAGATTCCCACAAATAATCATTACACTAAGGAAAAACAAGCATTTTGGAAAAAGAGAGGCGAAGAGAAAAGTGTAAGACCCAGAGACTCACACTGCACCCCCTAAACTCCTTGGGTTTGACACAGTGCACACGAAGTGTCCCCAAAGAGAAACACACCTTGTGTTCTGGAGCAGATCGCTCCTGAAATACAACAAACTGGGCAAAGCTTGTGTGGACAAAAATGCACCGCCACGCTGCAAAAAGTCAGTATATTAAGAAATAAAGAATCCTTTTAAGTTACTGCAGGCCTTACCAAAAAAGGCAGGAAGATCTTTAATTATCAGAAGTGAATGAACAAATGCCCGTTAATGGATTTTTTTTTTTGGCTAATTCAGTAATTCAAACTTGCACACCACCAGTCAAAATGCCTTCCAGGAGAAACATTAATTGACTAGCAGATACCTAAATCCAGAGTTGCTTGCCAGGCTTGTCCAGCTGTCAGAAAAGCAAGTGCATGACATCGATCTGTACACGACAAAATTGAATTCTCCAAAGTTTTTCAGTAAAGATGGGCAAGGAAAGCTACCTTCTTTTTCACGATACTTCATTCTTTCACAGCCTGAACATCATCTACATTTTGGGGAGATGGGGGCATCTGTCACGACCCTAGAAAAACCTTTCACCACAAGAAGTATGACTCTGTGCACTCCCTGTACATACTTTTGTTTTCCTACCACTCTTATCACTCACTGCCTCCTTCCTTGAGATGGTGACAGTTTCTCTCCAGAAGAGCTGGAGCAGAAAAGCATTATGGTCCTTTATGGGGAAAGACAATGCAAGGACAAGACGACTTGATATGTCCCCCATTTTTATTTCTGTTTCACTGAAAAACCCTGTGAGAGCCAGGTAAAGAAAAGAACATCTTCTGATGTAATAGTGATGTCATCAAGGAGGTACTCTAATTGCACAGGAAGACAGAGCTCTACAGAACGGGAAAATCTCGCTATTGACTGTGGAGAGTTGGCTGGAGGAGCGAGGGCATGTCGATCTTGATATGCTGACACAG
>JAOXJM010000033.1:17702816-17713704 GCA_026413425.1 Tringa solitaria
CCTGATGCACCCCAGGATGCCATTGGCCTTCTTGGCCACAAGGGCACATTGTCAGGTCATGCTCATTCCATTGTCCACCAGGTCTTTCTCCTCAGAGGTGCTCGCCAGCTTTTGGACTTCTTTTGGACTTCTATTTAACAGGGATAATGTGTTAACTCTGTGGTCCTGCACTGAGCTATGGAACACAACATTATCCCAAAACGGATAAGCTAGTTGTTGAGGTAATTTGTCCTTCAAGACTGCACACAAAAAGGTGCCTCCATCCACACTTCTGATGTAAACCTTGCACTGAAACGGTCACAGTAAAACCACGATATTCTGTAACAAAGTACACAATCCAAATTCGGGTAAACTTCCATGCTGAAAAAACAGAGTAATAGTCTGCTAAACACCTGAACCGTCTCAATACTTCTCTGCTTGTTTATGTTTTTCTCCCTGGTGGCTCTTTACGTAACTTGCAGGAGCATCACCGATGAGCCGGGAAGCATTAAAGAGTGATAAAACCTTAGTTCAACATGTTACCTTTGTCTCTTGGAAAGAGGATGCGACTTAGAGCAGTACAATTGCTTTAGACTCAACAGCTACTTCACCCTTGTCTCCTTTCCCCTGGTGACCCAGTTACACCATTACAGCTGAGCTGCTGACACACTTGGCTGAGGTAACTTAAGTCTAGGGACTTCTAGTGAAATCCACAATATTACACAGGGACACAGCGTAACTGCAATACTGACTTACCTTAGAAGCTCAAAGTTACTGAAGACAACTTAAAAGGCAGAAGACAGAATAACCTTTGTTTAAGTCTGACTTTCTGCTCTCCTTTTTTTTTTATTTTTCCTGCCTACTCGCATTGCAAAGTCATGATGAAACAGAGCCAGAAATACAACATTGAAATTGAACACTTGGTTTTCCTCACAATAAAAATATTTTTTGCCAGAAACTTAAGCATTTCTCATACAGGAAACTTCAACCATCGTTATCAATAAAAAAAGCAACCAGGGGCCCAGCTGTTACAGACAGACAACTGTTTTTGACAGACCAAGGAAAAAACCCCTCATTTGGATTACAGAGCAACATTCCCAGTACAAACCATCTAAATTTCCCTAAACCTTTCACAAGACCTCCTTCTGCAGTCGCCTGCATCGCCTCCCAGTTCATCTGAGAGCCTCTAACAAAACCATAAGAAGGGAGGAGGGCCTCAAGGCTTACGTGTTCACTGGTATAACTTAGGTGAGATTACCTAGAATAGAACACACGGCGGCAGAGCATCTTGCCATCATGAACTGTTTAAAGCTCTTTCACTCAGACCAAGGTAACAGGGAAATCTGAGAGCCCTGTTACCTGTTCTGAGCTTGCCTAGAGTTCTCAGCAGATCCCAGGAAATGTAGTGACCTCAAAGTTGACTGACAGGAGCTCTTTCTCAATTAGTTGCCCCGTAACCAAGTTAGCACTGTGTAGAACAAGCGCCTGCATCAGACTTTGATAAACTCTTTCACTAAAGGTGGTAGTAAAAACCAGGAATCAGGTATGAAACATTTTACTAGCAAAACATCTTTTTAATAAGGAAAAGCAAGGCTCTTTCAAGAAAATGTAAACAATGTAGCACTTATTCAAAACGAGCCTCTTCATCATTCCATGCACTTTTTTCATATACTGCAAAAGCGTTACTATTGTGCCGTTGGAGCAGTGCTGCTGTGAACACATTGAACTCTAAAAGGAGCCTTTTGAGTATTCTTCCAGAGGGCCAATCTTTTGTTAATTATGCACCAATTTAGCTTTTCATTGATATGTGACTCATCATTTCATAAGCCTCCCTGAACAACGAGGACACAGAAATAGTCTGTAAACCCATTCGTTACCAGAACTAGCAAGATGGCTTAAACCTACAGCATGTTTGAGACATGCTGTATCTGCAAACTGAAGTTAAGAATGCTTTAGCTCCTCTGGATTTACTGATTAATAATCCTCAAAATATCAAGAAAAAAAAAAGGAACTGCATTTCACACAGAACTTCAGATACATCTGGAGAGAGCCCCTGGATACACTGGTTATTTAACTGGTTGTCTATTGCTGGCCACTTGGAAGCAGACTTACCTTCCTTCCTCACTCTAGATCCCTGCGTTCAGTAAAAATTATGCATCTTCCAAGACTATTTCCTGGATTACACACACACACACTGCCTGCTTCCAGCCAAACACACGCAACTCCCGTTTCCAACAGCTCACTACTTTCTACAAGAGACATTCTGAAGCAGACACCAAGATGTGGTATGGAACTCTCAGTCTGAGCTCCGTAATTTATTTGGGTTTTTCTCCTCCTAAAACAGACATCCCAATCTTGTCAGAGGAAATTCTTCTATGGTACACTTAAGGCAGTAACACAAAAAGCACTCAATCCCACTTAAACCTGTTCAACAGAATACAGATAACTATGCAAAGTAACTGAGGGATTCAGAGTCTGAATTTGAACCAAGCTGATACTTAAAACTGATAGCTTAAAACATTTGCAGCTAAGAATTACGTTTGAGAAACAAGAACATTTTTAAAAAGGAATTCTAGCAATGTTTTAGTGTTTGCTCTCAACAAATGAACAAATGACTCGCAGAGTTACTAAGCTAGCAGGATTGCCCAAAAAAAAAAAAAAAAAAAAGCTGTACCACAGACAGTTGACACTCCAGAAGACAAAAAACCTAAACAAGCCAAGGAAGCCACAGCAGACTCTATATGTAAGACTCACAAGAAGGTACCATTAACCAGGAACCTGAAAAGGTAAGCTGTGGAACAAGAAATAAATAGATGGCATCACAACTGCCAAGCTTCTTGAACGCAGGAAGACAAGAACGCATATACATAAAACACAAGGAAAAAAAGTCCCCCTGTAATAGGGCCAGACGAGACCTGACTGACCAAGAGAAATCAGGTTTGTTTGTGTTACACTAGCAGTTTGAAGATGACTGATAATAGCTATGAAGAACTGTGAGAAAGGAAGTGGAAGAGCACAGACAACACATGCTTCCCACCATGTGCCAGAATACAATTCAGATTTTACAGAGGTTAGAAGCTGAAGTAACAACATCTGGCAACAGCCTGCATTTGTGGCAAGAAGGACAACTCCAAGAAGGCCACAGATTAAAAACAGAGAGTTTGAGACAGTGATGTTAAAACCAAACAAGAAAAAAAGAGGAAAGAGGAAGACAGACAACTATAGGTAAGATTCAAAAGCAAAACATCTGGCAAGCACGAAAGATTGTGTGTCTTCAGCATCAAGTTCACCTCAGTAAATAAGTCCCTAGTATTCAGAGAAGGAAAAAGAGCCCATCCACAAAATTAGATGGATTCTGTAAAGAACAGTAGAGACCCGGGGAAGGAAAAACCTATGATAGACAAGGGAAAACTTGAGATCTAGGAGAAAAGAATAGCCAAAATGTATTCATACAGATGGAAATCACAGAAACCATTCAACCTTTCAAGAAATCTAAATGGTACCCAAGACTAGTTAGGCAAGAGCTGATTTTGGCAGAGTAAGAAGAAAACTTGGAGCTACTGATTCATTTTTCAGAATGCTTCCACACACGAGCTAAGTGAAGGACAGTGAAAGAGAACAGATGGTGAAAAAACATCAATCAACTACAACCAGGTTTCAATGGATTCAAGTAGGGGGACCAAGAATTAGGACGAAGCCAGCAAGCGGTGTAGAGAACAAAAAAAGTGTCATAAGAAAGAAAGGGGGGAAAGAGAAAAAGAACAGAGAAATTAAAACTAAACTGTTCTTTTTCATCTCTGAAGTCTAATCAAGGTCTAAGGAAAGACTGCTGTACAGAAATAGGACATGCATTGCTGCACTAGTTTTTCTTAATCCCAGTTATATCACCAATTGTGATTTCTATAGATACAACGCTACTGCAAGTAGCTACCATGAGGCCAGGAAAAAAAAACACAAACATTTTCTCCAACCACAGATTACAAAGAAGTGCTGAAGCAGCTATAGTGGGTATATTCCGTTTTTCAGAAGCATCGGCCACCTGTAACCACCAGAGGGAGATTTCTAAGCGTAACTGCACCAAAATAACCTTCACAGGCTCTAACCAAGATTAAGATTCATTGTGCTAATTTGTAAAAACAAATTAAGAAAATCCATAACTAAAGGGCATACAATCCAAGCAGATAAATTAAAAAGGAAGTAGATAAACTGAGTTTACTTCTTCCAAACTCACACAACATGTTACCAGTAGAACTAGGAATAAGTCCTAGGGCAACAGAATGACACTTAGGGGATCTATCCACCAAAGCGCTACCTAGTAGACTGAAAATCCTATTACTGCTAAGCCGTGACTAGGATTAGTCTTTCTACACAGCATGAGAGCAGTTCAATGCCCAACACCATCATAAGCCATACTTTCAACAAAATAACAACCTAAAAAAAGAGAAAGCTGAGGTGATTTTCCTATCTAGTTTTTGTATTTTAGTTTTTGGATGATTCCAGTTCTCCACGGTAGCATATACGAGCACGAATCCATCACCCAGGAAGAGCTTCAGGAGAAAGGGTTCAGGTCACAGCAGGAAAAAAGGAAAGCTGGATCTGCACCTACTGCTCTTTCAAGACCCTAAAACTACTATCGAAGTTATTATTCATGATGAAGTGACAGAGTAGCTGAGTGACATAAGACATCAGGAGGATTTGCCTCCTATTAATTCCAGTGATGGTTGTCAAAGTCCTGCCTCCAAACAAAATCTCAGTGCCTGAGCACAAAGGTTTACTGAAATATGAATGGCACTGTCCAAATGGCTATTATATCTTCCCTACAGACTGCTTACCCAAAAATCTGCCTTGTCCAAGAAAAGGATTCAGATTCAATACACAGGAAAAGGGCTACAAGGGCAATGAGAATACAGAGAATTAATCACAAGAGGAGATTAAAATTGTTCAGCTCGTAGCCTAGCAAAACCAGGTCTGACAGGAGATATTATGATTGTTATCTCTAAATATGCATCAGTACAATAAATGTGAAGGAGGGAGAAGAGTTATTTAGACTCAAGGACAGTGCTGTTACACAAACAAGTGGATGTAAACTTCCTACAAGGAAGCTGAGGTTGGAAATCAGATGACTCTGTAATAGCAAGCTCTGCAGAAAAGCTCTGTGACAGTCGACATGCACATGTGGGTTCCACTTCAGAAAAAGCAGTAACAGAAGGAAACTTCCAATGGCAGGTTTATCCACTAACACAACAGTATGTGAGGAGAAAGGGCAAACTGAAAGGCTGCCAATGGAAAAAAAGCTTCTGTTGTGCTAGAACCAAAGGTCTTAGGAATACAAAATACGAGCAGTCAATTCAAATAAAGAAAACCCCTCTTACAGATTCTCTAGCTTACCCTGTTAAACACCGGCAGCATCATATAAAGTTTTTCTTCTTGTTCTTTCTGGGTCATGTGCCGTGGAGGATGACAGAGCTCTGTGAAGAGGCGACGCAGATGCATCAAGCCCAGAGCATTATCCTGGGGGCTACACTCCTCCTGCCGTGGCCGGCCCATGATCCTCTTCACCATATTCATCTTGACTGACTTCTGGAAGTTCTCTTGTATCCTGTTGAGAAAGGAAAAGGAACTCACTGAGTATAACAGATTGAGGCGTTACTCCATCAAAGCCTTAAAAAATATAGCACCCTCTCTTCACAGTAAGTACCACGCTGCAGATAAGAGCATTAGCTAATTTTATATGCTAGGCATTGATCAGTATGTGTCTGGAGAATTTAAAGGCAACAACTTGAAACAGGAAAACACTTCAGCACAAAGCACTACTGACCGGGCTTTGAACACCGCTAAGCACTTTGATACTATTTATTAGATGATTTTTATGATTCTTTGGTGCACATTCCACAGCGGTTACAGCAGTGTTAATCTACATATCACAGAGTATTCTCAAAATAATTCCAGAATAAAATCAGTACCAGTTATGTACTTTAAACTCTAATCAAACAAGACCTTCAAACTCTTTCAGACATTGACTTTATCATAGAGGCATGCTTAAACTTTTTACTGACTTTCCTATGGCAAATAGACAAGGTTATCCAATGGAGCTATCGCCCATCTCACACCTCAGCTGTCGGGTTTGCAGAGGAACACCTCAGTCCTCTCCCTCCTGAAGCACAAGAAACTTATTTTGGAATCACAGAATGGTTTGGGTTGGAAGGGATCTTTAAATATCATTTTTTCCAGCGGATGTCAGGGTGGCTGAAGTCCCCTACCAGAAGCAGGGCCTGCAAGGGTGATGTTCCCTGTAGCTGAAGTCAGAGCGCTTCATCAACATCCTCCCCTTGATATGTTGTCTACAGCAAACACCAGCCATGATGGTTGCTTTTTCTCTAATTTTCACCCATAAGCTCTCAACCCATGCGTTGCTGTCTTTCAAAAAAAGAAATGTGCAATGTGCATTTTTTAACATAGAGGGCAACATCCTTCCTTGCCTGTCCCGCTAAACAGTTTCTAGCCATCTATTGCAGTGCTCCAATCAGGTGATTCATCCCACCAAGTTTCAGTGACAGTGGTCAGATGACAGCTTTCCGCCTCCTCCTGGTTGCTACCTGTGCTGCATGCGTTGGTATAGAAGCATTTCAGTTCGACTGTCAACTCTCTCACGTTTTTGGTGGAACCTTTTTGTAGGGTTGGGGCAAGTTCCTCACTACTCTGGTAGGTGCACTCATCCACCCCGCGGCTTGCGAACAGGCTTTGTTCCAGCTTTGAATCCCATTGCCCAAGCTCATTAGTTTAAAATGTGATTCACTAAGTCAGTAATCTGCCCCCCAAAATTCTCTTGCCTCTTCTAGGTAGTTGGATCCCATCTCTCCCCAGTAACCTGTATCCATCAAAGAACGTCCCATGACCACAGAAGCTAAAGCTCTGGTGATGACAGCAGCCACAAAACCAGGTGTTGAACTGCATGTTGTGTCAACCTCTGCCTGCACTGCTATCTCTGATTGAGAAGATGAAGTAGAAGATCACCTGGCTGCCTGTCCTCTTCACTCATACCCCCCAGAGCTCTGAAGTCCTGCTTGATCCTGCCCAGGTTCTGCTTCTACCATATCGTTGGTGCCCACATGTTTTAAAATATCTAACGCATACGACACAACATCTATTTTTAGCCCTGTATTAGTCTTCAAAACAACGTGGATCAAATCTTCTGAACGTGAGACTGAAGACCATGAAGCAGGATCTTGCACAAGGGTTGAGAGGGTCAGGGCAGATAAATCCCTCAGAAGACACAGCCAATTGGACACTGCGGCAAAAGGGACTATTCTCACAACTAGATTCAAGTAAGGAAAGGAATAAAAGGGAAATGGGGAAACAGTTTCAGCTGCACACACCACGTTAAGGAGACCAACAATTAAACACTCTGCAGAGTTGTAATGACTACCTCTTGCTGCTTAAAGGCGAAGGTCAATAAGAGCTCTAAAAATTGTTCAAGGGTAGAAAATGCCTCACAGCAAGAGACTTAAAGAACTTAATTATTTAAATTCTCAAAAAGAGAGGTTACCGTGAAAGGTCAATTATTAAAAGGAGAAGTGATGATTCCAAAGGTGCTGTGATTAGAGTAATGGAGGGAAAATACCCATAACTGAAGAACTCAAACCCAGAGATTAAGTTGTGAGGAAAGACACTATTGGGGTGCTAATGCCAGGAAAATAACACCAGCCTACAAACAAGGGCTACACCTTTAAAACTGAAGATAATTAACCACTAGTAAAAAGCATCAACAGAAGAAACATGTTCTCTGTCTAACCCAAGATCAAAATACCTTTCTGGAACATCTTCATAAAACAGTATTTTACTAATATGCAAAAAAAAAATTAGGAACCAATGCTAACAAATGTTTTGATACAATGCAAAAAAAATAATTTATGAAACAAGAAGTAATCAAAAAAGCTAAGCTAACGTACAGGCCTGTAACTGTCAGCCCATGCTGGAAGTCTGCATTGGCATTTCACATTTGAAGAAAAATGAGATTACTGTATTATCCCTAAGAAATAACACAGGTAACAAACTTCAAGTTCGCATGATTCACACCATTAAAAATGGAACAGCACACTTTCTGGCGGTATTTACTCCAGAAACCCACACCTTTTCGCGAACTCTTCAGCTTGGGAACTCTTCCCTCGCTGTAATAACATGTAAACTAAGCAGAACGGAGAGCGGAATACCACATCTGTGCTTAACGAGCCAAAACTTCGCTGCCTAAGCAGCAAAGGCCATATTTTCTTTTCCATAAAATATTTTAAAGATAATAATTTAAATTTCTCTTTATGATTCACAAAAATGCTGAAAACTCTAAATCCAACATCCAGAACGCGTGTTGTCATGGAATCCACCACTGCTGTAAGACTTCTGCTAGCACAGACAATTTTTCTTTTAAATCCCATTTCTTCGTTCAGCTTAAGCACCCACCTAGAACAAGAATTTGCACAGGTTCAGCCACACAGGTGTAGTTCTTACTGTCAGAGAAGTTCAAATAAACGCTATGTGCTCTTTTCTTAGTGTAGCAGGAACCTACTGGGATGGCTTCTCCAAGATGCGATCCATTTACCTCCACTGGGGACAGTTTTACCCCAGAGGAATCACAAATGCAGAGAACAATTAAAGTTGTCCTCACTTTCTCAACACAGTCATGGTCCCTCCTGCCTAGACCCTGGTACTATCATGTATTCAGCCTCAACATAAGGGATGTAGCAGAGAAGAGGGAAGAACAGATGTAACATAGTGTAAATAATATCCAAATTATTAATTTTGTTTTTTTTTTCCTACAGGTAACACGAAAGACACTACAAAATTGATATGCTTCATGCATGTACTTAATTCAGTTGGAATTCCAATCCCCCCCCAAAAAAACCCAACACAAAAGGCAAAAACCAGCCACACCAAAATACCACAGTGCTACAGAACTTCAGATTTCCATCCCAAAGACACCCCTGCAATGCTCAAGAAAATCCTCCCAAGAAGGCACTCTTTGGGAATGTCCCTTACTATGAAGCATTCACTTCCTTGATGGTTTTCACAGATACGGAGTCCATGTTGCACTCTACAAAGTGAAGATGGGGGCAGTAACACTGACATTTACACACAGAGACCTTTGCAATACCTGCTGCTTTCCTTTGACAATGTTATCTGCCCTGCGGATCAGCTTTTTTCTGGCAGTATTTTCTGTTCATTCTCAGTCTTCAGACTCTTTTAAAGTCTACCCTCAAGTCCATTGCAGATCAACTCAAATGTAGACAGTGCATTAATTTCAAGCAGAGTAGATGCTACTTGTAGAATTATTCCAGAGCTGAGTCCTACTATGTTTCTGTTCTTCTAGAAAAAATGCTAGCATGGACTCCATGCAAGATCATCCAAAATATATTGTACATGAAATTTGAAAGAATTTCTGTTATTTACTTTTGCCAGTCCAAACACAGTGATATTTTTTCTTATAACCATAACACAGATTATCTATGAAAATACAGGGAAAACAGCTGTGGGCTCTGGGAGCCGCAGCATTAGGTCCAAACCTTAGACATGCAAGAAGAATTATTCATGGTTTACAGTAGGCCAAATGCTTCCTCATTGTCAATCTCAGTACCAGAACTTACTTATCCTAAGAAAACATTGAGATGTTTAAGCTCATCTAAAATAAAAATAAAAAAAATAAAAAAAGACCCTCAGAGGAGTGATACATTAGAAACACTACACCAGAACTTTACACATTTGCTGAGTGAAAGGACAATTGCCACTATGTCCTGTATAAATATTTTGATTGAGGTTTTCTTTGGTTGGGTTTAGGCTTGCACAATAGAAAGCAGTGCGCCTAAACCATTTCCTTCAAACAAAAAAATATCAAGAAAGGGCCTTCCTACTCTACAGCAATGCATTTCCTCATGGGTTCTTCTGTCCTGCTCCTTACTGCCAGATCAGAATGCCTCACAGCTATTAAATCAACTTATTTTCATAAACCCACCCCACGGCACAGGCGTGTTAACAGCCTCAAGAGACACACAATGAACAGACACACGCCTTACACTAAAATTGGTGGTGTCTAATCTGGATATCTAGTCGAAGAAACTTTGGAGAGTAGCTAACCCTACATGGCATCTTCTAATGCTTGAATCTCTCTGCTTGCTTGCATTGTTATCCCTTAGAGACCAGCTGAAGTCCTCCTCCTTGTCAACTTGTGATCTCGAAACTTACCCAGTAGACCAAGGATGCAACTAGAGAGCAACTCCAAAACCTCATGAGAAGAGGCAAGGACAGAAGCTGGTTCTCAGGAGAGGAGGCTCTTCCCTGCCTGATGTCCCCTCTTCTGGTGAGTAGAGCTACACGATCTTTACTACACGCCCTCTCTGAACTACTTCCCCCAGGAGGTCCAAGCATGCACACTCCTCACAGAGAACCTCTGATCGGACAGTCCAGCTGTTGAGACTTTGGCATTTCTAAGCTGAGGAAGAAGTTAAAGGTTATTTTGAAAGAGCAAACTAAGCAAGCAAAAGGTCCCTCACAAAGCTGCACAATGACAGGCACATGGTTCACCAGGAGGATTGGGTTGAACCAGTTCAACCCACTACACTCATCTTCTGACACCTGGGCTAAAAAGGTGAATTAATGACAGTTCCGTATCATCATGCTCTATATGGACCAAAACTAAAATAAGACACTCGATGAGTAGATTTCAAACATACACAAAGACAGGAACAATAAAACTGCTGCTCTTGTAAAACACATTGTTGTTTTCTCCTACTGGTACAACAGTCTCCATGTGAATATGGAGAATTATCGTCCGTAATTCTCAATATTGGAGAATTAATTTTTTATTTTTTTTTTCACAGAATTGTGGTGGTTGGAAGGGACCTCAGAGATCATCGAGTCCAAC
>JAOXJM010000033.1:17715434-17725466 GCA_026413425.1 Tringa solitaria
CCTGGCAGAGGCTGCCCAGGGAGGTGGTGGAGTCTCCTTCTCTGGAGACATTCCACACCCGCCTGGACATGTTCCTGTGCGACCTGCTGTGGGTGGACCTGCTTTGGCAGGGGTGTTGGACCAGATAATCTCCAGAGGTCCCTTCCAACCCCATGTGATTCTGTGAAGAGAAATGAAGCAAGCAGTGAAGGCACAGCATGAGCATCCTTACTTAAACAACCCCTTTGTTTTCCTCCACTGGCTGTCGGATGGCCGCACATTTTCATGTGAGCAGAAGCAGAGCCGTCCCGTTTGAGCAGCTCTGATACAAACCCAAGTTCTTCACTTTTCTGTTCAATTTATATGGGAATCCTACAACATGAACTCCTGGGATTCTCAAGAAGTTTTGCTGGAGTTAGTGCAAGAAAATAATATTTTAAAGCGTTTTCTACTGTTATGGAAGCTGTTGGACAAACGATAATAAATTACAATACATAAAATACCAACAACTTACAAAGCTGAAAGACAGACACTGTGAGAAAAAACATCACACACACATATAATCATTAACACAAGTTAGGGTACGCTAATGTACGGGTAATACTACTAGAGCTATCAAAACATTTGTGAAGAAAAAAAAGTAGACAGACAGAAGCTGCATGAGACACACTTATTTTCACAATAGCTATTATAGGTCCAAGCTGTGCATCTAGTTCCGAAAGGGTGTTATTTAAATAAGCAGCTAGGTAATTATCTGCTTCGTAATTACAGTCACAAGCGTTTCTCCAGGCACTCTATTGGTATTACATCAGCAGTTTCGCAGCGAAACAGGAATCAATTTCTTTCTTTGCAGATTATAATGGGACATCAGCACACACCTCCACCCCAATTATCTCAGGAAAATGAAACTTAAGATAAGTCTCATTGCTACAATGAATCGCAGAAGTCCATTACGATCCATAAAATCTACACCTGTTATTTCCCTCCATGTTATATCTGTTATTTCTTGCCTGATTTTAAGATTCTCTACCCATGTAGTTAATACTAACATTCCGAAGATGATCATATGCACTATTAAAAAGGACCTTTTTTTGGCCTTCAAAAGAAACAACAGAGAGCTGTTCGAGCCTAGATACACATCCATTTGTCCTTAGAACTGAACAGGAATAAATTCTCTTTGTAGGCAAAAAAGCATCAGCGGGCGGTGAACGCGACTACTTCCTCCCGTTTCCCCACACCACCACCACCAAACAAAACCCAACTACTTACACACAAAGAAAATCACGCACAAGGAAGATGTGTTGCTCAAAAGGAAGCCGTCGGGACTTGAAGTAGCACAAACTCATTTGGGGAATATCGCCTGGTTCCCATGGGCAAAGCCGGAGCAAAGCCGGAGCGTGCTGACTCAGTGATAAAAGCACTTATTCCTGTACTGAATTTCCCCCTTGTTAAACAGCCAGTCATCTGGTTAAAACAGGAACTATTTCACCGAAAAATCCTCCCGACAGGAAAGTGCTATCAATCCCCCCCCAATTTTCGTACTGCAAAGTGTTATTAATTAAGGAAAGTGCGCAAACGAGTATTTGCAAGGTCGCACTATTATTTCAGGCTTGTGGGTTTTGTGCGTTATTTGTCCCTTTGCACTGAAATGTTTTAAAACTTATCTGTAGGAACCTTATGTTATCACCTGTAAGCTTAACCTTCCCTTTTTCAGATGACTGTAAGTCCAGAGGCCAACCTCATGAAATACTGGTTTGATTCTACAGGTTGGAGAGATGCTTACAGAGGTGTCTCAGTTCACAGGGAATGTCCAAATTGCAGAATTCAACACAGTTATCATTCTAACATCTCCGAAAAAAAAATAAAATTGCTATCCTAATTCAGGATATGTTTTTCCTGTTCTCTGAACTCCAATCAGATGAGTATTTAAGGATAGAATTGCTTTGTTACTTGTAACACCAGAAATGCTATTCTTATGCTCAGTCCGACCTTAATACCTTGACGTCACTGCAAACAAAACTTTCTTAATACTTCAACAAATACGAAGAACTTAAGTGGTTAGTAAGACACATACAGTTCTAAAATATGGACTATCCATCTTCTTTCTAGGTCCATTTCCCACAAATTATTCATGGTAATGACACATAATAGCAAGTGCTGATAGAGTAGATTTCCTGTGGTTTGTACCCTCTTGAAGGTTAATGTGTTATATTCAGTGAAAAAGAAGGATAACAATTAAGTAACAGTGATACTTTGACCTAGGCTGCAGGGCCGAAAGAAAGCTGTCTAGCTAAAGAATAACCATGTGCGTGTACCGTATTTGTTATTAACTTAAATTAAAATGAACTTCAGTTATATCAAATGTTTGCACTTCATTTTTTTCAAATAAGCAAATAAAGTACTGTTTTGTACTTCTGTATACAGCCTGGCTTTTTCTGACTCACAAGTACATAGCTCATACCTAGAAGATAACCCTATCATTGCATTTTCTAATTCTTTAATTAATAACCACGAAAACTTATTTCCCAAAATTACTTCCAGGACTTTAATATTTCCAAGCTGCAAACATTTCTTCCGCCACCTCCAAAACATAAAGCCCGTAAAACAAATATTAAATCCTACCACATCCTTTCATCCTTCACAGCTGAAAACAACATGTAGTGCTTCTCCAAACCGCAGTTCAAGCCGCATCCATTTTCTTTGCTTCTATTTCCACAGAGGAAAAGCACAGATAACTTTAAGATCTCAAGTGCAGAGCCACCATCCATTATGCCCTTTCAACTGAAGAGCCTACTTCAATTTTAATGTTTAGTGCAATAGCACAGAACAAGAGTTACCTAGCATGAAGGTCTACCAACGCACACGTGGAGGTAAAGGATGTGATTGAAATCCTTGCCCACAGATATTTAGAGATGGGGCTCAAAACTCTTAGCTTTATCAAACAGGAAGGAGCTACGAGTCAGTGTTACACAAAGCAAAGACCACACATGAGGCAGCAAACACGTGTGCTGCTTTTTCCTAACAGGAGCAAAACTGTCCACATAGCATCCAGAATGTCATTTTTTGGCTCAATGTGGATAAAATTGGTTCCTACATCTTTATTTAGCACACATTAGGATCCGTTACCAATATGAACACCATTCTCAGTACTGCTTTTCTTTAAGCAAGCCTTTAGCGAGACTTAAGGATGTCCATTTTTCAGCTCAGTAATAAACTGATTATCAAGCTAAAAAATTGCAAATGCCCACAAAGACGACTGACAGAAAGCTCAGATAGAGACTATTTAGACTGACCACACATATTCATTTAAGTTTTCTGCCTTTGCATTTTTTACTCTACATCTTTCTCAACCGAAATGAAAGACTAATTCTCATTTTGTCTTGAACTACCACACACTACTCCGAGAACCAAAAGGTAATGCTACTTTTGTGAACACTTGAACAGATATATCCACCGCTTCTCTAAAAGTGGCTTTTGAAAAAAGTCAGGGGAAGCTTCACGAGTAATTTTCACATTTCAGAAGCCAAAGAGCATGCAATAAATATTGCCTCAACATCCAATCAACGCTGAATAATGTTGGAAGAGATCCATTATGGTCTAAAAGATAGTAGTCGTGTATGCAAGTATTCCTCCTGCTTTTCCATACATCTCTGGTCTGAATTGCTAATTACAAGGTCTTGGTCTGTTTTGTTTCCCACATAGGAATACTACAAACATGTAACTTCAAAGAGGTTGTGATCATTTTCAGCCTTATGTCCTTCCTATTGCTTCAGAAATAAACAAGCATTTGTGCCCAGGGTTTAACACTGATTTTAAGGCTGATAAACTGCTATTTCTCTTTCAGACTAGATGGTAGCAGAGAGAGGAATTTTATTACATCAGCCAAGCATGTGCTTTTGTTGGTTTTTTTATCCAGGTTGTTAGAAACAAGGGCAGCTCTATGGAGACAAATTTTACAGGTGATGGGCTTCTACTTACTGCTCTTTCATATGTAAATTTCCTGAAGGCAGAAAAATTATTCTTCATTTAGGTATATAAATGGCTGTTTTACATAGATGGAGGAAGTTTATGCTTCGGACATCTGTTGGGAAGAAAAACCCCTATCACCACCACAACAAACGCGGATTTACGTGATACCATGCTCCTTTTAAAAAAAAAAAAAAACCACAAAAACTCTGATGGCTTTTTTACCTAAATACATGTGCTTAGACTCACTGCTGTCATTACTGAACGTGGTATTTGGGATGACTGTATTTAGAGCACGGCCTTACTGCTCAGATGTATGAGCCTGCTCCAAGTTCACAGGTTTCCTTCCCCATTCCCCCCATGCACACCTGGAAAAGCAAACAGACCAAAGTCATTCTTCCCCATTCCTAATAACAGCTCATTGTTTCATTGTTGATTCTAGTAGAATAACTGTTATAGGAAGACTTTTTTACTTTGCTGGTTGACTGCTAATGCAGGAGCCACCCTCAGGAACAAGGGTTTTTTCCCTATGCCTTTGATGATGTCTGCCTGCCAGCCAAACACACACTTATCTCTTTAGGTCCCAGATTATTTTGCCTTTTTTTTTTCTTCCTGTTGTTCAGGGGCTTCTTAGTAGCATTTCCTCTCCTGAATGGCACGGTTTAGTCATTGCGATGCAGTTCAGGTTGGCAAAGTAAAATTTCAGTTCTACTCTATTCTCAAGGGGCTGTAACTGGCATTCTGTTTGTCCAATTAATGCAAATCAGTTTATTCAGGCCTTTTGGAAACAAAAACCTCCAAGAAAAACGGCATTCAGAGATGCTCAAGATATTTTACCATGGAACATCAGAAGAACTCATTAATTAGAATTTGCTCTCCAAAAATATTGAGGAATTGAATAGCCTGTTCTACTTTGATTTGGTTTTTTTTAACCAGTTGTTACCTATCTTCATAGTATTCAGCAAACTTCCTGATGCTGCACAGATAAGTTGTTTATAAGCTTTTGCTGTAATCTTCTGATTCTGAGTGATCTATTGATTACCCCCTCCATTTCAGATGGCTTTGCTGAGGTGCAAATGTTTCAGCTCTTTCGATTCCTCCAGCGTAAGTTCAAAACCAGCACGATGTTTCAGTACTTGCTTTCCTCCAAGCTGTTTTTCAGCTGTAGGTGTTAGTAGCAGTGCTGAGGTTTGCAGGATAATTTTGAGTTTGTTTTTCTGTTCTCTTGCCAGCTAGCAGCCATGGATGGGGAGCATCCACACCTGCGAGAGCGTCCGGTTACAAACTTCCAGATTGACACTGATCTGGTAAATTCTACTTTCCAAAAGCAAACTGCTGTGTTTATAATGTGTGCACTGAGAATACTGAAAAGCAGAACTTTTCTTCTCTTGGTTTGAAACTTGTTAACTCCTTAACAATTTTCCTATAAATGAGTGTTCCAACAATACATGTCAGTGGAGAAATTTCTCCTGTTTTGTTGTTATCTTTTGTGGCTGTGCTCCAGCCAACTTCTACTTTCCTTCTGCCTCTCAGGATTTTTGTGTTCCATGCATTTTTGTTTCCTCGGTTACCACGTTTCTCTGGTAGAAAGTGTCTTTTGTACTCCTGGAAGGAGAGGAGGAATTGTATGCCCAGAACTAGTTCAGGCTGTTGCAGTCAAGGCCAGATTGCCAGCTTGAGACCACACTGGACCAGGTCAAAGGAGTGGAAACGTGCCCTAGCGGTGCAATTGCACAAGGACGAGCAAATAGTTTCTCGGAGCCTGAATGGCTATGAACAATCCACCTGAATGTGCTAATTCAGGTGTCTCTAACATAATACCTATATAGAGCCACTGCTTTGATCTTTACTGTAACCAATAATTAGGGTTAACGAAACACAGTAAGATTTTTTTATTTCTGGAGGGACCATTCCTCATCTCCTAAAGCAGAAAGGCTTCTTTAATTTTGAAGAGTTTTGTTTGGTCCTTAGCCCTGCAATGGCAATACATTTTACCTTGCACAAATGATTTAAAACCTTTTTTTGGCGTAAGTATTAACTTTTTTTTCCAAGCTAAGGAAGTGCTAGAGAGTGAACAGTTCGAGGTATAGAATTTCAGTGTTCTTCCGTGGCTAGTAAATCTGAACTGGCTTTTAGAGATCAAATCTGAGTTTATATGCAGATGAGGTGATTAAAGGCTTTGCACTGAAATTCACAGATGAAGTCGTAGAGAACCTAGCAGTTAAAGGTGAATTTTTGGTAGCTTAAGGGATGGACTGTATCTCTTGGTCTTGTTTTGTGAAGAGATGAAGGATCATCTATACTGTTATAGGTACCTCAAAGAGGAGGCTTTCTGCACCTTTTGGACTGCCTGTAGATATTCTTGGACATTAAAGTTGGTCTCTCTCATACAGGGAAAAAGCTGCAACACTTTCAAAAATCCATGCTTATTTAGCTTACATTCTATTGCTACTAATGGTGTTGCTACTAATTATCTACTTTCAAAAGTATTTTTTCCCCCCTCCTTGACCCATGTTCTACTCCTGCTTGGCCATAACACCAAAATGAAAGTTATATTTCACAGTGAATAGAAGTTTTCTTGACAGAATTTTATGCAGTATACTGCAAGATTAAATAGGACTGCTAGAAATCCCCCCAAAAAGTGAGCTGCTTTTATTGAAAGAGAAAAAAATGAAGCCTTTAGCACTCAGAGACAGGCAAATTACTATTTTAATATAGTATTTCTCCAACTTTGTTACATTTCCAAAAACATTGTCTAATGTGAGTCAATAACAAGCCTGATTCACAGCAGAACTACCGTACTAGAGAACAGGCTGTATTTCAAAAACTACTTAACTTTACTAATTAAAATGAATTATTTTCTTATTATTTGTTAATAAGAAGAAACAATAACTTCTTAAATCTACCTATTCTTCACTTATTTCTGTAGAGCCAGTATCAAAAACACAGAAAACAATGCATAGTTACATTACTTACACTATTCAAAATATGACATTTTTGACTAAATCTCAGCTTGTCATTTGGTTCGGTTTCTCTTTGCCCAACTCCAGTTGCACAAAGTACAAAGTTGTACAACTCCAGAAGAGTCTGACAAGAAGTCATCCGACTTCACAGAAGCTAGTCACGTAATTAAATGTAAGTCTAGGGAAAAGCATCACGCAAAGAAATACAAGCAGTTTGCATCCATTTAGGTCTCAATCCTACCTCGAACTCCTGAAGCTCAGCGCAAGCATCTTAGTTTTCAAATCCTCTCCTCATAAGATATTACAAATAGGAGATGGCAAGTTCCTCTGCCAGCTCATCATTAGTAAACATCCTCCTGGCAGTCAGGCGGACCGCCCGAGCTTTGCGCCGCCATCTGTACCAGTGCCCAGGCGGGTTTGATTGTGGAGCAAGCACAGCTGGTCCCTCCCAGCCACCACAAGGAGAGGAGAAAAAGCATTCCTCCTGCCTTACAATGCCCAGGCCACAGTAAATGATAGCAGCTGCTTTACAAAAATAAATCAAAATCACACAAGCAGCAGAATGAGACGAGAAACCTGTACGCTCTAGTAAAAAGACATCTGGGCTGCAATGTAGCCACTGCAAATACAAATGAGGTATCGCAGATTACAAATGACTTTGTAAAACAACATTTTCTGTGATATAAGAAGAGCAGGAAAAAGTAAATTTGTTTAAATTTCAGTTACAATAGAACCAATTATTCCGGAAAAATAACAGGAGTACAAGAGACCTTTGTTACCAGAATCTACATAAGATGCAACGTGGGTTTTCTTAACTTTAAATTCTCTGCCCTTTTTCCCCCCCCGCCCCCTTTTCTAACAGTGTTTACCATTCTAGCTTGCAATGCTATTTTCATGCACAGCACCTTACAATATAGAACTGCTGCTTCAGATCAGCACTGCCAGGTGTTTTGTTTTAATACGGACAACCAATTTGCAGAAGTGGTAGGATTTCCAAAAGAAATCATTATCAATAACTACAGTTACTCATTTGTTATGTCTCGCCACTACACTAGTCCCTTTCTCTGGTAATAATTAAAGGTACAGAGAGAAAATTAGGATTGAAGCTGCAGCTCTCTGGACAAAAAAATAATTCTTCCAGTGCCACGGAAGGATGCCGGAATGACTACAGTGGTCACTGCTTTTTTACTAAATTTATACCAGAAAAGAGCCTGAACATCCACATAGTAAAAGCACAACTACTGAAGCAGTCTATTCCCATTCTCTCCCTGGATTCATCTACAGATACACACAATACACACAGTAAGGAAATATCCTTCCTTGCTAAAGGAAAAAACTTCATCAACAAGAAGTAAAAAAAGAAAAAATATAGTAATTGTATGTAATAGGCACTGCAATGTTATTTACAGCTACAGAAATTACTTACTACTTATTTATAACAAGTTTTGGCTTCTGCAGTGAATCTGTGAAAGTGTATAGGCTCACTTGGACATCATGCAGAGTGCTTGGCCATTTCTAGATGCAAAGAACCTGGGGACAGAACTTGAGAAGACAACTTTTTAAACACTATCCCTTTTCTCTAGTTGTGTGTCCCTTTTAAGAGTAAGCAGTGCACAGAATAACTACTTTTGCTTATTTTTCATACAAACATGATGCGATAAACAGAGTGAAACCCAGCAATATGTTGCCAAAAACTCATTAAAAAATTAAGGTGGTGGAGTCTCCTTCTCTGGAGACATTCAAAAACTGCCTGGAGAAGATCCTGTGCAACCTGCTCTAGGTAGACCCACTCCGGTGGGGGGGTTGGACTTGATGATCTCCAGAGATCCCTTCCAACCCCATATGATTCTATGATTCTAAGTAAATAAATGCTCAATGCTAGGATTTAATTGCAACAATAGTACCACAACAAAGGCTTCTTCTCTTACGCATTCATATATTCCTTTACATTTTTACCATACACTCCTTTCATTAATTTGGTTTTACTTCTCTGTCTGAATTTGCAGATGTTCCTTCAAATACGCACTCCAGATTGCTCCATCTGGGAACAAGGAGTGAGAGAAAGAGGAAGGTGTTTGGGCTTTTTAAGTCAACTTACTTGATAACAGCTGCTATTTGAACAAAGAAACGATGCTCTAAAAGCTGAGTAATTTACACACAGCTCAGAGGGGTAGCAATATTCATGTACCCGAAGGGATATATTCAAGCCCTGTTACATATTGCATAAAATGCATACATTCGTGCCCACACACTCCCACAATCCATCCGGATAACAATCCTGCATGCTGAAAAGTGACCCCACAGCCACAGTGCCGACCTCACTCTTGTTACCACGCTCAAGAGATGGCACGATTCAAAAGAGTGACCGGTTCAACTCCCACAAATTGCACAGAAGCAACAAAGCCAACTTACTAGCAAAGGATGCGCTTGGGTGTGAGGTACAGGGCCTTTCATAGCAGCTACACATTCCCTATTAGGGGAAGTAGTTGTGCAAGGCTTCCATATTAGAGGAGTAAATACAAGTTGTAGTAAGATACCCATCTCTAATGCAGCGATAAGTTTCATCATCCTAAACCATGGAACAAACCAGAGAGTAGTCGCCTCTTGGTAGCACTTCTCTCATGCAGGTATTACAGGGGTGATTTTTATCTTTTTTTTTTTTTTTTTTTTTTTTTTATAAAAAAGGTGAACTTCTGGCAACACTGAAGAGCGGTAAGTACTTCTAACAAACTCTCACTGCAATACAGTCAGACGGCAGCCCACTTCTCCACTGTTATTTCCTCACTCATAAAAATTGCTGCACATCAGTTTTGTCTTCCGGCATTTTGTCCAGTTATTCCTCCATCTACAGGAACACGCCTTTGAGGTTTCTCCCAGGCAGCTTTCTGAAGTTATAATCAAACACGAGAAAGCTCTAAAAACTAGGTTTACTGTGCCTCCAGTTTGTTTCAATTCATGGGAACTAGAGTCTTTCCAAGGGATTGCCTAAGGCTCACCTTTTACAGACTATCACCAACAGTAGCTCTTCCAACTCCCTTTATTTGGGACATAAGACAGAACATTCACAGATTCACAGAATCATCAGAGTTGGAAGGGACCTCTAGAGATCATCCAGTCCAACTCC
>JAOXJM010000033.1:17736498-17747851 GCA_026413425.1 Tringa solitaria
CAGCCTGTCTTCACAGGAGAGGTGCTCCATCCCTCTGATCATCCTCGTGGCCCTCGTCGAAGATCTTATATGGAAGATATCCCACTCCGTGAGACAATGTGTGAAGTCCCATGCTAACCCTCAAAACACGGACACCTCCACACACAACAGCAAAGGGGAGGACCCTCACGAAAGGGGTCATCATAACATATCATTACAGCTACCTTACTGGGTACAACTCTTAGATGTTGCTCCTTTCCACTGAAGTCATCCAAGAACTAAAAGCAAAAAAACCCACAGAATCCTTGACCGATGATCTCAGGCACCACCCACTCCTACGCCTTTCAGACAATAGTCCCTTCTTACCTGCGAAATTCTAGTCTTCAATGGGTTGCGTTTCAGCCTGATTCTTCTCACCACAGCAAAGCACTGAGAAGAAATACATGCAAAGTGCCAACCAGGTACAATAAAAGGAGACATCACCCTAGAGAAGCTGCTCGAGAGCTGCATTCACATCTCCTCCAGAAGCATCCAATACAGAGAGGTAGAATGCCAAAAAAAGAACTTCAACAATTTGGCACTGGGTAGAATTTAAAAGCAAGGAAAGGTTTAAACACAAACTCTTCAAGCTTTTTTAAAGTAAGACTATGAAAGTCAAGGAAATAAATCCAGTCTCATTTACTGCAGGCAAGCTCTGTTGAGGAACCCAAGTCTCACTTCAGTGTTACCGCAGTCA
This sequence comes from Tringa solitaria, assembly GCA_026413425.1. Lineage (NCBI taxonomy): Eukaryota > Metazoa > Chordata > Aves > Charadriiformes > Scolopacidae > Tringa > Tringa solitaria. Next base: position 17,737,214 of record JAOXJM010000033.1, read on the forward strand.
TTTGGAAGAGTCACGAAGACCTAACACAACTGATTTCTACACCGCTGCAAAAAAGAAGTGCTCCATAAACTGCACATTTATGTTAAGTCAAAGCCAAAATTAGACTGAAAAAGGAACAAGAAAATTGTTGTACACACTTGATGTTACTTCACTCTTTAATTATTTCCTAATTAAATTTGCATTCTTTGATAATATCTACTATTATAAGCTGATGCTCCAAATGGAAATAAATGCTAATTCCCCCACCAAATGAACCATCAAAATCATGTACATTTAAATAGATTAGTAAAATTTATTTCAAGTTGTCTTCAGAATATTCTCCTCTACTTACTCAATCTTCAATTTACAAGGATGCATTAATCTACAATCACCCATAAACAGTCTTCTGCTCTTAACAGCAAAGAGGTGTGCTTCTTTTAGAAATACATCAAAATCTGTCGGCATTAAACTCAAGATGGTCCCTACATAGATATGCTGAACTGACTTGCAGGTCACCTGTGACACAAAATTTCAGTAATTAAATCGCTTGATAAGAAGCACTATCTTTTTACATAGAGGTTTTCAAATTAAGTAATTAGACCTTAATGTTGCAGCACTATGATTCCTACCATAGAAATACTGGATGTTGTTTACACATAAGTAAAAAATGATATAGCCTGGAAGGCATCTATGGAGGTCACCTTCAGTGACCTTTATATGGTGACCCTTCCTCAGCTCAAGGCCAGCTTAGATCAGATCGCTCAGAGGTCTAGGTAAGTTCTGAGCATCTCCAAGGTGGAAATCCCATTACCTCTGAGAAACCAACTCCAGTGTTTGACTAGCTCTACCTTCATGGTCTAAATTTTTATCCTAGCTGTAATTTACCTTGTTGCTGCTTGTGTCCAGTATCTCTCATCTTATCCCTGTGCATCTCCAAGACAATAAGCATAATCAAGCTTTCTACAGTAGCCACCTCTTCTAAAATAAAGATTGGTGATCATGTACATACTCTGTAAGTTGATCAACTATCAAAAGATAGGACCCTTAATCAGATCAAATATATATTCAAATAGCGAGTTTGTATTGTTTATACAAGCTATTATTTTAGTTATGAAATAATAAAATAAACCTTCATAAACACACATAACATTTTGCTACATCAAATGGGAAACGAAAGCTAGAAAAATAGAAAGGAGTTCTGTGTTTATTTCAGGAAGCTAATGCCTCGCTAATCCTTTAGCTCTCCACAGGAATGAATAAAACCCTCTGGATACAGAGACAAACCCTGATTATCTAAATCACTTGTATCTAAAATTCCGAAATCCAAAGGTCAGATACCTCCCCAGAGGACAGATGCTCTGGCACCCCTAAGGATAGATCAACTACCTTGATGATATTTGGAGACTTACAACACAATTTTAAGGACTGCGTTCAATTGCCTCAGTGGTGGGGACATGGTCATTTATTTCTTTAACTAAAAGAACTGTGCAAGTTGTTCCAAATAATACAATCAAAAGTAAATAAAGATTTTTCCCTCTTAATTAGTGTCTACATGCTAGTTGGCTCAATATAGCTACACTCACTGATGTTATATTGCATAACGTAATCAATTTATCACTACGCTATCCCAGTCATTAATTCCAAGCTCATATTCATTTTTATTTACTTTAATTAAATCACAAAGTTACAATTTCCTAATAAGGGTTGAAGGCTGACCTATATTAAAAGGTGCCACAGGCTACTGGCAGACCAAAGAGGAAGCCAGGCTTTTCACAGCACTGCATGGTGGGAGGACAAGAGACAACAGGCACGAATTGATACAGTAGAGTTTTAGACTGCGTATAAAGTGATGCATTTTCACCCAAAGACACAGAGACACCAGAACGGGGCCCAGAAAAGTTGTGCTGTCTCCAGCCTTGAAGGTTTTGAAGACACAACAGCATCAAGCCCAGTGAAACTTGGTCCCATCTCACAGCTGGTCCGGCTGAGAGCAGGAGGCTGGACTAGAGGTCTGCTGAGGTTGCTTCCAACCTGAGAGATCCTGAGATGTTCTCTTCCCCCGTCACGTATACACCAAGCCAATCCCAGCATCCCATTCTAATACTTAATGTGCAGTCTGTTGATTTACCAGATTCTTTTAACTCTGGATCAACAGCCTTCAGCTTTTTGCCCATTCTGCTGCTTCGTAACACAGAAGGTGACCTTTCCACCAGCGACGTAGTTTTCTCTCTGGGCCTCTCCTTGGAGGCCAGAATAACAGTCAAGAAGTCTGCAGTAGATGAAAAACAGAAAGGAGAGAACAGAAAGCAGACATACTAGAGAACGTGTAGGAAAGAGGAAAGGCTCCCCCAAATATACAGACCTCCTCACTAGCAAAGTCTTTTGTATTTGCCTCACATCCAGCCATAGAAGATCCAAGCAGGTTCAAGAGCCATTCCAGCTGCCATGTCCAGTAGCACACACAAGTCCTGTGACAAGTTTTCCTTCAGCACCCCTACTGCTGGGGGCAACATTCTGACCTGTGCTAACAACCCTTCCTTAACAAGGATGACAGAGAATCACAGCATGCCAACATTTCAGTGGTCCTACCTGGACTTAAGTTGAGTCCACGGTCCTGCCCAAAAGCCCTGGAAAGCTGCCTTTGACAACAAAACACCTATTTGTGTGGTGATGTATTTCAGGTAACATTTTCGTTAAGTGCAAGAGCGGCCATCACATTAAGTGTCCTCCCCCAAAAAGCCTAGAAGCATGGCTTCACAAGACGTGCAGCACCAAGCCACTCGCTCAGTCTGTCTTGAGTGAAAGGAAAATCAGGGCAGCAGGCAAAGATGCAGCAGCCCTCCAGGCAGGCTGCACATCTGCCCATCTTCCCCACCAGTCCTCCTGCCCTGGGCTAAGCAGGCTTTTAGGAGGCTGTGTGCCGCACAGCTGGTGTCCAGGTACTCCCAAGGATCAGAAGAAACAGTTTCGCAGAGGAGGTTTCATTTCTGGGTTGCCAGCTAGCTATTTCTGTTCTACAAGAACTCCTTTCTGGCCAACGACCTCGGACTTGAAGCCTTGATGTGCATGTATTCCAAGAAATTACTTCCTCTCTGCTAAATTTAATGTTACTGTTCTCAGAAGGTCTCTGTGTCACATCTCTTTTTGCTAGAGAATTTTGCCAGCTCAGGCAGAGTTAAGGGAATAAGCAGCTAATACTCAGCTCATCACTAGGACTTATTATACTAAGCTAATTGATCTCTCCTGTTTCTTGAACCAAAGAGAAAACTACGGTACTGGAGATCAAGTCCTAAAAAGAAATAAAAGACGCGTATAAATGGAGTCAGTCTACACAAATTATGACCATGTACTTCTTTCTTTTCCAGGAAGTAGTACTCAGCACTTGAAACATGATAATTTAAGTTTCTCAAAAGACTTTTTACTTTGCAGCTAGGAGAGCTCAACAGAAGGACTTTCATTTTTTATTTTTTTTTCAGGCAACATAGCTAAAGGTTCATTGTGTGCTTATTTAAAGTATCTCCACACAGTGCATCTCCTCCTATTAACACTCACATTCAAAACTCAAACCAGCTTTTCTCAGTGTCTCCCCTGACAACCCCTTCACTCCTCAGTTCATTCATGGCTTTTTCCTTCCCTTTCTTCCGAGATGTTAGATCTGAGAGATCCCAGATCAACAAAGATACCATGTAATACACACTCCTGATCATTATTAACTTGAATCAGATTTAGATCACTAAATAATACCCATTTTTATCCTCCAATTAACAGTGTAACTAGATGCATTGCCTATCAATCCTAAGAAGTTGAAAGCAGAAGAATGCAGATAATAGATTTAGTTTTCAACCTCTTCTTCTCTCCAAGCATGCATTCCACAAAGAGAACTTGTCCTGCCAAGGCTTCAGCCATAAAGTCTTTAATTCACCCATGCTTTTTTGTGTAAAGCCTTTGCTTCAAAGCACAAGGTCTGTAAAAAGACTCAGCAGGAAGCAAGTTTCAGGTTCAGACCATTACAAACGGGTAAGATTTAACGCATGCACAGGAAAAAAAATATTATTGAAGACACCGAATAACTTAAGTCAAGGAAATGTCACTTGTGCCTCCATGAAATTGCAATGTGTCTTCAGTCATCCACTAACCTCACAATTTGAGTGGTCTGTATGGTCAACCATGAAGAAGTATCTTAAGAGAGATAAGTATCAACACATCATGATTTTAACTCGCTTTCCACAGTTATCCAGTTCTCCCAGTTACATGAGCAAAGAATCATACCTTTATTAGTCATTACTTCTAATGGATTTGTAGTTACTGAGTTTGTGTATGTGTGAATTTTAAGTTTCCATCTGGACTTGGGTTGGGGCAAGGCGGGAGTGCTGGTGGTTTCATTTTGGTTTTTTTGCTGATGGAAGGAGAGGGGACAACATTTAGGAAGAGGAATATAGCAGCTACTTGATGATACAGCTTGATCCTTCCTTCCCCTTAACACATTCTTACTCAACTTGCTCAGAATATAATTTGAAGAACCTCTTCTTCCTCTGCCTGTGAGCCACTAAATTATCATTCTTTTACAATTTCTTCCTCTACTATCTGCCTGGAGTATTTAACAAATGAAAAAAAAAAATCCAAACCTATTACTCTTCTATTAACTGAAATCTAAGTTGGTGACTTTTTTTTTCCTATTGTAAAGTTAAAACTACTTGAAAATTCTACACTAGAAATATCAGAGTAAATCAGACAAAACATGATTCTGGCTAAAATTATTTGTGTCATAACAGAAGTGTACCAAACAAAATCCATAATGAAAAAAGAAGGCCAACCAAATACCATAAAATTTTATTATCATAAGAAATAAGTGGACATGAAGTAAAAAGAAAGCTAAAAATTGGTGAGGTATAACAGCTGCCTGTTAGCACTATTTAAGCTGTTGTTTATTTCTGTTCAGATCTATTTTTTTGAGGGGAAAAAAAAGTGACCTTACAGTTAGTTTGATAATTATCATTAAAGACACTAGCTAACCATAATCTGATGACTGTAGCTTCCTCACAATTCTGTAAAGAAACGTCACATTTGGCTTGATGCCCACATCATTAAAATAATCATAATAAACCAAAGCTCATGTGGTGTTATTTTGACAGAATCGGGGTTTTCACAACACAATCAGAAGACTAAGTTCTCTGTGACTAAATGAAGAGCGCTGCTAAACACTGCAAGGTACCAGAACATTTACAAATGGAGATTTATTTAAACAGAGCTCAGGAAAGGTACCACAGAATCAGGGAACACCGTACAAGACAAGTCATTAAGCTTATTGATGCCACCACCTTCCTAGTTTATAGGAACTTCAGGGTTTTTTTTTAACTCAAATAAAAAGTTTAACCAAGGTACTAGACCTGCATGCTTTTCAACTCCCAGACATCACAGATTTTTGTATTCCAACCCAGGTCCGTCAGGAGATCTCAAGTTGGAATTCATTTAAGACACTAATTTGGGCAATAATATTTTGCCTTGTTTGCAATGAAACATCACCACCTTGGTTCTCTTCCTGATGGAGATTTGAAGTGTAAACACCCTTTAAATAACGTGATCAAGCATGATTCTTGATTAAAATCTTTCTGAAGTCTCTCGTTACCGCATACCACAATTGAGATTTACTCTTGTAAGAGTAAAGGTGCAATAGACAGATTAGTTTGAATTCTCTTTTAAGAGGATTAATATTTCATGGATACGTCCTTAGTAATTAGTTATATAGAAAATCCAAACAGCACTGAACAGGAAAGACACTACAGACTGATCAAGAAATTCTTCAAGAATATTACTGAACTTGAGCTGCATTTCCAGTCTGTTCCTAATACCATTGCAAATTGGTACAACGCTTACCTGCAACTTGTTAGAAGAACATGTAGAATTACAATTTTCCATTGCCTTCATCAGAAAATAAATTCTCCAATAACCAAACTCAACAGTGCACTAAGGCTCAAAATAAAAGGGGAGATTGAGGCAACTGCAACTTGGAAGAGAAACCACCAGACTCAAAAGGAAAATAAAAATCTTTTATCCAAAGCAGCAGTGAAACATCTTCCTCATAAATTGTTCTTAGATTCTGGCTCTACTGCTGACTATTTTGGAAAACAATAATAAGAAAAAAAGCTTTTAAAGTTAATAATCCACACTGGATCCTGTCAAACAGATCACTACAACCAGAAAGTCAGAGGCTAAGTTATGCATGTATTCATTGAAACTCCTAAAAAGCAGTTAAATCCTTCTTGAAGATAGTGTCACTTAATGCTGGATGAATCAATTGCAAGAACCACATGTAGAAAGCAGAGACATGGAGGCAAACAATAAACACTCCAGGAACACACTGATTCAAATAATCACCTTCTTTCCTGCAGCAAACAGGACAGACAGATTCCTTACAAATCACTCCACTGTATGTTTTTAAAGAATATTATTTTGGAATTCAAATAAGTTCTTGGGCAAATTCCTAAACTAATAGGTTTCTATTTCCAAAAGCATCTGACCCACTTCTCAAGTCCAGGTTAAACCATGTCTGTATTGACTTCCATTTCATTGTCCTTCAAACGTTTGCTTTGGTACCTGGACATACTGCATACACAACTCTGACACAAAGATGTTTTGTGCAGGGTCATAAGGTGGTGTTTTCCAAATGAAGTGGTTTGAGCCAGGACTTCTCTGACCTTTAAGAGCTAGCTAGTAAGTTACAGACTTATTTCCAAATTCTTTCCATTACTCTTTTTTTAAAAAAACAAAACAAAACCAAAAAAAACAAACCCAAAACCCCAAACAAAACCAAAACATCCATTTTCACTGCCAGAGATGACAAGTCCTAAAAGCCACAGAAATCCAGCTTGGACAAGTTCTGATGTCACTGAGAACTCTGGGATAAGGACCATGGAACACCTCAGCCGAGAAAAGTCTGAAGAGCTATTTCAAAGTTCTCAACAAAGTTATGGGCCTTAAACAAGCATTATTTTTGGAAACTCTACATTAGACCAGGGCATCCCCACGACCATGGTGCTAAAGAGGTACCATGATATCCAGCTGTTTTGTTTCATTGGTTTTGGGGTATTTTTCCAGAAAATATTGTTCAATCCTTTCCTCCCTCTTCATTAGTTTCTGGGATTCCCCGTATCAGAACAACGTATGAGTGCATTTGTAGTGACAGAACTGCAAGGCTGAGGTATGAATTCTAGCAGAGTCTTCAATAACAACAGAAACAATCAAATAACTCAACATGGCTATCAAAAATGGATTGAACACACATAGCTGGGCGAGGCTATACTTGAGAAACACAATATGGAAGCCAGAACTCAATGTTCCTGCCATGAGAAATTTGGGGGTTAGAGGTATGAGTAGACAGGATTGAAGTATATACATCACACATCCAGCCTTTCAGTTGCAAAAGAGAATTTCTTCTGTATGTCTTGTCCCTCTAAAGCAGGCTGAGGAATACTGTCACTGAAGGCCAGAAAATTCCAGCAAAAATATCTCAGACCAAAAGACCACAATTTCTTACAAATGTCAGCACTTTTACAAATCCTAAGACAACTTACTATCTCCCCAAATACCTGATCCACATTACAGCCACCATGAGCAGGAAAATGCATCCTTTGCATTCCCTAGAATTGTTTAGCGTAAGACTTACAAACTAGATAAGTATCTTAAACCCCTACCCCCAATTTATTTCCTGGTGTAGGACACTAAGCTCTACAGCCTATTTATGACTGATAACAGACCACATGTGAGACAGAAACACAAGCAGCATATCAAATAGCATGCTATTACAGATCAACTATTATTTCTCCTCTATTGGGACTTGTATATGGTATACTTGGTTCATCTGTGATCAGAGAACAGCGCCGCAGCCTGAAAGTCTACCATCTCTTGTCCCATCACCCAGGAATGTACAGGCAGTTGTACAGGCAGGCTTCTCAATGTTCATCACAGATCAAAACAGTCTGTCTACACTCACTCGAGCTCACGGGAAGCCACGTAACTTGACACAGAAACAGCACGACATAAAACTGAACTGAAAAATGAAGCATGAATAGGGAAAGATGCACAGCGTTTTTATAATATATCAATTGCCTTTATTTCACTGCAGTGAGATCATCTGGCTGTAAAAGCATGAGATTTACAACTACCTCACCTTATACACAGGGGTACTGTATTTTATTTCATGAGCCCTGGGAGGGGTGAAGGGTGGGAAGAGAATTAAAATTTCTCTCAGGTCCACCCTTTGAAGGAATTAAAAAAAAAACTCCAGCTATTTACATACTTCTAATATCATGAAAAAATGAATTTGCAACTTTTGACCTTAGATTCAACCAAGGCCATTTGCGGTAACATTTCATTTAGAGCCAAACAAATGCCTTTTCTTATATATTCACAAAGCATCAAGCAATTCTGCTTCTCATGAAAAAATTAATTTCTCTATACATTTCATACTTCACATGATATACAGGGGTAGTTTGATTTTGCAGCATACTGAATTGAAGAATAAATCCAAACAAGCCACTGCCTCACTGGCACTGGAGAGAGAAGGGAACAGTAACACAGGGAAGAAAATAACTTGTTCACAAAAGAAGCAGGGGGGAGTGGGCAGGGAGGAAGAAAGAAAATTAAAGAAAAAAAAAAAGCAAATAAAAAAAAAAAAAGCAGCAACCAGAACACAAGCAGCTGGCGCTCAGGGACTATGAAGGACTTTGGCTCCACCATAACAGGATCAGTTGCATAATCGCTGCTGCCTGAGAAGTTATACAATGTCCACCCTTCTCCTCATTTGGAAAACAAACAACAACAAAGTCCTTTTAGCACACAGCAGCTAATAAAGGAATGACTACATGTTAAATCCTACTAAAGAGAAGGCCCTCTGTAGTTTCAAGCATTACTTTTTAGCTTATGGAACATAAAACATTAAATTCTATGTTAACCCTTACTAAAATCATCTTATTTCCCCTAAAAGCAACATGTCCTAACACCAGTGCCAAGCCACAAGAATTTACCACCTGGCTTTTCCAGCCCTGCTCTCTTAAGCCATGTTTGCATTGGAGAAAGCTTTCTCTTCAGGCTAAGTTGCATGAAAACTTGACCTCTCCGGTTGCTGCAGAACTTTGTGAATTCTGTGGCTATCACAGTACTGGAACCGGAATCATAAACTACTGAAAAAATCTGAGACGCTAACACAATTCTAATTCTGTAATCGGATATTCTGTACATACTTACAGCAGAACTGGGAAAATATTCGTAAGAGAAACGAAGACAAATCAACATGCGAGGAATAGCACAGCACTGAAGAAAGAGGTTTTCCTGAGTGGTTATGTATTGTGCAGACCTGCACGCTGGGGCATTGCACAGAATCAAAAGGGAGGTTTGACTCAAGCATGAAAGACCGCTAAGATACTGCATGCTGACTAAGAGGCAGTTGAATTTTAGCTTGCCAGGACTGAATCCATAAAGATAACTCTAGCCTAATTATAGCCCTCTTGTTAAGAAGTTGGGCCAAAAAGAACCAAAGTTTTATCTCCTTGTCTAAAATTTGCATTTCTCTGTGATTATCTCTTTTCTGCTGTAAGTCTTGTCCGTTTGGTTCTTCTTACCTCTGGGTCAGAAGGTTTGTATCTTCCTCCTGTGATTTGGGCTCACAGCCCAATGCTGCTGCATTGCAGAGTCAGCAAAGACATGATGCAGCAATATGCCTGAATTTCTTTGGTAGTGGAAGTACATATCACTGCTGCCAAACCCTGAAAGCCACCCAGGTAAAACTCAGAGGTCCCATGGCACTTCAGGGGAAAAAAAAAATAAAAATAAAAAAAAACGAAACATGACAACACTGCTGAGATGGCCATCCTGGCCATTTTACGCCCTGTTGTTATTTGCTAGCTAGTGTCCAGAATATTGCTAAATTCACTCATTGTGCAAAGACAGAGCAAACATTCACTCTTTTGCTCACCCCTACAGCTCCAAGCATTACAACCTGTGCTGAGCACAAACCGCTTCCTGAAACAATTGCAGGAATCAGCAGCTCCCCTCAAAGAGAAGGAGAAATATCAGGATCCATATTGCAGTGGAAGCACAGATCAATTAAAGAAGAAAGGGAGACACCTACCCTATATTCCCCATAAGGCACCACTCTAGCCTGTCAGCGCCTGGGTAGGCAGACAGATGAGGATGGAACCATCTCTAGCCAAGGCCAGGCTGGATGGGGCTTTGAGCAACCTGGTCTAGTGGAAGATGTCCTTGCCTTTGACAAGGGATTGGAACTAGAAGATCGTTAAGGTCCCTTCCAGTCCAAACCATATTATGATTCTAAGAAGGAGAGAAGCTGCTAACCTGAAAGCATGCACAAATGAACATGCTGGCCACAACCCACATTGATGCTGTATATCCAAGATATTCGGGGACCAGCAATTACAGAAAGGCCCACTCCTCTCTGCTAAACTCACCAGCCCTGAACTTGCCTCAGGAAAGGATACAGGTGCTTTTCTGCCACACTAGCCTCTTGCTGTCACTGCACCTGCAGCAGACTGTCTTGACCGGTTACAATTTCAGAAGCCACGGCCAGGTCACAGCAGCATTTCACTAGCAACCACCACAACTGAAGAGTAGCACATTTCAAACTCCACTTCTCCCCCCCCCCCC
>JAOXJM010000033.1:17747876-17765202 GCA_026413425.1 Tringa solitaria
CCCCCCCATCAGATTGGGGATTGCTGCAGATGGCAATAATCCAATCCTTAAAGCCCCTTACTGTGAATATGCTACAAACCGACATAGCTTTATCCATAATGTTTCAGCTCTGAATTAAATAAGCCACTTACCTTTCCTAATGCTTCTGCAAGAACTCAGAATTTTGATTAATGACCTGCTCTGCGCCAAGTGCCCCTTACACCAACTTTATCAGCAGTCCCCTCACTCCCTGGCTCTCTGGCAAAAGCTGTGAACAATTCTCACATTCAGGACTCAGGGGGCTGTTCAAAGAATAAAGCAACTCCAGCCCACTCTTATAAAACTACTCTACACTAATCCGCATGCAACTGGAATAGCTATTATGGATCAAGAGTGTGATGCCCTTCCTTGTGGGGAATACAAGGAGATCTGACACAATCACCCCTATCCTCCCCCCTATTGTTTTTTGCTTTGGTGCTAAGGAAGGGAGAGAAGGGGAAAAGCCACAAGCATAGAGTGCTCCAGGACTCCAATGTGCAAAATCCAGCACTGTTAATCAATTTACTTATGAGATAGATACCCAAATGCTAAAAACTAAGCAAGTCAGAAAGCTCACAGCTAAGCTTCCAAACCTACTAACTGTGCTACCCACTTTCTAATGCACACGGAAATGGTGTACATATGTGTCTTACTAGTAAATTCACATACCTAAAAGATAATCAACTTAAATGACTTACTGCTTAGTTGTCAAGGGTTGCTCTACAGATGATGATTTCAAATTAAACAGCTCTTTGGAAGCATGGTCTTCAAACCAGCATCAAAGGTAATGGAAATCAAGCACCTGTAAAATACAATCATTTCCTCCCAAGGCTATTCAGGCATCCTACACATCTGTCTTGGACAGCTGGGTCCACACACTTAGGAGAGGTGAATTCTGCCCACTGCATGGCTCAGCTGATGAGCAGTTTCTTTTAACTTAATCATTCACTATCCACTATCAAATGCTTCAAGTCTGTAACGACCTTTGTTTTCAATGAAGGATGGACAAACAACAAACAGACTCACTGCAACCCCCCTCCTAAGCCACTAGGGGAAAGGAAGAGAAAGGAAGAAACAAGAAGGGAAGAGAGAAAGGAAATTTTTTTTTTAAAAAGGAGTAATGAGAAGGAAAATACTTATCAGTGACGTGTTAAAAATTACAAAATTGAGCAGGCAACTTCAGGATGCAGGAGAGAAAAAAAAAGGAGATACTTCCAGAAGACATGAAGGAGATGTAAAATGGAAGACAGACCACTGCTGTGTGGACCCACAAGTCCTAAAAACCTATTTACTTAAACCACTAGAAGCTCAAACGCACGTGCTCAAATCTGATTATCCTGCTTTATAACCCTAAAGCTTAAGTTTGGAGAAGAGGTCAAAAACATTAAAGCAGCAATAACATAAAGCAATGAAAATAATTGTTGTTTGTTTTTCCTTTTAAATGGCTTTTGCCTGCTTTGTCAGTAGCGTACCCTAGGAAGTCACAAAGCTTACTGTGTTTTGGCCTAAAAAGAATACAACCACGAATATACCATTTCCTAAACTTGTCAAGTCTCAACAACCACTCCTCTGCTCAGCAAAAGAAACAACCATAAAACTTTCATCCTTACATCATCCCAGTCAAGATGATTTACGAAAGTAACACAAAGAAACAAAATTAGCATTTATGTATCTTGTACAAAGCTGAAGTTCTTTAACTCACTAATCACCAATCCTATGGACAAAAAGGAGTCAATCCAGATTGTCTGAATCAGAAACAATTATGCTGATTGGAAATTACCTGTGTATGTATACGCTCGAAGAAAAAAAAGAGCAAAATACTTAAGTCTAAAAAAAGCAATAATATTTGGAATGCCAATGCTATCCTGAATTTAGATTAACTGAAATTATCAGAAGCAATTAAGGGCGAAAAAAATATACCCATTTAGTCTCCTGTGTATTCTCCCTTTGATTTTTTATTGATAATTAAAAAGATCTCCATACTTAAATAAAAAAGGCAGGGATGGGGGTGAGTTTTGAGAAGGGCCTGAGTATCAGCCGCGTGCTGCTGTCTGTGGTTTCTCCTTTGCTCTGAAGCATTTCCAGGAGGACAGCGGAGGAATTCTCTGTAGCAATCTTTTACAAAACAATATTTTGGCAGAAATCCAAAGCATTTGTATTAAAACTGAAGCCTGGCGGTCTGTATCACCAACGGACTTCTGGAAAGTCCACAAAACAGTTCTGAAAGAATTTTCTTTCAAAGGCAGGTCAGGAAGGACGTATAATTGAGGTTATGACACACAAAAAAAGACCCCCCAAAAACCCCCAAACCAGCAGAAAAGACAAATGAATGCTCTGGCAAACCAGAGCACGTGCGCGCGCACAAATGCTTTTCCTTTGCTTCCCCTGAATATCTCAACAAACCAAAAAAAGGAAAGCAAAATAATGCATTTGTTTCATTTAAAGCACTCCCAGACAAACTGTAGCACATATGCCAGGCTTACAGGAACAGACACTGCAAGAGAAACACTAACTGTGAAACAGAGATGGGTCACTAACCTGGGTTCTCTTACTTGTGGCAAGCTGACACATTCCTTCCATCTGCCTGTCCAGACTTGCCAGCGTACCACTTGGAAGCAGCTGAAAAAACTTACGATGACTTTGATAATGTAAAACGTACGTTCAGATACCACCTCCTCCTCCTCGATCAACCAGTGGTGACACCCAAAGGAAAAGCAATTACTCTACCATCCAGCAAGAGTTGCCCAAAAGGGACTGGTAATCAGGGGGCAGGGCACCGCTAGCCAGTGAGATGAAGGAAGGAAGGAATTGAAGAGCGGGAATAAAAACTCAGGGTGCATGAAAGGCAAAGAGCATCAGAGGTGGAAAACAAATATTCTCTCCTTAAATCCCCAAACTTTTTTCTCCAATTAAAGAACAAGGGCAAAAGCTTTGTCTACATCCAAGTGGGACCAACTACTGCTATTTCCTAAACTGAAAGAGGATGAGAGAAAAAAAAAAAAAAGAATATTGCATGATGAGTGCAACAATTTTCTTAGGCTTGCAGATCCACTAGGAGAGTTTCTCTAAAAGCTCAGAAGAGCTTTCCAAGAACTACTGTGGTACCAATGGCACTGCTTTCCCTCCACCTCCCTGCCCTGTCTACAAGACACCTCCCTCCCAGCACAGTGGAAGCCAAAAAGAAACGAACCAATTTAGTGCAGGGAGGACCTCATATTCTGAGACCATCTGACACACTTAAACTATTGGAGAGAGGGGAGAGGGGGAGATGATACACGATCAATGTGGCCTTGTCACATGAATACACTCATTCACTACCAAAGCTGGTATGTGCTGCTCAGCATCATTAAACTGATAACTTCAGCTCAGCAACTTCACTTTAATCACATTAAAGATACACCAGCTAATACAACGAATATATTAACAGAGGCCAGCAATTCATGCACCTGAATGAACACAAAAGGGCTAACTGCCGACTGACACTATTATTTTTTCAGTACAGCCAAACGCATGGTTACATGCTAGGAACCAGAGTGGGAAGAAGGGATCGGAGTACATGAAGCACAAATTCCAAAAGGACAATCAACAAGCCCATGGCAACATGAGTTACATGACCCTTGGATGCAGCAGGAGGCATCCCCGAGTTAGGGGAGATGGGTAGGGAAGGAGGGGGGGTTTCAAAGCAGGCAAGAAATACCATTCCATATACCAGAATGCTGACAGACTACCCCGAGACATCTTAATGTCACGCTTCTTAAAGGATCTTAAGCTCAAGAGAGCAACTAGACTACAAATAATGACTAACAATTGCTTAAACATATTTTATTTACCACTGAAAGCTAAATTTATTACTGAGGGTCAAGAGAAAGTTAAAAAGAGACTGGGTCATCTTCTCTGTACGCAGATCGTATTTACGTAGCACTGGGCTCACTGACCTGGTGGATAATGGTATTACAACATGCACTGGAAGGTAAGCAAACTCACTTTCGGTCTGGAAATAAAAATCTCTTAGGAGAGTGATAATCAGCCAGGAGAACAGATTACTACCCATTATTAACCATTACTAACCAGAGCCACTCATTACACGGGATGTCTTTCTGAAAGAGACACTTTCACTCAACTAAAAGATGCTGCAACCAATGCAGTGACGTGTCACTGCTTATGTGGAAGGCTAGTCATTTCTAACCGTAAAAACCATTAGAATCATCCAAAGATCACCACTGAAGTACCAGATCCTTCAAAAAACAGCTGTTTTTAACTAATAAAGGATACCACAGAGAGTGAAAAAGATGTCAGGCTCTGTGACCACACTGCTCCAGTACACACATTTTCCAGATCCTGCTCTGAAACATCCATGTTCTCTGTCGCTTTCTCTTTCTCCCCTCCTCCTTTTTCATGCCTTTTTATTGAAAAAAAAATTTTATTTACACTGGGTTAGCTATTCTTCAAGAAGAATCAACAAGACCCTGCACAACAAACAGTAGAAAATAAGAACAACCTATTAAGGGGTATAAATTTTGAGACAGTGCTGTATTTTTAGTACAAGCCTCCAGCTTACAATGAAGTTTTGTCACGTTCTTCTTCCTGGCCCTTTTCAAAATACTCTTAGGTATTTTGAAATACCTAAAGTTTGAATACTCTAAGGTTAGGTCTTAAGAACCCCATCTCAGGAACACTCATTACAGAAGGTTTAAAGAAGAGTAAGAGCTTACTTACTAGTATCAAAATACTTAAGCATAGCAATGAAAAAGAAAGGGAGGGTGAGAACACCACTTTCTTCCTGTAAGAGAGAAACAAGGAAAAGCATTAACACAATACGGATAAGCACATATGGATGTGTCCCACCATTTATTGTTAGTTCATAAATAGAGGGGGAAGACACTGAAAATGGGAAGCAGAAAGCCGCAACGATAAATTAGAAGAAACTCAAGCAATGAAACTCACTACTGCTTGTACTGAGATTGCTATAATTAAGCAAAAGCATTATTCCTCCACTGGACACAATGAGTACTGCCATACTTCCAACCAATGGTGTTTTAAAAACAAAACTATAAACTCCCATGTGTTGAGGAGACCAGTCACTTAGGCAGGCAGCTTCCCCTATGGACAAATGATCACCTGTCAGCCACAAAAACTGTCCTTCCTCCAGCCTGTGACTCTTCTGGGGCTGGCCAGCATCGGACTCCCAGCTGCCAGTCCAGTCACAAATGACAGCAAGGCCCGTGCTCCATGGACCACCCTATACTATTGCCCTAATGTGCAAAGCCTAGAAATGCATATTTCTGAGCACTAAAGCAATCAAGCGCCATTCTTCTGTCTCAATACAGTTCAGCTTAAGCATTATTCTAACCATACCTGATAAGGGAGCTGTAGGGCAACAGAAAATTTGGTTTTTTACCCCAACGCTCAGAGTCACAGTAAACTGGTTGAAACAAAATTGCCATAACTAGTTAGCCAGACTACTTCTTTGTTCTTTTTTGTACAAAAATACTTATTTGTTGTTACCAAATAAACAAAGAGAAGAGGGATGGGGATCTATTTTGCTGGGTTTGCTTTTTATTCGTAGATTTTATTTGTTAACTGGCAAACTGGCCGTGGCCATGTAAAGTAGTCATTAACAAGAAAGGGAAAAGAAAAAGGTCAAGTATTCTTGGCTAAGCAATTCTACAAAATTCTTCAAGCTATCTGCAAATACCTCTTGCCTAGTCTAAAGAAATGGTAGCAATACCTAATACCTAGCTAATGGTAGCAAATTAATGAAAAAATAACAGTAAAATAGTAAAAATCTTCACCAGACCTCTATTTTCCTTTCACGTAGAAAAAGCTAACTTCCTGAAACAGTTATACTAAAATCCACTCAATGATAATTTTCATATTTTAACAAGAAAACACAACACTGTGCATCTACCATGATTTTTTTTTTCTTTAAACCTCAAGACCACCCATTAATCCCAAGCAATGCAGCTCTGCTAAAGATCTGGGTTATTCAGAGACTTTTTTTTCCAAAGGTTATTTAATGCTTTAACAAGAAAGTATGACTTCTGACCAATGTTTTTTCTGTGTTCCAGCTGAACGCTAAACTTTCAGTCAAGTCAGGGTGCTCCTGATAGAGCTCCTGCCCTCCTTTCCCCAATTAACTACAGCCTTGTTTCCTTGAACATACACCCTGGGCAAAGCACAACGGTCAAAGGACACTTATTGTTTATAACTAATTTGTTTAAATTCACAAAAGCAGCCCACGTTCTTCTCAGCAGAAAGCCTTCCACATGCTGTGCTAACTTTCCAATGAGGTTTACATTAGCCACTGCCAGGACCTCATGGCCACCGACACCAGTCGCTGCTGCCCACCACTCCAAGAGCAAATGCAGCAGAAGTCTAAGCAATAGACCAGTTATAATACAGTAAAACATCCAGTTCTTCCATATCCCATCAAATAACAATGACCTTACTATCTTCAGTATCACATTAAAAAAAAAAAAGAAAAAAATTCACCTTCTGCCTAACTTCTATAGTGCTTCACAGTGCACCTGAAAGATTCACATGCCTTCATTTGATGCTTAAATCACACCAAAAGCTCACCCATCACCTCTTATCTCTTCCTGTAGAAAGTCAGGCCTCCAAACCCCATGCTCCCAACTAAGACACCCTACCAAGTGTCCTGCTTCAAGGAGGCAGGACTAGATGTCCCATTCAACCAAAATTTCGCTGATGCATGCAAACTGTCCTAGGTGAATTAAAATTTTAAGAGGAGTCTTTCTTCCCAACACATAATAAAGATCAGTATTCAAAAACAGTAGCAGTTAGTCTGTTGAATACAAGTCTTGCCTCGTCGTTAACACCAAAATAAACCCTTCAACATGGTCCTGATACCCATAGATACCCAAAAGCTTTTTCTCAGAGCATCAGAGAAATGAATTTTAGAATACATGACAAAATAGGACTGCTAAAAACACTTGGTTTTGTTGGGCATTTTGGACAAGGCCCAAGACATAAGGTAATTTTTGGAAGAGGCCAGAAGTTCACCATGCCTCTTTAAGCACCCTTTTAAGGTCAAGTTTGAAGAGGCAGGCTGTGAAAGTAAGGAAACCCAACATACATACCTACCTCCCTCACTCTCCACCCATAGACACATACCCACCAGAACAGCCCCAAAACATTAGCCGAATCCTGTGCAGCTTAGTACAACTATTCACAGAAATAGTTATAAAGACACCATATCTCAAGAAAGCTCCTAGAAGTAACCTCCATCCTCTAATAAACGACAGAAAGCAAAAGAGACTATTGGTTTCTGGACACAGAACATAAGGCCCTCCCTCATACAAATCACAGGCTGGTTAACTTCTCTGGTAACTTAACTTGGAGAAACCAGGAAATTAACAAAAAAAAAAAAAAAAATCAAGAAATGTATTTCAATTGACCGTGACCCTGCAGTGTTTGAGGCGTGGGAAATGCTCCACTTTCCTACTTAAAGGCCACCTTGAGAGGAATACTACGGAAGGCAGACAACAAGTAGGTCTTCTACAGATCTCCACCACCGTAAGTCTCAGCTTAATGCAACAAGACAGACTAGAACTGAATTCCATGCAACATGAACACCTACTAACAAGGGCATCCTCCACTTTCTTCTTTTTTTTTTTTTTATGATATAGATAAGCTTATTCTCATGTGTTGTGCAATTACGTTTTCACCTGAAATGTTTGTCCTTACTCGGGCTGCAAGTTCAGCTTCATTCCTCAAAGGATGATGGAAAAGAAGATGGACAGGAAAGAGGAAAACAGTTTTCATCTTTCAAATTTATTCTGCCTGTGCCAGAGGAAACCAACCCCTCACCTTGGTATATTCTCTACACAATCTGAACTACTTCAGAGAAGCATCAACTATATTGATCTCTTTTTATTAAAAAAGATCACAATTTAAAGGCATATAGCTAGATGAAAAACATTTCCCCATGTACATTATTTGCAATACACACACTTCCTCTACTTCCATTTATTTAAAAAAAAAAAAGCTTTACTGAAATAAAAATCAGTTATATCTTTAGGTGGTTTAACTGATCAGTAGGCTATTCTAATTCACACCAGGTAACTGTACCAATAACTAGGGAAAAAAAAATACAGCTACTAATATAGCATATCCAGACACTTGTCTCCCTAAATACAGAAATATCACCAGTGAAATTGCAAGGAATTTCAAACAGAGAGCAAGAAAGTAATTTTTCCCCCTATCCAACACTGCTAGGAACACAGTTATGTTCCCGGTAAGAAACTGAAAGCAAAGTATTTCTGTCTCCAGAAGTTGCTACAGTCAAAGAAAGAAGTGTTGTTACTGTGCCTTTACACTCTCCAATAAGGAAAAGCTTGAAGAGATACTCCCTGGTTACTTCATGACCCACTCAAAAGCTAAATTAAATATTCTTCACTAGCTTAGCCTCACCGCTCAGAACTGTTAAAAAGAAAACTTTTGCAAATCTAATTAACAAGCAAATTAGCATCCTCTTAGAGCATATCCACAGAGACTTTGTTTCTACATTTTCTGTTGTGGCTCACTGCTCAACTCCCGTTGACTTCAAGTATTAGCATTTAACTTATGATGCAACACCAAAACTGTTTCTATGCCTGTTCCACATGACTGGTTATAAAGAATGTTTACTTCTGCCTGTTCAGAGATGCATCCTTTCTTCTGCAAGTGTAAAGAAACTCCCAAATTACTTACTTAGTGAAATGAATTACTCCCCTTCAGTCACTTTATCTGCCAGAAAACCAGTGATGACCAGAGTATTGCCAGCTCTGACCCCATCCCTCTCGATTTCATCATATTTGTGGCATCCCAACTCTGAGCATTTTGCCATGTGAAGATTCCAAAGATGTTGTAGCCTTCATAGTTGTGGGAAAAATTTGACAACTCCATGGTCAAGGCCCAGAGATCAAAAAGGAAATCCATTTATTTTGTGCTCTTAATGCTTTTAAAGCCATAACTTGAGTCAGTATCACAACTGAGGGCCTGCACTGCGACGTTTCAACTCTTAGGTTAGCAACCCTGAGAACATCAAAAAGCACAACTTTTACATTAAGAAACACATTCATCATCTGCTTTGTGTGTCATTCTACTATGCGATACACTCTGTACTCTGTGCACTCATGCAAATACAAAGCAAGGCCTTGATCTCGTCCCTGCCTCTCGCATGAAGGCCCAAGGACATCCATAAAACCCCATTAGAAGTAAATGAGTCTTGGCAAGAATACAACTGCAGAGACAAGTCCTAAGACCATCAATGGCACTCTGAATGCTATGGAGGTGGTGAAGCTTGACACAAAAACAGTAGATAGCGGTCCTATTATCATCAGCCTGCAGTGAAAGCACTTTCCTCTCCTGTTCCAAAGTCAGAGCACTGAAGCCCACTCTCTCCCATTCAATAGGGATTCAAAAGCTTCTGTATTAAAACAAACACACACGGGAAAACCCAAAGTCCTCTAAATTTCTTCCACTGTCAAAACAGTAAGGCCCTGATTCTACAAGATGACTTTGACAGATACCAGGGCTTACAGCATTCAACCCAAAGGAACTGGGAAGTCCCAACTCTTGGCTTCCACTACTTCTTTGGCTGCCTTCAGACAACTGCTTTGTTCCTTCCCCCACCCCACCCCCCCCCAAAAAAAAAATAAATTACGGATCACTTCTGAACTTGCTGCAGTTATTCCATACAACACTTGTTCTCTGTTCTCCATAGTTTGGATGCAGGAACCACTTAAACTAGTACTGCCACGGAAGACTCCATATCATCGAGCTAAAGCCAAAAAAAGCCCACCCCAAACCCAAAAACTTCACTAGTACAGCCCATCTACTATGAACAGCTCAAACGCCAACACTCCACACCAGGCTAATAAACCTCAAACAAAAACTGAGGCTGATTATGCCAAGCACACTTCTATCTGATTAACCTTCTTAACGATCTTTACCCTCCCTAAGGCATTCTGAACGGTCTTTCTCCCTTTTGGAATTGTCCATCATCCAAGCACTTGAAAACTCTTCTAAAAGGAGCTTTGTTACCAAGCCAAGTAGATATTTTGTCATATTTTCAATGAAAAAGTCTGTGCATTCTCTCTGTGTGCATCTTTTAAAATCTTTTTTAACAGCAAACCTTCTGGACACCCTAAGCATTTTCCTAGCCCTGCAATTTCTCTTTCTATTCCCCTAATCTCAAATTATACAAAAAAAAAAAAAAAAAAAAAGGATATACTTACAGTGCCAAGTAAGCAAATAAACCTTAGGAAGCCCCTGGTGCACAAATCATCTCTTTCCATTACAGCTCATCTGTGAGTTAAGATTCTGGTTCTCAGCAAGAGCTAGGGGCAGCAAGCAGCACTACTGATCATCATGGCATTCAAATACAGTCCACTTTCTGAAGCGACATCCCACCAGCTACTAGTTTACACAAATCAAACCACCGTGATTTGAATTATACTGAGATTTTTACCATGTCTGCATTTGCAAATAATAAATCATCTGGTAGATGTAAGAACATAAACATGGTTCACTTGCACCCACGCTCCACCTGGCAGAATGACACTGAGAAAAGTAACAGCAAGATAATCCAGGTAGAGCTACCCTCTAATACCCAATGTATGGTGACACCTCTGACAAAACCAGCAGTGAAACAGAAAGCCAGATGAATGTTTCTCTCAAGAGCTTCTGATCCACATTCTCACTGAAGTCATACTGTTCCAAAAACGAAAGACCCTAAAAAACATCTAAGGAATATGTGGGAATATCCTCCCTTTCTAGCCATGTGTGTCTCTCTCTCATGATTACCAAATTGTCAGCTCTGGAGGTTTTGCTTTTCTCCATTTGCTTATTTGACACAGCTGCTTTAAGTCAAGCATCAATTTTGGTAACTCCCCTCCCTGCTCTGAAACCTTTCACTGCAAAGCTTCAAATGCACATCCAAAACCAAAACTGGCATGGCCATCAGAAAAAAAATGGATGATTCAAGAGAGCGGATAACTTCTTTCACCAACTAGGAAGCCTGTAGGAAAAGTTCCTGGAAAAAAGTAGACAAAAGCCAACTGTAAAGGGTCTGACTTCTCTAAGATAGGTGCCTTAGAATTGGAATAAGAAGCCTAAGTTAGGCATGTAACTGATGAATACCCACTCAACCTGAAAAAGTACAAGTTTAACTCTTACATACTCTCAGTGTAATACACAGTTTCTCTAGAACAAGAGAGAAAGGGATGAAATAAGCCATCTGGAAAATCCACTTGTTCCATGTGCTTTCAAATTTATTATTGTGTGTACACTAAGTTAGCCAACCTGCTCAAAGCTTTTTCCCCCCATAGTTTTGTGACAAAATGCATGACATGGAAATAACAGTATTTGTGAAGGTATAAGAACAAAACATTCTTCTAATGTATATCTGATTGTTAGAATTCAGATGCGTCTGTCTTATCTTTCTCCTACATTTCTTAACATTTACCCAAAAATACAAAGCTATGTGCCTTCGTACCATCCAACATCCCCCTAACATTCATTTCTTCCACACAAGTCACTCTCTCCTAGCATAACATTGTTCTATCACTTTCAAAATTTTAGAAGACACTTTTTTTTTTACATGTGGCACAGTAAATTCTGCAAATCTGTTCCTATTCTGCAGTATGACAGAAGCATCAGAAGTCACATGCTTAAGACAGGCATAAATACATCACAGAACATTGATGAAACAACAAAACCAGCAAAGCAACCAAAAGTGTTTTCCCTCAAAAAGGAAAAGTCCCTAACAATGACATGTAGCTCTCACTGGAATAATCCGATTCCAAAGAAACATAAAACATTTTTTCCCAAATCTCAATACAGACAGTTCTACTTTCCAACTCACAGATTCGCTCAACAGGTGGGGAAAGAAGAAAGACAGACAAAAAAAAAACCCACACCATAAAAAAAGCCAAAAGGATTCCCTGCTGTTATTCCGAATTCAAAAAATGTGAGCACAATTGTCAAAAATTATGTCAATTGCACATTTCCATACAGAACAGAAATCAGAAAATTTTGCTCTAAAGCTGTTCATGGGGGGAAAAAAAACAAACCCAAAAGATACATATCATCTTCACTCACAGAAGACTTCAGGGAAATAAAAAAAACCTCACCTCCACCACATTTAGAGCAAAGCAAAGAGAAAAGCATTAAGGGATTCCTTCCATCTTTGGAGCTACAGGACACAGCCCCACTTTGCCCCTGTTTTGAAAGCCTCAATACCAACCAAGAATTCCTAGCAGGTGTAAGCAATACCCACAGCTGAGACCAAATTTCATGGTCTCTTTACGAGGCTGCTGCTATCTAGTCCTCACCACAGTCATCAAGTCCCTTGAGAGGCAGCTTCTAGAGAGAGAGAAAGAAAAAGGTGCTCAATGTGTGCAACACTCTTTCAGTTGAGTAGCTAGCATTATTTGGTACATTCTAGGGACTAGAATCCCTCATGAAAAAGAGAGTTACGTTCAGTTGGACGAGGGGCACAGGGAATAACAAACAACCCCCCAATACCCTTCAGTTACTTTAAAGACTAAATAGAAAAGCCAAGCTCCTGTAACCCTTCGTTACATGTTTAAACACTTTATAGGCATGTATATTACAAACAAATTTAGATACAGTTTGCTCCTCCTTCACCATTCATACAAAAATTCCTTTTAATTACAGGTAAATATCAAATCAACACAGAGTGTTTAAACAAGCCACCTTGAGTCAGAAAATGCTGGACAATACTAACCCAGCAGTTTTATACAGTATTTCCCACTTCTCCTTCACCTGTTTAGCCCTGATACAGTATTAGTTAGCATAAAGATGGAGTAAGATACCCAACAACTGTGCTACAGACCACTTAACTTTGCTTAAATAATCATCCCTGTCAACTGAAGGGTGACACAAAGAGTCTGTAGGTACTCTATTATCTTTCATTGGCAAAAAAAAAAAAAAAAAAGGAAGGTGTTGTGCTCACTTACCTGCAATATCACAGGAAATCTGGGGATGCAACCTGCAAGGAAAAGCTTGCAACATTGCATCGCAAAACGTAGGCTGCTTGCCAAAGAGATGCTCTCAAGGCCAGGTCACCAATAATGCATATTCAGTCTTGCAGAGTTTGCAGTGCTATTACCTGAGCCAAGATGCTGCTCTCATGTCTGCACCAAAGACTTCAGTTAAAAAGTTACCAGCCACTGGCAGAATTTCCTATATAACATCAGAAGCTTGGGCAACAAGAGCCCAAACAGGATACGGGCAACACTTTTCTATACTGTCTGTGGGACAGCTGGTTAAAACAAATGTGCATGAAGGCCTTATAATTATGTCCTGCCTTCTCCTACCCAGCCTAGATAAGGTGTGAACAGCCCAGCAGCAGAATGTAACATCTCCAGTAGAAGGTGACAGGAGCTACACAACAGTGAAACGGTTTATTACAAGCTGAAAACTGTAAAACCAAATTACAAAGTTATAGAAGTGAGCTGTTCCAGGAGACGTGCCAATCTTACGTCAGCCGGCCTCAGTCCCTTCGTCACTGAAGGCTGCGTGAAGGCTTACAGTTATAACTCAAGTTGTAGATCCCTCAGGACATCTAAGTAACAAAACAAGTATTTTTAAAAACAATCAGCATTGCCAACAACTCAAAGAAACGAATAGCATAAGTATTTGTCACAACTTGGGCATTTTAAACACTGCGCTATTGCAATTAGCAACACCAATAATAAAGAATCAAGAAAGAAACCAGTGAAGTTAAAAGCTTAAATATTAAAGCCACGAAGATATAATTTCTTTTCCCCCTAAACACATACCCAAAAAATGTACTATGGACCAACAAAAGATTCCATTTCCCATTTCAAAATGCAAGTTTCGTTCCAGTAACATAAGAATAGACTTCCACAGTTCTAGTTATCAGAAAGGCAGGCATTAGGGGGTAAATTATGACTAAGATGTGAGAAACCGTACAGCATATCATATCCGCTCTCTCCAAAATCTGTTTATTTTGGACAAGTGATACAAAACTTTCTTATAGCAGGAAGTCCTGCAAGTCAAAGGCCACTGCTGAAACAGTATTTCCACTATTTTGCAACAGGAACTTAAAATCACTTACAAACATGAACGAAACTGCTGATCAACATCACCAGATTTGTCCTTTAGCAATTTAGCCATCAGAGAGGGAACTGCTGGTTTTCTCTTTAAGTTCTTCAGAAACTCAAGTAAATCCCCACAACCCAACCGTTAACATCAACACCTGGGAAGTGAAACACCACATTCCAAAGTTTCCAAACAATCTCATGACAGTCCTGAGCATTTCAAAGGCTAGACAGAACACGTGCCCACACTCACCCTATACTCTGCGCATGAAGCATCCCAGAAATTTTTCCGTACGCTAAAAAAAAAACCAACTGAACACTTGCAGAAAACTATGAAATGGTTAAAGTGAGACTGGCAGATGTGAAACGCATTGCTGAATTCCTCAAACAGCAACACTCATCAGTATATCCTGAAGACCTGCTCACCTCATATACTTCTTCTGGCAGTTTAGCTCCAGTAAACTAGAGCTAAATACCAAGGTTTTCATACCTACCCAAATGGCTGTTAGCCTACCTTCTCAGCCGACTCACATAGCAAGATACAAGAAGGTAATACAGCCTTCTGAACTAAATTTGCTATTTCCAAGCTGAAAACATTAAGAATCGTAATAATTTTGTTACTTGGCATCCTTCTGTTACCATTTTTCAAAGAAAGAAATGAGAGTTTCTTTCCTGTAGTACTGATGCCACACAATACTATCATGTAGCCAATCTTAATGCACCAAACTGAAAAAAAAAAAAACCACAACAATCAACTGGCATGCTAACCCTCACTTAAACCTTGATATAGAAATGTTGTGATACATTCTTAAATGGGTGCTGAAGATATTAAAAAAAAAAAAATCACAGCAGCATTGTGTTTAACTTGCTTCAGTTCGAATCAAACACATAATCAGCTGGCTAAGAGCTGCAATATAATTGTAACCATATAACCCAAAATATATCACATTTTTATCCCAAGTCTAGCAGTCTAAAACTGCCTGGCAAATTAGAAAGTCAAACAAACATAACCAGTTCCTAGCAAACACATACCAAACCAAAGAATACCATTCACTGATATTTAGTCTACCACCACTGATATTTGAGGCATTCTTCTACCCAAAACACACTGCTGTCAACACTGTTGAGTATTCCAGAGCTGGCTCCAATTCAGCTCAACAGACCCAACACCACACAGGGTGGAGATAACCCACTCGTAGTCCAAATATACAGTCAGATTACCAGCACTTCTTGACCAGGATCAGGGATCCAAGGCAGAATGCCTTATTAACAATAATGCACGTTTCTAGCATCCAAGCTAGGACATGGACAATGCATTCTGCATCATAAACATGCCTGCCTATACCTTAAAAGCACAGAGAAGGATTCGGATGGCTCACTGCAATTCGCACCGCAGTAAGTTAATTTCATTTTTTTTGCAAATTTGCAAATGCTGCAAGTCTACCAACGTTGCATAGGACAAACAAAATACTGCAGAAACAGCAGTTGACACGAACTGTACACTTTGTTCACGGAGCCTACTTCAAGACAGCACTAACTTGTCACCAAAATGTGCCCAGATTGCAATCAAGCCGGCTCTCTGTAGGACCAGGCTGGATCCATGGGAGTCTGCAAGCTCAGGAACGTCTCTTACAGCTGTACAGCCATTCCTGGGCACAGGGACACGCACAGGCACCAGGTAGCAACACAGCTCTGGTGCAGTTTATGACTTCGCTGATCGTTTCTGTTTGCTACAACATGCAAAATTTACTTTTCTTACCAGGAAACCTACCATTTGTTTTCCACATTAAAATTTCATGGTCCAACACATGCCCACAGAATCACACAGACGGGGTTGGAAGGGACCTCTGGAGGTCATCTAGTCCAAGCCCCCCCTGCCAAAGCAGGGCCACCCAGAGCAGGTCCCATAGGAACGTGTCCAGGCGGGTTTGGAATGTCTCCAGAGAAGAAGACTCCACCACCTCCCTGGGCAGCCTCTTCCAGGGCTCTGCCACCCTCACAGCAAAGAAGTTCCTCCTCAGGTTTAGGTGGAATTTCTTATATTCAACTTTGTGCCCATTTCTCCTTGTCCTGTCCCTGAGCACCACTGAGACGGGCCCCATCCTCTTGACACCCAGCCTTTAAGTATTTATAAGCATTGATTAGACATAGCATCACACGGCATGGACGTTGCCATAAACCTTCAATGCTAAGTAACCAAAATTCAATCATTAAAATAAGGCCAAGACTCAGAGGTCCACACTGAAATCTCAGGAGTTAACTTTAGCCAGCCGAGAAATTTCAGTCAGATTACTTGTGAAACTACAGGTCAAAATACATCCATTTACTCCTCTGCGCTACTTCTTCCACAAGTCTCTCTCTACGCAGGCATACACGCAAGCACAGCTAGAAACTATGGTCCTCATCTTTCAAGGTGAACATCAACGCAGGGTCTCGGCACCCAGTGGCCTCGATGCAAACCTCTTCGTCTACGCAGATCGCTTCACAGAACCGCCGGACAGAAACCACGTTGAAGACAAGCAGCAGGTACCTCAGCACCTCCACAAGCCCCCGTACGCCATGCTCTGGACCCCTCGGGAGCCACTTATGCCCGTCCCTGGGGACACACAGCCACAGCAGGGAGTACTTCAACTTGAACGCACCAGGGGGGCGACAGCTCGAGGACTGCCGCGAAAATAAATAACTAGATAAAAAGAATTAAAATGAAATTAAGGGAGAAAGAGCCACCCACCTTCCCCGCTTGAGCCGGGCTCACTCCGGGGGCTGCCCCGGGGCGGCGGGCGGCTCCCGTCCCCCAGAGCCCGGCTCCTGTGTCCGGACAGAGGGGACTGGGGCCGGCGGACCCCCTTCCCGCACCCCGGCCGGGGCTCCCGCGGGAAAACCGCCCTCCCCCGGTAACAACAAAGGCCGCCGGAGTGGCCCCAGCGGCCGCCGCAGCGCCCGCGGGGCTCCGCCGCTCCCCCCCACCCGGGCTGCCTCCCCACGCCAGGCCGGGGCTTCGGCGCGGCCCCTGCCCGGCCCCCTCATCAGCTCGGGGGGACAAGCCGCCCCCCGGGGGCCGCGGCTGGAGAGCGCCGCTGAAATAAAACGTTAAAAAACCGGAGGGGGGGGGGGATAGAAGGTTGTCCGCGCAGTGACAATGATCCGCCACCCGAGGCACCTGCGCCGCCACCGCCCCCTCCTCCAGCCCGGCGGAGAGAGGCGCCCCCCAGATC
>JAOXJM010000033.1:17885689-17895704 GCA_026413425.1 Tringa solitaria
ATGACCTCCCTCCACCTGCTGGTCACACTCTTCCTGATGCCCCCCAGGATGCCATCGGCCTTCTGGGCCACAAGGGCACATTGCTGGCTCATGGGCATCCTGTTGTCCACCAGGACAGACGGAGTTATTTATACTGACTGGAAAAGGCAACTCAAGCAGTTATCCTCTGCTGTGCACTCTGGTTTATTTGGGATTACTGGAGCTGTGCACCCATGGGCCTCAAGGGGTTAAAGGACCCCTGAAATATTGTTGCCCAAAGTTACTGAAGTGTGGAGTAAAAAAAACCAAATCAAACCACAAACATCAAACAGGCAAAGCATACCTGCTTAAATTAAATTAAATATTAACATCCTCTGCTTTAGAGTTACACCATGAACGTAATATGTGCACGGTTAATGAACCGCAATTTATTTACACCTCAAACAAAGAGTATCCTTGCTGCCCTAAAGTAGTTAAATTGCCCTCTTCCTAGTGAAATTTATTGCCATTTAAACATGCCAAAAGGCCATTCTGCCGGTCATTACAATAATCTATCATTTCTGCAACTGCTGGTATCCTGTTCTGTGGTCAAATTCAATCTGAGAAGGGTCAACAGAATTTTTCCACCAAATGCTTCCCTCTTGCCTGTCATCAATTTACTTTTGTCAACAAAAAGGGCATTACTACCGAATGAAATAGAAGATCCCCTTAAGACCTCTGGCAAACAGCGAGAGCTTCCCTGATGTATCGCATCTTTTCTGCTTGCAGATGTGTGTGTAAGTGTGTGTGTGTGTGTGCTGGGACCTTAACTGTACCGAATGCACAGGCAGAAATTGTGTAGCTACTGTGGACAGTTGCACACTGTTTTCAGCTTTTCTCTATGAAAATAGCTTTAAGGCTCTGTTTTCCTTTCGCACCCACCTGGTAGCCACACAGTTCCAGCTGGACACACACACACACAAGGACAATAGAGCCGCCGCTTTGAGAAGCCATCCAGAAGCACACTCCTCTACTTCATGCTGGTTTTGCCCCTCCTCAGGTTGGAGCTGCTGCCCTTTCAGCTGGTAAGGCAAAAGCGAGTTACCTGCTGCAAGTGGCTGAGGCCATTAACCAGAGACACACACACAAAAGGTTAAGGACCACCAATTCATGAAGAGAAGTCCAACTTCTACCTGCCACTCTGTTTTTAAATCTTAAATGGCTAACATCCCTACTGGGAGCACCTCAACAAAAACTGACTTCATTAATAGATGCTGGGGAACTCTTGATTCTGTTGAAAGTACAGCTGGATTTTGGCTACGTATCTAAAAATCCCAGGGAATAGTCTAGTGCCATATAATAAAAATAATGCTACTAATAAAACACCACAGTGCCCTTAAATGATTTTTAATATACCAGTGTCAAGAAACACAAACCCAAATTAAGTCAATTAGGTCGCTGTTATTAATCAGCCTCCTTTTCACACAGTTGAAAGACCCCAACGCCGTGCCCCGTTTCTCTAGCATATTGTTAAACGCTTAGGAGGTATTATTATACTGAATCTTTGCCACAAAGAGCTAAAAGACTTTTTATATACATATAAAACAGGAGGAGAAACGAAAGGCAAGGACGAGCGCCAAACGTGTAGCTGTGAGGTTTCCTTGTAAGAGGAACACTCGACTACCTTGGTCTGCAAGCTGTTTGTCCCAGAGCCTGGGAGAGGAGCCAGGGAAAGGGCTCGTGTGCTGGCTGGGAGAAAGGAGTTTCTCAGGGCAGGAGGCAGGTAGTGGCTGGGCACATGACTACCAGAATAAGGAAAAGCACAAATGGGCAATCAGAGTAAGCAGGAAAGAACAAAACCCCAAAGGCCCTGGCAGCACGGGGTATCTAAAGTATCACTTATCCCGCTGGCTTCAACACCACTCAACAAGCCATTTCGGGGCACGCTTTCATTCTAGAGGTACTTGCTCAGCACCAGTGGTACTGCTGCACTTTCCAACTAATTTTCAGTGTTTTTTTCCAGTTTGGATTTTTTTTTTGTTTGTTTTCACCATTTATCCACAGACACGACAGTTTATTCGCACCATCTTATCTTTTCTCTGGTTTTTTTTTTTTTCTCTCTCACGTGGACAACATGTAGGCATCGATCTGGAATGAGTTTTGGTGCTTTCTTCCCATCTTTGACCTCTCTGGGGCGATCACCCGGGAGAAATGCATTTGGTGTTGGTCCCCATTCCAATAGCAAATAGAAAGCGTGATTTTTACACTGGAAGGGTTATCAAGCCTTGGAACGGGATGTCCAGGGAAGGGGTTGAGGCACCATCCCTGAAGGTATTTAAAAAACAGGTTGACAGTGCTTAGAGACATGGTTTAGTGATGGGTTTTTTTGTTTTGTCAGAGTTAGGTTGATGGTTGGACTAGATGATCTTGAAGGTCCCTTCCAACCTAGACAATTCTATGATTCTATTATTTCATTTCCTATAACATCCCACAGAGCCATATGTTTTGATGAATCACTGTACAGATTTGAACAGCCACTTTTGTTCAGTGACTCAAGGAACTAAATTCACATGTAGCGAAGAACATGGCTTCTTTTTCTCTCAGAGCAAAAAATAATCCCTGTACTCCATCCTCTGTCTCCCACGTCATTTCCATGGCCAAATGATAGTGGATTTTACTTGCAAAGGCTCTAGCTGATGTAGCATGTGGGCTCTTCCAAAGCCAAACACTTTCCACATGCTATCATTAGAAGAGCATTCAAATTAATGTCCAGACCAACTAACCAAGAAGGGTTGTTAAGGGCAGGAGACAGAGAGAGAAATAATAATAAAACACCATTTTTTAGTGAAGAACTACCTGAGCTTTGTCCAATTTTCTTCTTCAGGCTGTTTTCCTGCATTGGAATATGCAATGATCAGATGTTCCTTCTCAGGAGTGTCAGCTGGGTGACGGCGAGGATACTGCAGATTTGGAAAGCTAGTCTGTCTCATCATTTTGGTTTTGTACAGGAAGCCAGAGGTCTTGACAGGCACATTCAATAAAAAAAAAATAAAATAACCCATGCTTGGAGCCAAAAAATCTCTCAAACACTCTTGTTTGAGCTCTGAAGCAAAACCTCTGCTCAAAGAGCCTCCAAAATAATTGTGTCAAAGTTATACAAATGCTAACAATTTATTCCAAGAAAATGAAATCTGCTGAGGTGAGACTGGGAAGTGTTAAAACTTAATGTACATAAAAATATATAGCCTGTCTTAAACAGAGCTGAATTTTCTTGAGCTGGCTCCAGTCCTCAGCATTCCCTCTTCTGATTTTTAATCACTTGGAAACATCCATAATATTTTCCTTGTGCTGGAAAGATGATGAAAGATGTTCCCCTGTTTGAATATAACGTAGGTGAGGAAACTGCCTTTGACAGCTTATAGCAATTACTTGTCTTGACTTTTAAGGAGAAGAGTTGGCCAGCAAAGCAACACAGAGGAGAATAAAGAGATGCGAGGTGCCCCTCTCTTCAAATGACCTACAAATACCTCTCTTCTCTGTGCTCAAGGGAACAGCATGCACGTGGGCAGAGAAAAAGGGCAATGAGAAGAGCTTTATTTCCACCAGCCCCACTGCATCGACCAGGAGAACTGTACTAATGAGTAGTACCAGGAGGAATAAATGAGCCTGTTCTTGGAATGGGCCAAATTCGTATTATTTTTCACTGGAAGAAGAGAAAAACCAGGAGAAACACTGACATTCTCTAAACATCTCTGTATGGCTATTGACCTTCAAAGCATCAGCCAAGGCCACCATTTGGACTTTCAGCAGCAACTGCTGCAACAACCAGTGTTTTACTGAGCAATACACAGGTTCTCCACCAGGGATTGGGTAACCTAGTTTATATGTACAAATTGGGGGATTAGAGGCTGGGAGTAGCCCCGCAGAAAGAGATCCAGTGATTTGGGCTGCTGGCAAGTTGAACCTGAGTCGACAGTGTGCCCTGGCAGCCAAAAGGGTCAAACATGTTCTGGAATGCATCAAGAGCAGCATAGGTCAAGGGTTGATTGTCCCACTCTACACTCCTGGTGTGGCCCCACTTCGAGTACTGTGTGCAGTTTTGGGCACTTTGATATAAGAAGGACATCAAACTATTGGAGTGCATCCAGAGCAGGGCAACCAAGATAATGAAATATCTCAAGGGCAAGGCTTACGAGGAACAGCTGAGATCACTTGGTTTGTTCAGCTTGGAGAAGAGAAAGCTGAGGGGTGACTTCATCACAGTCACATCACATACAACTTTGTGGCAGGCAATGGCTGATCTCTCTCTCTGATGACCACTTAGGACACAAGGAAATGGAACAAAGCTGCATCAGGAAAAGTTTAGATTGGACATTAGGAAAAGGTTCTTTATTGAAAGGGCAGTCGGTCACTAGAACAGGCTCTCTGGGTCAAAGCACCAAGCCTATCAGAGTTCAAGGAGAACCTGAATTACTCTCAGTCATATAGTTTAGGAAGTCATATGAGAAGCAGGGAGTTGGACTTGGTGATCCTTATCAGTCCCTTCCATATCATATGCTATGATTCTATGAATATGCAGACCAACCAGGTTGTCTGCTTAGTCAGGGTCAGTACATGAAGTTTCCATGCCTTGAGACGTGGGCCAGGGCCTCTGTGACATTCGGACTACCTGTTGAGACTGTAGACCTCATAGCTGCCTAGAACCCCCTAGGCTCCCTTGTCTTACCAGTAGTTTACCGGTACCATTTGCTGGTACCACCCCAGGAAACATCACAACCTTGAAGCAAATCACTGCCCTTTCACTTGCTCTGCCTGTCCACAGAACAAACAGCTTCTGCTGCCCTTGCAACCATTTGTTGCTACCACCTGGAAGGGGCTACAGCTCCAAAGGAAGCTCAGCTAGAGCCCACCATGAGTCCTGCTCCACAGCCAGGCATTCTAGAATGATCCATTTTCCCCTCGCTCAGTCCTGTCCCCCGGAGTACGCACTGGGGTTTAGTTCTTAGATGCTCCTGGTGGAAGGGCAGTAACGACTTCAGTTGATTGAGATCAGATCTGTCAGAGCTCACCTGGCAGAGCCAGAGTGGTTTTGCAGGGTTCTTCTGTAGTTTTGTTACTCAGTACCAGGAACGTCACTTGGCTCTGGCTGGAGCTTTTGGTCAGCTCGATCTCTACTGCTGTGGTTCATATTGCATCTGAATGACGAATTTTGAAAGCTGAATCAATGTGAAAGGTAGAAAATTAAAGATATGACAACCGAAGGTGAGCTTCAAGAATTTTGTCTCTGTCAAACAGGAGGACCTCTTCCATGCTTGTCCTTGCTTCAGACATGAGGCGAATTTGGAAAAGGGTTTTTGTGCCAGGACAAACTCTCAATAAGAGCACTTCATCCAAGAAGCAATTTGCTTCACCAGTAATTTTTCAGTATTTCCTTTGTCATCGTTGAAAGGGTTTGTGTCTGAATAAAAACCTTGTTTTTGACACGGGTCAGATTTTGTTTTGTGGCTTACAACTCAAATGAGACCCTTAACTATATACATGTAGCATTGTTCTTAAACTACAAAACGATCAGGAAGCTCAGAAGTCGATACTGAAACAGACTACTGAGTCAGAGCAGGATGGAAAGATAGTACTGTGTGGAAGGGAAAAACCTTACATAAACACAAATATATATGTTTTTATATATATACACACACACACACATATATATATGTTAAAATCATACAGCTCATGATGGCGTTATCCAAAACTCACTGAAATCAGTTGAGAACACCCTTGCACGTTCAAGGGTTCTGGGTCATGATTTGTGTCAATGAGTCTAATTTTACAAATTCTGTGGCTAACAGATCTGGCATTATATTTCTATGTGGTTTGTTGGCTTTTTTTGTTTGTTGTTTGGGTTTTTTTGGGTTTTTTTTTGCCTCCAAGGAAGGCTGCCAAACACGGCTCTTCGGCATTGATGTTGCAGGACAGTTTCCCAGCTGGAAGAATGATCCAGCAGTAGTACTGGGACTTTTTGCATATCAAGAGGAGCCAAGAGAAGGAAGTGAGACACTGTCACAGCCACACAGATCATGACAGTCTTTTAATTTTTAATCCATTGAGTGTGTTCAATGTTGCCAGATGATATAGCCCATTGACAATGGTTATTTTACACAAATCTGCTTGTTTCTCATAAAAATCAGAGTCATGGCTTGTCCATAACAAAATCTATTGCCAAGAGGCAATAATTCCAATAAGGAAAATAATGACTTGCATCTCTCTGCTTAATATCAAGATGCCTGACTTGAAAAACTGAGTTAGACAAACCTATCATATTTTGCAAGAAAATATTTGCCATTATTCATCTATGTTTAATCTAAGGTGCTCTAGCCTATCAATTGGGCAGGGTTAATCACATTAAAAATACCTTCATGTTTTTTGTCACTGCTGCCTCGGCTGTGACAAACACCGGGCCTCAGGTGAAAAGGAACAAAACATTTCATGCCATCGAAACACGGGTCTCAGCTTTACTCGACACTGTTCCGGGGAACGACCGGGGCTGACAGCTTACGGGCACGCAGAATTATCGCTCGCCTAATGCTGAATAACATCAGCCCTCACAAATCAAGTCTCACTTTCCAGGTACCCTAATAATTCACCACACAGTGACATTTCCTCCCCTGACTGTACGCTAAGCCAGAGGAGCCAGCGGTAGCGCTTGGAAGTGCTTGTCATAAAACCACATCTGATACCGAGCATATTAAATGTTTATTTTGTTTCTCGTGCGGGTACCCAGTGGTTGTTAAGATCTTAATTCATAACAGGCAATTATCTCCCCCTGCTCCGCCTAGAGGCAGCCTGAACAGCAAGGTAAGAGATGTAGAGCAGAGAGGCTTTGAAGATGCTAAAGAGCAGCAAGAGGAAAAATAAAGGGAGGTGGCCTTTTTTCTCCCCCCAAGTAAACTGGTGACAGGATAGTTGATCAGATGCACTGCCTGCCCTGATCAAGTTTGACAATTTCTACAGTTTTATCTTCCTGCAGAACAGAAACCCAGGCTGAACTGACACTGGCAGTCAAGATAGCTCCCTGAAACAGCCAAGGGAAACAAATATCCAGTTATTGACACACCAATAAATTATTGTAACAAATAAATCAAACTATATTAGTATTTTTCAAGAGGTAATTAAGTCAATCATTTGAAATATTCTGTTATTTACTTTGGCTCACAAGCAGACTTTCCCATGCCAGGTGCAACTGCTTTTTGTCTGGCAGTGAGTCACAATGAGAGGAACCTCCTTCTTCTCTACTGGGAAATCCAGGTTTTTAACACGTTTGACGAGGTGATTCACTGAATTCTTCCTTCCTGCCACTATACTTTACTTCTGTTGATGTCTCTGAAAGGCCACTCTTTTTCCTCCTTGCTGGGCTGAGCACAGCTTGAACCAGGATCAGGAGCTCTACTATGGATGATTGTGTTGATGCTCATTCTCACCAATGCTTGTCCTGCCTTCTTCAGGGAATTACATCTCGGAGCCGAGCAAGTTCTTGCAGTCCACTGTCTCAATCTCCTCGTCCATAACTCTTAATTAAATGTGAATACATGAAGTGATATCTATTGAGTCTAAGAGGTCAAAATCCTACTGAAAGGACTCGATGGGAAGTGACAGCTAGCAAAACCTGAAAACATTCCACATTGAATTCCACTGTTCTGAACACAGGGGTCTAGAAAGTTTTGGTGTGGGTTTTTTTTAAAAAAAAAAACAAACGTAAAGTTGGATCAACTCTAAGAAAAGAAATTTAAAAGAGTTCATTCTTCAACTCTGAGATCTTCCACTGGAAGGTGAACAGTGGAGCTCTGAAAAGGAACAGTGGTGAATGGGGCTGATTCTCTTCGGGCTGACAGGGAGGGCTGCCCCTGCTGAACACAGGCACTCAGCTGAGGTTTTTTTCCTTCAAAAGAGGGCAGACCTAGAGCTTATTGGCCAGCTCGCTGCTTGCAGTTGCTGTTACCCTTCTGTTCCTGTCATCTGGCAATACCCGTAGCTATCTGAAAGGTCGTTTTAAACCATGAGGTATTTTGGCATTACATCTTCACTACCACCACCGCTCCTTCCTCCCATACTGAGTTCTGCTGCAGGCACTCACAGGTATAAGGAAAGAGAGACTCATTATGTTTTGCAGTCCATAAATGCCCACAAACACCAAATATTGGAAAAAGGCTTTTTGTTTATGCATGCAAATATATGCTTCTAGGTACTGCTGCTACGTAAGCCTTGTACATGGAAACTAAGAGAAGCTAAACCTCCACGCGGATAGCAAGGTACAGATCTTAACATTATTTTGAAAAGTATTTTCAGAGTGAAAAAGT
The DNA here is from genome assembly GCA_026413425.1 of Tringa solitaria. Lineage (NCBI taxonomy): Eukaryota > Metazoa > Chordata > Aves > Charadriiformes > Scolopacidae > Tringa > Tringa solitaria. The sequence continues at coordinate 17,893,999 of JAOXJM010000033.1, forward strand.
AATAAACAAGAGACCTAGATTCACCCCTCATTCTGTCCTGATGAAGGGGCAGGACTTGGCTATGCTGCACCAGGAAGTGAGCAAGGAACAAATAAATGACACGCACAGATTATAATTAGTTGACTGAAGTGGGCATCAGCCTGACTGTCTGACAAAGCGTCGTCCTGCACAACAAAAATGATTGAACACTCATGAAACAATTCCTAACTGTCCAGTTTCAGCTTCAAGTTTTAAGTGGTCAGCATGGGTTTGGCATAATACAATGGCCCATGAGCTGCAGCATCTCAGAAGCCACTTCCCCAGCCGGCTGGATCCCTACCATGTGGTGGCAACCTCTCCCTTCCCCTATGGCTAGCAGCATTTGAATCACTCAAGTTTAATCCAAGATCACAAGCACGGGAGAACTCCAAATCACATGCTCTCCTTGCCTCCCTTCTGCTCTGCGACCAGAAGACGCTGGATTATGCCTCTGGGGAATGGGTTAAGCCCGAGACCATACTGTGAAGCAACCTAGGTCAAAGCTGGGGATCTGCACTGCCAGCACCCAACAATTCCCACCAGCACCTCCTCCCGCTTGCCCCAAGGGACCAACAGGCAAACAGCCAGCACTTCTTTCCTACACTGAGCTCAGAGAGCTCTGAGAAGGTGCAGGAAGAATAATGGGAAACCTTTTATCTTCTGTTCCTCTGTGCAGCCAAAAAGAAATTCAGCTTCATCCAGAGACCCCCTTGTCCACAAAGGCACAAAGAAGTTGCAGCTTAGCTGCAGAGCCAAACCCAGCTGGACCGTCAAGGAGACCTCTCCTGCTCACACACCTGGGTTTCACCACAACATCCCTTGATCACTGAAGCACCAGTACCTTGGCTGACATGGCTGAGCACAGGCTAGACCTCCCAGCACTCATGAGCACCTATATGGGGACACGGGAGTGACAATCAAAATACCAGATTCATGAAGAATGCAAGCCATGGGGAGCAAGGAGACCAGCAAGAGGTGCCGTACCCTGCTGTGACCATGCTGCCTTGTGTGCACAGGTACCCTTCCACAGAAGCAGCATCTTCCAGTATGGGTATGTGGGGATGACTCTGCTGGGTTGAACATCAGTGTCATCTTGTTTCTCCACTGCCATTCACTCCTAGGAATTCACCAACTTACTACATATCCTCAGCAATGCTTGCCTCTGCTATCTGTATTTGATTTGGGAAAACAATATTTACTATGATGCAGACACTTTGTGTTCAAAGCCAAAAATATTTGCTTTGAAGACTAGCTTACAAAATATAATCACATTCCAACACAAAACCAAATCCTACAAACAACGTGTACAAATGTAGTTCCAACTGTGAAAGTTTTTCATGAGGTCTCTCACCAAAATTCACAAACTCTATTTCTCACAAGACCAGCTGTCCAACTACACAGGACAATTGCCAAAGCATGCTCAGCTGGCCAAGGCCAAGAGCATCCTGGCCTGTATCAGGAACAGCGTGGCCAGCAGGACTCGGAAGGTGATCATCCCCCTCTACTCGGCACTGGTGAGGCCTCACCTCAAGTACTGTGTCCAGTTTTGGGCCCCTTCCCACAAAAAAGACACTGAGGTGCTGGAGCAGGTCCAGAGAAGGGCAAGGGAGCTGGTGAGGGGTCTGGAGAACAAGTCTTGTGAGGAGAGGCTGAGGGACCTGGGGGTGTTCAGCCTGGAGAAAAGGAGG
>JAOXJM010000033.1:17959075-17970206 GCA_026413425.1 Tringa solitaria
AGACCCAAGTCCCTCAGCCTCTCCTTGTAAGGGAGATGCTCCAGGCCCCTCATCATCTTTGTAGCCCTCTCCTGTACCCTCTTCTCAGTATGTCCTCCAAATGATATTCCTTCTTGTATTGATGCCAGGACTTTTGTCACTCAGCATGTACTGCCCGCAGACTGTCCCACGGGGTGAGAGACAACCCATGGACGTCAGCGTGTCAGCATCCCCCATCGCTCGCTCCGAACCAAAGCGTGAAAGCCCCTGACACTTTTAGTCACAGAAAGGTTCACGCACAGACAAACTCCCTGCACTGCCACAATATCCACCCTGTTATTTCTGACAACGTTATTACACACAGCCCAACGCACAGCTCTTCCCTCCCCATCCATGAAACCGCGTTAGCAAAAACATTGGTAGCATCGGACCTGACATCCTTGGGATTACGTTAAATGCGTGTGCCACCTGAAGTGACCCCCTGGTACATGACCACGATGCTAAGCTGTTTGTTTATTTATTTATTTTTCCTTATTTCAAACGGTGAAGATGATTAATGCCGCTACCTTTACTGCATTGACCTCTGCTTTCTGGGGGCTGTCCTTGGAGGACATCCATTTAAAGAAAACGCTGATAAATCTAATCTCTCCTTGTCAGGCTATGCAAATGATGACTCTACTGGAACCTGCAAACACCTACTTCATAAGTGTGAAAAGCCACTGGAAGAGCCTTAGAGACTCTGCTGGACACAACAATAACCCTTATAGGAAAAAAAAAAGGCATACTGATGTAAAACACTACACCTTTGAAGAATGATACAGCACAGTTCAGATCAGCTGACAGAGAATTAAAACACAATCAGGAACCTGGAAGTTTCAGGACTCTGTCTTTAAAATGAGGATGGCCTGGGGAGCATCTCTGGGGAACATCAGCAAACTTACATGTTTTACATAGGCAGCGCCTCCATATTTGACAGCTGTTACTGCAAGATCTTCAAGAGTATTTCATGTTAAACAAACGAGGCAGATTTCTCTATTTCCTGCCCCCGCCCTCCCATTCTCAAACGGATTATGATTTCCTTGGATAGCATCCATCCATCAGAATGATTCACCACGCAGTTCCTGTGAACAACTCCTGATGACTACAGAGTTTCTCAGAAGCTTGGTCACAGCTAGACTTGACAGTATCCCATTTAAACATTTGTGGAGAGCATGTCTGCCATTTCCCTTGAGATACTTTCTACTTTTACTGGCACTCTCTGCTCCAGACCGTAAAATACTTTCTGCAAAATCAATGCTGGCTGCAAAAGCACACAGACCTTTACCAACTATCCATTTGCAAAGTCAGAATTTTGTTCTCGGTAAGCTCATGGGATTGTATTTTAAGAAGCTTGTATTCGTTTAATTCTTTTTTTTTCTCTACATGTCTGCACGCGTGTGCTTAAGGAGAAAATGTAGCCACAGCGCGCTGACATTTTTGGGTTGGGAAGGCTTTTTTTCCAACTGAGGAGTTCAGGATAATCTGCAAAAAGCAGGCAGGCTAGATGAATTTGGTCATTTCTGGCAAACAGCAGCATGTGCTAATGGCTGAGTAGCAGTACTATTGTCACCAGGGTGGTCCAAGCATGTAAATGAGGTGAAGGTAGCAAAATGTAGTATCTTTTCCAAGTATGACTGAAATTTGTCATTTTTTTTTCCCCAAAATTGTCAGTTGTTCCTAGGAAAGAATAAAACCTAAAGACAGTCTCCTTGTTGCAAATCGTGCCTTGCTTGTGGATGAAACTGCTCCGTGTACAGACAGGGCATAAAATGCTTTTTTTTGCCTTTATTTCTCTCAACAAAGAACAAGGGGAACGGTGGAAAAGATGGGAACACAAGCTAATTGCTCCTCAGTGACTGCATCATGGTTACCTCTAATATGTAACCCAGCTTAACGAAGCATACCAGCTAGGATGTGATATAGAAGAAGGAGCTAGAACTACTAGCCAAAATTTGTTCCAACCCAAACAAATTTAATGCTCGGTTGCATATTTGGTTGGCTAAATTATGTCTGTATTTAATTTGCACATGCCTGTGTGTTTCTCTGAGTCAGCTGGATTAAGAAGTGAGACATTATAAGAAAGCTTGCTCTTGTGGTATTCCCAGAGGAGTTAAAAGTCGGCAGCATCCAGACCTTCAGAAAAATCCTCTGGGTGAGATTTCCCACTTGCTTTCCATCCAGACTGAGGAGGTTCCAGGTTTGTAGATCCTGAGCTGAAATGAAAACAAGAACTTGGCACCCGAGCCCAAAGTTGGCTGACCCAAAGGGAGCCAGTGGAGGTGACCCCACGCTATGTGCCTGCTTTCCCAGAAGAGACACAGGGGGGGAAGGAACTGTCAGGGATGCTGCAGGTCTGGCTCCTCGATGGGAGGGAACACAACTCTGCACAAAGGGTTCCTGGATTTGTCCCGCTGTCCCGTGGGAGACCTCTTCCGACTGACGATGCACGCAGCTCTTAAACGGAGACTTCTGCACAGGGCTGGATGTCACCTTTCAACCCCTGTGACTTCGGTCAGGGACACTTACCAGCCTCCAGAGCAGCTGCTTTGCCTCTCCATTTCTTACAGACGTAGTATTTGGGCAGCAGGCTTCCTACTTTTGAGGCATTGCCTTGTTATTTCAAAGAATGAAATTACCTGTCAGGGACGTTTGCCATATAGTTTTACCACCACCGCAGAACTATGTTAAATACTACTAGATTATTAAAGTTCTCCTTCAGGAATACTTCAGAAATAATTTTGCTGCCCTCTAGCCTACTGTTGAAATCTCTCTAGCATGCCAGCATTATCCTTCAGGAATGCTTCTGAAATAGCTTTACTCTCTTTACTGTCCTTTTCATTACTATTGAAATCCTTCCAGAATGCTAAAGTTAACCTTCAGCAAGATGCCAGAATAACTTTCACATTCTGGAAGGGTTTCAATACTGATTTAAAGGATATCAAAATGCAGTTTTATCTCTCTTTTTTTTTTTTTTTAGTTTCAGAGTAAAGATTGTGGTAGTAAAAGATAGATGTGTGCACTTCACTATGTTGTGTTTTGTGTTTATATAAACACATATAACCACTCGGGCTGCAGCAATAGTGGACCTGGAACCCAGAGAAAGTTATTTTTAAAAAGAGCTTCTAAAAATTGCCAAAGCATGAACTGAGGTGACGGCAGGGAATGTGGTTTTGTTTACTTAATGGACCTGCAAGTGAATTCTGCTGATCTTACTCTGACAATGAAAGTTTTGAGGGCATGAGCCAACTTCTTTGATTAAAATGAGAAAGATCACAAACCTTTGCCCCAAACTCTGACTGAACCCAAATTAAATCTATTTTGAGGTGTGAAAAGTCCCTTTTGTTTTGTGTTGCTGTGCACGTCTGGGTTCAGCAGGGGGAAACGTTCAAATACTGCAACAAAGACTGTGCCTGTATTGTTTCCAGCTCAACAGAATCAGAAAAACCCCATAGTCCTGGGAAACCTTTCTAATAAACTCACGAGCACTTGAGATTATTTAGAATGTCCTCTGTATCTGATACAAAGCATTTTCCATTTCCATTAATTGCCTTGATTCAGGTCTCTGTATTAAATTGGCCAAAAATATATACCAGCCTGAGATTCCCATGGTGTACCTACAAGCAAAAGACAAACTTTTACTGTTTTTGCAAACAGCAAAAAGACTTCTACTTGTGTTTGTGGAGCAAGCCAAAATCCCACCACTTCTGCCATTGAATTGGGTGCTAGTGAGGCAAGAATTGGAAGAAACGTTCTTTTCCAGCTCAGAGTCATCCTCAGAAAAGCGAGGGGCCTAAAGGCATCACACACAAGGGCACCTCCTCTCAGTTAGCACACTGGTGCCCACTCAGCCTGCTGTCCTCTATGGGACCTATTCTCAGGCTCATCACCTTTGCCAGGCATCGTGGCCAAAGAGAAAGTGCCTCTGTTATTTAGGAGCAAAGAATTCTAGTGGTACTGGCATTTTCATGCTCTGGCATGCCATCTTGGCCTTGCTCAAGTCTAAAGCTCTGACCAGAATCAACAGAATAAAAATAAATGATGGATGCCTAAGCACTTGCTGACTGTTTCTTTGCCTCCTTCTCTTCATATAGATCTTTGCCCTGATTTTTCCATTTTTCTCTGCAATTGCATCCATGACTGGTGGAGACCAGCTAGGACTGTGGGGTCACTTGCACTTCTCAGCGAGAAGTCTAAAGAGTTTTGATTTAAAACAAAATCTTCTGAAAAGATTTCCTACTGTGTCAATAAAATGTCTTATTAAACTTTCATAAGGTATCCAATGATGTTTTTGAAATGGCTTGTCATGAATGGAAGCCTGTAGCTAAAGCAATATACAAATGCATTGATGTGATTTTTTTGTGAACACCTTTTCTGAACATTTGTAGCAGTACTACTATGCAGCTTAGAAATACAAATTTGAGGAAGCTGGTCACGTTTCTTCTGTCTTAGAATAAACCCAAGACTCTCCATTCTGCACAGGAGAGTCAAACACGCTTATCCTCCTCTAAAAACCTACGGGCAGCAAGGCTTTTACCCCTGTATGGAGGTCAATACCAGGCACGAGGTTGCCTGCTGAATAGCCAAGCTGCTCTGAAAAAAAACCCCAATTGTGCCTGTTTCCAGCACTATTGTGCTTTGAGGTGCCGAGCTCATTTTAAGTGAGAAGATATCTGCGTGCAGGCAAAGGAAGCACCTATGGTAGTGTCCAACCACAGCCGTTTCAGTACATTTAGTAAGGTCCTGCTCCTGCAAAACTCTCGAACACCAGCTGAATGCTAAGCACAGGAGTGAGACCCGGGGATTAAAGTGAGAAAAAGTCTCATTTCACACAAGTGCTTTGCAGGATTAAGATCTACTCCAATGTTATAAAGCAGTGACAGGTTCTTCTCTCCAGATTGTGAAACTGCCTCTTGGATTAAAAGAGGACTTGCAATTGTTTGCTTTATTTCATAGCAAGTTCATTTAACTACTGGAGGAAAAAATCATTTAATCTTTCCCTTGTTCGGTATTGCATCCCTGATTTGTTGTTTACTTGTTTGTTTGGTTGGTTTTTACTGCACTGTTGCTGGAAGATGTAGAATACAGCAGTAAAAGCAGTCATGATTATATTCCCCACCCCGCCATGCATTTAGACTCTTTCCCAAATTTCCAGTTGTGAATACCAGCTATTCCTCATCACAAGGGGACCTTTACTACAACAAAATATTATTTTAAAGTCATGCTAACAGTAATTAGAGGCAATTGAGTTTTATCAGCTAACACAAACTGTGGGATTTCAGACTTGGATTTCAGCTGGTATTTTAATGAAGTGTGCGCTAACAACACAAAATCTTCTGTCACTCCAGCAGCTGAGTTTCATATACAGACCTTTGATAGGGAGACCATGTGTTAACACTCAGATGGTTCCAGCACATGAGCGTACACACCAGCGGGCCATAGATTCATCACCCAGGTCAATTTTCTACCCCCCTTCCCCACCCCAGTGAATGATCCGATGCAGCGGGTACGAGCTCTTGTTCAGGAACTAGAAAAGCCGATTGCAAAAAATCAACCTTTTGTGTCCCAGCCCATATGTCTGTGGTGTGGCACCACATACTTTCCCCGAGTGTGTACGCAGGTGACAAATGCTGGCGTTTGCTACGGACATCAGTCACACTGGGGCTGGTCCTGTCTCCATCAAAGCAGAGGGTACTTTATGCCCTTAGTAAAGTTGGGTGACGGGATCCCGTCCCTCACATTGACACTGTGGAGACCAAGTTCTGGACCTTTATCAGTCTATGGAGTCTTTCCGATTTTATGCTGCTTAGATCAAATCTGTCAACTTGATCTTGGTCTCCTACGTAATGTCTGATAACAAACTTTCTACCGGCTAGAAACATTTCACTGTGGGGGCTTCACTGAAAATCCTTCAAAGCAGGTAGCCGCCTTGATGGGAAGCAGATATTTAAACTCAAAGGCCCCAGAGGAAAGAGTCAGGAATAGACAAAGCTCTCATCAATGCTTAGCAGGCTTCTGCCACTGTAGATGAGAAGGAAATGTTCTGAGCTTCTGTGAAGATTGCCTATAACTTTGTGCAAACATTTAAAGGTGTATTCACGATGACTTTCCCTCCTATTCCAGTTAAGCTGATTATTTCATATTGTGTTCTATATACTCTCACAAAAACTCAAAGCATATATGATCATGTTGTCTTTTTTACCTGTTAGTGAAACAACTAGTTAATACATTAAGTCTAGAAAGAATAGCAGTAAAATTGTATTTCACTAAAGCAAAAATTTTCATATATTTTTAAAAGGCATCAGAAAGCACACAGGCTCATTTAGTTGGCTCTGTTTCTTCACTGGGCATGAATTTTATCATTCAACTTCAATTTCTGTGTGTTTCTCTCCTCTAAATCTCATCTTGACACAAATCACAAAAACTAACCAGACTACAATTTTGATGAAGATAAGGCTTTCTTTTCTAAGCAGCTGACCATAAATGATCTTATGAACTTGAAATTGAAGATGAACTACCAAGCTCATTAGTATAACAATTTGATTAACTTGGAATTCATTATCTGTAGTATTGCTATTTGAATAATTGCAAATTATCCCAGAGAAAAGCAATATGACTTTGCTCAAGTTTAAGCTTTGCTCTTTATAAATTGATGCTGAAGATGAGCTACTCAATTGAATTATACTGTAATCTGATTAGTCTAGAACAAAACACACACCTACTATATTAGCTTTCTCAATAAGCATAAACGAGGCAAGAAAACTTCCCTTTAATTTGTTTGGGTGCTTAGTGTCCAAACCTGTTTTAGGCGGAGACATCTTTCTCTTATCTTAGCAGAGCTATAAATGTTTTTCCTAACATACACTGCTGTTGATGCTAAAAAGTAACTCCACTCTTTGGATTTCTCTGCCAACTGGGTCAGCTGTAGAGAAGATGATAGCCCAGATATCAAAAAGGAGGATGATGTTGGAGAAGAGAAAAAAAGGTGCTTGTTTCTTGCACAGCCCAGCAATATGATAGTGGAGAATGGGTAAAATTACAGAAAAGGTGGAGCAATCTTTCAGTTGAGGCTGCTGTTTGGTACAACAGCGCCTGTAGGCACACTCAGGGCAGGTTGTCCTTCAGGTTGGAAATGCAGAAGCAAGATTCTAAATATCAGAAGAGCATGGTTCTGGAGCAACGTTCCACGAGTCAGACTGGCATCTAAATTAACTAATTTGTTTTACACGAGAGCTTGATAATTAGGAGTACTGGATGTGTAACCTGTAACAGCCATAACTTGGACGCAATGGCATGTCAGGGCTCTTACTGCCTATTGTTTCAGCCCTCACTACTGAAGGTCGTATGACAAAATGATTAATAACGTTTTAAAAAGAGAGACAGGTGTGGCCTAAGGGCTCCACATTGAAAGATGATTTAGAAATTATGCCATTAGCTGGCCTTGAATTAAGAGTGAGATTCTTAGGTGTATTTCCATGACAGACGCAGATGAAAACAGACAAACCAGTACAAGTTTTTCTTAGGCTGCACTTTCTCCTACCTCTGATACAAGAAATCTCGACGCCATTTCAGATATCAGCTTGTAGAAACTACAGTCAAATACATTCTGAGCCTTTTTTTTTCTACAGCATGTGTACAATAAGAAAACATTACTGAGAAATATGCCATTGTACTGCTTTTCTTCCCAAACATACGTAGGAAGTGGTATAGTTATTCTCATGCAAATGCAAACATGCACAGACCAAGTAGGATGCCTGCTGTCCTACAAGAATTTGGAAGATCAAAGAATTAAGATCACTTTTTCCCAGGAAGAGGGAGATATTCAAAGTTAAGTGGGTGGATAGAAAAATTTGAGGAAGCATGAACTTTTGCTCAGAAAATTTAACAACTGAGGGATGGCAGATGGACATACAAATAGACCCACGAGTACAAATACTCGATGCAAACAAGCTTTTCCGGCTGAAGGCCTGACTAGATGATCACAATAGTCTCTTTTTGTACCCTAATCTGTGAGCCATTTATATGCATGCAAATACAGGATTTGCATGTATAAAGATGGTTACATGAGTATATAAACCAGACTCTATAACAGCACATAGTTCAGCACGTTATAGCAAGCTGATTTCTAATGCTTTTCTTTCCTACCTGGTGCTCACAAAAATACATGTGTGGCTAAGTACTTCAAATGTACTCAGAGGAAGTTACCTTAGGACTATATGTCGGTATTTTTAGTACCTCTTATCCTACTAACCAGGAACCATTCAGTATACTGACTGCTTCAGTGGGATACCCTATCATTTAGCAGTCACAGTATTACAGTTCGCTTTCTTCACCTTCTTTCACCATGACTGTATTTGCGCCAGGAAGAATATACTAGATGATACTTAAATGACAAAAAATTATTTCAAAATAAATAAACTCTTCCAATAAATTGCCTTTTTTTCTTTTCGTGATTGCATGTTGAGCTTTTCTAACTATTCAAAATGAGTTGAAGAAATTATTTCTTGAACATCAGTGCCAATAACGTGGTAGGCAAGCAGCACCAATAAAATGCAGTTGGTCCTTTAAATCACATCACCTTGTTTCTAGTCTCCTTCTGAATCGCTGTAGCTCTTTTCAGTAGGTTCTTCTGGGAGCCAGAGTCACATGAAGAAAGGAAAATGTTTCAGAAGGATTTCAAGATTTTTTGAATTTGTTTTGTTCCAAACTGGAAAAAACATCCAAATATTTCTAAATTTCCACATAAGAAATTAGTAGGTGTGAATTAGAATAGGGCAGTCCAGTGAAATTTTGGCCTCAATAAGTTATATTACCTGCATTTACTTCTGAAGAGTGGGAAAACTAAACTTGCATTCTGACTTCTCCTTCAAAGCTTTGTAGGATCAAAAGAGGAGGGATATTTGCTGTAACCTGCATGTACCCCTGCAGATGAGTAAGACAGAGGAGATGTGATTTTAACATGGATTAACAAGGGCAGATACATTTCAGAGACTGTCCTGCAAGAGGTACAGGTCAAAATAAGATGATAGCAAGAAGTGATTTTAAATTACAAGCTGCCCATGTTATTTCACATGGCAGAGATTTATGTTGCATGGCTTTCTACATACTTCATCAGAAGCATTTATGGGCTGGCAGCTGTAGGATGTGCTTTTGGTGGTCTCCAGAAAGGCCTTGCAAACAAAGAACAAAGATGCCTCTTGGTGGCTTTGAAACCTCTCCATCTCTTTCAGAAAATCACGCTATTCATTGGTCATACGGTGAAATTTTTTATGGGAGTAACTAAGTACAGGTGATAGATTTCTTAAAGGGACACTTTAAAAGATGGACAAGAAGGAAGATTGCAATGATTAGTGTCTTTGTAACTACTCAGGTAGAGATTTTCTCCCAGTCTTTCTAAAGCAAATTACAACACCAGCTTTACTCATAAAACAACTAAAGTCTCCAACAATAAATTGAGCAAGTAAACAGAAAGAGGAAACAGCTCTGTAAATATACATTATAAACTCTTCCCCACATGACATTTGCAACTTTTATGATAGCCAGAGCATCAAGTTTCTAATATCTTACTTGAAGTAATGATAACAAAGGTACAATAAGAGAAAACATGCATTTAAAGAATTAAATTTTGTTTTTTAAAAAAAGGAGTAAGTCCTTTGTAAAAAAGAACTTCAGGAAGTGAAAAAAAATGACCCTGAAATAAATGCAAAGATCATGATAAAAAGGAGCAAATATTTTATAGAACAGCCACAAAATGGTTACCAATGGTAGCCAATAAGCTTATGACAAAGTCATTCTTTTCCACTGCAGAAGAAAATACTCGTTAATGAAGAATAATGCCCTGAAAATGTGATGTAAGTGCAGAAAAGTGGTGTTTATCTTTGGCTTGTGATGCTGACATCAACAATAGAGTGCTCATATTAACCCACTGCCCTTAAAAATAAACAGAAGTGCACTTTAATCTTGGTGTTTCTACTTTTATCTGAGATTAGTCCCTCTGCTTTGTTGAACTACAATTAAAGGGGGAGAAAACATGTAGAAATTAAGCAAAAATTATGAGTACTTTTTAGAGCACAAGAATTTTATTAAATCCTACTTTAAGCTGTTATGTCAAAACATTTCGAAGATGCATGAAGCCCCTGCGCAATTCCAGCTTTATGGCAAGAATCATTTGTGTTAAACATTTTAAAAAGTATTTATGTTCCCAGTGCTAAATATTAGTCCTTGCAAACACAGCTCTGGATACTCGCTCCTCTGTAGTTCACATCTATTTGTTAGTGGAATTTCGAAGTGGGGCAGCTCCCCAACAGACATGTTGACTTCTTCAGCCCCCCGTCCAGTGCTACAGAAACTGGTGTGAGTTATTCCTTTGATTTCAACTGGAAACGGATCAAGACCTTAATTTGGTGATTAAACAAGTGCTCAGTTTTTCCAAAGTCCTCCCTCAGAGTGAAATTCCCTGCAGGGCAAAGGGTCAGAGGGAGGCCCGAGCATGATGGCACAGGTCCTGCGTCAGCTCTCTCACCCACTGTTCACAGGTTTCCCCGTGGCTGTACGCTACAGCGCTCCCATATGGTATTGAGCTGTTCCCACCCCTAAAGAACAAATGCCTTTTTTCTCCATGGCTCTCTTTGCCAAATACTCATCTATCCTCTTGCTAATATCAAAGTCACAGTTTCTTCAGCAGTGAAGAACAGGTAGATGCCAAGGAGAGTTTAGATGGAGAGTGAGATGACATCAGACACAGCCGTCAAAGGAAATAAAGGAAAGCAGCAACATGTGCACTGGGCCTGGATTGCAAGCAGGGTGACACAAACTGACACTAACTCCTGGGTTGTCATTATTTCAGTTACAGGCCTGGACAGGAGTGGTTTGCTCATCTGCTTGTGCTTCCCAAGTGCGGTGCTTAGCAGAGACCAGCGGGGATTGGTCTCTTCTCCCAAGTCACAGGCAATGGGCCAAGAGGAAATGGCCCCAACTTGCACCAGGGGAGGTTCAGATTGGATAGTAGGAAAAATTTTTACACTGGAAGGGTTATTAAGCCTTGGAATGTGCTGCCCAGGAAAGGGGTTGAGGCACCATCCCTGGAGGTGTTCAAAAGATGGGTTGACATAGTGCT
>JAOXJM010000033.1:18086045-18100621 GCA_026413425.1 Tringa solitaria
CTGCTCTGGGTGGCCCTGCTTTGGCAGGGGGTTGGACTAGATGATCTCCAGAGGTTCTTTCCAACCCCGTGTCATTCTGTGATCATGTGAATAGACCATTTTCAGTTATCTACACCTACTTCTATCATTTAGTTCTGAAAACAAGATGAAAATACTAGGAAAAAGCTTTCCAAACTTCACAGCAATGCATCCCCAAGTTACATTTCTGAAACACTGTCGAAGGGTTCCCACTCTGTCCCTCAGCCTAGGCAGCATCAGACGAACTTCAGTGAGAATAAGACTTTCCAGTTAAGCAGCTTTTTCAGCTACAGATCAGTACAGAGTTCCCCCAAGACCCTTCTGCATTTCAGCTCTGGATAAAACACAACACAGAGTTGAAGAGACAAAGATCAAAAAGCAGGGGCAAGAGGTAAGTGCAGTCAGGACGAAAGTTCATCCTACACTGTGGTGCTCTTGGATGCTGCTCCCACCAACATAACAGCAACAGTAATCCTTCCTTTCGACCCCTGTTCTCTGCTATTCCTCCTCCCCCCAGCATTGCTCCCCTCTAGCAAGCTTACACAACCCAGTCCCAGCGCAGGAACTTTGCTGCTACAGTAGTACAAGAAAAACTGACTTCAAAAATCCTATGGGCATAGAAGCAATTAGTCACTCTACCATTTTCTAATTCATCGTGCCAGCTGAATGATTTCTCATAAGACTTTTGGTATAGTCTATATCAAATGGTACTAGACAAAGCCACAGAGCCATTTACAGTCATCTGGTCCAAACCAGAAGTGAAAGGCAATGGTACAAGGTAAGTTAGCCCAGTTCCTTGGCCAGTACTGAACAATGTTGGAATTTAGTTGTATTTGAATGAAGGTTTATATGATAACGCAATAGCACACTGTGCTAAACTCAACATTCAGAAAAACCACCCCTTGTTGCCTGTTCCTAAGCCCCATCTGCTGTCCTGCAACTGTAGAGAGGTGCACATAAGAAAGTTAGGCATCCTCTGCAAGAGCTGGACGCTGGTCCTTAATTAGAATACATTCAAATATCATGTAGTTTTCACCTTATTTTCCTGAAGCAGGCCATAAACTCATCTGTAGAAATACCTTTTAAAATTCCTATTATGTGTCACAGCTAAGTAAAACTTAATATGTGCAGTGTTTTGAGAAGTGTACAGAGTTTTGACATGTTTTCTCTCCTTGAAAACAATTAAATAAACAGCTTTTGAACGGTTTTCCATGCCGAAACGATATCTCACTTCAAAATCATTAATATTTAAAGATGTTAACCAAAATGAAATATTTCAGGGTCACAGGCAATATTTAACATTTCCCAAGGTTCATTGTGGTTTGGTATTCTGTTTCAGTAAGGGCATTTGTACGCTGGGGTTGGCCACAGAGAATTTTCCGATTTCACAGTTCAGCTAACAAACCCGAGTCCCTCCTCCTACTCACACACAGCCCTACAGCCATGACACTCCTGCCCCTTCTGTCCTGCAAAATCAAGCTCTCAAGGTCACTCCAGAGCATTCGTGTCCCACGAGGCCAAGTTTCTGCATAAGTTGTTCGGCTTGCCAAACCTTGATAGACTCTTGATCCGAAATCTTGAAGCTATTTTCTTTGTTCAGCTAATGAACAGTATGGTGATGAATACACATAAGGCAAAATTGATCCACTTAATTCATCATTTGTACATATGTATGGATTTAAGCCCTTTTAAATGGATTCTGGGATTAAACACCTATACCTACATTCACAAGCTGTTCAAAAATACCTAAACACCTATACCTACATCCACAAGCTGTTCAAAAATACCTAAGGGCATTGTGGTAAGTTTCGTCCCTTAATTTCTGAAATTAAAAAGCTGACCTCATGTTTAGCATTTACAGCTTTTTGAAAACAAGATGCATTTCACTGGCTTGTTCATCAGTGCCCACACAAAGGTTTAGTCCAGCTCTACGGCCTTGTTTCCTGCTCAGCTGCAGGGAATAGGGCCCTGGAAGCTGCACCCAATCCTCCTGTAAGGAGAACAAAAAAGTTGTTGCTCTGCAACCAACTTTGTTCAAGGAGAAAAAAATAATAATCAGAAAATCAATACCACAACCCTGAACTTTAGAAGCAAGGCAAGACCATGTTAGCTACAAACATGAGTTAAAATATTGAAAGAGTAGAATGGCAACCACTGGGGTGCAAATTTCATCCCTATCTTTGTGCACCATTAACTCTGATCCTCTTTACAATGACCCTCAATGTCATAGGTTCAAGTGCCTTCCCAGTACCACTGACCTTGCTCAGAAACAGCAGTTTAAGTCAACTTTATGCAAAGGAAGTCCTCATACTCTAGGAAAGAAGAAAGGCCGTGCCAGGTATCTCAATTAACTACCTGCTGCTTAAAAGATACTGATTTCCACCAAGTTGCTACTCCCTTGGAGATTTTCAATTTCTTTTTTCACTTTATCAAGCTTGGCTAATTCCCCGCCCCCCCCCCCGCTTAAACTGCAGAATTTAAACTTACTAAACTTAGCTTTTGGAATTGCTTTTTGATTCCCACAACTCTGTAGAAACTGGCTGGAAACCAACTAGCTCAGTCCCAGGCAGGTTTCAGCCTGGGCCCTGTTATATCAGTTGCCTTCTCTGACACCAAAAACCGACTTTGTAGCACCATATGGGGCCAGGTCAGACAAAAATCCCAATTACACTGAAAGAATTAATGATTTTCCACATTTGCTACTGAAAGCGATATTAATAGCTCAGAAATTGCCTTGTCTTTGTCACTTCAGTAAACTGTTTTCCCCTGCTAACTAGTGTCATTATGGAAGAGTTCTAAAGCCATTTTTCCTTACAATCTATAGTGTTAATAATCCTTCAAGGCAAATGCTTGGACACCTGCCCCTTCTCTAGGGAGTCAAATAGCTACTGTTTTAACAGCAGTTCAACATCAACCCTTGGAGCTTGTTTCTCAACCAACACAGGATACTCAAGCATCTGGAGAAGGTGCACATGGCAGACAAGCTGAAACCACATTAGATGATTTCAGAGTTATTATTTATATGTTTCACAAAGGCAACAGGCATGACTGCTGCCTGAAGCATGCTTGATACGCTTTGGTTTTAAACAGCAAGAGTGAAAAAAATCCCATTTGTGCAGTCCCACATAGCACCTTTCTCCCCTGTGATCCAGGCCTCTGTCTTTCCCCCACTGAAAATTTTACCTTCCATGGCTTGTTCTTCCTGCTACGTGGCTAGTATTGTTAAATGTCTCGTAGCCTGATGGATCCTGCTGGCAACTCACTGCTCAGGAACGAATAGCTGCTCGGAAACACCTTCTGATACTTAACCCTACTAGTTTCTCAAGCAATCCCAAGTGCTGCGTTCCCTTTGCATCATCCTAGTTTCTCCATTCAAATTCTCATGCAAATACCAAGTGCAAGCGTCACCATAACTTAAATGCATATTTCATGATTATTATCAAACAAGTCCGCAGTCAATTCTTGCCCAGTTCTTGAAAAGCGAATCAGCAGACCTTTGACACCCCTTGCTCCATCACTTAAGAAGCATCCACCTTGATGTTGCTGTTTAACAACCCTTACCCTGCTGGGACAGAAAGCCAGATCATCATATGATGACCATCTCACCTTTACTGCAAGTACAGAATAGATACTTTCCTTGATAAGCGCTGCTTTCTTATCTCCAGTTTTATTCTCCCTCCAGAAACAGACCAATACTATTGCTGAGGTATCTTTCATTCCTAACACAATTAAGATGCATTTACTGACCTTAAGTATGCCAGCCACACATTTCTTCTTGCACCTTTTTGCTTCCATGTCAACTTTCTACCATCCTTATCTTCTGATTTACATTATTTACCACCAGCTTTCCACTTCCTTCCATGTGATGCTCATGTTTTTCTAACTGCTTTGAAGGCCTCTTCCTGAGTCAGACTAGTTTTACAATTAGAACGGTGCTCTTCCTCATCTGAAGAGCTGGGGAGGAGACAACTGACTACTCAGTAAAGACCCTTGAGTAGTTTAATAGTTTGAGGTATTTCCCTCACATGCCTTTAAAATTTGCTGCTGGGCAAAGGAGTTTAGACCCAGTAGTTCAGGTACCCCTGCCACACACGTCTTTCATAGATCAAGCCAAGTTCCATCCTACTCCTAGGTAAAAACTGTCAAGAGCTGAAAGGAGAAATGTCCTCATTATCCCAGTGAGCAGTAGCACAAAGAAAAAGTCTCCTGGTTTCCAGCTGAAATCGATTCCCAGTTTATATCCAGGAGTTCGTGCTGACTGTAGCCTCTCTTTCAGAAATCTACTCTCCTGATAGATTTATAGGAAACAATGATATCACTTGTGAATACTGCTAGGCTAAGCAAGCCCATGCTCTTTCAGTTCTGGGATGATAGTCAGATCAGTCCTTTAATTATTCCCAGGTCTCTTTTTTGCATTTGATTCACTGAGAGTTCATCTTCTTTGCACTATAGCTGAATAGTACCACATGTTCTGTGTGAACTCTCCCCAGTGCCCTGTACGATAGCGTCGTGGTTTGGGCCAAGATAGCCAATGACAAGACAACAGATGCTCTCCCTCACCTCTTGCTCCACAGAGAGGAAGAGGAGAGAGAAAGAGATTTATGAGTTTAGAAAAAACTAAACTACTTTCATGAAATATATAAAAATATACACAAAACCATACCAAGCTCCGAAGGAGATGTCATCGGCAGGCACTGGGAAAGTTCCAGACTGGTCTCAGTGATGAATGGGAACTGAATTCTGGAACATACTAATGGGGATCGAAGGTAGACAAACCAACAGGGTCTTCCTCAGGCATCAGTCATCGAAGAAAGAGAGACATTGAAAAAGCAGCCACTAAAGGAGAGCCAACCAGGTGCCTTTGATCCTTCAGCTTTCATACTGAGTATGGCAGACAGGATGGAACACCCTATTGGTCGGTTTTGGGTCACCTGACCTGTCTACGCCTCCCCACAGATGCAATCCCTCCATGGGGTACACAACCCAGTTAGTTGACCCTGTGAGAGCAACAAGCGTGAGCAAGAGCCTCTGTCACTGAAGAGAAAGTTGGCTCTGCTCCATCTCAAACCAGGACAAATATCATCACCCCACCCCTCCACAAATTGACATCTACCTTGGCTAAAGCAATAGTTGTCTTTCCTACAGCCATCTCACCTTGGTTGCCCCAGGGCCATCCTATCATTCACTCCTTCCTTATCTTCAGCCATCCACAAATCATTTTTTCCTCACCTTATTATAGATGTACTTGGTATACAAGAAACTGCTGCATTTTGTGCTGTTGTAAAGCCATCTTTTTTTTTTTTTAATCCCAGCCTTCAGTAGCCTTCTCTTCTGCCTCGTGACATCCCAGCTCTCCTGTTAAATCCCACATTTTTCCAGCTTCAGACAAAAAAGTGAGTCGCTGATGAAAATTCGAGCAAGAGACACTAAAGACCAATCCCAGATAGGAAAAACTCTTAGCAACCTTCCTCCAAGCTTTATAGCCATGCTGCCTTTCACCAGTGGCATGTAACTGCATGATTGGCCACCTTGCACTTCTATCAACCCCTGTGGTTACTTGTCTTCATTAAACATTTCCCATGGGGGTAGTTCTACTTCCTATATCTGCTAAACAGTGAGCTTGTCCTTTTAAAGACAGGTGCCAGATTAGTCTGTCACAATTTGCTGTTCATAAATGAGTATCAGTTTTGATCCCATTCAGCAATTTTATTCCATCTTCAACTACTTCTAGATCAACAGCTTAGAGTGTTGTAATTAAGAATGTCATTATTTAAGCTGCTTACTACAAAGGAAAAAATAGAGACATTATATCTACTGCTATCCAATCATTCAATACTAAGGCAGAAAAATAACCAAGTCACCTTTACCAAACTAACTACTTTCTATCAGGATAAAGTCAAATATATGATTGTCCCACCCTTAACAAATTGTTTGAGAAGTGCGCCTCCATGTACACTTAGGAATGGCATAAATATTTTACCACTGCAGGAAATAACCAACAGTGTTATTCCCACTGTAATTTCTCATAAGAATGAGGTTTATAAGGAGCTGTTTATTTTGTTCTTTCATGTGATTCTTGAGCCTCCTGACTATCTATAGATAAAGATACTTGTATCATCTACTGCCTAACTAAAAGCTGTTAGAAGCACTCTGGAATATTTCCTCAGTACAGATCTTGGTAGTGCAAATATCCCCAATAGCGGGAAAGGAGGAAGCCACAAACGCATAATGCAAAACACTGATCTTCTATCTTGCACATACTTTCAGCTGTTTAAGCAGATACAGAGATTCCCAAAACTATTTTAGGAATTATGCTTTTCAATGTATAGAAGTGATTTAGGACTAAGAGGAATTAGCCACAGAGTGAGATAGGATGAGGAGTAATAACATCACCTACCAAGAGGACATACAGGTTTTGGGTAGTCTTTTAGCTTTAAATCAAAACCAAACCAATTCAGTTAGTAGAAACTGAAGCATGATAAACTCATGCTACTGATGAACTTCACATTCTTAGCAATGATGCCAAGGACCACTAAAACCAATGACTTTGAAATAATACGTGTCAATGTCACATTCTTAAATGAGAGTTGTGTTGTCTTAAGAAGAGAAACTGCAAAGCAACAACACAACCTTGGGCTTGATGCAGGATTTATGAATGTGCTTAAACTAGTGAAAGACCACATTCCTGTACCACCAGAGGTCTCATTTTCACTTCAGCTGTTTGCTTTGCTAAAATGCCCGCTGAATGAAAAAACAAAGTGAGAGTTTTCTGTTCTAGCTCTCTCATTTGAAACTGCCCCTTAGTGGCTATTTTCCGTAGCCACGACAGACTAGTATTAAACACAGTGGACGTCAAACCCCACTAAGAATCCTAAGAAAACTGTTGGTTCCCAAGACAAAAAAAGGACAAGGAAGAGGTATTAAACAACCATAAAGTCTAAGGATGAGGTAAACCACTGTTGAAAATTGACTCCTCTCCCCATTTTTGATTTGTGAGAGCTTTACGAAGGGAGTAGGAGCCACTGTTCCTATTTTTCCTGATGAGGACAGCAGCACACAACAAACCTATCCAGAAGGGCAATAACAGCGCCAAATATATACCCCAGATCTCTCTATAGTGCTTTATTTACAAGTCCACGGTAGAAAAAACAAACCAGCCACAGCCTGATATGTGTACACACAAGAACCTCCTGCTGTATTTTGAACAAAACATTTAGTAAGTTTACCTTGCTCTGCTTTGCAGCCTACATTCAGGTTCTCTTCATACCGCTAGGGCAATGCGGCCTTGGGGTCTGTCCTAATTTTGACTTTTTCAGCAGTGGAGATAGTGACCAACTGTATCATCCAAGGGTTATTCAGTTTTGTACCATTTGGGATCTGCAAAGTAAATATGACCTCAATATATTTTATTGCTTATTGCTAGTTGATTGCATAAGCAAAGACGCTGTCTCATGCCTAAAGATGCCTACGTAACCAAGGTCAAAAATAAGTATACCAAAGCACACTCTGCCTTATAAGAAACATCTTTCAAATGCCTGTCTCTCATGCAGGTTTAATACAGATCCTTAAATTTCCATTACCAGAGTTTTCTCCCCCACCACTCCCCACCCCAAGAATTCACTGCATTTACACAGGTCAGAAATGCGTCAGACCTCATTATATGAATATTGATTTCAAGAAGGAAATCAATAGGCATGAAGTAGCAGCATTTCCCAAATGTTTTTAAAAGGACTATAATTGAAACTTGCTCTTCAATCTTGTGCAGGGGGTGTTGATACACAATTTTCTGCTTATGAATACTATGCCACATTAGAGCAATTGGGCAGCTTTTTTGGTGCTGCACTTGCTTCCTCATGAATTCTCCCACAATTCACGTCCCCATTTGTAAGAAGCTGCATCCTGCGAGGAGTACCTATTTAAGTCCTACTGTCTCTATTAATAGGTAGAGGAAGAGCATTAATATTTGAAACAGTTAACTTCATTTTAACCAGGATGGCATGAAAGCATGCCACTGACATATATTCAGTGTAGGAGATAACATCCATGTCTTAGGAAGGGAAGACAATCATAGGGATCCCACTAGTAAGCTGCAGAAGAAGATCTCCCAGGGCTGCATCAGCCCAGTCACACAGACAGTTCGGTCTGGTCACAGTTTAGGACTCAGAAGTGAGATGCCCAGTACTGTCCTCTAACATCCTGCAGTGTCTCCACGCAGTGGGTTTTTTGGTGGAATAGGAAAATGGGTGAATTTGGGTAGAAGGGGAAAATTCCCAAAGTAAGAGGAATCTTGGACAACTGAAGTTTACCTGAGAGATGGTGAAGACTTAGTTTTCATTTGCTATGTTTGCAAAACGTTTATAAGGCCTATTTGAGTTCCCCCTCACTCAAGTGACACAAGGCTTAATTTAGGGTAGATGCAATTTCTTTCATACCACATTTCATGGAAATCAGATGCTTAAAAAAATAAATAAATGAAACTACACTGATTTAAGTCCAGCTGCATCTCCTCCAAAGCTTAAATATGTTTTGATCCAGAGTCTCATGGGGAAACAGATATAAACAGTAAGGGCTTAAAAAAGTTTTCCAGTATGCCAACATATTATTGTTCTGAGATAGAAGGTATCTGAAACAGAACAGTCACATTTGTATTATATTAGGATGTGTTAGGACGTGACAAAAGCTAAATACCCTTTCTATACCTTGATTGCAGTATAGAAACTTGTACTTCATTCTCATTTTATCACCATGCATGTGTCATTTAGCCTGGGGTTGAGCAGAAAGAGGCAGTTAATCTCTGTGCTTCCGAGTTTGTTAAAAATGCACATAGTTTTACATATTGGAACTCTGAAACATTGCAATTCCTTAACAAATGAAGGATCACTGAGCGAAAAAGCAAGAAGAGGATGTGTGTGCTCATTAAAGCTTCCATCCCTCACAGCCCTTCACACACAATACAATCCAAGATTCACGTGTAAGAATTTAATGAAGACAATGCCACTGAAAACACAACCTTTTTGCAACCCAGAGCCTTCATGCTCTCTGCTCTGAGGGAATTGTATAGAAGCTGAAGGCACTAAGCATTTTGCTGGATCAAGGGTCCAGTATAAAGCAAAATACCAAGCTCTTGTGGTATTGGAATACTCTGGACGTGTTCCTTTGAGTGCTAACAAATGGTGGCAACGCAGTTTACATGAACTTTTGGAGGGACAACTCAGTCATTTTTTATTCATTTACTCCCCCTGTAGATCACCAAGCAGCACACTTCCCAAAGGCCTTTTCATTATAACAAGGATGTGATATTTGAGGACTAAATTGTGATGGACCAGCATCGCTGCAGTGAAGATTAAAGTGGAAGACATTGGCTAAAGAAAGACTGTTCCACAGGCTATTTATATTTATCATGTGCTTTGATGAGCACTGACAAGATGAGTCCTTGAGAGATGTTTTACAGATTTTCTTACTCTAACATAGTGGATTCCCCTAGAAACACCCAGCACTTTAAAAAGAAAGGCTGAACATTCACACTGGCTTCAAGATGATGAACTAAATCACCACTTCGTTTCACACCTACAAGAGGATGGAATGGGCAAACTCAGCCTGGATCGTATTTATTTCAATTTTGCATAGAAGCAAGGTCCTAATATTTTTGAGGACAAGCAAGATTTTTTAAAGTGTTCAAGTCACTCATGGCGTAGGATGACAAGGCTGCAGCAAAGACTGCTGCCCAAATCTTGACAAGTAAAATTAATTAATCCAAACAGAATCCCTGTCACTCACCAGGCTGCATTTTTCTGGTGTTCAATTTGCTTCATCTAAACTGTGGACATAGCTTCATTGACTAGATCACTTTTCTAAATGAGACTATCAATTTTCCTAACCCCAAATCATCTGAAGCCTTATGTCCCACACTGACTTTCTGTACAAAGGCTGAGCTTCCTCAGCCCTGCAAAACTGCTGGAAATTAAGATGCCCTACGCAAAGGCTTGGAAACTTGTCCAGTAATAGAATTCAATGCAATATTAACAACCTCACTGGTCCTTTCCCCTGTAAATATACTGGAATGTTGCTGCAAAACCAGCAATTTTGTCTACTGAACTCTTACCCTTGGACCAAATTATAACGAACACATAGGCATTATGCCCACACACCCAGTCTGCAAACAATAAGAGCATTAAGCTAATTATTTGAGATTTATGACAGACCTATCTGCCTTCAACATGCTTTTTATAGGCATTTGCAATAAATTAACTAGTGGAGGCCAGCTCAGTGGCACAGAGATGGTATCACGCATAGCCAAGTAGTAGAATTGGGCGTATTGCAGGACTGGTCATCGCTCACTGAAATGAGAAAGGCTGGAGCTTCAACCGAACAACTAGCAAGAAGTGGGCCAACCACACGTCACAGGGCAGCAACATCCACTGTGTGCTGATTGACTATATTGATAATTTCCTCAGGAAATAAAGTGGGGAGCAGCACTAAGATCCTACATTAAGTACAGTGACATACAGGTAGCTTTGTCTTTAATTTAGGGTTTGAAGTTTTTGTACCAGTTTTGGTCATTTCAAGGTGGGGGAGTAAAGTAATGCTGACTTAATGTAAGGGATAACAAATAGGAAGGAAGGACTATTGACTTAAGTATTGCTATAGCCTAAGAAGTTTTCCTTTTGAGCCCAACCCAAAAATAGAAGTCCTGGGATAAATCTTGAATTGTTCACACATGAAAATACCAGCAAACAAAATTTTTGCCCAAGTATCTAGAGCTACAAGAATGAATCCATTTCTGGTTTGTGTCTACTTCATCTGTAATCTTGATAATTCAATGTACTTTGTGTCATTTCTATTTTATAACCATAGCTACGATTTCTGCTCTTAGGGGAAAATGGCATAGATTCATCATGATCTCCTGCTCCAACAGGACAGCAATCGGGGGTGGGGGGAGAAAGGATGACTAGGATGAGGCTCAATGTTGAAATCATTTAATGAAGTAATATGGTTTTCTTTACTGTGTAACAACCGTACTCTGAAATTGTCTTTACAGTGGTCTGCTGCACGTTACACGAACCTTCTATTTTTAGTCTTTCTGCTTTCCCTTATTCCTCCAGACCTGTGGCGGGGTTTTTTTTGGTTTTTTTTAAATCCCCTTGCATTGGCCTCCAGAGTCTGTTAGGAGCAATACTGTGAAGCAAATGACCAGACATAATGACTTTCCAAGGTCCTTGTGATACCCTATTAACATTCAGTTAGCATAAGTCCTGACTTTATTATTGACTACATTGAATACACAATACACTGACCTCTGCCATCTGCAACTAAATCTCTTCTTGCAAATCTATCAAAGTGATTTCATACACAGAGGAAGTAGAAGAAAACAAAGCAGTAGCTACTTATCTTTTTTCTTGCCCCGAGAAACTTTTAACACTCTATGGGGAAGACTGCTTTCCCTTGTGGTGTTTGCAACCATCAGTATTTCCACGCTTTCATTGCTGTTGCTAAAGGCTGGAGCATCATCTCAAAAATCCAGGGAAGAGAGGAAGTACCATACAAACCCCCTCATTTTTAATTTAATCTTGGTAGAAGCAACGTAAGGACAGAGAACATCAGGGAAACCTTGTTTTAAATATATGCCTTTAAGTTGCTTGTGGAAACAAATGTTTGACTTACTGAACTGTTGTAGCACCTTTGGGTACCAAGGAAGGCAAGAAAGTTCATGACAAGTAACATCTAGTCCACAAATACCTAGGGAAAAATTTTTTCGACTTCTAATGTTCATAAATTATTTTTTCATTCCTAAAGGCAAACTGGCACACAAAACCCCAGCACTGTAAGGAGAAAACAAGGTTATCCCTATGGTAAACTCAGGTGCAAACCACAGGAGCCCCACTTCAGCCATGTTGAGGAGTTTGGAATGAGACACAGGTAAGCATTTCATGCCACTACGTACAGAAAAACTTTCAGCTTAAGCAACTGAAAAGTCAGACACTGGAGAGCCAGAAGTGCATTGCTCTGAAAGATTCCTAGTGCAGAGCTACTGAGGGTACTTTGTTGACAATGAGCTTCATTTTATGAGGACGTAGAATCTAGCACCATTTTTGCTGGAAACGCCAGGAAAATACAGTCCCACACGTACACCAACCTGAAGGGTTAATCCTCTATTAATCCTCTATTCTGAGCACAGGAGGCCTGAAGTCAACCAGCTCTGCTTGCTTGCTTCAGGAGCAACCCCTTCCGAGACCAACAGAAGCAGGAACAGTGGTTGTCCAGTCCTCATCTCTGCTATCGCCTACTCAAGTAGCTAAACCTGCTCCTTGAAGAGCTCGTGTTCAAGTAAAGCCACATCTTTGCTTCCAGGTTACATGTGGAGCTCAGGAATGAGGTCCCATTCTCTTCAGCCTTCTTGGAAACTCAGAAAAAAAAAAAATATTCCTTTAAAAATCTCCATTAACTATCCTAGACGGGGAACTTGTATTTCATTGACTGTAGTTATGCAAATAGGATCAGAGGAATTAACATATTGGAAGGAGCTGACATTTGTCCTGATATATTGAATCGTTAGCATGACAGAATCACTTAAGCTGGATCCACTAACATCAGGTTTCCTCTCATTATTGACCCCTGCAGAGTAGGCCTGACAAGTGGAACTGCTGCAAAGTTCATTAATAATGTGAAATAAATCAATTGTTCGGGAAATACTGAAAACAGATGACACTGAACTCAGACTTTTTGCAAATTCAGCACATATCAGTTTCCATCAAGGACACTAGTTATAACAACGTCCTTTTCTGACCTATATTCAGAAGCTGTGCTTTACTCCCTAGCAAGCTCACAAGAATACTGGGAATGGTGCCATTACTGGAATAATGCCCTTCAGTAGAAAATGAAAAGCAATATTATCTTATACACAACGACGGAGATACTTGTAGACATTTTAGCTTACTAATTGACACCCTTAGCATGAATTATGGGCAGGACGCATGCGTCAGAGCTGGGCTTTGTTTTCATCCAGATGGAGCAGGGAAATACACCTTCTACCTGACTGGCCAGGCTGCTTTTCCGACACGAACGCTGCCCAGGCTAACAAAGACACTTTCTTCCTTATAACCTAAAGAGCTAGAAAAGTCTGTGCTCAAGTTATAAGAAATAGACATATTGAAGAGAAAACTGAAAATAAAGTTCCTTTGCTTGTGTTACTACCAGAATTGAGAGAGCCAAATGCTGTGACATTCCCTATCGTCAAGTCAAAGCCGCAAAGCAAGTAATAGACTTGATTAATGCTGCTTTTTGCTGCTCACAGAATGTCTGTGAACAGATTGAGATTTTCATTCATGGTTCAAGTTTAGTCTAGTTTTGGATAATTTTTTTAACCGCTTTATGGAGATGTTTAATTTGTTCTGCAGACCACAAGCTGGTTGGAAATATTTGACACAAGGCAATTAAGGCAGAATGCATCTGAAAAATCTATTGGTGCATGTCACATGGTGCCTTGGATAAGGTGAGTTTAATTCAGGCAAAGCAGAAGAGAACAGAAAAATCTAAGTTACAGGAGACTCTGTGATAAGATGCAGTTGAAGTATAGAATCAGGAGAGAAAACAGTAAGACCTTAAGAACACAAGCTTTCCCCCTTAATGTCAAAGACAAAGAGAGATTTAAGCAACAGCTTATCTTTAGCTCCATGCTTACTCACCAAAGACAACAGGACTGGAGAACACCCCTAGGTGTTTTGCTGAAGCTCATGGCTCAATGGAAAGTCAGAGCTAAGCCTCCTCTCTCAAAACTATCAGAAAGGAAGTTATCCAGATTAAAATGCAGTACAAGAGCTTAGGCAGAACCTGTAAAGAAAGCAAGCAGCTAAATATCATGTTATGGGGTTTTGTCTGTTTCCGGAGTGGAATTAGCTTAACCAATTTCCGTGCTTTTGGTAGAATACTCAGTGAACAGTCCCATTAGAGAAACAGAAATTGAATGGGCAGCCAGTCGTAAAAATAATTGCTCAACATTTATCCTTTCCAGCTGATTTTTGAGAATCTGAACTCAAGAGCCCTCCTTGTGCTAAGCATGAATTGATTTGTCTAAAACTGAATTAATTTAATTTGGGAGCAGTCATGTTTGAAGGCAAAATGTTGCTTGACCAAGATTTATTATTTTGATCTCCGATTTCTGTGTAAGCGGAATCAAAAAATGAAATACCTGTATTTTGAGGATGATTATGGCTACGCATGAGACTGTGACTTTTTTATATCACCAGCAGCAGGAGTGACTGTTTGCTACAAAGCCCTCTAGAGCAACAGCTTTAATATGAAAGCAAAACACCGACGTCCCAGAGCTCTGTTTTCTCCTTGGATACTGGGTAAGATGCATAACCTTTCTATATTTGATTTTGACATAATAGGAAGGAATATACTTACAGGCCCAGCTGACAGCCACACTTTCGCATACATTATTAGTTTAGAAGTTTGTAAAAAAGCGTTTTACTAAGACTAAAAGTTATAATTTGAAAGGCTCCAAAATATAAACCAGATGCAGATACATTAATAGTACAGAGACTGTCTGTGAGCTGACC
>JAOXJM010000033.1:18389590-18399635 GCA_026413425.1 Tringa solitaria
TTTTTCATTAATCTGCTCCAAATTGGTCTTGATATCATCCCTGCTTTCCTCTGCAAATGGCTTAGGAGCTGAATTATCCCCAACATTTGCTGCTTTCAGCAGGATCTAAGCAATAGGGTACCATGGATCAAGTGGTTTATAGTGTTAAGACTCACGCCTTGCTCAAGTTTAAAAATCACATAGCTGCCTCATACCATTGTTTTCCTCAGATTTTTGTCATATGAATTTAGTCTTAAACAACTGTGATGTACAGAATTTAATCATTCTGATAACATGAACCCAATTGAAAATGTGGTTTTGTGTATGAAAATTCCTGTTTCAGTTTGCTTAAATTTAACAGTAAGTGATTTAATGGGGACTCTAGGAAACTTTAAGACTTACTTATGTTTAGGTATTATGTGAAATCATTCAACATGGTTTAAGATTTTTTTCTTTTAAATCCTCCATCTGAACAACTTTAAAATAATTAAACATAAATCACAAGCTGAAGGCTTTTACTTTCTAAAGAGGTACTATAGTTCGTTTGAAGGAAGCTTTATGCGACAAAAATCTTACAAGCTACCACTTGAAATTTTACTTTCACTACAAAAAGTAAGGTTTTTATATTTTCAGTGCCAGTAACTAAAAGTAGTTTCCTGTTCCTTGTAATCAATGTTCCATTTGCTGTAAGTGACTGAGTAATGCTTTGATTTGAAAGGTTTTAAGTCAAAGTTGCAGCCGCCTTCACCATGGTGATTACTCTCATCCTAACACCTATACAGCCAGTTTGATGGCTCTAGCAAAAGCAACTGGACAAAACACAGATGCTAATCTTCTAATAAACATTTATTTTGTTTTTATGACTGTAAGCACTGAAAGATTTTTCAGTTTCTTCCCCTGCACCTTTGATTTGACACACAATTAGATTACTTGAAATAATAATTTCTAACATACACTTTGAAACAACTCAGTGCAACGCCCGGGAAATTTGCAGTATGTTTGCAATATTATTTGGAACAAATCTGACAATGCTGTCACACTTACTACACTGCAAGCCTGATGCCTTTAATACTTGAAAAAAGAGCATGTCAAAAGGGCAAAGGTGGCTTG
Organism: Tringa solitaria; assembly: GCA_026413425.1. Lineage (NCBI taxonomy): Eukaryota > Metazoa > Chordata > Aves > Charadriiformes > Scolopacidae > Tringa > Tringa solitaria. The sequence continues at coordinate 18,390,680 of JAOXJM010000033.1, forward strand.
TGCAAAGGAAAACTTGTCTCTGATGCTCAGGCTTAGTTACCATTTCTGCAATCTCTGTTATTTTACACTTAGCTCTTTGATGAAAGCACTTCACAATGATATCACCAAGACTGCACAATTTCTGACATGCTAACCTGCTGTTGAAAACCATCCTTATCCAAAAAGATAAGGACACTACATAGAATTGAAACAATCACAAAACGAGTGTAAAAGAAGTCATCAGACATACTGAATAATCCACACAGCTCATGAACCCAAGAACAGGTAGGTCAAAATGTGCTTGTAAACCCCTACACTTTCTAGCAGTTCTCCCCCCCAGCCCTGTTTTTGACTACATTCCTGCTGCAGAAATCCAAACATCACTAAGTCCTAACCTAGCCTGTTAAAATAAATAAAATAGTAAATCATGCTTCTCCAGTCTCATGTATTTCCTTCATATTCAGAGAGAAATACGCTTTGCCCCCCAGGGTTTTGAGTCATGCTGTCTAAGCAAGCCATTTCATTCTCAAGAAAGCTGCTGTGCCAATATTCTAGGCACTCTTCTTCAAATAATGCAACTCTGCAATTATTCCCTCATTCTCCAGAATTGTGAAATAGCCAGCTGCCTCCTGTAAGGCACTGATTGCATTTCCATTGACCTAGTGAGCACCGAGTCAAGTGCTTAGGACGCAACCCCCTCCTCTGTACAACTGCAGGCAGGCTCCTCAGGTAATGTGATAAAAATGGTTTCTGGACACACACTGACATCAGTGAGTTAAACCTCTTCAAACAATCCCCTCTTACAGATCTGTAGTTACATATTTTCCTGTTTGCAGGTTTTCTCTGGGATGCTGATAAATATTACAAGTATGGAAATTTTTCTTTCCTGGATGAAAAATTTCAGTATACCTCACTGCAGCCTAATAGTGCTAGGTTTTCTGCACATTTTATTCAAATGATCTCCCAAAAGAAACCACCCTTTTTGTAAAAAAAAAAAGCAGTGTTTTTTTAACATTAACTGGTAAATGCTATTATCATAAATGTAAACTTTTTCATAAACATCAACTGCCCCTTGTACATTCAGTAAAGTGCAATCACTTGCTTTGTGTTTAGCTGTGTATTTTTACACAAAAGGTATGGCACAGTACAAAAGAGTACAATCTGATAACGTAAATAGCAGCAATACCAAAAAAGACTCCTGGAATTGCTTCCCTGGATTTTCCATGTGACACACTTTCTTTTTCTAAATAATCTGTATCTGTGTGATTATGGTTCTTACAGACAGAAACATCTTCTTTAAATCCAAATATTTGTCTTCTTTTTTGATGAGTTCCCCTTCTGTCAGATAGAGCGTATGTTTATCTCACTACTAGCTATCAAAAATGGGAAAAGACTTCTGAACATAACATAAATGCTTTTTGTCTCCCAGTCTGAATCTCCCTGCTATTGCTTTCTCAGCATGAAATAACAGCCAATTAGATAGTTAAAGCCCTTGTCAAACCTGTTTTTTTTTTCCTCAATTAATTGTTTTAAATTAAGTGAAATCCAACTGGCCTTTATTACACAGCTCTAACATAAGAACATTGAAAGGGCAATTTCTTACCATGAGAAATGGATGACTCATGGCAAGGATTTCTGCCCTGCTTTTTGGGGTTACAATGACAAAGCAATCATTTTTAAGAAATCAAAGTTGGAGGTTCTTGCAAGGGGAATTGCTCCCTGTTTAGAAAAAGGGGAAGAAGTGTCCCAAATTTTATGCAAATTATCTGTGCTCAAGTTTCTAACGCCATGCCTCAAGTAAATCCACCTCAGTCCTTCATAAGCATTACTATAATGAAATGGGTCATATTGGGAAAGGAACTCCTGCTAAAGGAATCTCCTCTTGATATTTACCCAGCTTAGAAGGTCTAATTGGCCAAACATGACTAGTACCTTTACAGTAATAGTATTCAAAGCTCAGTGACATATAACAGTTTTAAAACTAGAATAGCAGCATACCTTTTCTATGTGACAAACCTACTTCAGCAGAGAGCTTTCAGATCCTGGGCTGTCTCCTCCTGCATCAGGAGATGGTTGGAAGGGAGCAAAGAGGCTGGGTGCTGCCAGAAGCTCTGGTCGTGGTGGTCACTGGAGTTGGTTGTTACTCTTGATTTGCAGAGGTAGAAGTCTCAGAATCTGGACAGCAGTTCAACAATATTAAACTCTTATAGAGCTCGAATTTGTTTAACTGGTTTGTGTGAACAGTCTTTCAATTATCATTTAGTCCCTGTGAATATCTCCTAATCTATTTTTCACTCATTGCAAGGCTTTGCAAATGAATGAATTTACTGATCTAAACTTTTGTCAAAATGTCACCAGTAAAACTGTAGCTGATGCAAATTGTCACCATCAGTCCTTTGGCAATCTGAGTATGTTGAGTTTATTACTAAAAACTTCTTGAGAGCCACACAAGTGGCTCTCGCTCCCCCTCCCAAAAAACTTCTCACTCTCTTCCTAGCACCCCACTGCTGGTAGGCCTGCTCCAAAATACCCTGGAGCCGGAAAGCTGCTCTCACACCGAGTCCAAATTCAGGTCTGTTACAGTAGTTTGCTGCCTTTAGGCCTGCTCTTTGCTTCCTGGGATGCAGTTTCATTCTCCCTGAGTATTTCTTACAGTAGAAGCAAAGCAGAAGAGCTGCCAGAAACCTTCAGTCCAAGTAAAACTTGATTGTGATCCCACTGCTGTTGTAGCATTACTGACACTTAAGCATCACCATGTTTCTAACTGCCCTTTGAACCAAGCTGGGACCAGTTGAATCTGTGCATTAACGCATCAGGGTAAGGCGACGCATATAAAAGAGACAACTCTTGAATGTCAGTCTACCACCCAAACCATTGAGCTGTCCCTCTACTTTTCTGCGCCTATTTGGCACAATCAGCGCTTAAAACCTGGAAGGGCCATTTTGGCACAGGAGGCACACAGAATTATTGTGAAATTAGAAATAAAAAATGCACTCTTACATTCCTGAAAACAAGTCAGAACCCAAGCTGCTATTTTTGTTAAGATTTCACAAAGGGAAAAAGTTTCACAGCTTTTTTGCATTTCTCCATTGTAGAAGACTGGTTTGTTTTGCAAGCTATTTATTTTCTTTTGAAATGTATCTTCTGGAAGGCTGTATGGGGAGGGGCCAGGGACACAAACATTATAAACCTGCTTCCTAAGATTGCCTGCAGAACAGACTCTGGAGAGGGACGACTCCACCTTCAACTGCCATCCTCTTCACTCACACTGAATGTTCTATAGAAGCAGGGAACCAAAAAAGCCCCATTAGTGCCTAAATACACAAGTAACAATTGCTTGCAGACATTTTAGCATGAAATTAACTTTCTTCCCTTTTTCTCATTTTTTTTTCTTGTTTTGATTTACTGGAGAAAAGTATTTGAATATGCAAGGCATCCAAGTTATGCCTGGAGGATATGGAAGAATTATGTCATTCTTATTTCAAACATGCATCTCAAACTGCATGTCCTTTCAAATGTCAGCAACCCTTCAGCATGCACACAGTATTAAATAAAAAATGGTTTCCACTTCCCACACACTGACTTTTATAACATACTGATTAAAGGCTTAATATACTTAATAAACTCAGTATGTATGTATTTCATCAAAGACTAAGATGGATTTACATTAAGCATTTAAATTTTCATTAATACGCTATACTTTTGAACTGGTGAGACAGCTGCCCAGACAGAACTATGGGGCTTAGGTGTGAGCATGGGATTTCCAAGGACCATTTAACCCTCCAGATACTGTGGGATTCCTTGAAGCAAAGGGAAAAAATAAAGGGCAGAAAGAGAGTAGAGAAGTTAACTTAAACAGCAACTCTAAAGTAATAAAGGGACAGTGTTACCAGCAGTTGGAGCTTCTAGCTGAAATAGCAGAAAATAGACTTGTGCCTTTGCACAAACACAAACTTGAAAAAAAATGTTAAAAAAAGTACAGTTTAGGCAATGGAGAAGTAGGATCACCCCAGTCCTCTGCGTTCATTTACACCCTGTACTCCTTTTTACATTATTAGGTAATCTGAAAATAAGGTATGACACAGAAATAACACCCACAAATAAAATGTAGGATTCTTAATGTTCTGTTACGAACAAACCAAGTGTATGGCACAATGTTTGCTTTACAGATTATACAAAATGTTTATTAGGAAGTAAAGTGCTCAGTTTTACAGTTCAATACATTCTTGATCATTGTAGAAGACTTGCATAATTAACAACTTCCTAATAAGACCAACACATTACTATGCAAAAAACTTTATTTTTGTAGTGTGAAAAATGATATTATAATCTAAAGTTGAAAAATGAAATAATAAAATGTTTATAATATTTAACAAGTGGCCATGCATTTACTGCAAGACCCACTGTTAACACACAGGGGTATCCCATGAAAACTTACTGCACTTCAAAATGAAGTTTGTTATTAATTCTGAGTATTAACAGAAATACACCTCAACAAGTACGGCTATAAATGCAAACATTTTCATAATAATCATATACTACAAATAAAAGATGAAACACGTGATTAAACAGTTTTGAAAGATATGTTTTTACAGGAAACCTATTTAAAACCATACTCATGGGTGTAGTTTTGCTTTCATCCCCCTCTGGATGGTCCCAGATGACCAACAGACCATTTCTGCACGCCCCCCAGTCCCTGCTGCCGTAAACCTCCTCACCAGCCACAGGCTAAAACCTTAACACAAGGTATTCTTCGTAAAGTTCCAGCTGATTGCTGGACAACTCAAGTTGGGTCACTGATTTTAAGTACATGATTATTTAAATACTGTCTTTGCATTTATGCAACCCTTGACCCTAGAAACCCAACACCAACTACATGTTAAGCACATGTAATTAGCATGCCTCCAAGTTTAAGCCGTTAATCACATTTTGGATATGAATATAAAGACAAGGCTATGTATACTTAAATTGCTTTGTATTGTATTTGCTCTTTTTCCTTGCACACCAGGTGGTCATGTGTACAGCTGATGGGGTTTTTTGTTTGTTTAAAGTCAGAAATGCCAGTTCAACACAGAAAAACTTTCCTCAGAAGGATTTCTAAGGTCCAAAAACTTTCAATCAAGGCAAGACAGAGCTTAGTCCGAGTGTCTCTCGTTTCATACAAATGCCCTAACCACTGTGCTGCATGCTGTTTTGGGAAGTTGACGGAGCCTCTTGTGAAAGAGCATGAATTTCTACCTAGTGCAGGACAAAATAACCCACAGAAAGAAAAAATACTTCCCAAGAATCACAATCTGCTTTCTCACATCATTCCATTCTTGGGACAAATAAATTCCAGTCTCCACAATGAACTTCCTTCTGCTTCACCTTACATTAAGTTTCTGTGCATACGGTTTCTCATAAACTTAAACAGGCAAAGACATGAAGCCTATTTAGTTTTAGCAAGGCATTCTGAGTCACTGCACATCCAGGCAACGCAGCTCTAAGATCATATGCAAAACATAAGCTCTGCTCAAGCAGTAGTACCACAAGAAAAGGTGTTAACGCCTGGCATTTTTGAAATAAAAAGCATCAACATAACATATACATGCTACTTATACTTTGTTAAATATGCATTTTTTTTCCTCTAGATACCCTAAAACTAGCTAAGATGTGTTTGATTATGTAACTTTCAATTTACCTTTACACCAACTGATACCAGGGTAACTTCAGGAAAAAAGCACAATTGACAACCTCCCTCGTAAACTGGCATTCCACGTATGGAAACACGTTGGCTCAGCAAAACTACAAACACTATGCCTCAATGTTTTCTATAGGAAACCATCATAATTTCAGTGTTGCATCTCCTTTCAAAAGCAAAGTTTCTACAACACGGAAAGCAGAAGAAATGAAATACTAAAAATCTGTGATTATACTCTGATTTTCCCAACTTCTCTGCCCTCTTCCTTGTCACATCCAAGGAAGCGTTAATGTTTTTCAATTCTGTGTGCTTTTAAATAATATATTTTCTGCAAAGTAACCTTATTTACCATAGAACCTGTGGAATGTTTATCCCAGCAACACTTAGATTATGAAAACATTGCATTAGAAAATGGCCACTTTGAACAAAGCTGAAAATTATTATGGTAGTTGGGTGAGAAGAGATAGTTCTCAAAATAATTTTTGAAAGGGTAGTGACATGCAAAAACACGTAATGCGTACAGTTTCAATTATGGAATAATGTAATTTACAGTCGTATAAATTAAGTGCAATTTCTTCTATTTAAAGAAACATAGTATTTCTCAGAAATAGGAAAAAATGAACATTTTAAGTTAACTAAACTGTTTGTACACCAAGAATAACTCAGAAAAATAGGCAGAAACTCAAAGTAAAAAAAAAAAGTTCTGTTTTCTTTGAAAAATATCAGCTGTTATAATGAATGAGACAAACTGATGTCATCTTATTTTTGAAATTGCTTATCAAAGCATTTAAAATCCATTTTTTCCAACAGAAAGCAGAAAACTCAGACTTTCATCTCAGTGTTTTAGCCACAGTATATTACTTTGTCTGAAGTTACTGCCCTCATTAAAGCGCTCCCCATAATATGTGCATGGAACCAAAATTCTGTCCAGGTAGATTTTGTCAGACCTGGTTTCCATTCTGTTTCCTGCATTTTTGTTTCCAAGGCTGACAGTCTCACTATTGGTAACTTGATCATGACACATGGCTTACACAGGTCTGGAAAATGCCTTATGAAGAGAATATTTACTTTTGCACACCAGTAAAAATTGTCCTTAGCACGCTGATCAGAATGATCACCTCATACTCGGAAACAGTGTAGTAGTGCATTTGCTGGCTTAATACTGCCCTGAAATATTTAGAATCGCCTACCAAGTTAATCCTACATGTGGATGTTATTCCCCCCATTTCCTCCTCCCCCATCAATACCATCTGACTGGGAGGAAGATGGCTGAGAGTTCCTCGAACGAGCCTGGCCATTCAGTCCAAGTGGTGTTCCCAACCGATGGCTCATGTGGGATGCTGTATCGTCCGATTCCCATCGCTCCAACTCCTCTCGCACAAGCCGCTCCATTTGTTCCCTGCGGATTTCATTGTCACGACCCAGTCTTTCATCCTAAACAGATTAAAAGACACAAGCTGGAAGCACAGCTTCCCAACTTCAGTCTAAGCAAAACCCTATGCAAACATGGGACATTGTTACACCACTCAAGTATTTCTATAGGCTCGCGAAGAAACACAGCTACTGCAGTAAATTATCTTCTTTCCAGTGATGCAACACCCAGGTTGTCAACTTCACTTATCAAAGCACAACTTGTACTACAGTTTCTAGTATTTAAGTCCATGTCCAGAAATACAAAATATACTGAGGAGAACACATCCACAAGGAAGTCCCATCTCAATAATCAAGCAGAATTAACGGCTATAGTAACACTAGCAGCCATGAACACCCTATCTGTGACAGGGCAACTGCCAGTCTGATCTACATAACCCACCAAGACAGTCCACTTCACCCACCCATGAACAGCCCTGTTCTGGCTGTTCTTGCACCATCAGGAAGCTGACAGAAATAACACATTTGTCTCACTGGTCACTTCCATAGGGTCCTCAAGAAAGAGAGGGGGGGAAGGGAGGCAACAGAAGCTACATAACCCTGGTGACAGAAGTCACCACCCACAATCCCAGAAACAACATGGGAGAAGAGGAGCAGGCTACACAGGATTGCTGGGCTGGATCCCCCACAGTCTCACAGACTAGTTCATAAAAACCTTTGTATTAATCCTAACAGATACCAAGGGATAAATGAGATGTTTCAGCTGCTTCAAGTTCTAAACACCACTGCTGTCCAGTTCAGGGGTTTAAGTGGTGCTGTTGGCTCAGCGTGACAGAGGTCTGCTAAAAGATGGATTGTCATGTTTGAAACTTGCATCACGTCCCTAACATTTCAAGTTTTCCTAACACAAAACTAAAATTACTTGGCCGCTGCCAAAGCGCCCACCTCATCTTTACCACCACTTCCTCAGCCCTCCCAAACCAAGCAGTAGGAAGAAGTGCCAACAGTAAGCAAGCCATGCAGATTGTCGCCCTACAAGAGAGGGTGGGTTTCTTACCTCTGTCACTCCATCTAACAGTCTTCCCAACACATCTCTCCTTTTCAGCTTGGCTCTTTCCATCGCCTCAAGCTTCACAATAACCGCATCAATCTTAGAGACAATACTGCCAATCGAGTGCTCCATGCGATCAACCCGCCTCATGAGTCTGAGGGTAACAAGCGTGAGCTTCAGTGACTCTGATATTTCTGAGTCAGTATCATTCTAGCAGGTCAACACACAGAGCAGATAAGGATGAGGAAGCATTTTATTTCAAGCATGCATCTAACTTTCTGCAAATAAGTCCTACTCTCCAGGAAGGGACAAGGTACACAAGACCAAGAGGATAACACAGAGGTAAAGCAGATGGAAAGAAAGCACACGTTCCACTCTCTTTTCCCTGCTTTTAGGGCATCCTCATCAAAATTCATTGGTTCTAGTTATTTAAATTCTTCATTCAGCTAGTGTTGCTGTAATTAATTAATATGGAGATATATTATTTTAGACAAAATACACACTTGCAAGTTCCTTAATCTTATTAAAAAAACAGATGAAGTTCCTGAACCTAAAACAATATCAAGGTTTCACCACTTTAAAAAATCCAGGTAAGTCTCCTGGCATTATTGTAGCATGATTATTTTCTCTGTCTTTTCAACTGTCAGGTTTTAAGGACAGGTGGGTTTTTTTGTTGTGTTTTTTGTTTCTTCATTTTTTTGTTTTCTGATTTCCATGATCCTCTCTAAAGTATCTCCAGTTCAGGTATTACTTGAAAGCTACTAGAAGGAGTGACTTAAGCACCTTAAAAACATAACACTTACTTTTCATGGAATCATACAGTTGTCTAGGTTGGAAGGGACCTTTAAGATCATCTAGTCCAACCATCAACCTAA
>JAOXJM010000033.1:18423769-18442459 GCA_026413425.1 Tringa solitaria
GGCCGCCCCTTCTTCCCCCCCCCACCCCCACCCCCTCGGCCCTCAGTAGCCCCCGGTGGCAACCAAAGCAGCCCCGTGGGCTGGCAGGGACCCAGAGCTCAGGGGGGACACGGGGACCACGGGGGAGGGGGTGTGTGTGCAGCCCCCTCCCAAGGGCGATCCCTCGGGCAGAGCATCCTCCTGGGACCCCCTACTAGGGACCCTCTCGGGGGTGCCTCCCCCCCCCTTCCTCGGGGGAAGGCTGCGTGCTACCGGTGGGATCTATCCAACCCGGGGAGCCCCCACGATGGACTGGGGGGGGGGGGTATGGCTGCGGCCTGTGCGGGGTTGCAGGCTGCGGGGTGACCCCGGGAGGACGGGGAGGGATGGAGCGTTCCGCCGTGCCTGGGCCGGCGCCGCGATCATGCGCAAAGCGCCCCCCGCCGCGCCCCGCGGGGAGCCGCCGCTGCCGCCGCCCGCCGCCGCCCTGATCCGCCGCTCCGCTGCCCAACGACGACGAAGCACCGGCCGCTGGGCTGCCCCACTCCACGTCCATCTCCAGCACCGGCCCCGCCGCCGCCCCCACCTCCTCCTCAGCCTCGAAGCCCGGGTTGTCCCGGCTCCAGGCCTGCCGCGAGCAGGCGGAGAGCGGCGGCGACGGCGGGCAGGAGCCGGCCCGTGCTGCCTCGCCCAGCCGCTCCAGCTCCAGCTGCTCCTGTCCGCGCCGGCAGCTTCCACGTCCCGCCATCAGCCCGCCGCCGCCGCCCGGGGCGGGGCGCCGCCGCTTCCGCGCCTTCCCCGCCCTCCGGCGCCAGCCCGGAAAGCCCGGGGTACGGAGGGAGATGTAGTTACTCCCCCATCCCCTCAGAGAGGGGCGCGGTCGGTCGGGCCGCACGCGCCTGCTGCCGGAGCGGAGCCGAGCCGAGAGGCGGGAGGTCTGAGGCGGGGGAGGCGCAGGGGCCGGAGCTGGATATTTCAGGCCGACTCGCCCTTCATTCCCGGTAAAAGCAGAAGGAGGCCCCGCGGAGGGGTTTTAGCCACTTGCTAAATTGCGGGGGAAACAGCTATTTCACCTTATTTTAAAAAGGAGAGGTATTGAAGCTCCTCCTTGCAGCCAGGAGGCTTCACACCCCCCCGCCCCAACCCGGCAAACAGTGACGCAGTCCACAGGTAGAGGGTTTTATGTTTTTATTTAAATCGAGTCACAGCAAAACATAGGCAGGCAGTAGAGAGAGCAGCGTGCCGGAGAGGTAACGCTCACTCCAACAGCATCGGCCTCGCTGCCCCGCGGCCCGTGAGGCGGGCAGGGCGCGGGGCTGGCGCTGCGGGCGGCCGAGGGGAGGCCACCGCCCCGAACCCAAAAAGTCACCGTGCGCTCTACATTTGCAGTTGCCCGAAATGAAGCTACGCTCCCCTCCCCTTTGGTAGGAATTGGAAAAAGAAGGGACGTTTGTGTCCCTTTAAAGGGTGACTTCGTTATTTTCGATGCTGTGATGATACTTGAGCGCCCTCGGCACTCTCCAGCGTTTGATTGCTGTTATCGTCGGGGTTCTCAGCCGAAACACGGACCTGGCTCTCCCTGCTTTCCATGCTCTGGTGGCTATCCCCTCTGGTGCTAGCCTTGCTATCATCTCCTTCCACCTCATGGCTATTGAATTTCTGTCGGCTGTCGTTTTCAGTGCTCTGGTCACGCTGCTGGCTGTCCAGCTCGCTGGTGTCCTGCCCATGGCTCTTGTCAGCCCATTCCCCGCTGATGGCGTGCTTCCCCAGGGAGCGGTGGGCAGCAGCACGCTCCCAGGAGAGCCGTGCTTGCTGGCTGCTTGCATCCAGGGCGCTCTCACCATCCTCGCTGGCATCATACACAATGAGCTGTGTTAGAAGGGAAAAGAATAAAGAGCCGTTTTCACTCCCGAGGAACTTACGTGTCAACAGATGCTGTCCTACTGCACCCAAGCCAGCTGCGTGGGCTGTGGGGACACTTCAGGCTCCAAGCCCACATGATGCATCTCTGCCTGGAGACACTGTGATCTTCTGTGGAGTTACGTGAACTTTTCACATTACAAGAATCTCAAGCTTGATCCTGGCCTCAGATTTCATGTGTGCAAGTACATCATAATAGTGCAAATGGCAGCAGTGCATAGCTTGCAGCAGCAGGCCACCCTTCTGCCTCAGGACATCAACAGCCCTCTGACCCTTGATACCCCCTGATCTGGGTTTCTCTTTTCAGAGAAACGAAATACATTCCTTCACTTATGCCTACTTTCACCCCACCAATCCTTTCCAAAACTCACTCCCATAAAATAACATCTCTGTTTTCAAGTTCACTACCCTTTTCCCAAAACCTGTGTACCACTGCTCAGCACTGTTTACCTTTTTTGCAGCTTTGGGGAGTTTGCTAGACTTCACCACTGCAGCTTTTGGCCTCACCCTGTAGGCCACGCTGTCACCTCTGCCAGTGTTGTCTCCGCGAGTGAAAGGGAAAGGAGGGAAGGATACAGTTACTGGAATGTCTGTGGGGAAACTCGTGACAACCTCATCAGATTCGTCCGTGTCATTGGAATCATTATCGTTGTCGTCATCATCCACATCTTCATGGCTCTTGCTTGACACATCAGGAAAGTGCTGGAAAACATTTATTATGCATCAGGCAAATAAACATATATGTGACATGCAGACTGGTATCTGTCCTGCTCACCCAGGGCTTATGTACTGTTGAGCTACGTGCACAAATTGCTCTGAATTCACCTCACCCCACCTGCAGGTTTGTTTCATTTAGGGAGAGATGTTACCACAAGAACTGCATTTGATTGAGAAAAATGAGTGCTGCTACACACTGGCTGCCCTGGAGCACTCAACTGACATTTTGCTGTTCAAAACACTTACTGGTTGTACTGGGTCATCCACGTACTCTTCTGAAGAGTGGAGAGTCTGAAAACAACATACAACTCACTATTAGCATACAAAGGCATATACGGTAGAGCTGATCAGCATGTTGGCTATTCTTTAAGCGCTGAATCCTGGCGTAATCCTAATCTTGGCATTGAAAGATGTTCTGCTTTGTCTTCCATTTAGTTGCCCATACCTGCTGAGGTGATTCCAGGTCATTCTGTGGGTGCTGCAGACTCTCCCAAGACTGAGAATTCACATGGTGGTGGTGGTGGTGATGATATCTGTGTGAGTGATGGCCCCTGGGGTCCTTCAAAAGAAAAACAAAAGGGGAGGAGAGGGAGGGTTTAATCCACAAAAGAACACACAGGACAGGCAAAGCTGCTTGCATCACAACCTCTCTTTTCAGCCAGATGTGGCATCTGCAATACACGCTCCTTTTGTACAGGATGTATCCTCTGCAATTCATTGCATCAGGAGGAGAACACAGAACAAGCCGTGATCCCAAATGAACATTATACCCAAACAGTACAATACAGATGTGCTTCTTCCACTGACAGAGCCTGGGGAATTTCACAACAGTTTCTCCAGCTCCGTTTTATCAAGTGAAATTTGGAGGTATGTCCACCGTTTCTGCTAATTCTCAGGTCCTTTTCCTAAGAGTGATGTATCTCCCACATCATGAAGACTCTAAACTACATGCAGTAGCTGATTATCAGAGCAAAGAATTGATTTTACATGGGTAGTAGTTGGCGACAGAGTATAAATCAAATAGCTATATACAAGACTAATAGCGGTCACTCACAGCACTCCAAAAAATCATGGGAATTGGATTAAAATGCTCTTCCGACACCAAATATTGCCATCTGATACATACTAATGAATATGGGTTATAGTAGTTGTGCCATGCTACATTCCTTTTAACTTTTTTAACTGGCATCTTACACATTTTTCATTAAGAAAAAAGGTTTCTAGTGCTGGTCCAGAGATGTAACTCACAAAAGTTAGGACACCTAAAATAGCAAAAATCTACTGACATCAGTGGCTCTCTGCTTTGGCTACCTGAGAAACTAGCTCATAACAGCCAGGTGAGGACATGTTCTGCAAGCAGCTACAATCATAAAACAAGTATCAGACAATGTGTATTAGAGAAGGAAAAAAAAAGGATTTGTTAATGAATAGAAAGACAAAAGGAGCTTACATATTTTTCTTCAGAGCTGGCAGAAATGGCATGCTGCTTGGACTTACTCACCTTGAAGGGAGAAAAGACAAAAAGCATTTGTCAGTATTAATTTCTTGCTAATATGCAAAGAAAATATCCAAGTGGTTGCTGATATGCATTTGTGATTTACTCACTGGCCATGCAGCGGTGATGCTGATAAGGCATAAACACAGAACTGCCACCTTCATTGTGACGTTTTACCTAGAAAATATTTTGGAACAGTGAGTCAAAAAGGTAAAATAACACAAAAATGCCATAGACTTTCTCCTGGATACTTCACTGTGCCAAGACCAGCTTTCTGCTAAGGATTCAGCCTGCCCATGCCAATCTTTTTCCTCTGTTCTCCATTCCCGCCAGCTGGTTTTGTAATGACTTAGCAACTCAAAAGCTACAAGAATTTTAAAACCAGGTACTGAGAAGTGCTGAGCAGTGTTGAGAGCAGGCACACTGAGAAGGTGGCCAGGCTCCTGTCATCTACTGACTTGCACTGGCAAAGAAAAAGCTTTGTGAAAAACAAAGTGCTATAAAGATCAACTTTTGTTTATCTTCATTCATTTTGTCAGAAGAGACAGGATAAGACAAACTCAGCTTGGATTGTCTTTTCAGTTATTTTAAAACTAGTTTTCAGGGTTATTAACTGGAGTCACTGTGAGTAAACTCAGTTTATATGAACATAAACTGCTTTTATTGATAGACCTTTATTTCCCCCTTCCAGAAGTTTGAACAGAATAACCCATGTTTCCAAGCCAGAGATGAAGTGAAATATCTGCTCAAATTGGAGTTTTCGCAATTTAATAAATGAGCGACTTCTGCTGAAATTAGGAGAGTGCTGAGCTACAGTAAATTTTGGTGCTGACAGACCAATTCCCAGGGTAAGGAATATCCTTGAAAAGTTAAGCTGATTTATTGATGGACAAGAGGCATTTAAAACTTTACTAAATAAAAGCAGGAAAGAAAGGGGGCCTTTTAAAATATGTTAGTACAACTGGCCCTGAGACAGGACACTGTGTTAGAGGTACTGCAATTTCAAGAGTTAGGCAGAGAAGGGTGCATGTCCTAACCATTCAGTAGCGTGCATCAGAAACTGCTAGCCTGCCAGGAGAAACAAGGACACTGCCAAGGAGTGGTTACATGAAGGAGGAAGCTTTCTGTGTTCAAGTACCAGCTTTGAGTTTCCAGCACTTGATTCAGTGGCAGGGTATACAGTAACATACTCCTAACATCTGTCAGCACAAAGTTTTAAAGTTTAGATTATGCATAATACCTTGCATCGCTAAAGCAATCTTGCTCTTATAAAAGCACACCTTTTTCCAAGGAGAAACATCAAATATCCCTGTCCAGTGAAGCAGTTCTCAAAGATCTCCTGCCCAATACTTCCTTGACTAAAGCTGCAGAGTGGCACATGTCAGGTAAAAAAGCGAAAAATTACCTTTTCTGGTGCTGGAGGAGTCAGCTGCAACAAGAGCGCTCTTAGGGATCCCAGCAGCAGCTCCAGCCAATTGATTCTCAGCAGTTCTGGCTTTCTCCCCTCGTCCCCTGACTGCCTGACATCTCCAACCTCAGGGAATTTAAACCCTGTCCCAGGCATGGCCACCAATCCCCACGTGGCGGAAAAAGATGAGGTCATGAGGCTCCTGGCCACCATCCTGCCCACGTTCTCCATAACTTCCTCTTTGGCTTTGTGGCTTTTGAAGCAAACAAAAGCTACTCTATGGTTAAAACATTACTTATGGACAAGATCATTAACCGGCAGGTCTGTTGAATGCACAGCATTTGGTATTGTGTGGGAGGACTTCAGGGCACATATGTCCTCCTTTTGTGAAAAGGCAAAGCCTGGTTTCCCAGAAACCTTCCCTGCCCTGTTCTGTAGGGGGTAAGAATATGTAATGTGCGCAGGAATAAAGGGATCTGAAAATAAAACTCCCTAAAAAGGAGTTAAAACTTCTCCAAAGTTGTAGATTTGCTCTCCAGGTTGTGTATGTTGCAACGGGAATCACAGAGTGAAGAATATGGCCTTTTGCCATTTTGGTCTGAACTGAATCAAAAATATGTCTAATATTAGTGTGTGTCAATACCTTTGTAGAGGTACACAAGAGCCGCTGATAGTCTAATTAAAAAGGGGTTGTGCAACATCATCAGAAATTCTCACTCCTTTTCTGTTCGTTTATATCCATTCTGGGTCCTTTCTAGTTTCATTCACTCTCTCAGGTGGCTTGGTTGAATCACCTGCTACAGCTGCCTGCTGCACCAAACCTGCTCAAGAACCCTTTTCAGGGACTAGATGCCAGATATTTTTCAAGCTAAAAAAAGAATAATAATAAAAAAAAAAAGCAGTTATAGCTGCAGTATGAGAAGTGCCATGACTAGCATTGGGAAGCAAGGGACATCATGGGATGAAATTCCATGTCAGTCCTGCTGATGGGTGACAGATCTGTTCTGGAAGCACCTCATTTGGGTGGCCATATCTTTGGATAGATTCTGCCTCATCTGTGATGTGCTGTGAGACTCTCAGACGCTCTTCCATTCTGTGATTTTTTAAAATGACAATGAGGTGTCATTCAAATACAGGAAAACATTCCATACATCCCCTTTAGGAGGTAGAATGTTTATAATTGTTTCAAAGCGGTTATCTTTCTCCTCATTTCTGATACCCAGCTTATGTTTGATGTGTTCTTAGTCAAGCAGCAACAAAATAGACAGCTTGATGTCCCGGTCCATGTTAACAGTTATCCTGTGCTTACTAACAGTTCGGTGGCATGTTTAAAAACACCATCAGAAACATACCCCAGTTAGCTCAGCAATTGCCTATCACACCTATCTAATTATATTTTTGAGCTGAGAGCAACAATAGCTAGAAATTTAACTTAGTCTGCTTAACAGAGTATCCTAATATCCTATAAGGAGACCTGGATGAAAAGATAATACATCATTTAATAGTTCTGCATGTCCATAAACCCATGTACACATCCGCCTGAATGAGGACTATCCTAGCTTTTCTTTTTGGAGCTATGTAACCATTATTATTTACTAATTCAGGAAAGACTTTTCAAGCAAAAAAAACTTCAGTAACTAGGATATCAGATTTAGATAGCTTATATCATCTCTCAACATATCTGCAGCTCAGTGCTTCTGGAAACCAGACAGTTTACTAAAGCCCTTGAATGCAGATGCAGGACTAGAGCTGTAAGCGGGTGCTGTTTAGAAGTTTCAGCTTGAGCATTATGAGTATCATAATCATTATGAGTATCACTGAGTATTAGCTTGAGTTGATACAGCCAGATTGTAATACATCACTACTAATTAGTAACTAGGGCGGCTTCAAATGTTGTTGGCTCCAGGGAACAGCAAACCAGGCTCTTTGGTAGCTGAGTACCTTTGATCCCAAACACGGATACAAATGAACGGTGCATCTTGCAGCTCCACTGAATGGTAAGAAGAAACTGCTCCCACGCGACAGTCCTCTGAGCAAAAAACTGAGACTGAGAAGCTTGGTGGCTCATACCACTGAATGTGAGACCGGATATGCCAAGTCCTGCTCTTCTGTCCACATACACTCCATCAAGTTTTAAGCCTGCAAAAACCTACTTTAACAACCATTCATCAAGGCACACATAACTTAAAAACAAAATTTTACTGAAGAACTCCCTAGAGCTCATCTGGCCAAAACAATAACCTTCCAGCGCCTGCAATCTGCGTAATGGCACATTACTGTCTATCAGACTTTCAGGAAAATACACATTATGTCAGGACTTGTAAACAACCTCTTTCACCAAATTCAGCAGCAGTTATCAGTCATGCCATTAGAAACACACTCTTCCTGCAGTTTCTTAGAGACCTTCCTGTACAGGTCAATTATTGCTGTGGCTTTTCAAGGCAAATGTTTTCCGAGTGCCTGGAACACTTGTCTCCTAGCAGAGATGCTATATGGCCCCCAGGGAATTGTTTCTGGCAAACAATTGATATTTCCAGGAGATGGCAGCATTTCTGAGTACTGTTGCCAAATATGATATATTGACATATGGTTGATTTTGTATGAACAAAGGAACAACAGTGGTGTTTTGCTGTAATCCAGAAGCAGGACGTGAAGCAACGGTTATTACTTGATGGCTTCATTTTATGTAAGATCAGCCAGTACAGAGCTGTAGTAAATATAGCACTTGCCTCATACCCATTGTTATTGGGTATCCTGTAAATCATTTCGTCGAGCTGAAAAATCCGTTCCCTTGGCAGGAGGTAGTGCCTCTTGACCTCTCGGAGATAAAGAACAAGCAGGGCAGAAAGGGGGGAACTTTCACCATTTTCACTTCCCACATTAGAATACCTAATTCTGGAGTGAGCACTTGGCTGGTGGTGGCACAGCAGAAGCAACTTGCTCGAGTTTGTACAAGTGGGAGGGTACATGATTTCAGCTTTCAAGAACTGTCAGGGTCTGTATGGAGCATGACTGAGACAGGCTGTAATTTATTGCACGTTAGTGATATTTTTTACTTGGCTATCCTGTCAAACAAAGCTTTTGACCACACTTTCTTCCATCTTGGGCTGTGTTAGGAACATGTGGTTAGGCTGCCATTTCATGTCGCTGAGAAGTGCTATCAATGCCTCCCTATGCAACCTCCGACACGTACCTAAGATCCTGAGCTGAGCCATGGGCGTGATGTCCGATGATAGCTCTGGTTGGCGTGGGAAATCCCAGCCTGCCTGCAGTGACGTGTAATGTGTAATGGCAAATCTTTCA
Source organism: Tringa solitaria (assembly GCA_026413425.1). Lineage (NCBI taxonomy): Eukaryota > Metazoa > Chordata > Aves > Charadriiformes > Scolopacidae > Tringa > Tringa solitaria. The sequence continues at coordinate 18,432,592 of JAOXJM010000033.1, forward strand.
GGAGAGCTGGCTTCTGCTTAGATTTGTTCACCAAAAAACAAGTCTTGGGAGAGACCAGAGAGAGCAGCATCTTATAGGTAGCAAAGACTAAGACTGAGAGAGATAGATTGATTCCCTCAGCAGCATTAAGAATGCCATCAAGAAAAAGCCCCCAGAAACCCCAACTTGGCAGTGTTCATAGAAACAACTGGTTTGCAACTAAACATCTCAAAGAAAAGCAGACCTAGTAAGCAGAAACAGTGGTTTCTGTGAAAAACAGATGAAAACCCAAACTTTCTTGCATTGTTACCGTAAAATACTCCTGACAAGTACCTTGGAAATTCATCGTGTCAGCCAATATAATATATCCCCCAAAGCCCTTAAATTGTTGCAAGGAAAATTTCAGAAGTGGGGAAAAACTTACATTCAGCAGTTGGTAGGCTTAAAAAAAAATCTCCTGCTTCTTAAAGAGACTACACAGACTACCACGGCATTTGTGTCCAGGCCTAGGAGAGTATTACGTATGCAGAAGGGATACAAGTGTCAGATCTGTTTGGAAAAAAAATTACAAATTACAATTTGTTCCTTACATGTGTGAGCAGGGCACCCTGATAGCACGTGCTGTGCAGCACAGCTGTCTGTCTTGTGCTTTGCACCACTTAGAGCATTTCCAAACCAGAGCAGCAATCAAACAAGCAGCAGCAAAGTTTCTCCCAAGCAAAACCGCTTGTGGATGGACAGAGCAGTTCAGAACAATGTAGGGTCCATGATATTCCAGTCTCCCTGCCACTTCTGATCTGCAACGCAGTTCAGATGACTAGTTGGCATGGCAAGCTCTATTTAGCCCTCAGTCAGGCAAAAAAGAGGGTCACGGTATCTTCCTTTTCCAGAGCTGGCCTCAGCTGTTCCTGGTTGCAGAATTAGGTACAACAGCGACCTAGGGATGCAGTAGGTGATTAATTGAGACAGAACAGAGTTTTTCTGGGCAACAACCCCACTCTAAGTGGTCAACGTATTAGAAGGTGCCAGTGTTTGACAGAAAGCACAGTTTTTTGGTCTGTCCTTATCTCCCTCTATATAAAGAGAGCCCGCTTGCTTGTCTCCTCTGACTTCTGAGACTAGTTGCTACCTATTCCCATTTTCAAATGCCTTTTTAGGAACAGCTTTGGAAACTGAAGAAAAAAAATAAATATTTGAGAAGCTGCCATACAGCTGTGGCCCACAAATCCTGGAGGCTGAATAGCCTCAGTCAGATCCCAGCTTGCACAGAGCCCAGTGGCTGTTCCTACTACAGTCCAGCTGTCTGTAGTTCCCTAAAATGGAGCCCTACTGACGTTTCCTCCCTTAACTTTTACAGCCAGCTAGAAAAAACAAATTTTTACACGTTTTTTTCCTGTTGAAATTAATGTATTTTAGTACATGGAGCAGCAGAAATTAAACCAGTGCAGAAACATTATGTTATTTTCAGGTCATCATGGTTACCAGTGTGAAGAACACTGATATTCCGGGGCTGGTTTTGTGGCTGTGTTTCAGCTCTGAATTGACAGAAAAAGAATTGCATTTGTTCGAATTGAGAAATTTAATAAACACAGTAATAGTCTGAACTACTATTAGAAACAAAAGCAACCAATCAATGAAAGTATATATGGTGTATGTTTTCATGACTGTGCCATTTTGTGATGTATGTAACCCTCAAGAGGTGGTTGTTTGAGAACAGGAGGATGAGATTTTCAGCATCTCAGTGGCAGCTGAGCTCAATCCACTCATAAGATGCTGGCTCCGAAACCTGAACACTGCTGCACAGATAATGCTCCAGGGTGAAGGAAAGCACGCAAGCTGCATGTGCTTAAATCCTCTATATGCCCATATGAAAGTAACTATCAGTTTGCCAGCTCAGAGCTCACGGTCTGAGTACTGAGGGGAATTTGATGGTAGGAAATTATCTTCACAGAAGATTGCTTTGTGGACAGGCATTGCAAAAACTTTGTGACAAGTTGTTTCCTTCTCTCCTCTCACTGCTACCTCAGTTCACCATTTTCTTCCCCCAGTGAGGAAGGATACTGATGGAAATGTCTGAATATGCAGAATGGGTATGAAAAGAACAGCATCTTCTTGCTCTGCATTGTGAAACTGTTGGAAAGTCACAAGATGCCTGTTCCACCTACTGCAGGGACTTTTGGCAGGGCACCAGAGGAACAATTCTGCACACTCAGCACCACTCCGCTTGCATCTTCACTAAGCTCTGCTGGAAAAGCATGAAGAGCCACCCCCTCACTGCAAGAAACAGAACAGATTATAGCACAGCATGACAGAGAAGAGGTGGACAGGGAAGATGATGGGCCAACTCCTCCTCCACAGTCACCCACACTCTGCTTCTGTACATAACTGAGAGGAACACTGCAACCCTATACTGCATGATGGAGGGAGAGTCCTAATAACGTGCCCTGGTAATCCTTATCACACAACAGCCTTGATTTTGCATTCCACATGTAGCATGTTGAGCTTGTGTCATGTTTCCACATGCAACCATACAAGGCTCACAGCATGAGGAGCAGAGAGTCCAAAAAGGTTGCTACCAAGCCCAGAGACAAACCTATTACAAGAACACACTTTCTGAGTGCCTCCTGGGAAGGGCCAGCACAAAACAGATAATTTGGAGAGGTGCTGGGCATTATGCAATGCAGGATTGCAGCCTGCATATCTGTGGTTATCTGTACACAAGGAATCTTTTCTGCAGCCTGCCCTGACTTTTCAACTTCCAGAAGGTCTGGGGAAGGTGAAGCGTGTGCTGCACAAGCAGTGCAGGACCACTAGGATGGGTTGTGACCCTGTCAGCAAACCTGGCCTCAGACACAGACTGGGCTACACACCAGAAACCCTTTGGATTTTATGTGGCTTCAGGTTTTGTTGTGAGCAGTTTTCTTAACTCTTGGTCTAGGGCTGCTATGATCTGAGGTGAGATAGATGCAGAACTGAGTCAGTGAGAGAGCAAACATCTCCTGGGCACTGTGCGCCAGGATGTGGAGCCTTTGTTGGTGGAGTGGGAGGAAAAACCCATCTGTGGTCCTGATGAAGGGAAATTAAAGAGTTGGGGACTGGATTTGGGGAGGAAGTTGTTTGGCTGAGAAGCTGATTTGATTTTTAGGGGGAACCACAAACCAGGAGGGTAGGATCAATGCCTCTGCTGTCCTTACTGAGTCACAAAGAGATTCCTCACAGCTTGCTCAAACTCAGAGGTGATGAGGCTGTTGTCCCTCCGAGGTCATCCAGGCAGGAGCTCTGCAGGAACCAGGCTTCACTGCAGCAATGCATCATTTTGGTTCCGGTTTGGAAAACCAGGACATGTCCTGCATGTCAGGATACTTTGTCTTAATTGGTATTGGGGCAGCCACCCCCTGTTCAACAAGCAATCAATGTGCCGATAGAGAACATCACCCAGACCCAGCAATTTATCCTTCTGTTTTGCATATTAAAATTGTATTAATCCTTTCAGTTTTTAAAAATTGTTTGGGGTTTGTTTTTTTTTTTTTTTATGGAATGGAAAGTAGTAACTCACACCTGACAGGTGTTACCATCAGCAAGTCAAAGTAGATGTTAATTTTCCTAATTGTATGTTTTTTCAAGTAAATAGGATAAACTGATATACTGAATAGTTCAGATTATGGGTAATACAAGTGTCTGGGAAAAAAAAAGTAAAAAGGTTTCTTTTCATTAGAAAGGTACCTTCCCCTCCCACTGCTTTTCTCTTGTTCAGTCAGTTTTCTTTCCCTTCCTGCCTCCCTTTTAGCAGGACTGCATTGCAAAAATATTTTGATTTGCAAAGTACCAGTTTACTATCTGCTGATGTGGCAGCTCATGTATGTAAGGTATCCTTTCTTACTCCCCAGATTTGTCTCCTCCTGGACTGGCCAGTCCCTGATCCTGCCCAGCCCTGAGGACTGGGAGCCCAGTAGCCTGCGGAACGAGGGAGCTGTGTGGAGGCACACGGAGCTTGCCTGGCCAGGAGCACAGACACCTTGTGAGGTACGGGAGAACAAACACTTCTGGCAAGCCCCTGCTCTCCTTCCTTGCCTACCAGCTCTCTTTGGAAGGGAAGTGCTTTTTTCGAAATACATAGTTGAGAGATAATCACATCCAGATTTAGGAAATAACGTTTTGCACATAATTCATACTGGCTACCTAGAAGGATTATTGGTTGAGCATGTAGCTATACATTTGGCAGAATAAAAGGCAAACTGTGGTTGGCATACGGATGCAAAGCAGGAAGCAAGCTGCAGCTATACATTAACTAGAGGAAAGGAAAGCCTAAGAAACAGGGTTAATCAGCAGGCTCTGAAGCAAACAATATGAAGGGGCAGCTGACAGGGCAACTAACTAACAGGCAACTAAGAGGAGCGTATGCAGCATTACCAGTCAATAAATAACAAGCCTTAACTGCTGTTTTCATCACTGAGTCTTGTTTATCACAAAGAAGTCAAATGACTTCTCCTCACCCATGGAAAATATGAACACAGAGGATGACAAGCAATTTTGGGAAGCAACATCCGTTCTGTATGGAGAAACTTGATCTGCTGTACCCAAAATAACTGATGTTGAAACACAGACTGAATCTCATCTAAGCAATTGATTAGACAAAATGAGGAAGCACAACTGCTTGCTGGAACTGTGTTGGTCTCACCTCAGCAGGGCAGTAACAGGGCAGAGACACATGGGCTAAGCTAGACTGGAAATCATAGAAATTGCAGATCTAAGGAGACAGGTTGTCAACAGATAACCCTGTGCCCTCAGCAGGATGCTGAAAAGCATTTATTATGACACTTGGTCCCTGAAGAAAGCACTACAGAAACTCTGGCACTTGTACCTTCATTGGCACTGATGCAGTGGCAGCCCATGGGAATCTGTTTATCTGAGTCCTGCAGGACCACACTGCTGCCCACATCCCTGACGTTCCTACTCCTGCACTACCCTAATAGTGCAGGAAACTGCATATCAACTCAGCTACCCTACCCAGGCTCCCTTGATGTGATAAAGAGAGGAAAAGAAACAGCATGGTGGCTACAGCAAAAACCAGCACTGGCTGCAGGTCAGCATTCAGCTAGCAAAACTCCTTAGATAAATGATTTATGCAGAGTAGGTTCTTCTATATTCACTTTTTGCAAAAAGAAGCTAACTTCCCCCGGGACAGAGGGGGTATAGAGAGACATCCCAGTGTTGGCCTCAATGCACAAAGTGGCTAGAATTTTACTGATTGAAAATTGGAGGCATAATTACATCCCAGGCTGAAAATCTGATCAGCAGCACTGCTTTACTTTGGCTCAGCCACAGCAATACACACACTCAGAGATGCACATATATACTAATGTACATATGCACATACAGTTAATATTTTAAATTCCAGTTTCTGGACCAAATGAAATTCTGGAGTTCTGAGTCACATGGAATTAACACCAAAAAACCCCGAAAATCAACAGCAAAAGAGAGCACTGGACCATGACAAGTACCAGTGAGACTAGTCTGAGCCCCCTGTTTCAGGGCTGAGTAAAGTTAGAAAGAGGAAAGCTTAATTTCAACAAATATTCATGGCCATGGATGTCTCCTTTGCCTCTGCACGAATCTTTCAGATGAGTTGATTCATTCATCCTAATTCTTTACTAGGTGGCTGCTATCATGAGAGGGAGCAGTGTAACACAGCAGCAGTCCCATTTGACACAGATTCCTGCAAGAGGAAATGCAGGCCTGAGTCTCAGAGCCAGGGCGAGAAGAGGTAGGCTGTGCAGGGAACACTCAACATAGCTTTTTATTCGCCAGTGCCATGAGTGTTGTTGCTGGGATATAACACTATACTTTCTGGCTTGTCTGAGGTCTTACAACGTTAGGAAGAATGCAGATTTTCCAATGATAACTAAAAAAACAGTAGCATCAAAATATTAAGAAATGCAAACTACCATGGCAAGATTTTTTTGAAGTAGCCTTTCTTTTAACTTCATGTCTACCATACTTGCCCTTCCCACACTGATGTTATAGCATGTGACAAATAATTTTCAGCAAATATAATATCCATTATGGCTCTGATCTTGCAAAGCTACTGTATGGGCACAAGCTTTCTTTTATTGATCATACAGTTATCAGAGCGCGGTCAGTGGATAAAAGCTATTAAATATATTTTTAAAATATATTATAGGGGGCAACTGTAAGACTTGATGCAATAATAATTTGCCTATTTTGTTTATCAGCTCCTGCCAATACATCAGACAAAGCATAGATGCCTTGGAGATACTAAAAATTTCACTCTGAATTCACCATTATGCTAGCATTTCTCTTATATATTGGTTTCCCGTCATTAGCATCATGTAAAGCAAAGAAAAATACAGAGGCAAAATAGCAAAAAAAAAAAAAAAAAGATTAACCTGGCCAAATAATTGCATTCTTTGGGTGTAGGTTTTCAGGATCTTTCTTTAACAGGAGAGAAAGTCTTCCCTGTAGAAGACTGTGGAAAGTGCTATGTTCACAAATACACAGATTGTGCATTGGAAGCAGGGAAAGATGGCAGCTTTTTTTATTACATGGGCTACACAGACACTGCAAATTGAAGCTTAAGACAGCAGAGCTGCTCCTGGTTCACCATGATATGGCCTGCCAACAATTAGTCTGTCTGCTTGGGCTGCTCTTCTTCCCTATCCCATCCCTGCGTAGCAATTAACAGGGGCAAGAGCAAGTCTGTGCACTCCCTTGTTACATGTTGGAGCAGCTGCTTGGGCTATTCAGGGGTTTCAGAGGAATAAGCAGACGTTCTTCCCTGGAAAGCCAACAATTCTTCCAGCCTGAATTTGTAATATGGACAGACTAAGAGAGTCAATCACTACAGTGTACAGATGAAACATACCAGAGGGTGAGGATTTGTGGATTTTTTAGGCTAAACAAGACCATCGTCTGCTTTGACCCCCTGCACAAATCAGACTGAAAGACCATCTTCAGATACTACTGAGCCTAACAGCTTGCATTTGGCCAAATGCAGTTATTGCTCCTGAAGTGGAGTTTTCCATAAGGTCATACTGATGAGCTCTAACTACACGGCCCGTCAGTAACTCTCAGAATTAAATTATGCACAGGCTTTCCCATTGTTTTTTATGGGTGAGAGATTATTCATGCCATTTACCCAATTCAGCTGTGTATGAACGCAACAGGCCTGGCTCACAATTACCAGTTGTATTCCAGCCCCTCTGGTATTGGTATTAACAAATTTCATTCTGGTTTTAAGAGAGATAACCCCAATGGCAATACTGGTGAGGTTTTTCTAGCACCCTTCTGCTCACAGTTAAAGCCTCCCCAGAGTGCTGGCTTCTTGCCCTGCTCCAGTTTCAGACTTTGCTGCCCAAGAAATCCTTGTTTTACTGTATAGCAAACAGGTCTGTGCCCTCTAGGGAAACAGGAGCTCCCCCAACTCCATTAGTCTGCGCACACATCTCCTGGCTCCCTGGAAATAAGATTTCTCTTCCCAGTGATGAAATATGAAAGACAGCAAGATGGTCAAAGTAGCTGAGCCACTGACGGAAAAGGGATTAGAAACACACAGGTATTTAAGAAACCTAAAGATTAGTTCTGGAAGTGATCAGTGACAGTATCTCTCCATTCCCTGTCACTCACTGTCTTTTTATCCCACTCCAAGTATTTGTTATAGAAATCCAGAGGAATAATTTTTCTGGATTCAATGGAATTAAAGCAAAAGTGTTGGGGAAATCCCCGAGTGGAGGATCCTTCCTGCCTGATACCTGTTCAGCATCTCTGTACATAGGAAGCAACATGGCAGCTCTTCAGGTTACTCCGCGTGGTGCAACCCAACCACTCTGTGCAAGATGCCCACCTCAGCCCCCATGGTCTCACCCACATACACGCTCCCTCTTGGTGAGGCTCTGACAGGGTCAGCATCTGTCATGCTGGGTCTACCAACACTTCTGTATGTTGTCATTATGCAGGGCCTGTGCCCAGCAGGAGCAATTCTTTGTGCAGGTTATTCAGCTCTTCCAGGAAATCCTTCACCAGCATAGGCCTTACTCTAATATGCAGCAAGGCGGAAATTAGGCTCTCCAATGAAAACAGCTATTGCTTTATTTGTTTGGTTTTTTATTTCAACATAGTAATCTCCCTGCAGAACGTTCTAGGAAGGCACAAGAGAAATATTTCTTCTGTGAAATGTAATTAACATAGTTTTCTTCCTGTTGCAAAGTATAATTGCAAATATAAACCAAAGCACAAGGATGGGGTTATTTTGGGCAATGGTTTGTGCATTTCAAAATACAGTGACGAGTTTGGTTTGTCAAACTGAAGACAGGGCAGACGTCTCTCTCCCTTCCTGTTTAAGCCGGTGATCTGGGAAGGGCTGCGGTAATCTATAATGATGGTTAGCTCGCCGAAACAACTTGTTTCCCCCAATCTATGAATGCAGTTTTCCAAAGTTTGAACATATGCCACAACACGCAAATGGTTCATGATCCTGTTTGACATGGCAAATCCTGTTCTGATCTCAAGTAAAAATAAAACTTACATACAAATACTCAGTTCTGACAAACCTGATACATATACTTTCTCATACACAGCTTGCATGAAGATGGAGAATACTCCTTCAAAGTCAAAGAAATGAGTCAAACTTTCCTCTGCAAAAGCATTTCCTAACTGTGGAAGAACTTAACCAAACACGAGACTGTTTTCACATTTCACTGTATATTTGCAATTGCTCTTGAAGTGGCAAAGCATTTAAACAGGCGTACAGCTGAGCCTCAGGAGCTGCTGAGAGAAGCAGAGTGCAGCACGACGCGGCTGAGCAGTCGCAGCCTAGGGAAGCAGTGGTAAGGCACCTCCTGGCCCGAGGTCATTTTACCCAAATGGGTAATTCCCTGCAACGTGTCCCCACGTGCAAAACTTACAATACAAGACGGAAACAGAAGACTGAAATAACAAATGGTTTACTTGCCCCTGCTCTCCAAACAAGGTCAATCATTACATAAAAACAAAAAATTACAGTCTCTCAGTGGAAAGCCTCACTAGTATAAGTACGTATAATGCACTTACTGAACATGTTTGTATCTGGGCTCAGTAGTCATTACTATACATTTTTCAGAGCCAGCCTACTTTAAAAAAAAATATCAGCTGCTTCCTATCCTATTTTCTTAACTCACTACAGGAATTTACAAGTAAATATTCTGGCCTCCATCCTTAAGAATAAGACACTGCAGCACAAGTGGCATGGCTGAATAAACCATGGGGCAAGACCAGGCAACAACATCACAGAATCAAACTCTTCACATTGTACGTACCTCGGGTAAAGTGAAACAAGGCTGCTCTGGCAGGGACCACGAGAGCAATACCATTTGCCTAAGAGCTGCCCTCCCCTGACAGCCCAACACGGGAGTGCTGCTGTGGCTCTCTCCTCCCTTTGTCTGGCCGTCCCTCTGTACTGTCAGGGCCTGGGGGCTCCAGGCAGACTTGCCCATCTTGGCAAGAAACGTGCTGAACCTTCAGCAGCAGCATTACTGCCTCTGCCCTGGGATGTGGTGAAGCCACCTTAGGGACTTCGGGGGGTGCTTCTCCCAACAGTCAAGGCATGTGTTAGAAGGCTATAGGAGTGCAAGTGACTAAGCAGAAGCAGTATATACACATAATATATATATTTAAAATTAATTTTCTAGATATCAGAAGATATCTAGATAACTATCAGAAGGTATCCCCATCCCATCTGGAAGCTGTTAGTAAGATCTAAACCACATTTTCCAAGACAAGAGGAGCAACACAGGAGGAAAGAGAGGTAGAAAGAAGACTAAATATTTTGATTTCCAGGTAAGCCAGCACGGGTTCACGAGGGGCAGGTCCTGCTTGACAAACCTGATCTCCTTCT
>JAOXJM010000033.1:18450932-18463565 GCA_026413425.1 Tringa solitaria
GGTCTTCCTGCAGGGTGGCTCTCCCTTCCAAAGTGTCCACTTCCCCACTCAGTTTAGTATCGCTGGCAAACTTTGTCAGGGTACGCTTGATCCCATCATCCAGCTCACATATGAAGATACTAAGCAGCGTTGGAGCCAGTATCAATCCCTGGGGAGCCCACTTGTGACAGGTTGGCAGTCTGAAAAAGAGCTATTCACCACCACCTTCCAGGACGCCTGTGGACCAGTTCCCCACCCACCACACAGACCACTTGCCCTGGAGAAATCCAGATAGACAACGTCCACCACTCTCCCTACATCAACTGAGCAGGTTGCTTTGTTGTAGAAGGCAATCAGGTTTGTTGAGCACGATTTGCCCTTGGTGAATCCATGTTGACTTTTCTCAATCACGTGCTTCATTTGACTTGTGATAGACCCCCAGCAGGGTTCATTCTGTAACCTTCCCAGGGACTGAAGTAAGACTGACGGGCCTGTAATTTCACGGATCTTTCTTTTAAGCCCTTCTTCCAGTCTTCTGGGATGTCCCCCAATCTCCACGACTTCTCAAAGATGATGGAAAGCGTCCTTGCAACAATGTCAGCCAGCCCTCTTAACACCCTTGGGTGGATAATGTCACATCTTATCAATTTGTAGGGGTCAAGCTCCTGTAATAGATCACCTACCAACTCTTCTTTCACTGGCAGCGGGTCCGTGTACTTACATCAACCTGGATTATTGTTCCCAAGGCCTGGGGCCCAGCAGTGCTGGTAAGGGCAGAGGTGAAGAAAGCATTGAGAATGTCTGCTTTTTCAGTGTTGTTGGTGACTAATTCATCTATTTTGTTTAACAGCAGCCCAGTATTTTCCTTCTGTTTCTGCTTGTTGTTTACGCACCTAATGAACCTTTTCTTGTAGTTTTTGACATCTCTGGCCAATTCAAATTTTAGCTGAGCTTTTTATTTTCTAACTGCATCTCTGCAGTTTTAGTAGCAGGAAGAGATGCTCCTCAGCAAGGATGTGGGATCATGACATGACCAAAACAAACTGTGTTTAATGTGTGATGGCTGATACACATCATTACTTCCCACAGCAGCATCCCTTGGTCCCTGCCAAAAAAGCATTACATGCTTTTGTTATATTTCTATATATGCTCTTTTCTGTAAATTTAAAGAGGACCTTCCCTTCCAGTAAATTACAGTTTTCTTTTGGCTTTCAGGCCAGTCTGCAGCTCATGTTTTCATACAGTCTGAGTTGTTCGCATTTGACTTTTCCAAGGCACTGACTGTGGAGAAGGTTCAGCAGTTTAGTGGTTGAGTTGCTGGTACAAAAACAAACCTACATATTTCTTATCCGGAACACACACCAAAACAACATGCTATAGAAAAACAGCCCAACTGGAAGCAAGAGTACATGCTATTGCATTACACGCCCCTGATGTTTATTTACAAAGCAAGCCAAATCAGGCTGCCATCCCTCCAGGTTTCCTTAAACATGTAATTTTCACGACCAGAAGTTGTCCTTCGTTCAGGTTTTTTGGTGGGAGAGGATGTAAGGTGACTACGTGTACAGGACATGTGGACAGCAGGTTTCTCCAGCATATCTACCAAGAGGCAAAATGCAGGTTTGCATGGGAGGGCTTGTCCACAGCTGGTGGGGACTCTGAGACACCTGAGACAACAGTTGGTTTTCTGCACCTGCAGTGTGGCTTTCCTCCCATCCTTCCATCAGGGGACCTCAATTGTCACCACAGAAGAACACTTTTCTAGGGATTGAGTCCTGAGTCAGGACCCCTCAAAATCTACAGGGGCGTTTCCAAGTTTTGAACTGGACCGGTCCAAGGATTGTGAGCACAAGTAAGGTGAGGAAAGTGGTGGCAAATGCGCCCCCAAAAGGGGAATTTCCCCTAAAGGCTGGGGAACTTGATATCAGTACCTGTAGCTGCATACCAAAATCTCTGCTAGCTTTTTACAGTTTCACAAAAGCCTGGATTTTTTTGCTCTCCATGCTCATCTTATTAGGGAAAAAACACTTCCCCCCCCCTCCCCACCAAGGAATGAGAGGTTTTAATTCTCAACTCAGCAGGGCTGTGCAAGTGACAACACAAGGCACATGAAAGCCCTTCCCTTTATAAAAATGTATCCTCCAAGAGCTGAAACAGCTTGAATGTTAATAACTATTATTTTCCAAAACCCCACTGACATTCATTTGCACTATTTGTCCATGGGCTCAAAGTCCTCCAGACCTGTCGCTCCAGGGCAACAGGTTCCTAATGACCGAGGTTACAGCATCGTCACCACCAGATTAACAACTGGGAGGTGACAGGCCACATTACAGACTGTGATGATGAGGAGAGGTGATAATTCACTCAGTGTGCCCAAGGAGCCAAGGATGTCTGTGAGGCGCCTACAGCCGTGGAAAGTCCGGCTGGCAGAGTCAAACACACACGTGGCAGAGCAGCTCACTTCATAGAAGCCCTGATACAGCCACAAGGCATAAAGCCACAAAGAGTAATTACAAAAAGTACCATTTTTAAGATGTGTAGCAAAGGTTTAGTAGGTTTTTTTATCATCCCTCCTCCCCTCTTTACAGCAGAGGCCCCGGGGGGTCAGCCAGATCCTCAGTCCCCAGCCTGCCCTAGGCAGGAGAGCTGAGGAAAGGCAGAACAGAGCAGGCTGGCCCTCTCTGCCCAGCAAACCCACAGCCCCACTCACACCCCGCTGCAGGAGCTGGTACGTGGCAGTGCTGCCAGTCCCAAAACAGGGAGCACAAGTTGCTGCTCCCATCCTGCTCCAGTGGCCTTGGCACCCACAGCTACCCAGGCAGGGCTGAGGGTAGGTTTGCAAAGGAGCTGGTACTGGTGCCTAGGAAAGGGAGCAGCTCACAGCCAGCTTATTTTCCCTTTTGGAAAAGATAAGAAGGCTTCCCCAAGGAGCTGAATACCCAAAGGCTGGGTTCAGCAGGTTTCCGTAATGAGGATGCTGCTCCACCATACATCACTGGAAAATATTTGCAGTTGTGTGCACAGCTGTGCTGTGACAATCCCCAATTAGGGGTCACGGTGAGCCTTCCCCCCATCTGCCTTGCTTGACTCATGGAGAAGCTGACCCAGCACCTGCTTTTCCCAGTACTGCTGCACACGCTGGCCCACCTGCAAAAGCAACGGTAACAGAAATCCACTTTTGCAAAATCTGAAGGGTTTCCACTGCCACAGCTGCTGCAGAAAACCATGTGCACCTCACATGTGAGGGCTTTTAGGCTCTAGAAATCAGTGACAGCCCACAACAGCAGATGTTTCTCCTCTAAGCATGACATTTACCTGAATAAACAATCACACATACTTGACTGGCCATATCGCCACAATTAGTATTTGTAAAGGAAGCTGTGTTTTTAGGAACAATTTATTTCCACTTCTGTACCCCCAGAAAGTACTCAAATGTATGGATCATTCTTCACTTTGATTCACTTTTTTACAGGATGGGATGAGAGACCCTAAAGCACTTCAGCAATAGCCTCTGCTGTCCCCCCATGAGGAAATACCTGTTGATAAATCACTGTTGGCCTTCAGTAACAAAACAAAAACAACACATGGGAACAGGAAGTAAATGCATATATATTAAGGTCTAAATTAAAGTTTTCCTCAAAAATACACAGGTTAGAAGAGCAAAAGAACCAAGAGCCACAGAGGAACACCTCCCATACCTCATGCCTCAAGCAAGTAAGCTTGCTGCGGGTGTCGTGGCATGAGGGATGGCAGTGAGCTACCCTGCCAACTCCCACCTTACCAGTGCCCACCAGCCCAGCCTTCACTGCAAGGAAAAAACAGCTCCCCACTTTGCTCCATTACTCCAGGAAAACCCTTTCCTTGGGAAACTTCCAGTTTGTCCTTTCAGTGGCCACTTGTGCTATTTGGCAAGCAAGTTTTGGAAGAGCAGAGCCAGGGACCTCAGTGGTGGTGAGGAGGGGGGTTGGGGTAAGCATCCCAAAATGCCGCATGCCCCAGAATGTAGAGCTAGAGTCACTGCACAAGAATTCCAGGTGCTTTAACAGCAGCTCTGCAAGAAGGTAGGGCTGTTTTATAAATGTATGCCATTTATACCTGAACTAGCCAGTTTTATACCTGACCTCACTGTTCAGGCAGGGTTCCCTGGAAGCTCGGGGAAGCAGTAGGGCAAGAGGGCAATAGTGCCCATCCCGGCACCAGGCAGAGCTGGGCATCATTCAACAGGCAAAAAACATTCCCAGCAAAAGGCTTTTTATTCCACTAGATGGTGCCCAGGCCCTGCTTATGGATGTTGCTCAATGGTGTGTACAGGGATGTGGTCAGGATGGATGGAATTGGCTGGGCACCACATCAGGGTCCCCATGGGGCTGCAAACCTGCCAGTTCCAGCCCTGCAAGCGGTGAGACTCCAAAACCATCCACTTCATTTGCCAGGCAACAGCATACACCGAGCCTGAGCTCCCTGGACCATCATCAAGGTCTATCAGATTCAAGGTGTGACATGCAGTGGCAATTCGGGGGGTGAGTTGCCCAGCCCAGGCTGCCAGCAGCCCTGCAGCCCCTTTCTTTCTGAGCTGGATGGGCTGGCACAGAAGGTCCCTGAGCCTTTGGGGGTCTTATGGATGCTGCTCCACGCCTGGGAAGCTGTGAGCAACGCCCTACCCCAGGCTGCTTAAACCTCCATGTCTCTGCAGCACTGGCACCAGGCTGCCTGCCGCATCTCCCCTGGGGGCACCAAGGCCTGATGCCCTGGCGTGGTGTGTAGTGGACACGTGCAAGTTTTGATCCTTTCTGCTGGAGAGCATGAGCTCTAGCAAGGCAGAGCCCCAACAGGTAGTGCTACTGATAGCACCAGTGAGATACGCAGTGTTATCCTTGTCCTGCTGGTGCCAGCATCAGTTCCTGCTGCGTGATCCCTAACAACTAAGTCTATGGCCCAAAAGGGAACCTGCCCCTTCCCCGCGTGCAGCCGCTCAGAGGGCAGGGGAGCAAGCGCTCTGGGGGTGCATTGCCAACATTGCAGCTGCTCTCACCCGCTCTCCCCAAATGGGCTCAGCACTGGCAGGGAGTCCCCTCCTGGCACGCTGAGAGCAGCACCTCTCCCTATGAGGCTCCATGCCACTCCCTTTCTGCTCTTTGCTCCGGTGCCTTGCCAAGCACTTCCATTTTAGCAACTTCTCGGACAGAAAAAGCAACCTACAATTGCATAAACAGTGATTAACTTTGGGCACCGCCTGTGGCACGGCTCCAGTGTGTCAAAGCCCAGCCTGGTTCACGTGCAGAAGCTAGCAGTTCGAATGGCGGCAGCACGGCCAGGGTGTTATGGTGCTGCTGGAAGGGCAAGTGGGGCCAGCAAGTGCCCTGGCAGCATGCTTGAGGGTGTGACGGGGATTATTCGCTGTGGGAGATGGACAAGCCAAGGGGGTAGATGCTCCATGGGGCTCTCCAGCAAAAAGAAGCTGCCCCGGGAGGCAGGTGGCCATGGGCAGGAGCCAGTGGGGTTTGATACCCCAAGGGAGGGATGTGTGGAGGTGGTTGCCCAAATTGCAACCCCCGAGGTGATGGCTGGGCCAGGGATGCACCGGGGCCAGAAATCCCCGGTGTCTGGGAACCAGCCTCCCCCAGCGTGCTGCTTATGGCAAAGCAGCTCCCTGAAGTCCAGCTGTAAACACCAATGTCAGCAGAGCCTTAAGTATAGAAATGCCTTTATTTCTCCATTAGGCTTGAAGTGAAACCATGAGAACAAAGGCTTTTTCTCACCATTATTTACTCGATTTGCATCAGTGCACAAACAGCACTACCCTACGCAGTGTAGCACGATTGCTGTTACATGGCTATCTGGCACAGCAAACCCATGCATCACTGTCACAGTGCTGGATGCAGCCCCCCCCCTCAAATTAACAGCAGGATTGTGTGAACCAGTGATTTTTGGCTTCTGGGCTGCGAAGCACCACACGACCACCACCAATGTGCAGGGTCCCTTTCACCCAGGCAGGAGCAGTGTCCGCAGCAGGGATGCTGGTGGGGGGGACAACATGTGGGACACCCCAACCCTGCTGCTGGAGCCCACCGGGGCGGATACCGGCCGCCCTTCAGAGGGTCCCCCGGCTCCAGCGGCCACGGGAGTGCCCTGGGGTGCCCCACCCTGAGGGCTGCAGTCCCATCTGTCGGCTGTTGCTGCGGCTGCCCCACTCCCCCTCAGAGGACTGGCTGCTGTCAGCACTCCCAAGGCCAATGTGGGGGCCACGAGGGCCGCCCGCTGCACCACTGAGGGTGTAAAAGGACCGCTCGCGAATGTGGAGCTCGTTGTCACGCTTCACCTGGTCCAGCTGCCTGCTGTGGCCCAGCGCTGCAAACGCCCTCGGCGCCCCGGCCCCCAGCCTCCTGCCATGGTGCCCAGGGAGGTGGCCATCCTTGGCCCCCGCTACCACCACCCCGGACTTGCCACTTCGTGCCCGCTGCTGGCCTTCCCCCGCTGTCACGCTGGCCCCAGCTTGCCCTGCCTGTGGAGGGGGGCTGCCCCCTGGTTTGGTGCCACGTGGCCTGCCCGCAGTATCAGCGCCAGGGCCACCAGCACTTGCCTGGGCTCCAATTGGTGCCTGGCTGCCAGCTTTCCTGTGTGGGGATGGCACTTTGTCCATCCTGGGTGTCTTCTCCTGCCCCGCTCCCCCCTGCTGGACCCTTGCCCTGGCCCCAGGCCGTCCCTCCCTGTGGGGCTGGGGGGTGGCTGGCCCCACTTCCCTGCTCCCCTCTCCCTGCCCCCTGGCACTCTCACTTGCCTTGCGGCTGCCAGCCATACCCAGGGTAGTGGTGCAGTCCCCCTTGCTCACCCCGGGGGATGGTACGGTGGTGCCTAGGTGGATGCTGGCCCCCTTGGCTAGGACAGTGGCAGTGGCCTCCTTGTCACCCCCTTGGTGGGGGGTGGTGACAGCCATGTGGCCCGGCCTCCCCTCAAACTTCTGCGCCTCACCTTTTGCTTCATCGTCACCATTCTCATGCGTGCCAGCCTCCACAGGGATGGTAATGTCACTACCAGTGACCCTCCAGGGGCTGGGGACTACTGGTCCTTCTCCATCCCCAATGATGGTGGCACCATCCTCATCATCTCCTGTGGGATGGCCATCCCTGGGGCTGGTGGTGGTGCTGCCCCTGGGGCTCAGGGTGGCTGCAGTGGCCGATACTTCAGGCTGCTTCTGAGCAGGGATGCCATCATCCTCATCGCCATTGTGTGTTGCAGTAAGGCCCAGCCTGGGCAAGGGGCTGCTGGTTCCTGCAGTAGAGATGCCATCATCGCTGCCAATAGTGGCACCAGCCTGGGTGTTTTCTTGCTCCCCGACATGGATGTTGGCCCTCCCAATGAAGATGTTGACCTCATCATCCTTGTCTGGAGAGATTTGGGTGAAGCTTGTGACTCCCACTGTGCCGCCTGCCTTCCCGTGGGTGACGGTGAAACTGCCCGAGTCAGGGATGTAAGCGTATTCATCCACACCTTCAGCATCAACTTGGACATCCTCCATCTTCTCAGTGACAGAGGTGAGAGCAGCACCTCCTGTCTCTGTGCCCTGTACGACAGCCTCCTGACCTTGGCCAGGGATGGCCTCGCCACTACCCTCATCCCCAGCCCCTCCAGTAGTGGGAGCCTTCTGCCTCCCAGCTGTCACGGCCCCCTCCACTGGAATCCCCCTGGGAGCACCATCATCCCTGTCCCCACTCCTGACATCAGACTTGTTCCCCTCCATGGCCTCACTGGGGCTCTGGGGGAGAATGGAAATACCGCTGTTGACTTCAATTGCCAAGTCCAGGTCACCACTGCCCTCTGAGCTGGCTGGGGTGGGACCTGCAATGCTGATGCCACCACGTGCTCGTGTGCCGGTGCCTGAGCGAGGACTGTGAGCATCCCCACCAACACTTGGGGTGCTGTGGTTTTCAGGCTTGAGGCCAATCCCATTCTCCATTGCATCAGTGCTGTCATTGTCACCTCGCTCTGGGGCCACCTCATCATCCGTCTTGTCCTTGCTCAGCTGGCGGCTGGGGATGACGCTCTGGCTGTTGGCCTCTTCCTTCTGTGTATTACACACAACAGAGAGGTCAGGGTCAGCCCTGGTGCCTGCCATCTGCGAGGGGCACTGCAGCCAAGCCAGGGTACTGCCATGCTGCCTGGCCGCCTCCTCACCTTTATCTGCGTTTGGTTCCTCCGTGTTGAAAATGAGTAGACATATTTGAAAACGTAGAAGCCATGCTTGGCATTGCAGCCTTTCAGCAGTATCTGGTTGGGAAGGAAATAACCAAACCCCACAATTTTCTTATTAAATGTGATAGCAGGAGCTTCCCTTGCTGTGCTTGGCACCACAGCAGGGTCCCACCAGCACACTGGGGCCCCAGTGCGGGCAGTAGCTCCCACCACCTTGTGGCCACCTGGGCAGGATGCGTGTGCTCGCCTCCTGGGCTCTGGGGTTTGGTTTTCCCTTGGGCTCATTTTTTGCCTTTGCTTGCTTTCAGGAACTGTAGGGCTTGGGCCTTTTTTGCAAGGTAGCTTATGACTTGAATAAACAACCTGGTTCATGGTCTCATCAGACATGAGTGATGAGACAGATGGCGACTGAAGTGCTGGAAGGACAGCAGCTGGTTTCCAATAGGCAAAACCAGGCATTTTCTTCTACACAACTCATCTGAATTTTGCTACTGATGCATATTACACCAATACACTTTGAAAAAAAAACCACAAAACCCTGTAGCAGCTGGGCCTGGGACTTTTACAACCTTCCCTGTAAGTACACCAAGCATTTGTGTTCCTGGGCTGGGCAGGGGCAGAGGAGCAGCTGCTCTTTGTAAGGGCTGCTCAGATGTGAAGGGACCACCCATCTCTTTTTCTGTAGCTCACTGGGGCTGCCCTCCAAAAGTGGTTTTTTCTCCCTGTGCCCTGGTGCAGGGCACCTCACGGGTCTGAGTGGGATGGGGTGGACACTTACCTGGTGCTGTCCCACACAGTTCCCAACAGCTCTCCCAGGCAGCGCCGGTGGCACCTGCAGACAGCAAAAGACAAGCAAAAGCTGAGATGTCAAACACTGCCCCAGCATCCAGGTGGCTGCCAATGCCCGCTGCTGCCCGCCTGCCCTTCCCAGTGTGATGAGCACACCACAGTGTCCATGGAAGGGTGGGACGACTGTGCTGATACAGTTCAAATTCCTGGGCATAACCTGGGGTGCTGGCTTGAAGTCAGCAATAATAGAAAAGGTCAAAAACCCATTGCCTGGGTTTGAAAAGTATTGCAAATTCTGCTGCAGCATGCTACCTTTAATAGGATACTGTTGGTCTGTAAATATCCTTTTACTGGATTCTGCTGAGAGTATTTTTATTGCAGACCAGTTTTAATACATGGTACCACTGCTCACCCCACAATGCTGGGATCTGACTGCAATGGGAGCCTAGAGCTGGTGGTGACTCGCGGGGTTTACTGGGCAACTGAGCAGCAATGCCATATGGCCAGGTTTCTGTACCTGCTTTTGAGCTTCTGGCCTCCCCTGATTATCCTGGCATCTTTTGGGATATATGGGCCAGTGCATCCCTCAGGGATGGGGGATCTGGAGGTGGGAGCATACTGTGAGACTCACCAAGCCATTCCCTACATGCCCGAGGGGGAGACAACTCTGTGAAGAGGAGCCCCCTCTAGTCTCAACAAAATCAGCCACTGAGGTGCCCCAAGCTAACTGAAAGGGGTAGAAATGTGCCTCAGAGCATTAAATATTCCCAGGTTATTCCATTTTTTGTGAACAATGTCAAAGGATGGATTACAGCCCTGGTTATGCAGCAGAGTATTAACCAGCTCTCTTCTGTGTCCCTATCTGAAAAGCAAATCTGTACTGATTTATTGCCTTCCCACATGCTGCCCTGCAGCAGACCCGGTTGTGTAAACTTGCCCTGGGGGCTAAAGGACACATGGCTGGGGATCAGCCCTCATGAGAGACGTGGCTTTCCTCCTCCTTACCCTGCTGGAAAAGCAAGCCTTTGCTAGGAGCAAATTTTCACTCTAACTCTACAGTTATACAGCAAAAAAAATATAAATGGCTGCTACTACATTTATCTTAGTTTACTGTTTGTTTCAGTTTTATCTGTCCAAATTTCACACTAGGAGAGCTGAAATATGATCGCAGGCACCCCTCCAACCCTGTTACCCACATGGGTAAGGTGAGCATCCTCCCCACGCCTCCCTTTTTGTGGCTCCACTTGAGCTGTTCCCATGCCACAAATAGATCCCAAATCTGCAGAAAACCAGGGGAAGAATTACAGGGACCCAGACAGCACCTTGCACAATGCTCTAACTGCTAAATTAAAGGGACATGCACAGGCATCTCAGTGCTAATATGTATTTTTCTTGCTGGATTCACCTCTGCACCAGCACCTCCAAACCCACCCACCCCACCCCTCCAAGCCCCACCTGGTGCAACATCCAAGTAAGCACCCCACACTTTCGGTGGCACACCGGGAAGCCAGGGAGAGCCATACTCACGGGTGTCGAGAGGGCTGTGCTGAGCAGGCACAGGGACAGGCACACGAGGGCTGTTTGCATCTTTGGCAGCTCCTGGGGGCACAAAGCGAAGCATCACTGGCGTTTGTCTTCCTGGGACTTGTGGTCCCCAACAGTCCTGGTCAGCAGCAACCCAAAAGCTCCTGCTGTCCCAAAGCCCCCATGGCAGTGGAGTTAGCCAGTGACCCCCCGGCTTACCTCAGCCTTTGTGGTGGCCCTTGCCTCTCTGCACTCCCTGCAGCAAAGGCAATGCTCTTGCCTTGTTCATAAGGCAATGAGGCAAGGACAGTCAGCAGCACCACATGGGTGTTCTGACACCAGGCTTCAAAGTTTCTTAACTCGCTCTATCAAAGCAGCTTGGTTGGATATTTGCAATAAATGACCACCAAAACTGCTGCAGGCTAAGCCATACAGTCATAAGTCTGAATTAAGAAACTCACACGCTGTTTTCAACAGCACTGATAAATGGCAGGAGACAAAAGCTCCGTTGGCTAACAATTCCCATTTCGCCCATCCACCCTGGCTTGGGCTCATAGGTCCAGCCTGGAGACTATTTTTAGCCATGCAAGTGTTGCTACAGAAATCATCAGAAGGAAAGTCATGCACAAGGATCAGCATTACAAAGCTCAAGAGAGCACGATGTGGAGATGCCCACAGCCCAGGCTTGGGCTGTCTCCCCACCCGCACCGCACCTTGCCCAGAGTGGAAGCAGGAGAGCCCTGCTCAGGGAAAGCAGAGCAGAAGAGCTAGGGAGAGACAGGGGAGGCAAGCTAGATAAGACTACCTTTCACCGTCAGAGGCAGATGCCAGCGGCAAACGGTGGAGGCTGTGCCCACTTTGCTGAAATTTAAAGTTGGCCCCGTCCAGGCAGAGCCAATCAGCTCCTGCCCAGGGACATTTGTCAGGGTTGGCAGCGCAGATAACCAGGGGGAGTAATTTCCAGCTAAAAATGTGTTTGTGGTGAAAGACAGCTATCAAATGTTCCACCTGGCTGGATAAACAAAAAGCACAGTTTATAAATATCTGTTCTGAAGGCAAAATTGCTCGATGATTAGTGCAGATCTTAGCGTGGCACACATCCAGCCAGGTTATTGATAAGGAGGGGTGTAGCAGTTGTAGCGCGTTCACTGTGACTGACATGGGAAAGCCAGCAGGACTGCAGAAAGGGAACTGAGCCTGGCCTGGTTGTGGCAATGACCAGCACCATGGGGCAGTGCTGGCCAGGCTAGGGATGCCACCATGCTATAGCCTCTGACCTTTGCTTTTTGGGTTTCAACCTCAACCCCCTGAGCTGAGTCCAGTACAAGTGCAAAATAGAAGATTGCTTCGAAAAAAGAAAAATTTTTTTTTTCATGCACTGCTTGCATAGGTTCCTTCAAGCCCGCCTTTGCGGTGGGAAGGTGTGATGAGGATGTGCACAATTTACCTACTCTCCTCGTGCCCGCCTCTAGCTTTGGTGGTATTGCTGGTCCCCCTGCAGCTAGCCTGGCCCAGCTGCTCACTGCACTGGTGGTGACAACAGCTCCCATCCTACCCTGACCCAAACCCTGGGAGCAGGCAACACCAACACATTAGCACCAGAAATGCTTAAACCATCAGCATCCAGCCTCAGGCAGGAGCAAATGTCGGAGCCAGGCGGAAACTTGCCCCTTGCCAGGGAGACAGTCAGATGTTGCCCCACAGGCAGTGGAGCAGCCAGCCAGTGCGCTTTGGCGCAGGGAGGCAGAGCTTTGGCCGGGTGCCTGGGGGGGCTGACGCACATGGGACCAGGCTTGGTGCCCCATGAGAGCAGAACCTGGCCCCCGGCAGCACCAGGGCCCTTTGTCCGTGCTGATTCCCTGACGTCTTTGGTCACCCCCTGGGGATGGGGATGGCTGGGCTCTCACGTCTTCCCCGCCAGCTGTGAGTATATGCTATGCAGGGCTCCATAGGTTGCTGTAGGCATTTGGTCCTGGGGGTGCCCACCCTGCAGGCAGTACCCCCTGCCACCCCAGCAGCTGCAGCCTGGCTTTGGCACATGGAGGGGGTTTTGTACAGTGGCCAGCAGCTTGCTGCTGTGAGAATAGCAACCCCAGGCACAAATACAAGTTGGATGGAGAATGGCTGGAGAGCAGCCCTGAGGAGAAGGAC
>JAOXJM010000033.1:18480927-18491173 GCA_026413425.1 Tringa solitaria
ATGTTCAGCCGACAGTCGACCAACACCCCCAGGTCCTTTTCTGCCAGGCAGCTCCTCCAAATTCCCTGTTCCCATGGTAATGTCACCCATCACCCAGGCAAGCTCAGTGGCCGTGATGGGCAGCACCATGAGACCCTGGGCTGCAAAGCTGCACCTCCCACCCGGTGTGGTCCCCACCCCATAAAACCTCCTGCTGCCCCAAAGTGGAGCACCCTGGTAAGATAACCCTGTAGAGAGTGATATCCTCAGCGGGTCGGTCTGGCATCCCAGCGGCGCTGCTTCCTGCACAGGCAGGGGAAGCAGCGGGGGGCTTTCTTCCAGCTCTGCTCTCATTTTCCAAGTCCCTTAAGCAGCCCAGCACTGCATCCCCACAGGACACGCTAACTGCACATCACCCTGCACCCAAAACGTGCTGGAGCAAAGAGCCATGGTCCTGATTTCTTCCCTTAGGAAGCAACACCTACATCCCAGCTTACACAAGTCTCCTGCTTTCTACCCCCATCCTCTGATGTTGCCATTTTCACTCCAGGCAATGCCAAAGCAACCCAAAGAAACTAAAACCTTTACCTTGAGGCGTTGTGCAAGCTGGTGTCTCCTCTAGTGGTCAGGATGGAGTAAGCTGGCTGCCTGTGCTGGGGTGCCCCGGGCTGTGTGCCCTGGCGTGGTGGCATGGGCATTTAACTGCTGGCCAGTGCCGGCCCCGGGCAGGGGGCAGCCAATGGCACTGGCGGGCAGTGCTGCCGTGCGCGGAGGTGTCACCGGGAACTGGCCTCCAACGCTTCCTCTGGCCTCCACTGGGACGCCGGCCCTAAAAAAGCTCCTTGTGGTTGCAGGATGACGAGATGAGCTGTCAGTTAATGACTGACTGTGCCGGCACTGTGTTTTGACTGCTAAATTTATTCCATTCACACACTTCCCGCCGTGACACACACAAACAACGACAGCATCGCCCACGCCAAGCGCCAGACCCCATCCCGGGGATGGCATACTCCTACGGGGTGCACTTGGGAGCAGTGTTTGCCCTGTGCCATGGGCCAGTGTGCTGAAATCCACACGGAACTTTTCTCCTGCCAGGACTCAGCCTTTCCCTCCGCCTCAGGGCAGGAGCACAAAACACCTTGCTAGAAGGGGGGAATATGGTTATTTTCATACCCACGCATGCACTTATGGAAGGGAGAAAGGAAACATTAAATGGAGGTGTGCAGGGATGATCCCAGACCCAGCACTTCTTCCAGCTGCTGGCTAGGGGATGAGAACTCTGCTCTGGAAAACACAGACAAGAACACGCACACATGGGCATGTACATGCAATCATATATATGAGTACATACACACACCCCATATATACCCCAGTGTTTCTTGGTGCAAAATGGATTATCTACTCCAAATGATGCAATAAGCCGGCAACACAGGTCACCCCTACTTACTCTCAGGTAACATGAGCGGCAGTTTGCAAACCTCCACGTGTGCACACACACACGCCCTGAAATAGTCCAACTGCACCTCTCTGCCCACACAGGTTAGGATAGAATCAGGACACCCCAGTCTGGGGCAGAATATTAAATATTTCAACCTGGCTTTTCCCTCTGTCCCAGCCTGGGCGGAAGGAAGGTGACTTCCTTGCCCGTATTTGGACATTACTAAACCCTCCATGCCAGCAACACCCCTGCTCTGCTAATAAAAACGCATCATAAGTACAAATAGGTTGCTTTGAAGCAGGCTGTGAAACTCTGCTCTGCGAGCTGGGCTCTCCCCATAGCCAAGCCACAGTTGATGTGCATGGCCGTGGGGTGAGGGTGCCAGGAAGAGGGTGCCTACGGGTGTTTCATTGCAGGGGGGGAGCGTAAACGATGCTCTGTGAGGAGTGTTTGCACCTCCTCCGGGAGGAAGGAGGTGTTTCTGCTGCTCTGGGTAGAAGAAAGAGGCTTTCAGACAGCAGAGCCCCATTCTGGGGAGCCTCCACGGCAGAGGAAGCCCATGAAACGTGGTTCACCTTCAGCGGCAAACAGCTCCCAGTCTGCTCTGCTGTACAGCCCTGGCAAACCAGTCACCTGCAATGGACCCCTGGTGCAGGAACCCAAATTCCCAGAGGTGGGAGCACAGCCCAGGGGATATGGCAAGGACTGCAGGTTTACAGGGATTCAAGGAGACACTGGCCCTGCAAAATAAGTGACTTAAGGAAACTTTGAGCAGGGTCAGGATTGAGCCAGGGCCCTGTAAACTGCAGATTATCTGACTTTGTCTGGGATGTATTATCTGCAGACAGCACCATCCAGAAAGCACGTCCTGGTACTGTGACCCCACCGTGGCTCAACAGAGTATCTTGTGAAACCAAACATGTCAGTCTGCTGTTGTGGGTGCCTGCTGAATTGCATCCTCCAAAATCTCCTGCCTTTTACCCCCACCATTACCAGCCAGGGGACCTGTATGTCTGCCCCAGGGAGGACTGTGCATGGGCCATGCAGGTGCTGAGTGCGGCGAGCATCTTTTCTCTCCTTTCTCCTGTGCCCCATGCAGGGAGGCCCTGGTGCTGCCCCAGCCCCGCTGCTCCCCCCACAGCCCCTTGGCCTCGAAACGGGCACCATCAAGCTGCTCACTCTCACACACATCCCCCCCTTTGGCAGATGTTTTCCCTCTTCTTTCCTACCAGACCCTTGCCGCAGATACTGTGGGACGTATTTTCCTCTTGACCTGCAACAAAATTATACCCCTGTCCCCAGCCAGATATGAGTTCACATTGCCAGCCTTTTTTAGGCACCTCCAACAATTATCATGTTTTGTTGTTTTGGGTTTGGGATTTTTTTTTTTTTACATCAAACCTGCATTTAACTCAGCCCCCAAAGACCTGGTGTTGCCTCATGTCCAAGCACTGCTTTGCGAGAGGGGGATAAACACCAAACTGTGCATACTCGGCTTTTGTCTAACATAGGTCACTTGCTGCCCCTCCAACCACCTGCCTTAAGGTCACCTCCCTCCCCTACGGTGGCCCTGAAACACCTGTGGCACAAATGCACTCAACAGCACTCGCTGCCAGCATCCTGACCTGACCCCAAGTCCCTGCAATCTCCAATAGCCTTGGGTCAAAATACCAAGGTCTGCCCCCTAAATCCCTTCCAGAGAGCATCCCACAGTATCAGCCAGAGTGCTCAAGCAGTTCTGTCTTTGTTTTGCAAGGATAAGTAACCCCAGCCCACACACTGTAACCTTGCAATAAACCTTAAAAAAAAAATCCAATAATATTTTCGATTATTGTTATTACACCAGAGGTGAGAAATGCACTGAGGGTGGGAGAAGTGGCTATCTGACCACTGTTTTATATGCCACTGTGCATTTCCCCAAGTCCTACTTTCATGAGATGCTCAGAGCAGGGTATATGGGGGAAACCTGGCCAGGCTAAAGCTGTCATGCTCAGGTGACTGAGGACGAGGTGTCAGGTGGTGGAGGAGGTTACTGAGGAGGAGGAGTCAGAGATGAGAGGACTGGCAGGGCTGGTAAAAAGATGCAGGGATGATACTTTTCTGTTCGACAAGTTGGGCTGCGTGGTTTTCATGAGGACTGAGAAAAGATACGAGCACAGACAGCAGGAGGGATTAGAGATGCCAAAACCAAGATAGAAGTTGGCACTGAAGAGAGCAAGGTGACAGTGGAGGTACATAACAGCTGTCTCCTCCTCCAACTGAGACATCTCAGCAGCAAAAACTCAAGAAATTAATATTGTTCCATAAAACTTATCATTCCCTCTTTTTTTTTTCAGTTTGAGGTATTTTCGTAATACTTATATTGCCGGTGCACTTCTCTCCTTATTATACCTATGGGTTTTGACAGCAGCAGCAAAAGGAAAAGGAGACAAACGAACTGGAGCTGGAGAGACCAGGATGACGGCAGAACTCAAGGTACACGTCCTTGGCCCTTTTGCAAACACTCAACACCAGCTCCTGCCTTACGCTCAGATCCAAATTCTTTTGCTGAGCACTTACTGGTGACAGGAACTACAATGCAGTGCTGTGTTTTCAGCTGGAAAAGAAAGGAAAAACCTTACCTCCTAAATATTTGTTTCCCCTGTACATGCCACATTCGGCACCAGGAATTACCCAGTGCCCAAGGGATTCATTCCCACACTGCTCCTCTAAAAAAGGGTGCTCAGTCTTGCAAACCAGCCAGGTTCCCACAAGGTTATCTGCTTTGCAGGTGGACAGACCACAGCTGGTGGCTGCCAGCGCAGGGGGAAGAAGCAGCCTGGCTTTGGCCTCTCCACGCATGCAAGGTATCAGAGCAAAGGTGTCGTGCCTGGTCCCTGAAGTCTGAGCAAATGCTATGAAGCCTGCGTTTCATAGCTTTAATGTGACACACAATGCAGTGGCTAATATAACATTTCAGGTGTTTGAAGAACAGCATTGATATTTCAACTCCTCCCAGCAGCAAGCCTCAAAGTTACGAATGCTGTGATATATGCCAGATGGAAATTACTGTTGTCTTTTCCACAGCACAGAAGCGTGCTGTGGTTTGCTAAGGTTTTAAGCCTGATTTGCAATGCCTGTTTTGCTAAGGCTTTAAGATATGCTATTTCTCCTCACTGGAAAAAAACCACATGGTAGGAGCCTGAGTCCTGGAGCACTGAGGTGCTGTACACATAGAGGGCCCACCTAACACTGAACCCCTACACAAGACAGCCCTTCCGCCCTGCCCCCAACAGCACAGGGGTGGGATCATTAATTAACCCACCCTTAGGTGTGCCTACCATGGAGTTTCTTTACAGCCAGAGAAAACAAGCACTGTTAAGGCACCAATCATCTGCCCTATTTCAGGCTGAAATGAATTGCAGACTGTGTGAAATCTACGTGACACTGCCGAAGGAAGGCAACCAGCATGCTTATCTTGTCCTACCAACAAAATGGACCATGCTCTTTCCCAACACAAGGGCAAGGCAAGTTCCTGAACTCCCTCTCCCCACTTGCCATGATAGCCCCACACTCGCTTCACTTCCTTTTCTAGTATTTTTATACTGCCCTCCTCTGAGCAACGGACTCCAGGCTCTTTGCAAATGCTTCTTCCTCAAGAAAATGCCACACAGAGGCACTTGTCAAAACGGGACCCGTCCCTCTTGAAGGCTGCATGCAGACGGGCTAGAGAGTAAGGACCCAGCCCTGCAAGGTGGGCCCCATGCAAAGAGAAGCAAAAAATTAAAAATAACTTTGGGAGAAATTATGTGATTACTATTTCCAGATGCAAGATGTGCTTTCCTAACAGGTGCCCGCTCTGTTTCTTTTGCAGGAGCCAGAAGTGCTACTTGGGAATAATTAGGTACACTCCTATTGCCAGTTGCTGGTTTTCAGCATACTCAACCATCACATGCAAAAGCCCCTTCCCAAATGCCTGCAGCAGCCAGGAAGTACAAATGGAAGCTGCTCAGCCCCTTGCACCTCCATTTTTGGGGACATGACAAAGATGGTCCCTCCACGGCCCCCATGCCTCCTCACCACCATCTCCATGCACATAGCTCCAGCCTCTTCTGGGCAGGGCAGCCACAGAACCAGCACATTGCCTTGACAGTTTGTTTGGATGAAGGTTCACAGGTACCTTTTCTGTGCTACTTTGCAGTTTGTGCTTCTGCTCGTTGCCAGAGCAAAATGCACGGAGCAGTAATTGGTATTTGCATTGTGCCCATTGCAGCTGGAAGTCATGGCTTGAGCAAGAACCTTGTGCCATCTCTGCCAGATGTGTGTGACCAGATTCTCAGGTCCTATAAATCCATATTGATCAGCCAGCTTGGCTGAATTCGCTAATTTGAGACCATAACTTCATCAGCCGTGGACTAGGTGCCTAGTTTTTGTCTGGCCACTGTCAGATTTAACACGCATTCCTGCACACAAGCGCTACTGCAGCTTGCTGCCCTTGGTCAAAATAAGGGCAGGGACAGACACCCAGCTCTACCTTGCATCAGGGACTGGCACTGACACCGGTGGCACGGGCACCGGGCAGCCCTACTGCAGCTGGGCTGTCAATAGCTCAGCACTGACAGCCAGTAATCATAGCGACAGCAATGGGTAATTACGGCTCTTAAAATTTCATTCAGAGTACGGTATCTTCTACAATCATTCCCTGCTCAGAAGTCACCCCCTTGGGAGGTGGGAGCAATAAGTATTTGTCAATCACAAGCTGGGAATGGAATGATAACAGAGCCTTCTTAACCTGAGAAGCCCTCTCCAGCCCTCTCCCTGCGCTCTTCCCTGCTCCAGCTGGAATTGCAGAGATCCAGGCCAGACACCAGCAATGCAACGCCATGTCAGTGCTCTCAGGAAACAAAATACAGCAGTGAGCTGGGGCCAGCTATGCCCTCGCATCAGCTGGCAGCTTGGAGTGAGCTGCTCCAAGTTGGAGGTTTGAAATATAGCCAACTGCACTGTGCATGACTCTCAGATGTCTATAAATGTTTCACACTACTCCGATTCCTTGTTGGAGGGGAAAAAAAAAAAACACAGCAGAAGGAAATGATGGATTGAAATGAGTGTATGAAACAGGGACTGTGTGAGAGTGACAGGTGATGTGGAGGCACAGGCTGCCCAGAGCGGGCAGAGAGGTCAGGACACGGTTGGCAGCTTGAGTGGTGAAGACGGAAGGCCAGACCCTTCCCTCCAGGAGGGTGGTCAGCACTCCTCTGGTTCCTGGACTGTCATTATGGCTCACTTGGTCTAAGATTGTCGCTGCTCAGAGTAGCTGGACTGGAAGCATTACCACAGTCCCCTGGGAGTCTGGAAAAGCTGGAGAGACACCGTCAATGCTGCCCTGAGCAAGTGACCAGCAGCAATTTGACTCATAGCTCCAAAAGACAGAAGCCAGTTTGCAGCATTTTCCCTATGAGCTTCATCCCATGAAGATGCTGAGTAGCTTTGTGCTGGGGCAGCACAGCTTTCAGCCAGCCTTCTGGGCGAACAGACTGCACAACTCCATCAGAGAACAACAGAGGAGGATGGTCCCCATCACTGACTAACCCTGTGAGTGGAAATCCTGCCCCATAGTCAAAGCATCCTCTGTCGTGACAAGATCTGAACACTCCTTGCAGATGTGTCCTGTGCCAGGCCCCACTGGAAAGAGGTTTAACAGACTCTTGGTCTGGCTTAGGATGATAAATCTTATCTCCAAGTTTGTCCAGTTTGCAATGAGCTAAATTCCTGAAATGCTTGACCTGAGATGTTCTTCCCAAATGCTGACAGCATGCTTTTATTTAACTTTACTCATCTTTTTTTTAATCTTCAAAATGTTGATAACTTTTTTAAAAAAAAAAACCAAACAAACTAAAAACCACCCCCAAAACCAAACCAAAACAAAAACCACTACCAAAACCCAAGCAACCTAACACTCCCTCCCTCCCTCCCTGCCCCAACCAGAGAAGTCTTAACCAATACAACCATAGAAAATACAAGCAAGACAGAAAATATTAAATCTGGGACAGCAGAAGCACTTTCCAACCATCAAGACCTAATTCTTTATATGCAGTTTTCCTTCTGTGCTTACAAAGTAATTAATCCCTCATTGTTCAAAATCCAACCCAAGTCCTGCTGTAGAGCTATATCCCACATTGGGTGAGTTTCCTTTTGAGCTGTGCTCATTCAGCTCAGCAGCCGCAGCACACACAGTCCATGGCAGAGATGCTCATCCCATGGCACAGAAGGGAATCAGACCTTCCGGGAAGAGATGCTTGGGGCAGAAGAGGAAGGAGAATAGAAAGTCCAAAGTTGCCCACTTCCTTGGAGTATGAGGGACAGAGGAGGAGGAATCCAGATGTGTCCTTGCTTACGCACAAATACTCTAGACAGGAGTGAAGCCCGCAGCTTTGCAATATCTAAGGAGCCCCATCACTGCCCTGCTGCTCTCGCCAGCCAGGAAGGCAAAATGTTTCTCCTAATTGATTCATCAGGAGCAGCTTCATTTCCAATGCCAAAACGCTTAGCAAACCCTAAAAGCATTTCACAGATGTTTTGGCAAATTCTTTTCATTTAGTTGATGATCTAACTTTTTATTATTTCATGAGTCCTGTAGCCACATCTTTCATGATATTCCATGTTGTATACAAGTCTATATAATAAAAATCCACCAAGAAGTTACTCTACATTGCATAGGGATCTAAGGGCTTGTGTTAAACTGTTTTCAGTAAGAAACAAGTATTAAATCCAATGAGATGTTTCTTGGTTCCTAAAAGAGTGTATAAATACTGGGGGTGGGGACAGAGGGAAGCAATGTTTTGAATGTCAGAGGAACAAAGGAAAACCTGGAATGATTAACTGGAAATACTCTTCCTGAAAACAACACATGGGGTTGTAGGTGACAAACCTGAATGAGCGCTCCAGCAGCAGCTGAAGTGCTGGTGTGTGTTTCCCAGGGCGGCTGTGCACAGCGCACTGCCAGCCCGCTGAAAGGCAGCTTGGGGACATCCCCCCCGCACTTGACAGCGCCCACCCCTGACGCTGAGACAGGAATCTGCATTTCTGCTCCACATTCACACAGACTGCAATACGAACTGAATCTTACTGCTTTTAAGACCTAGATTTAGATCTATTTATTCGCCCCAGGAATCAGTTTACCTGATTCAGATACTGGTTATAGGGCTGGATCAACTGTTCATTCTCAACAACATGATGACTTTAACACTCTTCCTCGTTTGATCTATTAATGAATAAAGCTTTTTTGCCCCCTAGCTGTTCTTTGTAATTCTGTCCAAATCAATTTAAATGAGCACGCTGTAAATGACAAACCAAAGTCTTATACAACAGACTAATTCTACTGGACAAGTACATTCACACTCTGTTAAACTTCCAGCTGAATTAAATGGTACACCTCAAAGGAGTTATATACGAGTGACTGCATGTGCTAATCACAACCTTTTGACTCAGGCTATTTCCTCTTCACTATTGCCACTGGAAACCCCTCTTGTCACACAATGCTTTTTCACTGCATGCTGAATGCACAGAATAATATTACACAGAAGATAATAAAGGCAGAAATCTTAAAAAAAAGAAGCTTGTAAGAAATGAGTGCTGGACAAGCAATTGTCCTCATGCACAAAAATTAACACTTTTGCATAACCAGTCACAAAGAAGATGTGGAGCTATGTTTGATAACCAAGCAAGGAAGACAGATGGAAACAAATGCAGGCAAGGTGCTACCTGGGGAAGTAGGGTTAATGACAGTTTTAGCAACTTCAGGGCTCAAGTCATGGTCAAAGGCTTTCATGAGGGTTTCTAGTATTTGTTCCTCTTGAAATGTCTACAAGTTCCAGCACTGCCTGCCTTCCCAAGTCACGTATGCTAACTGTAAGGCGCCTGTGCTGTGGGAGCAGCCCTGCTCTGCCCAGATGTAATTACACAGTACCATTTGTGGCTTTTTATAAGGAAGGGGTATCACCACCTCTGTCTTCTGCCAGGCACCTCCCCAGAAGCAGCCCAAATGGGAATGCAGAGCCATGAAAGGACTTCCTCCCTCTGCCTAGCCACACAGGGCGGGAGCAGGAGAATCCCTGAAAGCATCACCCCGACCTATGCACCAGAGCATCCTCTGCCTTCAGCAAGGCCTAGGGACTCCTTGCTGAAGAAATTGGGCCAGAATCACAAAACCTAATCCATCTCACCTGTACTCCTCTCAGCATTGTGAGCTTAAGCCCTACACTGTGCAGCCCATGTTCAAATCTTGCCCATGCCCATAGCTGTCATCTCTTCATATGACTAATGTGCTCCAGCGGGTAAGCTCAAATGTTCCCATGCCCTCCAACGTGTGGTCACACAACTGGAAAATAAATGGAATAAAGGGAGGTTTCAGTTTGATTCTCCTCCCATTTTTTTTTACTTTTAATGAAACCAAACCCTAAAATAAAGATAGTGAGAGCTAACTGAGCGCTCAAGTAAATGGTACACTCAAACAGCCAGCATCAAAAAACACTCCCTTTAGTGAACTTATCAAGAAAACCCATTTCACAACATAGATCCATTAGCAAAACCAGCCCATGCTGGCTTAGTTCTGTACCAGGGCAGCCCAGCAGCGCAGCATCACTGTTGCTGATGGCAGCCATAAGCTTTCTGCTGAGCTGGCACAGACCGGGGAGTGACACCAGCCAGGCTTGCTCTGTCTGAGCTTTCCCTGACCTGCCTGCAGTGTGTGTTGTACTAGGTTTGGCTGTGATGGCCATTTCTCTAGGTGACCATGTTATAGTTTAGAATAAAAAGACTAAGTCCGAAATAGATTCACTAAATATTTAT
>JAOXJM010000033.1:18511547-18522435 GCA_026413425.1 Tringa solitaria
GGAAGGGGCCATCTGTCGTTCTGGTTGGTCAATTTGGTCAAAACCACGACAAATGGAAAGTGAAGATAAGGTAAATTCTCTTTAAAACAAAGTTGAAATACTAGAGAAAGGGCAGAGGGAGGGTGGTGGAGAATCAGTCCCAAATTTAAATTCCCTATGATTGAAAGAACGTTTTTGAGAAAAACAGGTGTAATACAGTCTGCAGAAGTCTCACCTCCCCTTTTATTCACTATTCGTCTGGCTCATGTTGTGTCATTTCACATAAAACATTTAGATGAATTGTACCAAAAAGGAAGTGAGCACAACTCATGCAAGAGCTCCAGCCCTGATGCGACGTGTAATGAAACATACAAATCAATATGGATACACAGACACAAAACCTGGAACCCAGTCTCTCAAGCTAACTTGGAAAACCTGTTCACTCCTTTCTCTCCCAAATATTTTAAACACTACCATACAACAGCTTGGAAAGGCACAGCTAGAGCCCCTGGAATAATTACCATTCTAGTGGCCAGGGCACTCTTACACAAGATGAAGGATGTGGGTTTTGTCCCTTGAGACAAAAGAGGATGTTGCACCCAAATCTCCCATATGCTGGTCAGCAGTTAGATCAGGGGTGTTCTTCAAAAGAAAAGAGTGAGTTTTCCTGTGGCTATTACATAAGGATCTGTAATATTAAAAAAAAAAAATGTTAGGAGGCATCCATTTGAGAGAGGGCAGGCACCTCCCCACAGCACCAAAGAAAGGTCAGAACTGAAGACACGTCCTTCGCTTCTCCTCCTGCTTCACGTGCCTGGCATGGCAGCTCACGGTGCTGCTGCTCCCCAGCACTATTAGCAGGCAGCTCATGCTTGCTGACCTGTAGTGCCCCAGTGCAAACTAATACTTGAAGCACCAATTCTGCCAGCCTCAAGGCACTGCACTGCTGTATGTCAAGTACTGCAGAACCTCCAGGTGCTCAAGTCTTACTGAGCTCCTGTTTTGCTCTCTTCACCTCCTACCATTATTTTTTTCCCCAGACTACCAGAGGCTTTATGCACTTCTCCTGCATTTTGCATAGCAACATCTTTTCTGTTGCACACACAGCAAACTGCACCTCACTCAGCTCTATATTTGTACCTGATAAAATTTTCTCCAAGTATTCTTTTTTTCCCAAGATTTACCACAACTTCTGCTTATGTCTCTGTGACTGCACAGGTTAAGACTATAGGCAGTTCCTATGGTGACATGGAAAATGCACGCAATAGGAGTGAGAAGGCTCTCCTGGGTAAGCCACAAGCAAAGCCATCATGTAACTGCTAATTCTCTGCCGCTGAGGAATCTGCTGGTCTGCATTTCTTTCCTGCTTTTGGTAGCATGCAATTTCATGACTGAACTTGTGCTGTGCTTGTGCGCAATCCTGTATCACAGTTATATTGCCATAGAATCCCCTCCATACACCCTTTTTCACCCATTTGCCTGTGAAAAACTCATTCCACAGAGCGTGCACAAATTTTTGTGTCAGTTATAGAGGAATGAAAATTACCTTGCATTGAAATCGTTCAGTTTCAGAAGAGTAGCTTGAATCTAACTAGGAATGGGACAAGTGCCAGTGCTGGACAGATGGAACATGTTTCACCAAAGGAAGCAGAAAGTAAATGTCAGTCCTTACAGCAGTAGTAGCTTTTTCTGAGAAATTTATTTCCCCAACCAACTCAAACCTGGGACTGCTAGAAGTCTCACAAAATTCCTCATTTAAAGTTTGGCTTGCTTTATTCAGCTGCAAACTGTAACAAACTTACAAAAAACATTTGACTTGTAGGTGAATATTTGGCTGTATTTTGCTTTGACCATCAGTAGCACCTGACAAAAACACTTGGCTTTATCCTATCCCTTCTAACAATCCCTCCTTTTTGCTATGACCGCTAGACTCGTGCAGGAACTTCCATTGCAGAAGAGGTGAAGTCTGCCATGTGGACAAACAAGGGAAACCCAGCTGTATTTGCCAAGATCCTGTTGCTTGCCCTTCCACCAAAGACTATGAACACGTAAGTATTGAATTCAGTGCATGGCATGAGGGAAAGCCACCTTGATGTTTACAAGATAACACATTCCCCTGCTATTATTTATAGAATAATTCTACTATAAAACATAGTGGGTTTGGGTGATTCCAGTAATTGTAACACTAGGTATAAAGCACCCACACTCACTGACTAGCTTGAGGATAGTATGAACACATGTATTACCTAAAGTGATTTGCTTCACTTAGCCTCTCAGGGATTATAGCTTTTCCCTGTCACTAAAACTTCTATTTCTCCCTTTGATGTTTTAGAGCATACACTGAATACTAGTATGTGTCTAGTGTAATACTGCAGTACCATCTCATAAACTATATTACTTCCACGCAAAAATAAATTGAAGTGTCTCGAAACTGAGTAAGTACAGAGAACTAATCCTTATGTAAGCATAGAACAACTACAGTTTTCAATACTTCTGATAACATGTATTTCCTGTGGGTGTTCACAACTGCTACACCATATGTTAACGATATTCTATTATTGTAATGGCTATTTGAGTGACCAGAATTTTTCTCAACACAGTGGTGGTGGTGGTGGTTTGTTTTTCACTCCTCTTCTAGGTTTGTGGTACAGATAATAAGACTTATGAAGGCATATGTCAACTATTTGGCACCAAATGTCAACTTGAAGGGACAAAAATGGGACGCCAGCTGCACCTAGACTATATGGGCTCCTGCAAACGTAAGGGTTGTTTTTTCTATGAAGAATTCACCTAGGTATAAAGAGCCAGTAGCCATTACCACCAGCTAGCCCCAAGTTATCCCCTTCTGCATCAATTATCTGCTAATTGAGACCTTCAAATTCTAAGCATGTCTAAGGAGATGTTTTTTTTATAATTAAGGGTATTAAGCATCTGAATCCTAAAGACATTCCTCCTGTGCTTACCCCAATTTGTTGTCAACCCCATCTTCCCCCTGCACTGTCTTATATGGTTCCATTGCTATAGCATCTGAAGATGTTTTTTTAATACCTTGACCAGAAAACCAGCTTTTACAACTAGTTAATAAAAGAAAATGTCAAGTCCAAAAAAATACCCCAAAAACCAAACACCCCAAAACCTACTTAGTTACTAAATGCAGAAGTCAGGATCTAAAAGCCAAACTGATTTCCAGGCTCTCCAATTGCTGCACACCCTGACAGGAACATGCGCTCTCAGCTAGACTATTCCATTGCTGTTGAGAGCTCTGTTTTCATGCAACTGACTGATAGCAGTTTCACTGCACAATTCTGCTTAGAAGCTGCACGGATATATAAAGGCTATGGCTTGCACAACTGTTTAAACAAGTGCACCAAAGAAGTGTAGATTTGTAACTACACCCATTAGTTACATTCCAAATTTTATGTATTAACAGCTCCATCAATTTTAAGCTTAACTGAAAGTTTGTTAGTGAGAATCAAATCTAACTTGGCTCAGAAATGCTTGAATGGGGACTTACCAGATCAGTGTTAACAAAAGCTTTCCTGTTTGGCACAGACATCCCCCACTGTACTGATTATGAAGTGGATCAGTTCCCCCTCCGGATGCGAGACTGGCTCAAAAACATCCTTATGCAATATTACGAACGTGATCTGGATACTTCTGGATTCCTAACTGAAAAGCAAAGGAGCAAGGTCAGCAACCCATTTCAAATCAGACCATGCAGTTACATTGTTAGAACCAGACTAACCATGTTAAAAAAAAAAAAAAAAAAGTGATTCACATCTTATGAATTCTCCCATTTCCTATGAGCATTCCCTTTCTGGTTAAGGCAATTTAGACTCAATTAGATTCACAAGGTGCGAAATACACTTGCACATCCTCTCGCACTCATTTAAGCTGCAACACATTTTTGCTATGAATGCTGCTTTTGTCCAAGCAAACACAAGCCACATATATTACTTTGAAGTCAGTGTCTGCAGACAAGATGTAGAAAAGTCAGAATTAGCATACACCTCGATAAACATTGTTCACATGAGAAGACAGGAAACAGCTTCTGTTCAGGAAGTGCTTTGTGGCAAACCTCTTGGAAAGATCAATGAATATGTAGATATGGATGACGCCATTCATGCAGTCAATGCCATTTTCCAAAGGACTTGAGGAAACTAAGCAGCCGTAAGATGGAAGGTCTGGGTAGAAATAACTAATTAAAAGACAGAATAAGAGGGAAGAACCAGCCAAGAGCTCACTCACCTCTGGAGTCCCACAAGTTGAAAGGACTTGTGCTTTTGTTACATGACCTGGAAGAGGAAGGTGAGTGACACAGTCTGCTGACAAAGCACAGCTATGCAAAGGAAGGAAGAATGGACTTGGACTCACCATGAAAAGAACTGCTCAAGAACCTCATGAGACTGAGTGACTGGGCAGTCACACAGTAGGATTCAAGCCAATTACAATATGCTCATGGAGGCAAGGGATGCCTGCCTTGGACCAACCAAAAGTAGTTCCTCTTCTGTTCTTGAGACATGCCTTGTACTTGACCATCAATACAAAAGTACCTGGAAATGGACTCAACATTTAAGAGTATAATTTGCACTTTTTAATCCAGGCCCATACACTATCCATCTACACTGTAATATTCAAAGACTAAAAAGATTGCTTTCTACCATCTAGTAGACCTGCAGCATGACACTATGTTGACTTAAAATGGAGCAAGCATCTATTATCATTGGGCCTTTTTTTCTTTTGTTTTGTGTTTTTTTTCTGAGAAGGATTTATGTCAGGTGAATTGGTGATCGTAGTATGGTTTTGAAGATACAGATGCCATAACTGCCTGCCGTGGTTTAGCCCCAGACAACAAGAAAGAACCACGCGGTCTTTTTGCACACCCACCCCCACCCCTGGCTGGAACGAGAGCAGAATTAGAAGAAAAAGGCAAAACTTGTGGGCTGAGATAAAGGCAGTTTAACAGAACAGTGAAGGAAAGAGGAAAACAATAATAGTGATAAAGGAATATACAAAACACGATTAATGTACCACCACTCACCAACCAGACCCAGGAAGTCCCCAGCCTGGGTCAGAGAGGTGATTCCTGTCCCCTTGCCAGCCAGCTCCCAGCTATAGACTGGGCATAGCGTCGCCCAGGTTTGGGACAGCTGATCTCCCCCATCCCCTGCTCTAAAAAGCTGTAACTGTTAAAAAATAGTTTAAGTTAAACCAAGTCCTGGGCTGCTCCAACTCTGGAGTAGAAGCTGCATGCAGTAGATCACAGCAGGTTTATACAAAATACACTTGAGCAACACCAAAGGCTACTTACACAGTGACCAAGAGAGACATTGAGCTCAACGGCACAGAACGTCTGATACTAAATGGTACAAATTAGATGATTTCTAAGATGGCTCATTTCACAACAAAAGTTAAGTTGCTTGCCTCAGGACAGAAGATCAACAAATGTGATAAAATAGTCTGACGATTAGGCCATGGGAATTTCACTTCCTTTTAGTTACTACCACAGTTGACATAGACAGCAACAAATATCATCTGGACTGCTTAAGGCAAGTTGTTCATGTTGCATATGGTCACAAACACTAAAATCCATTTCCCCTGTGGTATTTTATCAAGTTTAATTTCTCCAAACCATCTTGTTGCTAGGTAGTTCTCTATAGGACAGATCAACATCCCTGAAGAAGTAACAATTTCTCTGTTGTGTTCAGGTCAAAAAAATCTACCAGAATAATAAGCGCCTTGTGGCTGGCGACCACGCAGCTGAGCTGCTTCTGCATGACTTTGAGAAAAATTACCGCATGTATGTGTATCCTGTGCACTGGCAGTTTCATCAGCTTGATCAGCACCCTTTTGATAGGTAAAAAAAAATAAAAATCATTGTAGGTTCATTTTCATGTTTAAGCTCAGGCTGTTTTACTTTTCTAAACCAGTCGAAGGATTCTTTACATACAGACTCAGTCTCTCAGCTGACAAAAACCAGTATTCCCCTCTTTCTAAGGAAGCATTAATCTCTAACACAAAACTTCTCTCATTGTTTTGCTGGAGACATGTCTCAGATCAGAACCTGCGATCCTCTTGCCTTTGATAGCCATCATGTATAGACACATTAAGCTCTACAGTGTCTTAATAGCTACTGATGCCCTGATCCTGGAAAAAAACAAGGCTTATGAAACCCTGTTATTACCCTGTTATGAAGCTAAGAGCAACAGGCCAAGTACAAAGGGCAGAGGCCTGTCAGCAGTAATTCACTAGTGAGATACCCACAGTTTTCAACTAATACTCCAGAAGTCTCTCAGTTTAAGGACCAGATACGGTAAGACGGCACCTGTGTCACAGTTCAGAGGAAGCCCCCTGCTTCTGAGAATGTGATTCAGGGTTCAGGCTTTTGGTCATGACTCTTGGTGGTGGGATCCATCTTTCAAGGCTGCAGGCCCTCAATACCTCGTGCTGATCACACCTACTGTCTTAGAACATAGCTAAGCAAGCTTGATCTCCTGAAGATTAACCACAAAACTCCACAACTGATGAGTTGTGAACAAGTCACAGTAATACTTGTTTTAGGGGAAAAAAAAGTTAACGAACAAATAGCAGTTAAAACAGTTTATCAGGTATTATACATCATCGTAACAAGCTGGGACAGATTCACTGTAGAAGCACCACAACAGAATCCACCAGGGCATGTCTCTTAAAGTCATTGTTGTCATTCTCTAGCAGCTTAGATAATCTTTGATGATCCTGATGATTTATTAATTAAATACAGCTCTACATACCCACTCTTTCTTTCAGATTATTAACACACTCAGAACTTGTGCCTTTGAGAGCCTCCCTTGTTCCCATGGAACACTGCATAACCCGCTTCTTTCAAGACTGCGATGGAGATCAAGATAAATTCATTGCTTTGAAAGAGTGGTGCCACTGCTTTGGGATTAAGGAAGGTAAACATAAAAGAACAGGCAGATGCACAGGACAGAATGTTCTTATCAAGACTAGGCACATTCTCAGACAACAACATACAGGAAAGAAACATAGCCAGAAGCTCATGGCTGTTCTGCACAGAGGCAAATGGAACAGTAACAACAAGACTGCAAAAGGTGCAATTGTTCTGGTTCTGAATTGTTTTATAAAGATAGGAGAAACTCATCTTTTCCACTAGGAAAAATTTGGGAGGTAGTTTGTACTAAATATCAAATCATTCCCATGTGGTGTCTGAACCTCTATGTTCTGCTTGCCTGTCTCTCAAGAAACATTCTATTTTATCCTTCTGTGCCAAAAGAAACACAAAGTGAGCTTGTACTTTTAAATTAGTTGTCAAAGCATATTGATTGAAAATGCATTTAAAGATCTCAAGCCAAGTAGGAAAAACAATCGAGATCTCTTGCTGATAAGTAACTACGCTCACCTCTAGGTTACTGTATGGAACACACACTGTCATCACGCTGTACTTGCAGGCCAAACCATCTATTTTACCTACTCTGTCAGATGCAACAGGTGCTCAGTGCCCACCAGATTCCACACATCAGGAGCCTTATGCAGAGGCAGAGATAGTTTCTGAATCCTAAATAGGCTAGGTATATATGTGGTTCAGCTCACTTCACACCAAGGCTTCTCTAGGAAAGTGAAAAGCTAGGTACTACAGTGCTGGAGATGTCTCTAGAATTAGGCAGCAGCTGAACAGAAGCTGTCATGATAGCAATTTGAGATTTGCATGACTACATTCAACCTAAGGCATTCTTTTGCAAACTACATTCTTCTGATCTAGCCCAAGTGGCAGCTGAACAATACTGCCAGTCATTAAGCAAGGGTAGCAGTAGCACACATTAATCCTAGGTGTTTGGCTAAATATGTGTTGAAGAAATGTGTTCAAAATCCTACAAACAGCTTGCTAATTTTAAGTGGAGACTGATTCTGGTTGGAGGTCAGACATGCAGAGCCTTCACTCTTCCCAGAGTTTTTCCAGCTCTTCTGATGACAACTTACGAGTCACAAACCACATGTGGAAGTAAACTGCAAGGAGTTATGATAATACACATACACTGCTGCCAATAATTATTCATCCAAAGAGGGTCAGTCCTTTGTGAAGAAGGGACTGGAAGGAATTCTTGGCTCTCAGACAGATCAAGGAGACCTAACACTAGAAACAAGAAAGCTCCTACATCAAGAAAGGTCTAAATTAATGGCTCCTGAATATGACAACAGCAACCATACTTGGTTTTTGTTAGGGATACATGAGCCTTCTGAAACTTCAGTGTATCACTTTCTTGATAGTGACACAGCATAAAAATATCTCTTTGGTATCAAATGTTAATAACATTTTCTTCTTCTTTGTTGCAGAAGACATAAATGAAAATTTCCTGTTCTAACCTTGGCCAACAGAATCCCAGTGCTGCACTTAAATTGGTGAAATAGATGAATCCTGTTTATTTCTGAAACTAACAACTTCATAGTTTTCAAGAGAAAGGTGGCATATGGTTCACTGCATTCTTATCAAATAACACAAGTGCAGAAAAATTCTACATTCATTAACAGCACAAAAAAATTAACTATTTCAAGTGATTCATAGCTAAACAACCAGTGTTTTCCCCACATGTATCATTGATTGCTCTGAAACAGTAAGTAGTACTAACCTGATGAATGAGCTGTTCACAGAACTCTTCATTAGAATTATAGGATGTGGATTTTACCATACACTGAAAAAAATTACCTTGAAACAGGACTTGCTTCCTTTATTTACTGTGCTGTCAGTTTAACATTTTGCATAGAAGCCTCAAATAAAATAAAAGTCTGCCTAGATATTGGTTTTGTCAGAAGTTTGTCAAAGAAAAGGTATCAAGGCAACGGTTTAATGAAAATTTCATTTTAGATTTAAGGGAGGAGAAGAAACTAGAGTGTAGATCATATACAACAGTCCTTAAATCATAACTCGTAAAATACATGAAAAAAAAAATCAGCACTTTTCTGATACTTCCCGCACCTCTTGAAATGCAATAAATATAAGTACCAATGCCACACAGCAGAATTCCTGCTGACAAACTGCATAATGACATAATTGTATGAGATGGTGAGTGTGGACGTGTGTCAAAAGACACTGATTAGCAGCAGGTCCACCATCACAAGGAGCAGAGGACAGCAGAGCTCCAACACCTCCTTATTCTCCTGAGCAGGCACATTCTTCCTTCCTCCCACAGAAGTACCAACTACTGCTACCATTTTTCATATGAAAGAAATGCTAAATATTTCTTTCATCATCTCCCAAGTTTTCCTTACCCGAAGGCAGGCACAATTTAGGCATAAAAAAAGCATGACAGAACTCCATGCAAGAAGTCCAAAATGGATAAAGGAAGGTCAGAAAAAACTTTTCACCTGAACCATGTCACCTTTCCAATGAGAAGAAAATGGGATTCAGAAATGCTGATTTGATAGCTCAAATAGAGAAAGTCCGCTTTCCCCTCATTAATTTTCTCTTGAACCAGAAAAGGCTGCTAATCTGAGTCCAACAATGAATCAAGATATGATTATTTTCATCACAGGCATTTTTTATACAAACAAAAGATTATTTCCCACCAAAACCAGTTGCACTGACAGCTTCTCCCATAAGCCTGACTTGTTGCCCACTTCACACTGTGTGACATCACACAGCAGTGTATATAAATCAACCTGGATTGCACGTACAAAAGCATATTCTTTGTGCTAATTCCATTTGAAAAAGATCCTTTCTCTGGGACTTCAAATGTCTCAGGGAAGAAGTAATTTTGACAGCATTTTTTCTGCCTGACTGCAGCCTATTGCTTATTTGCTCTTTCTACAGCCAAGGGTCATCCATCTTGAAACAATCAAATATAGTTCACACAAAGAC
Source organism: Tringa solitaria (assembly GCA_026413425.1). Lineage (NCBI taxonomy): Eukaryota > Metazoa > Chordata > Aves > Charadriiformes > Scolopacidae > Tringa > Tringa solitaria. Next base: position 18,521,380 of record JAOXJM010000033.1, read on the forward strand.
AACTCACAAGGGATTGGCATGTTCTACATGGAGGCTAACACTCACCATTGCTCCACTCAGCCCAACTCCTAGAAAAAGATACAATGAAATTGAATTGATCAAGGCAAACAGGGAAGATTTTCCTTTAAACAGTCCGAGGGCAAACAACAATCACCACCAATTACACCACCACAATTACAACCATGGACATATAAAGAACCTAATGTATGAAGGAGCAGATCAGCATCCCACCTGTTTTGAAATTCTCAGTGATGCTGCCACTTCCAATTTTCCACTGCAAGACACAGAAAAGGAGTATTTGCTAATGTATGCATGGATAGATGCTACAGTCACAGGACAAGACAAAATTTCACCTGAGCTCTTGCAGTCCACGAGGAGGCAAACACCACCAATATTTAATCTACAAATTGTTAAGAGCATTAAGAGTAAGGATAAATGAAAGCTAGTTTTCCCATTGGTACTTTAACTATATTTTTACTATTGTAGCTTAACTTACAAATATTGTAATCTTTATTATTTCTTCATTTTGTGAAGCAGAGAAAATAAAGATAGTGGTAATTTTATTGGCCTTCTGTAGACTTGATTATTTCCATTTAGTTTTAAGAAACCTAAATTAAATGTCTTATCTCTTTTCACTGACTTGAACATCTGAATGTCCTTTCCAAAGGAGATCAAACTCCTTATCAGTGTTGGACTGCAACCAAAAGTGTTTGCATTAAGTTTAATTTTCAGTCCTCCTGCATGGCCACATGAAGACTCCAAAAAGAAGGAAATAGAGGTGACCCTCCCCTGTCGGTTCTGGGTCAACAGCCCACACCAACAGGCAGGGGGTTACAATTCTACACTTGGTGGCAGAACACTGATCACCTTTGCATCAATCCTTCCCCAAAAAATGTCTTTACACTATGAACTCTAGAGAACCGCACATACGACCACTCCAGGGTGGTGGAGTTGCCATCCCTGGAGGTATTTAAGAAACATGTAGACCTGGCTCTTCAGGCCATGCTCTAGTACCCAAGATTATTGGTTTGTGGTGGGGTGTTGTGTGTGGTGTTG
>JAOXJM010000033.1:18526752-18538380 GCA_026413425.1 Tringa solitaria
AGTGTTTTTTTTGTTTGTTTGTTTGTTTTGTTTGTTTTGGGGGGGGGGGGGAGGGGGGGCATGGGAAGGGGTCATTGGGTGAAAGAATTGGCTAAATGACAATAAATTATTGTGGGTTCCTCAAACCATAACAATTAGTTATTTATTTCACATGACAATATTACAGATATTCAAGATTAGCAAGTTCCCTTTGCATAACTATCTTTGCTAACAGCAAAAGAAAATGAAATCCAAACCGAAATGTTTGGGGTGGTTTTTTTTTGTTTGTTTTTTTGTTTTTTTGTTTTTTTTTTTTTTTTAAAGAAATATAAGCAGGACGAATTATACATTACTCTAAAATAAAATTCATTCTTTTTCTACAGGATAGTAGTGAAAGCTCCGGTTCGGACAGTATGGACTCCAGCTCAGAGGACAGTTCAGAGAGCATGGAAAATGTAAATCTTTTCTTTGTAAATGAACAGAATCTCACTAATTCTAACATTTGTATTTAAGTGGAAATTTTGGTGCAGAACAGGAAAATACTGACACAAGATGACTCTCTTCACAGGGCCTATCTAGGATCCGGGACATGATTCGTAACTTCTATAGGCCTGGCTCAGCCCTCCAGCGTGCCTTGAAGGCTTACAAAGCCCAGTGAGGTAACCGAACTGCCCGGGAGCACAGCAGGAAAGGGGACCACAGGCAGCTCTGGCTCTCCATGGAGCACTCCATCAGGGAGATGGAGAGAGCAGCTTCTGAATGACAAACTATCACAGAAGGCAGCTGGGGAGGGACTGCAATTTATCTCTGAAGCTCATGGAGAGTAATCCATGTTACTTTCTAATTAGCAGACATGTATTCTATGGGGTAACTGGATACTTAATACAAAACCACCTCTATTTCTTCAGCTTGAAAAGAGATTACAGACTTTCTCAAAATTCTGCTGCTGTTCCTTAGATATTCTTTGAGTATTCGTCCGGGTATCCCAGTCCTTGGGGACAGATGATCTCCTAAGATATTTAAAAAAAAGTAGTTTGGGATAAGTTAGAGACGCAACATGTAGGGCTTAAAAATAACACTTTCCAACATATCTAATTTGCATTAATATACAAGCTAACATCACCCACATAGGGAAGTTGACCACTTCACAGAAGACTTGGACTAGATGATCTCCAGAGGTCCCTTCCAACCCCATATGATTCTGTGATTTGCCAAACAAAAAGAAATGCCACTATCTTTATTTACTTATAAACTTTCAATACTGTAATTATGCAATAATTTTTAGGACACAAGTAAGCATCAAGATCTGATTAGTAAGGTACTGGGATATACATAAAGTAACTGCATTATGTACAGCATACTGTCTAAAATCACACATTCCAATTGAACATTGCCTAACCAAAAAGCTTTCCTGGAAACATTACAATTAAAAAAAAAAATTCCAAAAAAGGCTTTAACACAAGAGCAGTGAGGACTGAAAAGATTCTTTACGGAAATTTTGCTTTCCAGGAATAACACACTGGCTATGGAAACAGTGCAGTTTTTCTATAACACTGAGTATGGCATTTTCAGAATTGAAATTTTGTCCTGTTTTCATCCTTAGTACTGTACATTATGTTAAGTGCTTCATATGTAAACAGTAACAATCAAGAAAAAAAGTCAACCTATTTTGACATGCCACAGTGTAGTCACCCTTGTTCTCAGTCATGATGAGCTGCACATTCACCTCCCATGAACTTAAGAGTCTGCTCTTGTGGTCATGCTTTCAAAAATCAAACTACACTGCTAAGTTCTTGCTCTGCATAATGTGTTAATTGCACATTAAAGTAATTAACTGCTACTAATTCTAATCTGCCATTCTCTTCTTACTCTGAAGACACCTGGAAAACTATGGAGTCTCCTATGGAACACTGCTGCTTCTACATAATCTTCAACTTCCTACAGCTCCTTCCCACCTTTTGTCTCACCAGTGTACTGGAAACTGCGGATAAGTAACAATCACATCCCGTTTTCACATTCCCACCTCTGAAGCCAGTGTGGGTTACAGTGCACAGCTCTCTCAAACCTTGTCTGCTTATTTGTTAAGCTTGAATAAACGCTTAGCATCAAATTTCTTAGTTGTCTTCATCTTTTCTTAAGAAAAAAAATACACACATGTAATTTCAGTGATCCTGTTTCCAAAGACCAGGAATAGAAAGGGAAGGGAACTCCTGAAGTTGACTGCCTTTTGTCTAATTCCGAGTTTCACAGGTTGTCTCAGGTCATATGGCCCTACTAGGTATTACCCAATCTCCATACTACGTATGCTGAGGACAGACTAATCAAAATTGTTTCTGCCTAAGCAACCATTACATCCTACCTACAATTTGAAAAAAGACTTTTGCACAAACCAAGTCTATAGAAGCTTCAACTGCAACAAATAACATTTATGCTGTTTTAGTAAGACCACAGAAGAAATCAATGTGCAGGAAGAGGTGAGCAAGAGTTGAAAGAAAAATTAGTAACTCTTAGCATTACTTTTTCCTGTGAAAGGAACTTACTAATAAGTCTACAAGACTCCCAGGGTTCCCTATATGAACACACATGACTCCTCTAGAGTTCATTAGCTAGTTGGGATGGAGGGATGGTGTTGAAAAGGAGCAAGCCCTAAAATCATTCACTAGTTAAGCAGGATGTTGTCAACAGTCTCATCAATGCATGAGCATGTCAAGAGTACTGTTACACAAGGTAATTCCAGACCGTTACATTTATCACCACCCTCCTTCAACAAACACATGGCTCAAAATTCATTAAGATCCCATCCTCCGGTCTCAACCACAACTTTTAGCTGTTACTGTCACCACCTCTTGACATTATTACACAAGTAACAGCCATTACCTGATTAAAAACACAGGTAAAAATGTCAGCAACTGTTGTATAGCTCTTGTTATCAGCATAAATGTCACAGAAGGCCCACGTCAGCCTCCTGACTGCAAGCTATTCACATCACCTAAACTGTAAAAAAAAAAAAAAAAAAGCAGCACAATTTACAAGATCATGCTTTAAGGCTGCTCTTTCCAGTGACCCTGTTTATGGCACAGTCTTCCCAACAACTGTAGTGACATAAGCAGTGGGAAGATTGGAACCTTGAAATCCAGCTCCCACAATTAGTCATCAAGTTACATCCTCCAACAGTTATCTTTTTAGGTAGGGGCACAGTCAGACATTCAGATGTGAATACCATCCATCCTGTAAGCTAGAAATCAATTAAATGTGAAAATGAATATCTCAAAATATAAAATCACTGAAAAGATATGTTAAGAAAAATGACTTAGAAAAGAAACTTCACTTTATTAGGTAGTGCTTAATTTAAGTCATTATTCAGGTTATCGTCTTACAAGTCTCACATCCTTAAGGATTCGTACTCCTCACAAGAAATCAGCGCAAAAATACAGAGCTAAAGTAAACAGCCTCTGAACTAAAAACAGTCAAAGTCCCAGTGTTGTCATGCAAATCTGCAGATATTATGAAATGGCTGTGAATAATGAAGACAAGAAAGCAAAACACGTAACAGCTCCATATTCATCTCATTTCACACTAGCTGAGAAATCAAAAGAAGCGATCTGAAGTCTCTGAAAAAGCCTCTATTTATCACTGCCAAATGTTGTTGCCAGCTGAATTTTGAGGAATTTTCATTGGATTTCCACTGAAAAGGACAATATCATCTGTTTCAAAGCTTGAAAACATATCCTTCCCTTGGTGCCAATCGGCTCCTTGTTTACATCACTCACAGCACTCAGGACCAGGGTCCTCACTCCAGTGGGCTCCCCGCTTCTCAGTCACAAGCTTAATGAAGTAGCTATGACTTGCATACAGCTTGAGCTTCTCGCTGATGTCAACCCACTTCACTACTCCAGCATCATCACCTGCTTCCAGTGGCAAATTATCCATTGTTTCACCTGTTTGCAAAACAAGAGTTAGCATATGCTATTGCATCTTTCCTGCTTTTTCTTCTGATCTGATCAGTTCCACCCTTCCATGTGGCTCCTTCACAGGCAGCAATCTTCAACTGGTTCTCAGAGAGTAACTAGTTGAGTTGCTCATGGATTCCATGCCAGAAACCTTTTTCATACTTGCACTATTTTACAGCACTTCTGCCGCTCAGATTTGGAATTCACTCCTCGTCATCACTCCTAGGGTATCATCAGCAGCATGACAAGTTACTAGAAATCATTATGACATGTACTAACTACCACAAGTTTAGCCAATCCCTCCGTCTTGATTTTTGTTTGCTTGCCTACTATTTGACTACCTAAGCAGAAAGGACTGTTCCCTTCTTAGCTACTATTCTACAGGTCAAACTGAGCTCTGAAACTTTTATATGTTTACGGAAAACCAGAATAATTAGAATTTTACTAAAGGCCCCAAAATCAAAAATAGTATTTAAGGACGGATGACAAAGGCTTCTGAACTGCTCTCCAAAGTTTCTTACTCTATTTTCAAAAAGAGTCCCAGAACCTCACAGGCAACAACCAGATAAATGCTTTTAAAAGTATTACAAAAAGTGTATTAGAAACAAAGACCACAGGAATGATATCATCGCTGTTTCTGGGGGCTGATAAATCAAGGACCAGTGACATGAAACTTCACCACTGGTATCTACTACCCAAAACACAGTGGATATGTCACTATATGACTAGACTGGTCTACTACCTCAGATCTCCATCTCTCACCTTTTAAGACAAATCAAAGAACTAGCAATATAGGCCCATTCCTACTGATTTATAGAAGTAAAATGAGGTTCAACAATTTACTCTGGCAGAGTAAGCAAGATAGAAGGTCTTGAAGCAATTACAACACCAAAGCAATAAATGCAGTGGAATTCTGCCAGTGGCCAGAGACAATGCTCCTGAAGCACACACTAGCTACTAAAGGAAAAAATAACAAAAGAAACAGACTCTCCTTCCACTCCAGACTCATTAAAAACGGAAATTAAACCAACTCAAGATACATACAGTGACAAGGAGGAACCCTTGTCCAGTGTTCAATCTCCATATGAAGGCACATGGCCCATAGCTTAGAACTATCTAACAAATGAATACATAATTTTCAGGCAAAGTCTGTATGTTCCTTATTTCAAGACTGACAGAAACCAAAGGCAAATGACAACTACCTGTCATGGCTGAACATCTTTGGAAATAAGAGACCCTCATGCCCACTGGTTTTAGTCCAGTATTTCACACCTGACTTACATGCTCCCCCAGTTTCCTTGCCAATGTCAGCCAAATGTATGTCTCTATTTCAACTCAACATACAGAGTAAAAGGCAACTAAGAGCAAACATGGAGATACCCACCAGTTTCATCATGATAGTTCACAGCCTCTGTCTCCATCCAGGCATTATCAGTGTTGCGAGGGTCATCCACATATCCTCTGTACACCTAAGGCCCCAAACAAACCAAAAACAAGCTCAGCATCACAACAAACAAGGTGGAGTCAATCAGAAGGTATATTCTTTCCCTCCAACACATTTGCCCTTACAGAGTTTTCAGTAGTCCCTCCCGTTTCCTACACCATGACAACCCAAACATCACAGCTTCTTTTCATTTCAGCTACACTTTTTCAAGTTCCATACAACTGTGAGTTACATAGCTCAAGAGACTATCATAAGAGACACAGGGCTCACCTCAAAGTGTTCTTGGCTGAAGAGCTTGTGGAGATGCTTCTCTAATTCCACTTTATCTTCAGGAGATTTCTGCAAGGAGTTCAAGGCCTCCTCCCCAAATTCTCGTTTCAGGGTAGCGCTAATCTTCTCCCCTGGGTCCACCATCCCCTTGGGGGGGCGGGGAATAAAAAAAAAAAAGTTGAATATCCCTCAGATTCCACTTGCTTTTAGTCCGCTTTGACTGGCTCTTAGTATATTACATCCAGCTGCACCATACTCTGGACATGGAAGGAACTTTACACTTAGTTGTAAGGAGTAAGCATGCACATCCTTCAAGACCTGCAATGGATTAAATTGTGCCTGATTAAGCAAAAGATGTGATCAGAATTAAATATGAGTATCACTTTGCAATACAGGAACAGCAGAAGGCATACCAGCTAATGCCCGGGCAAAACTAGTTTCAGGAGCATTCCTCCTCACCTCTGCAACACGAGGGTCACTCATCAAAAAACACGCTTTTATCACACGCACACCAGTTATTGCCTTGTGGCCTTACCAGCAGGAAAATGTCTGCTGTTTCTACAGCTTTGCTCTTACCCCTGGAATGGCCCACTCCCCACAGTCTTTCCTCTTGATAGCTACGAACTGTAAGATGTCTTTGCCAGTAATTGGATGAGCAATTTTACTGCCACTTCCATCCCTCTTCCACCTGCAGCAAATGACAAACAAGAATATGCTTTGCTGCTTCTTGACACAAGGGTCCGGGAGAGAAAGAGGAAGGTGCCTGTGCTGTCACCTGTGCAGCAGCTAACAAAGCACAAAACTGTGTCTTCCTCAGCTAAAAGGGCAGAAACTGCCCAAGAGCCGTGTATCTGTAGCCATGCTGATAGCAGCAGCTTCTCTGAGAGCTACGTCCAGTATATCCTATCAGCTGTGATGCTGACCGAGCTGCAGTTGTGCCTTAAATGAGAGGATCAGCATGTCTTCTGCTAGAACAGAACACGCATTCAGGCTGCAACACCTCTGAACCACTCACCCAGCACAAGGCCATAAACACCCACCATTGCCTTCAGTAAAGAATTAAGAACTACCAAAAGTTAAAACAAAAAGCTATCTAAATAAATACAAACTAAAACTAGCATTTCTTTTACTTTCCGGAAACAATTCAGTAGCTTTGGTAGCCATCTGAAAAGAGCAAAAAGTAAAATGCATTAGGATGATTTTCACAATGGTTCTATCTTCAGCATGGCACTTCCTAGCTTGCAACTTTGTTAATTACACAATCTTTTCTGAAAGCTTTGTGTAAATGGTACATACACACAGATCCAGCTGGCAAAAGCACCCTTAAAATGCAGCATAAACTGACACACAAAAAAAGGAGCCTAACCCCACCACCTCCTATAATACACCACACCAAATCAGCATTTATTAAAGAACAAAAGCAGGCACACTGCTTTATTTTGCAGTTAAGTCATTATGATAGAAAAAACTATTCCTGCAATTGAATATACCTCATCTAAGGTCTTTTGGTATATTGCATATCCAGTATCAAAGTACCACTTAATTCTTTCAGTTTTTACATTCATTACTGAAGATTATTTTTATAATGTATTTCTATTGAATTACACTTCCTGGGTGGTTTGGTTTTGGGTTTGTTTTTTTTTTTTTTTTTAAACTGCTTTCTTGGCATTTCCTAAGTGATTGCTTGCCATTAGCAGTGAGTCCTTACTCTTTTCCAGAGTCAAAAACTAAAATATTATGAAATTCACATTCCACATGTCTATATATTGCTCCATTCAGATACCCATTATCTGAATGGGCTTACAGATAAAGGAATACACACAAAAGGCCCATGAAAAGTAATAGCCTGTCCAGAGATGCACAGAAAAAACAAAATGCATAGTTTTTTTGCTCTGCTGAAGGGCACTTTTCAGTCACCCATCCCTTACCTAGTTATAATAGGATCAGCAGCATGGTTTGGTCCCCAGCGCCCTAACAATCCTCTGCCTGTGAGGCCAGTCCTTCCCACTGGATTTCTGAAATAAGGGGCACAGTACATTAAACATATTTACTTCCTCACATTCAAAAGTATCCTAAAAAAGCAGCTTTAGAGAAACTTAAATAACACAGTAAACAATAGCAACATACATTTGGTGCCACCATATGCTTTAAAAAGAAAGACAGGCAAAGCATGATTTTCTCCCTTCATCAACCTTTTTGTGTTTAATAGTACGGGGAAAGGAAACACACAGACTGGCTTTGTCATTGCTTAGATCAGGTGTCCTGATATTCTCCTGATAAAGGGTTACTGTCATTGTGTATACAATCTTGTCTGAAAATGGAATCTAGTTTCCAAGACTACAGATCCGTAGAGCATTCCATTATGTGCAAACGGCAGAAAGAAATTATTTTTAGGTGAGACTACCCATCTGTGCTATGCCAGGATGTGTCAGTAGGAGAAAATGCTCTTCCACTCCACCACATCACACAAGTGGTACAAAAGCTTCAGAGTCCAACACCTGGTCAAACTGTGGAAACAATTCAACAGACCCTACCCCTAACAGTGTTAGACCTCCTCCAACTCCAGTCTCACCACAACCCTCTGTTGTGGTAGTACTGGCTTATCTTTCAGTGCCTCTCTGCCACAACCTTCTTTCAGAAAGAACTCTCTGGCCCTGAGGTATCATTTTCCCTTATCTCTAGGGCAGACTATCTTGATTTTGTTCCAGTAGGGACCATGCATCAAAACTGACAGACCTGTAAGAGCTCTGAAACTACATCAATGAAATAAGTATGCAAGCAAAACACACTTACCGGGGCCTCTCATTTTCAACCACATACAAGCCATTCAAACTCCTTCTCTCCACTTCTCCATCTCTCTCATTGAATTTGGGAGAAAAACCTTTATCACTGTGTGAAAGAATAATTTAATAGCAGTAAGTTGTAAAACACATAACATCTCTCGGCCCCACAAAAGCTTGAAGGCTAACCACCAGATCAGCAACAACCATTTGATCAGTGAGCAGTTTTTACCAAAACTTAAATTGCAGGCCCTCCTTTCACTATAGGAGGCTATAAAGTCTCAATCTCTACTCATGACAGTCCCTGTATTTAGTTCTGCAGACATAAATGCTCCCCTCTAAAGTATTTAGCTTTGCATCTCCCTGGATTTAGCCAAAGTGTTCCAAATGTGTTCTTGTTAAGAACACATAAGACAACATACAATGTTACCCATTGATAAAACTAAAAAAGATTTTGTTAAAAAAAATGAGCAGAAGCTTTTGTTAGATATAATTTGTCAGTGTACAAGCTAATAATAACTTATTTTCAAAATTAGCTTAACACCAATCACCTATGTGCATCTCTGAAAACTGGTAGAAAAGCAGCTGTCTACAGAAATGTATTTCCTTTCCCAAAAGCATTTTCTCTCAAACCATCGCACATTGCAAACTACTGACTAGCTTCTTGCATGCGTAGTTCACTTGAGAAGTTACACTAACACCTGAAAAATGACACTTTCCCAACTATGCCTTGGCAGAACAACAGCAGCCCTACAGAGTCTGAGTAGTAGTGTACCTTGCAATCACTAGAATACCAAACCAAATTAAAAGCAAATAGAAGCACAAGTTCACACAGCAATGGGAAGCAAGGAGGGCAAGGCTGAAATTTCAAGTGCCATTATCTTCTAATCTTTCTACACAGATATCACTATGTCACATCATCACAAATTACACTAGATCTAACTTTCTAGCCAAGAAGCATACAGCATGTCTTGAGAGAATATATTCACAGAATCGGTAAAAAGAAATATATACATTCACAAAAAAAGGAATTAGTCATGCATTCAACCCATTACATTTCCTCAGTCAGAATGCTAAACTCAAGAACTACAATTCTACTTTACTCATCTTGCCTTCAATCCATGAACAAACAAGTATATTATGAAAATGGCCTCTCAAATTCTTAAGGAGAATTAGGAGATTTTTACTTAGTTCACAACACAGAGGAGAAGCACTACATAGCATCAACAGCTGTCCATTATCCCATTTAATACTACTCTTATCTCAATCACCAGCTCAGTAAAATCATGTGTCAAAGACTTTCACAGTTAACCAAAACCATTCAGTTCTCTAACCATCATTCTTTTAGGTATTGACTTTCATATGTCACTGTAAAAATCACATCATGTAAGCTGATGATCTTATTAACTCAGCTGACCACTATTTCCTGCTTCCACATTCACAGGAGAAAAGAGCCCACTTGATTTCCACTCACTTGATCTGGGGATCTGCCCAACTGGGTCCAGCCAAAACAGACTTTGCAGTGTACTCCACGGGATTATAATCCTTCCACTCAATCAGCCAGTCCACTTTACCTTCAGGAATTTGGGTACGCTCAACATGTGACCCTGGATATGGGGAGGTGAGAGCTTTGCTGTGGTAGAACTTAACATTGTTGAACATGTTAACAGGATGAAGACGAGACCAACAGTTTGCAGATGAGTTACTGAATGAAAAAAAAAAAAAAAAGAAAAAAGCATCTAATTCATTAGGCTTTAACTCCGTTATTTAATCCTAGATCTGCATAGCACATTAGAGCAAGCATAAGCGACTAGATTTTTTACACAAGGCAGCTCTCAGTAATACATTAATGATTCTTTTCAACATCATGCAAACACATGCTTGGACCAACAAATTCTGAATTTTACCTTCAGCTTCTTGGAGCAGAAGAGTACTCTGCTAGACCCACATGAAAATCTCATAGCGTGAGTGAGAAGCTGAGAACTAGAACTGCCCCTCCAAACTGTGTGGAACACTGACCAGTTATTAACAATATACAAGGAACACTTCAAAGATATTTACCATAAATACAACAGAGGAAGGCTTGCTTGAGCATTAAGTCTCCACGTGGCCATTTCATCAAAAAACCAACCCAGACTTACAAGGGCCCTGGCTCTCACTTCCAGTGGTACACCACATAAGAGCAAGAGTGAAATATCCAAAAGCCTGAGCAACACAGCTCTACAAGTTCATTGAGCACCAAACCATCATTCTGTGCAATAGTAAGTAGGGTAACACATGCCTTGGTTTTCCATTTCAAATAAGGCTAGAACTGTCAAACTAGTTAAGTTAAAAGAAAAAAATACTTGAGACCTCCAGTGATTTTATTTTGCCATGGGTTTTCAGGAGCTGCAAGACCAGTCAACAATAAAATAGTTAACAGTGTCTATTCAACAGCTCCTAAAAACCCTACACAGATTTCCTTCAAAGTGGCATTCCTATACTCATTTTTTTAACTATTACAAAAATAAAGAGGATTACTGTAGATAAGAGGCACAGAGCTCAATAAGGACCTATAATCTACAACAGTACTCTAAACCCAAGATATTTGTAAATTCTTAGTGAAATGTTTTGGGTTTGGGGGTTTTTTAATCAATAAAGAATATAAGCATATAAGGAAATATATTTCCTCTGCAAAAATGCATTCATGTTTTAAGAACATTTGAGCAAGGTGATGATGGGATCAATGAGTTTCAGATAAAAAAAAGAAAAAAAAAAGTAACTCATACATTAAGTATTAACCCTGCTATTTGAACCTAGCTGTGAATATTAGATTATAAGCAGCAGAACGGGCCAGGCTTTTCCAAGAACAATAGTTCCAGTTCTAACTCCTCACTCATGCTATGAAATCTCCAGGTGCATCTAGGAGAACAGGTTCTGCTTCACACTGAGGCTGAGAATCCACTGGTCCCCGTTACAGCCTGCATGCGCTGTCACACCCCGAGGGGATGCTCTCAAGAGCACAGTGCAACTCACAAACCACTTGAGGTTCATAAAATCATGGAATTGTCAGAGTTGGAAGAGACCTTCCAGAGATCATCTAGTGCAACTCCCCTACCAAAGCAGGGTTGCCCAGAGCACATCACTCAGGACCGCATCCAGGTGGGGCTCGAAGATCTCCAGAGAAGGTGACTCCACACCCTCCCTGGGCAGCCTCTTCCAGGGC
>JAOXJM010000033.1:18575345-18594526 GCA_026413425.1 Tringa solitaria
GTTTTCTCCACAATATGCCGTTACTTTCACAGAGTCAGAGGAGGCCTAGCTGAAAAGTAAAACTACAGAACACAAAAATTGGTTCGGTTTCACTTCAAACCGGGACAGCCAGAAGATGAAACTTACACTTGTCTTTCTTTCCTGGCTCTGTCAGCAAGGTTGGTGTTACTGCCACTTCACAACATTTTAAGGCAATTCCTCTGATTCCAGACAGTTTCACTGTAAAGCTCTTCCAGCACACACACACACGCACACACACGCTCAACAGGCAGCTGTGTCATTTCTGCCACCTGACGTCTCTGCGCTGCAGGGGTTATCGTGTTCCATCACTGAGCAAAAAGCCCATGCAAATACACACCTGCCCTAAGTGTTCCACCAAAATGGTGATAGATCTTTCGACGAGTGCACACAACCTGCGTTAGGTGACGCGGTGACCGGCGTCCTGACAGAGACACGCTGACGTGTGCGCACGGGGCTGTGGTGAACGCAGTCGCAGCTACGGCTGCCGGCCTGGCTCCTGGAGCACCCCTGTGCCAGGCAGCATCCCCCAGGAGAATTGCTCTGATGCTTATTAAATTCATGTTTCTGAAAATTAATACTCAAAGCAGACAGCTCTGCAGCTCTAGTTGTTCCTGGAAGTGGCAGCGAGGCTTGGCTCTGGTTCAATAGCCAACAAGAAACCTTTTTGTGTCTTCATTTGCTTGACGGGTCAGACTTAATTGGGGCCAAGAATCCTAAGCAAATTATCTTCCCCTACACGCATTTCCTGGCCGCTCTCGCTACTGCCGTAGTTCCCAAGGTCTTCCTTTCACCTGCAAGAGACCTCCATGCCCCTCTCCCCTCTTCTTTCCCCTCACCCCTGGCTCTGCTTCACCCCAGCTGAAGTTCCCTTGCTTTTTCATCCCTCCCCACCCGATGTGGGTGGCTGGAGCACCCCTAGAGCAGGGAACCATCATCCCCCTTATCCAGTTACCACCAAAGCTCTACAGCTTCAGGCTCCCCTGAGGAGCTGCTCCACACGGTGCCTTGTCCTGCCTGTGTGCCTGCACACGCTCACTCTCCAGCTTTCAGGCGAAGCCCCTTTCACCTTGGCAGCAGCCCTGCTCCAAGGCACACCAACACTCCCTGCACTGCAGCCTGTCCCAGGGGGAAAAGGAAAGCTGATGTGGGCATATGCTTGCCCTGCTCTGTAAAGCTTGTGGCCACAGAAACACCCAGCAGAGCCCTGCTGGAGTCGTCAGCCGGGGCCCCTTGGGCTTCACATGTGTGGTGCCCATTCACACCCACCCATGAGTGGCTTTGAGCAGGTGGTTAATTACCACCCTTCATTAAAGTTATCCTCACTGAAGGAAGGTCAAAGCTGTCAGACAAAAAGATCTGGCACAACAAAGGACGAATTCTGCCTTCTTTTTCATGTTATAAACCAAGAGACAGGGGGTGTGCAGTCACCAGGAGAAAGGAAAAAAGGAAAATCCCTACCTACCAGGTATCCAGAGCTTCCAAGGACACTTGGCCCAGTAAAACACACCCAGCCTCAAGCAAAATCAATGGGATTTGGAAACATGCTTGAGTATTTTGCCAAAGTAGGACTGACAGGCGAATCCCAGCATCACACCCTCATCAGGACAGACACCTGAATTTCAAACTTCAAGGTCAAAAAACTTGAAACACAATATTTTCCTGTCTTCCCTCAAAAGGTGACAAAACGAGTAACAAGTTTGTGCTGTTGAATGTTTCGAGAAATGCAACCCCATGCCAAGGCACAATCACAAATTGCACGGCCACATCAACCCTCCCCTCTGAGCGAAGCTGCACCAGGGGCTGTGCTCGTGCAACTGCGTGTGAGCAGAGCACACAGGAGGGTGAGACACCTCAGCAAAACAAGAAGTTCCCCCTCCCCAGGCCCCTTCTTTTAATTTCATCTTTACAGTTCTGACCAACATCGCTTCCGTCTGAAGAACTTGAAGACAAGCAAGTCAAAACTCGTGTTTTAGTTTATGTATATATATATATTTATCTGTCTTCACATAGGCAGCTCCTCCTGTCTAGTCTGTATCCATGGGCCAGACCTGAGCAGACCTTCTCCAGCTCCGAGCCCTGCAACATCTTTGTGGCAAAGGCAGAGCAGTCCCCTCCAACCACCATCTCTGTGCTCTGTCTCCCCCCCTTCTTATTTAACTTGTTTGGCTGCATGAAACCAACCCATGGGGTTTTCCCGTCAGCAAGCGCTCAGAGCCAGGCTCTGGTGGCCGTCAGCGCCTGACACCGGCACAGCCTCCCCTGAATGCATTTCGGGTGGACAGGAGGCAGATGTCTTGAGTTGAGAGCCTCCTGCCACTCTGAGAATCTGGATTTGCACCCGTTCTTCTTCCTAAAGGAAAGGGCAAGGGGCGATAAACAGGGGAGCCATTGAAACAGAGACTTCTTGTGCAGAAATTCATATTTAAACCTCATTCAGAGGGAAACAGTGAGACCATTCAGAGAGAAAAGGCAAATTACAGTTTCTCTACAAGGAGCTGAGAAGACAAGGACTCATAACACATCGGCTACTTCATTTATTGTTTATTTCCCCACATGAATGAATTGACCATCCCGGAAACTCCGTCACACACAGGGCAGAAAAAGTTATTTTACAAGAGGGACATACACCCCCAAAATAAGTTTAAGATGTACAGATTGATCATGGGAACCAAGAGGGAGGGGAGAGGACAAAACCAAAATCAAGAACATTGCAGTCAGACTTTGACTTTCAGTTACAGAAGAGATCTCTATCTCCATGGAAGTGTCGTTTTCAACCATTAAATAAATGGCATCTTAAAAACAGAACATTTGACAATTTCAACACATGTATTACTTCTCCTAAGGAAATATTGCATGGAAATGATGCTGCTTTGCCACCATAGCTGCCTCCTCTCCTCCTGGGACTCAACCATCACCTCTCTTTTCCCTTGGATTCATGGTTTTCTTTCTCTGTGGCAAATGCTACTTCTTCTACTGTTATGTTTTGGTTTGGGTTGGTTTGGCTTTTTATTTGGTTTTGGTTTTCTTTTTTTTTTTTTTTTTTTTTTTTAATAGGCCTGAACAGACCCAAGTGAAAACGACGAGCATCTTTCCTAACCCTTGGCAGGCCTCTGACCTGGCTCAAGGTTGAAACACAATGGCTTTTTAACAACTACCTATTATTTAAACAGTCTTCTCCGTGACCTGAAACAAAACATAGCTTCCCACT
Organism: Tringa solitaria; assembly: GCA_026413425.1. Taxonomy (NCBI): domain Eukaryota; kingdom Metazoa; phylum Chordata; class Aves; order Charadriiformes; family Scolopacidae; genus Tringa; species Tringa solitaria. Next base: position 18,578,575 of record JAOXJM010000033.1, read on the forward strand.
ATGTTTTCCCCAGATGGCTTTTGAAATGAGTTCCCCCAAATAGCCCCCAACACGCCTGCGAGACGAACTGCCTGTGATCTGGTTTTCTCTGAAGGCCAGGGGAGCTGGTCCTGGGAGTAGGGGAGCAGCCCTTGCAGGACCACTCCTGCACGGTGCCCGAGCACAGGCTGCCTTTTCCCAAGTGCAAAGAAGCAAATGCCAGTAGTTCATCTGCCGGGGGGTCTCCTTCCCGACTCTGCTCGCCCGATGCCCTTCTATGAACTTTCCTGGGAGCAGGATTATCACTGGGATCCCTGATTATCACTATCTGGGCAGCAAATCGCTCAAAGGATAGAAAAGGACAGGACCTGGTGCACCCGCGGGCTGCACCAAGCTGGATGCAGGATGGGGGCAATGGCACCTCGCGGGTTGCAGCAGGAGGCCCCCCGGGGGCGAGCAAGCTGTGAGCAAGCGCCTCTCCGATGGGAACCTGGCCTGGCAGCAGGGAGGGAGATGGATGTGGGCAAATGAAAGTTCTAGGGGGACCCAGTAAATATTGCATGGAAATGCAAAGTAAATATTGCATGGAAGCGATGCTGCTTTGCCACCATAGCGGCCTCCTCTCCTCCTGGGACTCAACCATCACCTCTCTTTTCCCTTGGATTCATGGTTTTCTTTCTGCTAGTCTGCAACTGAGCTCCAAAGTGCACGTCAAGCCTTCAGGCCGGCTGGCCACCCCCGTGCTTCCCAAGACCAGAACAGTTCACGCGGAGCCTCTCTCTTCCCTGCCATACTCAGAGCAGTCGCTCCCCCAGGGAGAAGGAGCACAAGTAAAGTTTGATAGGGAAAATGGGGAGGTGGGAACATGGACCTTCCTTCCACTGGTTAGGACAGCTTCTCCCTGAACCGCACTAAGGCTTTTACTCAAGTGCACATAAAAGGGCAGGCCCCGGGAGGTGCAGAAAGACCCAGGCAGGGTCCCGGGAGTCCTGTGCTGCCAGGGGAGGGGACAGGAGAGCAGAGCTCCCTTGTGCTTGGGACTAGGGCAGAGTCGCAGCACGCTCCTGCCAGCTCCTCCCAGGAGCAAACTGACAACACGCTTCCCCGCAGCCAGAGCCATTTCTACAGAAACTGCTGTTGGAAACACAGACCTTTTGCTGGCATTTATTTCCTGTCTCTTTTCACGGGCCTCAAAACCCACGAGCAGGTGTTTTACAAAGCGGGGACCACCACACGCGTGCAGAGCTGTCCCTCCATCTGGAAAGTATGTGGACAAGGGAGCTAATTCTTCCCCGCAGTAATTTTGGGATACTATCCTTCTCTTTGCCACTCCCACAGGCCTGTCAGAGATAGGGCAAGGGATGCGAAAGGGGACCAGGGGTCTAAGGCACACTATTGGATACAAGGATGGCAGGACGCTGCTGTCACCAAACAGGAAACTTTTGGGTGGAGAAGGGTGTCCTCTTCCTGAAGACACAGAGGCTGAGGATGCTGCCTTCACTGTTACTGTCACCTGCACAATCGCAATTTCAAAACTGTAGCTCCTGACAAGGAAAAAATGCTTGCAAACAGCTAATGGTTCCCTTCCACCTTCCCTTGACAGATTTCTATGTCACTGGGCCCATCCTGTAGTTTGGTTGAGAAAGAGCACGTGAGCTGTCTCCCACATGAAGGATGTCCTGCTTTGGTACCAAATCCTGCTCTTAGATATTCACCGAGACCAGGCAAATATCCAAATGCAAAATTTGTCTTATGTTCCACATTCAGCCACTTAGTCTTTCCTTAAGCAGAAGCGATTCCTCCCCGTGTAAGCTCTCAGACTCACAACAACGTCCAAGCAATCCCAGTGACCCAGTAGAGCTCTCCACCCCCACCCATGAAAAGGACAAAAAGGAACCGGACAAGGAGTCCTGCGTGTGAGTCACGTCCCTCCACCGCAGAAGACGGGCAGAGCTGTTTCCAACCACACTGGCTCACTTTGCTGCCCCAGCTGCATTTGACTTACAAGGCTTAAACCCAGCAAGACCCTCAGCAGCACAGTATGAGTGCTGGGAGCATGTGTGTGCGCGGGCACGTGGTGAGGAGGAGAACCAAAGCAGCGATGACTTAAAAAGTGAACTTGCAGCACTGAGGGCAGTGGCTTTCCCTCCATTTTCAGGGCAGCAGCTGGCAGAAAAAGGCAAGAGGGTGAGGTTGGAAAGCAGGCAGGGCAGAGCGCTTTTGACTGTTTTGACTCTAACATAATGCTCTTCGCTGCTCCTGAGGTTACTGCTTGCCATCCGAGGAACAAAGACACCAAAGATTGCATCTGTGCTGGCAAAACCCCTTTGACATGTCTTCTGGGCACACAGCTGCTGCACTGTGGGATGTTGCCTAATAACCTCTGGAGGCAGATTTCCTTCTTGTCGGCACTTCTTCATGTGTGATTATTGTCCTGCTGGTTATTTGTAACAGAAATGTTTACTGACCACCAGTACATTGAGCCATTCAGACAATTCATTGCACTTTGTTGCTTTAAAGGAAGGTGCCATCAATGCTGAGGCTTTCCTCCAGCTCTTCTTTTTCAAGGCAGCAAAAGCGCTACCCTAAAAACACAGTTCCAAGCTTTTCCAGTGTAACCAGATCCCTTCCACCTTTATTTATTTTCCCTTGCAGGTGCTTTGTAGCCAACAATTCAACAAGTCAGACTGTTTCTGAGGCTTCAAAAGTGCAAAAAAGTTCAAGGTACTTAACCACCTTGAGCACCAGTTAAGGCAAATTTGTTTCCAGTCTCAGAGCCTGTAAACCCTGTCTAGTGTAGTGTACCAGTTCGGCCATGCTGCTGTTCAGTGCCAGAGTGCACGTCGCTGTGCTGAGTTCAGCAAAAAACTCTGCAAAAAGGGTAGGGAGAGAGAAAACATTTGGTTGGTTTCACACAACAGGCACGTCTGACAGGCAAGGGGGCAGAAGGAGCGACAACAGCAGCACGCTGTCAGTCGGCAAGTCCCATTAAACACAGTGTTAACGCAGAGAGCTCAGTAACATTAGAAGGCTGGGGAGTGTAATGAGCAGAAGAGGCAGGGCACAGGAGAGGAAAATGCACTCACACGCACGTACACACACTGAGCTGCCTCCCCAGCTGACAGCTTTAAAAGGACACTGAGACTCCACCGTAGGCGGGCAAAAGTTTGGGTGCTCACACACGAGCTGCATGCTTCCCTCAGGTTTTAAAACATGCCAAATTTGAGTGTCTTTCTGAGCACTAGCCGGAAGCACACACAGCTGTCCTTGGACTGCTCCCTTTCTTTCATCCACCCTGAAACCTTGGAGACATCGTGATTTCTCATCAGAACAGCTTTAAAAACTTGTAGGGCTTGCCAGGCTATACAGCTCTGATTTGGGTTGCTTATAGCTGGGCATCTCAGGCAGAGTTAACTTCTTGTGTTACCATGAAGCGAGTTGGCTGTTTTCCTGCACTTGGTACCCTCATCCCTTAGCTCTTAGACATTTGAGGATGCCAAGGTAATCTCATCAAAATACCACCATCAAGTATCTCTGCCAATAACCTGCCAATGTGCCAGAGCTGTCTGTTTCAACACACTGAACATTTTCATCTTTAGGTATGGTGCTTGGAGTGTTAGGATTGAAGCAAGTACATGCACACAACCACAACATGTAAGACAGAAAACCAGGGGGCAAAAACTTACCCTTATTCTTCCTGGCCAGTGCATCAGCCTGTTCCCAAATATAATACGCATAGAGGATAGAGGAAGTGATGTTGACGTAGGAAGAGGTGATGCTTGGGATATTGTAGGGGACAGCGATGGAAGAGCCATCGCTGTTGCCACTGCAGTTGCTAGCATTCGATCCCGGCTGAGAACTCACTGAACTGGCAGGAGAGGGCATTGGAGAAAGAGGAGAAGGTATGCCTGTGCTTCTGCAGGAGAAACAAACACCATCATAAACATTTAACCTCGGAGTTAAAAGTCTTGCCACAAGACGATCCACTAGCCAGGAGGCAGTGGTATCATCCAGGCCTGCAGTATGGAGAGGAGTGTTGAAAACTGAGATGTGTTCAGCTACGTAACAAGTCATTGTCCTCTGAGTGCAAGGCCAGAGGATTCTGAAGTGACTGGCGACCCTAAGGACTCCACTCCTCTTGACAAAAGAAAATGCAGGACCAGACATCAGGAAGGACCACTCATTCACCTTCCAAAATCTACACCTGCCTGGGGAAGCCTCCACCAGATGATCTAAGTGTTTTTTCCTAATGACTTCCATTTCAGGTGTGCTTGAAGCCACCTATGGAGGCTGGAGCTTTCTGACAGCTAGTCAAAGTAGCCAGGTCAGCCTACACACACTTCTTCACAGACCAGGGGAAGCTACACGCAGTCAGCTGCCTGCCTTCCAGACACAGGCTGGCTCCATCACACTGCTTCACCCCCACCACTTCAGCCAACCTGATGTTAGTCACAGCCAGAAGCAGGCTTCCACCACTGCTCTTGGGAGACCATTTACTTCCCAATAAACTGGACTGTGCAAGGTGGCAGATAAATAACTGGGATCTCAGCATCACTAAACACCCTCTCTCAGCCGCAGCGTTTAACAGGGACAGATGTGGAGCCAGGAAGCCATCTGCCAAATGCAATTACCACAGCACACAGAAAAACTCTTTCTTACTCACTGTCATAAAAACACAGGCCCAGGCTGCTGGGCATCGGGTCAAACACCCTTACGTGACAGCCTGCCCTTTCCTTTTGCTGCCACGTACGCAGCAACAGCACAGCAGGTACATAGAAAGGACAAAGTGCTCAGGAACTCACAAATTAGAAAATTAGTTTCTTTTTCTTAGTTGGTAACTGAGCTAAAGAGAAAAAACATTGAAGTATCCCCTCAAGGTTATGCTACGCCAGGGTGAAGGCATAAACATACTGGACAGTGGCCAGGAAGATGGGGATGGAATCCCATGAAGTCTGGAGGATTCTTTAACAGAAACAAAGTCGACAACAGGGGCTCTGAAACAGCACAGTGACCATGCCTTCCTTGCTCCTCTGACCCGCTTCTCTGGGGGAGAACTGCTTTGCTTGATATGTGGTAACTCTGGACCTCGCAACAAACAAAAAAGCCCTTTCCAATGAGAAAAGACAGGAAGGAGGGAGCAGAAACATCCTTGTGCCCCCTAACAGTGTGATTTCAGGTGGCAAGAAAGAGCGAGTGAGTGGTGAGGCACTCTCAAATGCAGTTTGCAACTCAAAGACTCCGGCTACTGTTCTCACTCGCACCCTTACAGGCACATCACAACGGGTGTATTTTAAAATCTTACCTTGCAATACAGGGAGAAGGTGCTTGTGTTACTCTGGAAGAACTCTGCAGCAAGGAACAGAACTCTTGTCAGGTCTGGGCTATTTAGCCAACATCGGTAACTACCGCAGCCACCCAGCTGGCAGCTTAGGAATACGCGTGCCCTACCTTAAAGTGGTCATTCAGAATCCTGGAATACTTGATCGCGGTGTCTTTCTTGTAACGAAACATGGCCATGTGCAGAATGGACTGGCAGCGCATGCTGTGAACAGAAACACACCCAAGCATCAGTGTTCACTCTCCCTGCTGCCTGCTCAGCAGTCACCAGCCTTGGGGGACAGAGGCAGGCACACGTCGGCTGTACTGCAAAGTCAAGAAAGTCCAGAATTTCTCCTCCTTCTCCTCATCTTAAAAAAAGAGCTTGGTGAAAAAATCACAAGGGGAAAAAAAGCAAAAGGGGGAAGGGCCATGTCTGGTGTTTTATACAAACAAGTGCCCAGCCTGTCATAGGTGCCACAGGCTGAGTAAGCCCCTGTCCAGAAGCGCCTCAGCTATGTTCAACTACAGCTTCAGTTACACGGCTCAAACGCGGGAGCCAAATTGCATTCTTTCGCCTTAGGTGAAAGCCCTTATGTGTTCTGAAGTTACCAGCAGGTCAAGTTTTAGAGCCCGTGCCTTCCATGTCTAGTCCCTTGTGATAATATCCCAGCTCACTTCAGAGATGCTTCCAGCTCATTCTGGTTTTCATATTGTGGGTTCTCTTCCTCGTAGAACTCTGACTCCCATTCAACTCATTCCTTCACCCCTGAAAGTAATGGGTCTTTCATGCTACCAAATCTAAAAACAGAGTACGAAGGCACAGAAAAACAGTTACGCACCATAACACAGCAAGGATTTTTTCACGCGAAGATGCCGAGGAGTCTGTAAAGGATTTCAGTGTCATGATGAATCTAAGGAAACAAAATAAATGGAATCTTGTCAGCCCTCAGTGCTCTGAAGTCCCACTGTTTATGAAAAACCAGTGCATGCCGTTGTTTCAAACACTGATCCAAAAGGCAGGAAACCTGCCCTGACTCCTTAGTCCTGGCACCGAGTGCTTTGTATGAACTTGAGCAGAGGACTCAAAACACCTTGTCTTCCATGCAGCAGGAACAGATGTGGCCCCTTATGCCACTCACTCTCCTCTGACACTGATTACACTCTAACCTACAGGCCTGGGGCCCGGAAGAGGCACCCCCGCTACTGAAGGTGAACATTAATTCAAGTGGTTCTGGGCAAGACAGTCATCTTAGTGGAAATGTTTCTTTTGGCTAAAAGCAAACCAGCAAATCTCCTTTTTGAAAACAAAGCAACAACAGCATCTTGGAAATGCAGTCTCTCAAGACCACAAAGCAAACAATGTAATTTAAAAAGTTTGAAGTCTACCACCAGAAAAACCTGAGAGCTGTTTCAGCTCTAAGGCAAGAAGTCAAATCAGCTCTCAGAAACACTCGCATAACCCGGAATGTCAATATGAAGAAATCAATACCCGTCTCTCTTCTATCCAATACAGGGCTCCTGGGGTTGTGCTGCCTGCCTATGTCATATTATCTCCATACATCTACTATGGCTGTGAAACTAAATGGGGAAGGTTCCAAAAAGAGACCCCAATAAGGTGTACTGATAGAAAGACCCATGGGAGAAATCATAAGGTCTGCCTTCAATCAAGCTGCAAGACCTTTGGGGCACAAACTGTTCTTCCACACGCTATACCCTTGCTTTGCTGTCTTTAACCAAAATACTACTGAGCTCACATGCAAAAGCAACTTCAGACCTGGATAAAGTAAACACTCCTTCATGTCCTTGATTGTCATAACCAGCATCCTCTAGTGTACCTCAGCTGCAAGGCTCAAATGCTGAGGAGGCCTACTTCTTCTGATAAGCAACGCTGAAACTTTTCAAAGGATTTGTCTCGGGTGCCTCTGGATGGTCTGTCTCTCTGGTGCTTGTACAGCAACCCCAACTGGGCTCCCAACTGGTGGGAATCCAGAGCTGCCACAGCTGCAAACAGGCAACGCAATTAACCCTTCCCCTCCAAACATGCTGCCTGACCATCACACTTTGAGAACAGCTTACTTGATAAGATCGATGGTGTCGCTGAATATGCTGTAGGCTGATTTTGGTGCTGGTGCATCCGTTTCCAAGGCAATCCCATACTCAATGAAGGAAAGGGCGGCACGTAGGTACTGCAAAGCCTTGCCAGTCTTGTCAGTCTATGGGGAAGACAATTCTCATTTTTAGACTCAGACAAAAACTACTTCTCTCAAGTGTACCTCAATTCCTTTTTTCTCCCTAGTCAGGCACGATTGGAAGAAAGAAAAAGATGCAGGTCAGGCCTCTGGGTTGATAGCTAAAGGGTTCTCAGCAGAACTTCTAACGTGGTCCCAACCCTTGGCTTTGTGTGCTCTGGCTACATGTGTCTCTTCCTTTTGCTCATAGTTTTCCTCCAGTAACTTATTATCTTCACAGGTTTTGGATATTTTTGTCTGGTCTTGGAGGCCTGTCTCATTAGAGGCAGATGAGGCTTTCCCACTGCAGTATTTCCTCACTTCTTTTTCACAAGTAAACGGCAAGCAGCAAACAGACATTATCTGATGGAGCCATAATTAGCAAAAAAATATGTTCATTCATGCACGCTGTTAAAAGGCACACAGTGGAGAAAGCCAGTTACAATCGGCAAAGGGCACTTCCAAGTCTTGTTCACCCACAAAAGGATCCTGATGCTTCAGAGTAAAGTGCCTTAAAACTAACTGTTCCATGTATCCTCCAAGGACTTTGGGATAGCTAAAACAAACAGGCCTGCTAACCTCAGACAATGTCAGCTCTGAATCTGATTCTTGAGGCATATTCTCTAGAAGTCCTTATAAGAAAGGCAAATGTCTGAACATTTGTCAAATAAAGACAGCCTCCCCACATAGGACTTGAACATACTCCACGTATGGAATGCTATGTATGTCATGTTAGCCAGCAAATCTTACTGATGTGCACACAGGTATCAGGGCTGAATGCAAGAGCTGGTTACCATTTCTAGCACAGGGCCAAGACTTACCATTGCATCAGCTTTGTGCTTCAGCCTCTTGGCCTCTTCAATGTAGTGTTCTATTGGATGCTGTCTGAATTGGGGACAGCAAGAAGAGAAACAGAAAGCAGAGAAAAAAGGTAGGGTAATTATGCATTTTACCTTCTACAGGGCTTGGTCTCAATCAAGACACACATTTCTGTGCACTGGGATCATCTATTCACTGTGCAAATGGCACACGGCCACCCGTGCGCTAACAAAACGAGCAAGTCAGAGTCATGCCCTCTCATGTCACTGGCCTGCCAAGCACCTTGTCACAGAGGACTTTGCCACGAATCAGACGCATCAAAACCCACCCCTTGGAGGCAGGCACAAGAAACCTCCTCTCAGAGTTAAAAAGTGCTGAATTTCCAGAGTAGCTTCCCTCAAACCAAGAACTGTTCCAAGGAGACCTTTGCAGTCTCACACATAAGAAGGCCGTACAAGGACATCTCAAACACTTCCTCTCTCTTTCCTCCCAAAAGAAAGGCTCATTAAGATGCAGAAGCCAGGCTGGCTGCAGGGCCAGCCTTGCCTGGAGTCTTCAGAAAGTACTTGAGGGCTGTAAAACAGAAAACTTACTTTTCGAAGTTGAGTTGAGGTCTGCTTGACTTGGAGGTACCATTTGGCACAGAAGGCACTGGGAAAGGATTTGTGACATCCCCTACACATCCCTGAAAAACCACCGAGCAGAGACAAAGCTGGTTAGAGAGACACGGCTAAACCAATTCCAAAGCCTGGCTCTCCTAAATTTCAAGAGAAAACCTTTATTTGTCCCAGGCACAGATTATTCTCCAGGCTCTCCAGCTCCTCTTACCTTCTTCCCCAGCACCCCCTCCAATAATGGCAACACAAACTTGGCTTCTTACTTGACTGCTAGTAACGCTTAGTACCATTCACAGTTTTCCCAAGCACGGAGAAATTAAGGAGCATAACGGCTGAGACAGCAGCAAGGCTGCAAGCAGCCCATTTTTCATGGCCACTAGCCCAGGCAGGAATGGCTAATAGCTGTTCACACTTACTTCCAGCTGAACCACAGAGCAGTTTCTGATTCTCTGTCACTAACTACATTATCAGGGAAAAGCAAGCAGTCCGAAGCCAGCTAATACAGCAGGCAGAGTCTGGCTTAACACACACGATACAACATCCTAGACCACACACGCCCAGCCACCAGCAAACAGCAATGTCATTGAAATTTATGACCCCAAAATGCAAAGATCCAGCTGCAAGGATCAGCAAGCTAGAAAACCTTATACCCAGGTTGCAGCCAAAACCACAGGTTGCTTGTTTGTTATTTTCAAGCAATGCACTCTTTGTTTTTGTAAACAAGCTCATTTTTACAGCAGTATATGGTTGCAGTTGCCTACAGTCAGAAACAGATACTTGCATAGGCATGATTCTCTTGCCTTTGGTTTTTACCTGGTCACTCCTGCTCACTATGTTGCACGGGTGAAATGAAAACAGAGGATGGAAAGTCAGCAGAGAAGGTACAAGGCAGGCTTTCGGGCTAGCAACATCCAGTCACACACTTTGCCATTAAAGGGGCAAAAGTGCTTCAAAGAGCCCTCTCTGGTGGTTTACCTTCCTTCCTTTTTAATACCCCCAGAGGATGTTTCTAAAGAGAATCACACAGCACCCACAGGTTGCAGGAAACATCCCACCAGTTACAACGGATACCTACTTTGATGCTCTTTGACAGTTCGGCGTGATTGCTCTCCACTTTCCTGCGCTTGGGGAGCAAAGGACTCATGTGGTTGCTCTCGTTTTGGGTAGCGTTATCCGTGGTAGGCAGCTCACCGGTCTCACTTCTGGGTCTCTTTTGGGCCATCTGGGTGGATTTTGGGGCCGGATGTGCAGGAGACACAGGTGGGAGAGACGGGGGTAGCAGGAGATCTTTCTTCTGCGTTTCAAATGAAGCTTTTGGTGCTCTGGAGATGGGAAGCAAATTCAGCAACGGGGCTGAATATGGTGTACATATAATGTGGGGATTTTTTAAAAAACTTAAGTTACTTCATCTACCAGTTCTGTTTAAATTTCTCTGGAAGTGGGAGATGACTTGTTAACACAAAGAACCCAACAAAAGCAAAGTGAAACTTCAGGGACTTCATTGTGCATTAGGTACCACACCTTCAGATGCCAACAACAGAGAAGAAAGTTGCTTTTCAAGTACAAGTAAGCCTCAGGCCTTGTCCTTGGAGTAAAGACTTGCAACCAGAATATACCAGGATGTTGCAAAAAAGGCATCCCTCCGACACAGCCCCTTTTCACTGAAAGAGGGAGAGAGGAAATTGCAGCAACTACAGTCCCAGGGAAAAACCACCCAACAAGGCAAAGGAACTGCAGCGCTGCCTCTCTCTCTCCAATATGGTAGAAGATATCTTCTACGGTCAGAGATACTCACCCTGACACTTGATCCTCTGTGTGCTTTAAGGAAGACTGAGTTGTTCCTTAAAGACTTGCCAGCTCAACTAGATCATACTTGTAACGTTGAGGGCATTCAAGTGAGAAAGACTGAAGATGGAGAGGCTTTATAATGGCAGAGGCTATCATATTTAATAATACGGTGGCATATCCAATTTCTGATCATCTGCAGTTAGGATTACAAGGGAACTCTGGCACCTCTAAGCAGCACCAAATAGCTCCAAACCTTGTTTCACCACTGCTCATTGCACCGTTTTTATTCAGCTTCTCCAAGTTTCCAAGAAAACATGGAGCAGTGAATTCCAACTCATGGACTGCAACATCAGAAGAGGAAGAAATTCAGTTCAACCCACTGAGAAGAGTGAAGCGTGACGTTGCACGTCTTGCTTCGCTCTGCTCTGCATGGGACAGTCCTCACCCCTCTTCCACAACCCCCTTTTCCCATGGTGCACTCAGTCCCTACTCACTGCACACATGCTCCCCAACTTCACTCCCTTGGGATGGCTTCAGAGAGGACTATTTCACACAGAGCACGGCAGCATCCCCTCGCCTCATCCAGAGCCCGCTCCCTCCAAAAACGCATCCTACCCTTTCCCCTCCAAAAGCCTTGGCTAAAAGGGGTGCTTATTTTCACTGACAAAAAGCGAGGAACGTACCCCAGAACTAAAGCCCTTCCGTTACTACCTCAGCTGAAATACCCCTTCACCCAACTAGATGCTAGCCCCACCTCTGGGTTCTCAGCTGGGAGAAGACAGGTCCCACCCAGCACAGACCCCGTGTGCACCAGCAGCCAGCCAGAGGTAAGGGCAGGAGATACAATTCTTCACATTAACTTTTTTGAGAAAGACTCACGTTTATGCATTTTTCTGCCATCCCACCATTGTATACTCACTTTGGTTTATTGGAGTCTTTGTTAGCTGAAGACTGCAAAGATTTTGTTTCTTTTCCTGATTTCATTTTCTTCCTATCAATCTCCTTCTCCATTTCCCTCTAGAATAGGAAGAAAGGTGGTGGTGGTGGGGGGGGTAAATCACTCAGGTTTTGAAAGTTGGTGTCAAGTACAGAGCAAATCTGCTAAATTTGATAGATTCTGCTTTTAAAAACATAAGATATTGGAACTGACAAAGTGGGAAAACCCACTACTGGAAGGAGAGTCACAGTCCCCTCTGGGAGTCAGCTTTCCAAAAACACTTGTGAGCTACTGCCACCTCAGTGAAATCAAGGGCTGGCTAGCACCACAGCAGCTCCAGGGAAAGCTGAAAAAGTTTTCTACCTATTTATCCAAGCGCTGAGATCCAAAGCGGGGTTTAGTAATGGTTGGCACTATCAGTGAGAGCCTGCTTCAGTCAAAAGTCTGCATGTATGCAACAGCAAAAGGCATGGGGCTGCTGCCATCACCCCTACTAATGACACAGCTCACACCTGCAGAATTCATTCCTCTCTGCGTCAGCAAGCATTCCCACCTGTTTCATGGAAATGAATAACTCCACATAGGAAAAGACTACACTACACTGAGACTGAGACTGCATTACTAAGGGCAGCAGAGGGTGCATACACGGACAGAACGGAAAGCCACAGACCAGGGTGGCCTGGGTTGGTTCTCCCTCCGGGCACCCCCACAGACTGCAGGCAAGATGCTCTCCCACAGCAGACGTTCAATGGATCGTGCAGACGACTGCGCAGTCTGGGAGATGCTTCAGATACCAGGCTGCTTTTAAAGGGGTTGCAGGTAGAGAGGGCACCACAGCCCTCCAAAGCTCTGCTGGGGTTGAAAGCCAGAAAAGCCCAAAAATGATGCCAGGGAGCTGGCCAGCCACATGCTGACACAGCCTGCTGCCGAAAGCTCCTCTGACTTGGGAGGACTGGGGCGTAGTTGCCTGAGAAAACTAGTGTTTCAAGAAAACACAGCAAAATACGTTCTAAAACACCAAAGCATCTGTCAGACAGCTTACAAGGCTTTTCATTTGCTCAGCAGGGGATCTGTGATCAGCAAGAAACACCTGTGGACGGTTTGGATACAGATTCCATTATAAGTTTGATAGTGTCTTCATAGGAGGAGTGCAATGGCTCCACTGCCAAACTATGAAACAGAAATGACTTCTCCCCGTGGGTATTTCAAACACCACCTCGGTCCTCGTACAAACCAAACCCACCTCCACCTCTACCTCTCACCTTCCTCTTTCCAAGATACTTGTCAGGAGCGTCCACGGTTTTCCTCTCCAAGTCCTGCTTCCGTGCACCAGGGAGCTCCTTGGCCTCTGCTCTCTTCTGATCGCTGCCTTTTCCAGGGGGCTGCGGGACTCTTGACAGGAGAGGGAGGTCTATTTTCACCACAAGTGACTGAGGGGCTGGGGGGTCCGTCACTGGCAAGAGCAATGTCTTCTCCCTGGTAGGCAAGGGAAGTTTCTCCTTGTGAAAATCCTCTCTGGCCACGACAGCAGGCCTGTGGCTGCTAGTCCTGGTGGGGGTTGTGCCCTGGCCTTGAGGAAGGGGACTGAGAGCCAGATGCTCCTGGGCACTGCCAAGCAAAACCTCTCTCCTGAGCTTGGGGTCCAACAAGGGTTTGGCATTGGCCTGGTGGGAGCTCTTGTGCTTTCTGTTCTCAGGGGACTCTTGCAATGCCACCTTCGGGTCGCTTCTGTCACTGGATTTTGGCTTCACTTTCCTTTTGACTTTTGGCTTGTCTCGGGAAGACTGCTCTCTGACCTCCAAAGGACCAGGATCACTCTCCACCTTCAGGCCTCCCTTGGGCCCCTCGTGCCCTGGGGCCTTGCTGGGCTTTTTGATACCCGCAGTCTGCCTGGGCCGGGGCTCCTCGGCACGCACAGGAGACTGCTGGCTTGGGAGTTTGGTTGGGAGGCAAATGTCCTGAGGAGGCCTGGCCACTTGGCCAGTGCTCTTGTGATGAGGCTGCCTTGGCTCAGCATGCTGGTGGAAGGAATTGCTGCTGATGCCCTGCTCCTTGTCCTCCTCGCATCTATCCGTGTGGGCGATTTCGCCGAGACTTTCTGTTGGCACTGCTGGTGGGTTCACCTTGGTTAGCCAGTTGTCGAGCTGCCACTTATTAGAAGCTGGTGGGTCAGCCTGCAGACAAAAAGAGAAAGGAGGGGTGCAAGACTGATGCCTTTATGGGCTATTTCCATCCTAGCACAGCTTACCAGAACCCAGTAAAATTTCCCCTTACTGTTAAAAGAAAGAGCTTGAAAGTGACAGAACATGAGACAGTAGCCATGCTCCAGTGTGTGCACATCAACAATAACTTCAGAAACACAGACCTTGTTTTTGCACAGGATCAGTCAAATACGTTGCGCAGCACTCCTGGATCTCTGCTAGCTCTACCTGTCACTCAGCAAGAGACCAGACTACCTGAAAGCTTCATATTGGTTTGCCCCTAACCAACACTGTGACACAATCAGACAACACATAAAAAAAGCAGCAACTGTACAAACGGATTAGGTGCTGTCCTTGCAACGCTTTTGGAAAGTTATTTGCACACAGCACTGCTTTAAAAAACGGACCAGGAGCATTGCCATCTACCACATCTCATTTAAGTCTGACAACTAACCCTAAAAAAGAAAACAGAACTGCAAATCAGGGGTATGATTCTCTGGGGCATGTTCAGAAAATATCATGTATGCGTCAGCATCACTCACTAAAAAAACATGGCCAAAAGACTTAGTAAAGTTTGGGCTATAATGTAGGTAACTACCAGACAGTGGCACACTGATCGTTTTCTAGCACCTTCTGCCATTGGTTATCTTCTTTGTGGAGATACCATCACATGGGTTTTCCTCAAGTTTTCCAAACGCAAAGGAGAGTAAGAGGAATTGCCTCTAGGTCTTAAAGCCCGTGCTTCTGCATGTCAAGAACTGGCTGTATGGGCCACGTGCGCTAACTTGCTCCTTGAGCACCACAGAGAGTCTGCTGAATAAAAAAGGATAAAATGGCCAATGGCAACTAGCTAGGACTTCTCTAAAGTGAGAAGGACCTTACAATCTAGTATTTTCAGAACAAAGCAGGTAGAATTTGGTAAAAAAGAAGTATAACATCTGTTTCTCTTCCGAAGACACCCACAGTACAGAAGGCAACGTCTGTAACTGAAGGTAAAGCGTATTAGATGTGAGATGAAAAGATATGACTTCTCAAAGCTAGTGTTCTGCACATAAAATTCGACCTGTTCATGTGCTTTTAAGGTAAAAGAAAGGAAAGCTAGGGCTGGGGAGAGGGGGAGAAGTAAATGACAAGGTTTCTGGGCTTTGTGAGAGTACCTCAAAACTGTCAGCTAATTGTTTTACATCAGCTGTGGTCTGTAGGATATAACCACGCACTTCCCACTGGCCTGAGGATGTTCTGCAAGCTGGAAGAACTGCCTGAAGCCATAGGACACAAGAACTACTGCAGCATATTTTTAAAGACATGGTCTCAATTATGAAACTTTAAGGCACCAACTTCTGTCTGTTTTTCCCAAATAACAGCCTCAGAAATGCCAGTGCAACACTGTGCGAGCCAAATGCAACAGAAGCAAGTCTAAGCATGTTGCAGCCCTCCCTGCTGGCCTGATCGCTTCTGCGCTCTGGGAGAAGCTGAACCTGTCACTAAGGCACAGGAGGTGCAGGGAGGCAGCAGCTCCTCTAGACGCGTGAGGAAACTGGTCTCACCCTGAAGTAGCCCACAGCCTCGGCACCCCGCAAAGCTGCAGGGGCAGAGGTGGGCCCCAAACACTCCACACAAGCTGTGCTTCTCATCTGCGCCTTGCTTGTGTCTCCCCAGTGAAGGCTCTAACCCCCCAGGAGTGCTAACGATGATGCCAAAGGAGAAGGGGGAACACTTCAAAGTGAGGCACGGAGAAGCCTAAGGATGCTGTTACTCGGGGTTATTTCACTGACAAACTCTAGAAGGGAAGCAAAGAGCAGGAAAAGTCTGATGATGCAGCAGAGATGTCAAGGGGACACCTGAACGATGACGGTATTTCAGGTGTCCCGTCCTGATTGCACTCAGACAGCAGAGAGTCTGAGGCAAGAGGCTGTACTAAGCAGCCAGTACATTTTATTTTACTATTCACCTCAGGCGCTGATGCTCTCGGAGGGTCGTTTGCTTCACTGTCACTCGAGTTACTCTCCGTCCCCGAGTCTGAGGAGCTGTCTGAGTCACTGGTGCTCCCTGACTCCGGGCTGC
>JAOXJM010000033.1:18650337-18665738 GCA_026413425.1 Tringa solitaria
CAAAACTGGACACAGTACTCGAGGTGGGGTCTCACCAGTGCCAAGTACAGGGGGATGATCACTTCTCGGGCCCTACTCGCCACGCTTCAGTCCTGAAGGTACAAATGTCTTTTCGGGTAAGTGAGTAGAGATGTGCAACTCATGCTATTTCAGTTATTGCACATGCACAGGAAGGTTCAGACAAAGCTGCTGGTGCCTTGGCAGCTCTAGATGTGCAGCCTAGGATGGGACCTGAGTGCAGGACTGAGATCCGAGATCTTGGACCAGAGTCCAAGAACCCCCTCACAGCTGCACATCAAGCAGCCTTCGTTACGGTGACCCAACTGTGACTGAGCTTGTTTGTGAGCAGCTTTTGCAAGCAAGAGGAGTCCATTCATGTCTCTTCTCACTTCATCAGCAAGGATCTTCTTGATTCGGTCAGGAAGCAGAGAGAGTGCCCAAATGACTGGGGTCACTTTGCAGAGGCAACAGTGAAGAATTCTAAACTTCACTCTTTGTATCAAAATGGGAGAGTTCAGTCTCTCACTGAAGCTACACTCCTGTGTTGCACAGCTGGGCAAACATTTTCACACACACCTCCAGAGGCACTCCCCCAGCCTGCTCCCAGACCCCAGACCAATCTGGTTACACTCAGCCAGTACCTTGAGAAACGCACACCCAGATCCGTCTGAGAGGGTGTTACATCCTCACTTTGTCTGAGAATGGCTCTGTTTGGAGAAATGGCATTCCCTGCTGAGCAGACCCTGTCCTAACAGGGAGGAGATTCTGAGTCACCCACCATCACTTGTCTGCAAAAAGGCTTGAGGAAACCATCGCACTAACAGAAAAGCCTTCAAAGGTACTTAGATCATGCCTTCCTAGATCAAAGGCTGTTGGAAGTAAATACAAAGCTTGGCACTATCAATAAACGTATGGAGTGTAACCTTTCTTCCAGAATGTAAACTTTGGGTCGGCTTGGAAGCTTAGCTCAGGGAGAAAACACCTACTGTCAAAGCACAGGAAAACCAGATTTCAAAGGCCAGCCATTCTGTTCCTCCTCCTGCTGCCCCCACAGCAGTCACGGAGCCAATTCACATTCTTATCCCACTCCATTCTGCTTCTCTTCTTTCAAGTGGTCCCACACTCACACCATTTCTAAGCACTTCCTGCTCCCCTCCCAAAATCTGCTTCAGCATGCAAGCTTATAAACTATTCAGAACAGACTTCTTAGCAGATGGACAGCATAGCCTTCATCAAGCACCATCCATCACCCCAGTGACTGCAGGATCACATCTGAGTTTTCCTCCATCATTCTTCTTTCTTCTGGATTTGTCTTGGTGTCACCCTGCATTAGCTCAGGCCCCGCTCCGACAAGCCTTGGATGTTATCTTCCTGATGGTTCCTCTGAGCCGAGGCACACTCCTTCCGTGTTTGCTTACTTTCCCATGAGAACAGCCATGCCAATAACACAGCCTGGAGCATCTGCATTAACACCATCATCCCAAGTGCCTCTATACGACAGAGAAAGCATCAGCAACATTTTCTCTACCTTCTAAGACCCAGCAGGTCTGCCAAATGACCAAAAGACATGAGCTGCCTGGTTGAATCAAGCTAAGGGTAGCTTAGCTTGAACCAATTAGGAAACTTTGTTGATTAAAGGCCACAGAATGCTTTTCATGTGAGCAGAAGAGAACTTTTCACTGACGTACCCGATGGCTGTAAACATCTTGGAAATTGCTATGTACAGACTTACTGTAGTAACTCACCACTCTTTGCATATACTGTGTTGCTTAGAAATTTATCTGGATTGCCTAAGAAATAGCCAGAAACAGGCAGATGCTGACATTAAGTGGACAAGCAGGTAAAAGACATCACTAAATAGATTTTTTTAGTTTACAAAGGAGCACATACTTGGTGGATGGGTTTATATCCTTCCATTCTTCTCCTTTCCCTTTTCCTATCCTGAAAAGCATATTTTCTGGGTTGACACTGCCTTTTTTTAAAAAAAAAAAAAAAAGAAACTAACATGTGCTTATTATTCTAAGATAAAAAACCACAAAACAATGTATTTTAATAGAGCATAGTGCGACAATCAACACAAGAATTCTGTTTTTTTTTTTTTTCCCCAATAGAGTACTATACAGAAGATGCAGTCAATTTTGCATTTAAAATGCTGTCTATAGAGGGTAATTTCTGATTAAGCACTTCATATACACATATAATGACATCTCATATAAAGCTTGCTACTGGGGTTTAGTTTTACCCAGTTATGAACAACAAATTACCAACAGCTATGCAAAGATACACCTAAAACCTGAGTCACTTTTACCACAAAAAATAGCTATTCTTTTTTTATCTTTTTATCTACCAGGTGCCACACATGCCAGGATAGCAACCTCACTAGCACTTATACCCATGAACATATTTTTACCTGCCTTCCTAAAGCCAGCAGAGCTCCTCACATAAGAACTATGACACATTTCTAGCTCAAAGCCTAGGCTTCTACCAAATGTTGCAGATGAAAAAAAAAAGTGCACAAAGCCCTCAAAGTGTCACAAACACCTCTATAGAATTAATGCAAAAAATGATGTGAGGAAATAATAAGGAAAAAAGAGAGGAAAGAGAGAGGGAGTAAGTCACAGAATTTTCTCCAGGGTTTCTTCTCCCAGAAGAATGCCATACCTTGAGAGACCCTCCAAAAAAAGTGTCAGTGGGCAGGGGAGAAATTACCTCTAATGATGTATGATCATTTTGATTTCCTCAGATAAGGAGGAAAAGAAATGGAGACGGCTCAAAAATACATTCACACAACATGCAACCCCTTTCCAGGGCTAATATTGCTCCATCCAGAGTAAACGACAACACAACACGAGACGCAAAGTGACTTTAAAAGGCAGTGACCTAGGACCAAATCTCACTAGGGAAAGTGCATGTTTAACCACAGACATACTGTAGTAATCCAGTGTTGCAAAAGAACTGTTGTAACAGTACAGAGTCTTCTGAAAAAGCAACAATTCTTCTATTGAAGTGTCCTGCCTAGACCCTGATTTTGTTAAAAACTTGCTGCTGTTAAGATAAATCTCCGTGTAGCCACAGCCCAGCTTTTATACCAGTTGTTTCATGTGCAAACTCATCCTGAGCACAAGATCAAAATTTCTTTCTTCTCCGAAATGACTTTTTCCATGTTTTTTTATGGCTCCGAAAGTCTAAAGCAGCCCTGTATTATTCCCGACTTGCCACAGGGCAAGCACAAGGGTCCTGGCAGGAGGGTAACAAGCCCCTGTGCTCAGTCAACTGCCCCGGTGGCACTGCCCCTGCGGCACCCCGGCCTGCTGCAAGATTTTTCCCCTTGATGAAAACAGAGGTAAAGCACTTCACAGCTGCCCTGAGTTATGAATGTATAAATGAGCTCAAACGTGGCCATGTCGGAGCAGCACGGCGGCAATTTGTTTGGACAAGGCAGCGTTCAGCCAGTACAATGGCAGTAACAAACATTTCATAAGGTGAACATACCAGTTAGTGACCCAGCTTGAGGCCTTCTGCTCTCCACCAGCACAACTCCCACTGCTCCGAGCAACAGGCTGCCCTGCCGCGTCACCCATTCCCCTCTTCATTATCTACAGGCCACTCACCATAAAGACAGCCGTGCAATTCTCCCCGTTGTTTAAGTCAGCCTGAGACACATAAATAAATCCAACTCGAGTGTTAGCTTACAAACCCCAGCTCAGGAAAATGATGTGACTGAAGTAAAAATTGCTGGAAGAGTGCCAAAACTCAAGTTTTGTTAAGCCCAGCTGGATCCTCTAGGATTCTGCACTTCAGAAAATGCTTACCGCAGGTGCAAGAAGTCAAATGCAATAAATTTTCTACTTTAAGACTACATTAAAATTATTCAAGCAGACGTACTTTTTATGTATGGATTTTATAAACCTGGCTTCCTAAGTGCTATTAAAAAAAGAAAACATTATAGTTCTCCACCACACCAAGGAAGAATTTTAACAAGATATATAGTTAGTAAAAAAGAAACTGAAATGTTTAGTGAGCAGCTGCTTCATGTGCCTGTGTTTTAAATCTATCCTCACTCCTCACACACCAACATCCCTGTGCACCCAGCCAAGTACGGCACTGGTTTTCCATAGGAGCCTGCTACCAGCTGACCTTGTCCATGCTCTGCCGAGCAGCTCACAAGTCCACCAGCTGCCCTGCCACGCAGCCCATGGCTACCACATGGCACATCTACTGCCACATGGTGCATCACACCCTTGTTTCACATGCAGCTCAACTTCGGCACCATTTCTCCACAGAGAGCCCTTGCATGCTCCCCACGCCGTGTCACACAGGGGGAGCACCAGTCTCAGCACCACTCCCCCTTGCTTCGCACAACACGCAAGCACACACATCACAACTAATCTTTCTAAATTCTCCTCAAGGCAACAGAACCACCCGTACTATTGCAAAGCCTGTTCCCTTAAATGCTTCCAAAAACCCACAATGTTTTTCAAAGATCCAATTTCACCCAGCCTTTCCCAAATGCCATCAGACAGTTTGCAAGCCTGGCAGCGAGGCAGCCACAGAGCCTGACAGCCCTTCACCTTCTATTTCCTACACGATCCGAAGGGTCCTCCTTTCTACCTTCTGCTACCCTCCCAGCTGTGGGCTAATGCAGTGTTGGGGGATATGGTGTAGGTGAGAACTCTGTAGAGTAGGGTTGATGGTTGGACTCGATGATCCCAAGGGTCTTTTCCCACCTGAATGATTCTATGATTCCAATGTGTTCTCCTGAAGCCCTACAGCTTAACACAAATAAAGCCCCACATAAAAAGGAATGTAACATCAGCCTTCGCATTCATTCCTTTCACGACTGCAAACCTGATGCTTTTTAACAAATAAACTACACAATGCTATCAGTGGTTTCATTTGCTATGAAGCATAAACAAAAGCAAACCTGACAAATGTGAGCATTTGAAACTGTCTCAGAAATATGGATATCTGAAATTCTGCCTCCTGAACCTTTAATACCCTGCAACTTATTAAGCACATGAGCAAATCTATAATATTTTTTGTGAAACACACTCTCTGTGTAAAATCCTTCCCAAACAATTGGCTAAATCAGACCTAGTGTGCAATAAACAGGAACATGACAGTACTGTAACTCATCTGAGATTAAGAAAAAAGTAAACAATATCAAAGACCTAAATTCTTTCATACTTTCACAGGAATTAGGAGCAAACAACTCATGCATGAATGAAAAGGTTTCCTATTATTTTGAGTTTTCTACTTACATAACAGCATGTACCGAGTAACAGGTTGGACAAGTCTTATCTGCAATGCAAGGACTAAATAGGAACAGAAGAGATTAACAACGTTTGCAGAAAAGATCTGTTCATATGTTGAAAAGCCTATTTTAAAATCTTTCCTGCAGTCTCTGCCAGACTACAATTATTCAAGAAGTATTTCCTGATTTTCCCATCTACATACACAAGCACCTGCTAATTTCCCTATGGTTTGTAATTGCTATTTGATTTTATTACGAGGCACGCATGCTCCATATCTGAGTATCTCTCCACACTGGAGTTTCACATTGCATTCAAATCATTAGCCTGATGTGTATGTAACAAAGCATCTCATTGTCGTTCAAGAGGGCTTGGCAAGCGTTCAGGCTGTGCAAGAGCAATAACCCATGGCAGGGTGCATTAGGCAGGTACCGATGCATGCCTAATGCACATTGCAAAGCGTATGCCACTCCAAAATAAACTCTGAAGTAGCTTATCTTTCCTTTTCCCTGCCTTTAAAAGAAACATTTATATGCAGTTCATTTTACACGAGCTATTACTTCTAGCAACTACAAAAAGCTTCTCCTTTAAGAGAATAATTTTTAAAAGCTACAAATACTTTTTCCCTTCAATTCTGAACACATTTATTCAAAATCTTTTTATTTTCAAGTTAAAAAAAAAAAATATAACTTTCCTTGCATCATCTGAACCTCTATTTGAAAAGTTCCCATCTTTCCCTCAGTACAGGAAGCTGGATGAGAAAG
Organism: Tringa solitaria; assembly: GCA_026413425.1. Taxonomy (NCBI): domain Eukaryota; kingdom Metazoa; phylum Chordata; class Aves; order Charadriiformes; family Scolopacidae; genus Tringa; species Tringa solitaria. The sequence continues at coordinate 18,656,354 of JAOXJM010000033.1, forward strand.
AGCAAACGGCTTTGCTTTACCATGGTTAGCATCACCTGCACACAGGCAGTGGGAACATCACACCCTGGCTCACAAAGCAACAGCCAGTCCCAGTTCCCACAGGACAGCAGTATGGGTTTGGCAGCACCGAGACCCACTGCAAACACTGGAAATCTCTCCAACGTGCCCGGTGCAAGCATGGCACGCCGTCTGTGTGCACCAGAGAGAGCCCAACAGGCCCAGGGGATGTCCCAAACATGCAACCGAAGGCTTGAGTGACAGAGGGGCTTCTGCCAGCAGGTGAAGTCAGGCATCCTCATCCTTAGGGGGAAACCATGCAGTAGATTGTGGGAAAGGGGAATGCTGGTGGGAATTAGCAAGGCCACTTCCAAAACACTTACCTTGCCTCCCTGAGCAGCACATGCTCTTGGAGCACGCATTCCCTGATAACTGTGCTCTGTTCCGGGGAGCACACAGCTGTACACCAAGCCAACTGCCAGCTCAATAACAAGCTAATCTCTTTTCACCTGCCACTGCCTAACCCAGGTAAAATACCCAACAGACAGACACAGCTTCTGTAAGGACCAATGTGACTTGAAAGACTTGCAGCAATACCAAAAAAAATGATAATGTCAATATGCCTTTGAGCACATCTCCTCTACTGCTTAAAAACATAGGTATTTTTTGTGCACCACGTAACACAGCAAAAGCCATGATTTTCACAGGGAGGCAGAGGGACAATGCATTTTCTAGCTGAAATGGCAAACTACTACATACCAGGAGTTATCTGCCAATAATTGGGCAATGTGCTGATTAATAGTTTTTCTGGGTTGCCTAAGGACAGTGCATGCATGAGTATCTTGCTACTATTAATTAATTGCTCTTTGTGCATTTTATCCTAGTGGAATTTATGTGTGTCACACAGTGAATACCCTGAATCAGGCAATTTCTACCTCCAAAAGCACTTACTATTATCAGTTTATTTGCCTTGCTTAGCCTTATGCTCAGGTTGGCAATAAATCACCATTCTTAGCAGCTGAAGTGTTTAAAGTCTTTCATTCAATATTCCTTCCTCCCCACTGTCCTCCCCTGCAAGTACAGTAATCATGTGCTGAGCAGTCATTTATAGCACTGCAATTAAGAGATTATTCCATTAGTCTTTGCATTTCTATCCAGTTTTATATTTCCATTAAAATCACTTTGTTAAACAACTGAGCAACAAACGTAAGCCAAGTGCAAGAGCCTCACCAGCAGCTGGGACCGGCCAGAGCCCCTGTGAAGCAGCCCAGGGAGGGCAAGGAGCACTCTACCACCCTTGAAGGAAGTCACAGACAATAATGGTGGTGATTGCATGCCAAGCATGCAACCATGGCTGAAGAATGTCATCAAGGTGCTGCAGGAATATGCAAAAGGAGTTTCAGCAGGCATATGCAGTATTTTTGTCCACTCAGCAGTGACTCAGGACATCTTCCAGGGATACATCACCTTCTCTGATAAAACCCACCAAAGCCTCTGCCCTTACGAGTATTTCCCTGGTAACGACCAACAGCCTCTTCAAGTCCCTGTCCTCAGTGCCACACCAGTGACAGACGGTTTGGAAGAAGGAATCAGCACCGCCTCTCCCTGCGGTTCCTCATCCCCTGCCGTCCCACACACGTTCCCAATGACACCTAGTCATCACCCTGAGCACCATGCAAGAGGTACGCGTTTTGCTCTCTGAGGGACCAAGCCCTACTGTAACCATCGCCTCAAACTTCTGAAGAAGATTCATAAATTCTTCCGTGTAGGCTGCTGTGTTTTCCCTCACCTCCTGATTCTGTCTAGAGCTACAGGCATTGCCAACTACGGTAAGACTCTGGAACAACCTGCTTCCAACCAGGCAGCTTCCTGTGTCATCTCAAGGATGCACGTACTCAAGATTGCTTCATCTCTCTGTAGTCTCTCACTGTCCTAGAGATTCATTAATGAAGCATCCACAAACACAATGAATAACAAGTCCAACACCAGCTAACACCCAAGTAACATCCAGCCAAGTCATTTGTAGAAAGCTAGGTATTTTCGAGAAAACACAAGCTGATCACAGAGATTTGGAATAACTTAGGATAACTAAATGTCCCTAAAATCTCAGCATACACTTTCAAATATGTTCTGTATCTTTTTTGTCTTACTCAATTGCCTTGTATTTACCAAACATGCAACCACAAAAGAGCAGACATTTTGCACAACAAACTTGTTATGCATAAGTATGTCTGGAAGCCACTTGAAAAATGGGAGGAAGGAAAGAACAGAGAGAGACACTATTTCTGTATTTTCCTATTCCACCTGAAACTTTCCTTTATCCATCCTCAGAACAACTCTTACAATCCTTCCTGGCTAAGCATATTATGACTTAGCCCCACATTTTTTCCACTTAACACAGCCTTGCTTAGAAATATGCAATACACACACCAGAGAAAGAACAAAGGAAATTGTAAGGCTAATATCCCTCCCCTCTCCCACATCTCCTTTTCTCTCTGTCACCCACACATGTAGAAGTCATTCCTCAGTTTCAAGCTGAGAATCAGGAACCCATTTTGAACACCTGCTTATACAAAAACCATCCTCAATGTAAAAGTTCCAAGTCAAGAAATCATTTTGCTCAAGCACAGCTCTTTAACAGGTTTCTTTCTTGAATTGGACTTGAAAGCTTAAAACCAAAGGAAACTAGAAAAACAGATACTGGTCTAAATTCCTCTATTCACCAAAGTAGTTTACTGCTTTGTAATACACAGTTTAAGCCTCTCAAGATGTGGAAGGAATACATCAGCTAAGCGTACATGCTGAAGACCATAATTTGGCCCCAAATTATGACTGACACAGAAGAACCCAGAGGACCCCATGAGATTCAGAGCAGCAGCTGTAACAACACTTTGCATGTACACCCTGCTGAGCCCTGTCACATCACCTCTTGCTGCTGCCTCAGCTTCCAGCTCACCCTGGGCAGGCTGAACTCACACAAATCATTTCAATCCTCCTCTGGTTTCCTACTTTCCATCGAGACTTTGCTGAGCATCAGCAGGATCCCAGATCTTTTCTGGTCAGTGCCTGCACCTCACTTGCACCCCAAATTACTTGCACTTGCTCACCAAAGGGACAGAGAAGAGGAAGGGGTGAAAGAAGAGTTCAAGGACTTTCTAAGAAAACTGCATGACTTAATTAAAGACCTTTTAAATGCATCATATTAACCCCAGTGACTACTACTGGTTTTTCAACCCCCACACTCTAGTTCCTGTGTGTTCAGGGACTTCTCTAGGGGAAAGAAAGAAATATTGAACAAACAAAACCACATCATTATTTGCTCGCCGATTACTGCACATAAACAGTCTTTAAAGTTGCTACAGTCAAGTAAACATAGCTTATATCAATATCATCTGTACATTTCTGTCATTAGGCTGAGAGGGAGGATGATGGCCCATTTTCAAGGAAGCAATTTTTTTTAAAAAGGAAACCTTTAACTTGATATTTGGTCAATGAAAAAAGGAACAGGGAAGTAAAGAAGCCATTTTCCCCACTATTTCCCCTGTCCATAAGCTGCATACTTTTTCATCTCTCTATGCATGACACCCCTTGCCCACTAAATTAACAGCTAGAAAGCAAGAGACTGTAGGAAAAAAATGAAAGGATGGCTAATATGGAAATCCACCTAAGGAAAAGCAAAAGATGGGGCTGGGACACAGAAAGAGTTTTTTTTCACAAAGCCTTATTTTATGCAGCATTTCTCTCAGACATTTTAGAGGGGGAATATTTTTAAACGTGACATTTGAATCTTCCTTTCGCTATATCTGAAAAAAAAAAAAAAAAAAAAAAAAAAAAATTTTCCGCCCCCACTCCACTGTCAAATCAGTGCACAAATGACTACTGCCAAATCATAAAGCTACAGGAACTGGCACTCTTAAGGGAGCTGAGTGGAAATGGTAGTGAATGCAAGAGCCTTGACTGAGAGACCATGTGCTCCATCCACAACTCTCTCTAATTAAGTACAGCACAGATACAAAGCCCTGTATTTGGCCACAAAATGACACAAGGTTCAGCCCAAAGGACAGGGATGTCAACTAAACGTTCATTAGATTTAAAAATTAACCCTTAAAAAAAACCTTAAAATTAAAAGCATTACCGCATATGGATTTGGGAGAGGGGGAAAGGAGGGAGTTCTTTGTTTTGGTGTGTTTCGTTTTTTTTTTAAATAGCACAGTTCCTAAGTTTTCATGATAAATTCTCTCACAAGTTGTTCAAATAGCAAAACAACATCAACACACACCAATATTGCTGCCAAAACTGAACATGAGAAGCTTCTGGTTGCAATTATGAGATTATGTTATAATCACAAACTGTTTTCATTTATTTAAGAATTACAGAAAGCAGGTTTTGGCTGTGAAATGCAGTGTGAGGCTGTGTCAGCTGTCTACTTTGTAAGAGAAAGGAACAGCAATAGGCTCCCTGCACATAAATTCAGTCTGTCCCTCCAAAGACCTGTGAAAAAGGGATATGTAATCAGACCAACCAATCTACTGTAGGTCAGTTTGTCCTGTTTACTTAACTGACTCAGAAAGAAAAAACATTTTCCAAATCATTGAGAACCAGACCGATTCACATATTTACGTAATAGAAGAACCAGCTTGGGAGCCAAGTTTTAATGCTGTAATTGCTGCAGACTGACAATTTTATCCATCCGCTTTAATCTGCTGTCATTCTACTTGTGTAAAGTTGCACTGTGCACACACCGCAGCACCGCGCAATGGTACTACCCTATGCTTAGCTACATGTTAAGGTAGGCACAGAAATTCCAGTTTGGGGCTGCTTGGAACCAAGGTTGAGGTCACCCCATCTACCCACCAAGAGTTTGAAACTGGTCTGGAAGGACGAGGGAACAACATCAACAAAAATTTAAGGACATTTTCAGAAGGAAAGCCTAGCCTTTGCTAAAAAAAAAAAAAAAAAAAAAAAAAAAAAAGTTAAAATTTTTTCCCAAGTTAAATTATTACACCCCAACAGGCCAGGCTGCCTTGTAGGCACAATTCCATGTATCGTCATAGAAAGTCTTTGGTAAGAAATTAGTTTCCGGTGTGGTTTATTCTTGCACAAAAGGCTGCAGTCTGTAGATAAAACATATACGCAACCAAACCTTAAGCACACCTTTATACGCAAAAATACTCTTTTTTGTGAGAGATCAATTTAAGCTAGTAACTTTCCTTTCAGCTGCTGTTATCAATGGTCCCCTAGTAAGCTACAAAACTGCTCAATACAAACACTGGTAGCCTGCTAAGAAAGTCTAGAAAGTAAAGCTTTTTTCCCCACAAATGAAACTTGCTAAGTGATATGCTAAAAATAAGGGTTTTTTCCATAGCTAACTTATGGTAAAAACACGGTAACATCTGTTCCAGGTAGATGGTATATCTTTACAGCATTAATAATGTCATTAATGTTCTCTTTCAGCTTTCTTACCTGCTGCTTCTTCATTGCATTGCGTTATCTAACTTAGAACTCAGGATTTTCCCAGCAGGGAAGAATTTCTGCCACCATAGATAACATCATTTTTATCCCAATAGCTTGATGGCATTAAAAATTCCCTGTACCTAGAAGAACAAAAGCAATAAAGATATCTCTTTGCCAGCATATGCTTTTAACCGAAAAGGCTGGGACTACTGGTACCATTTTTGTTGTAATTAAATAGAGAACTGCAAGGGAAAGCTTTGTGACACTTAATTCACTAAATGACAAAAAGTCTATTTTCAAAGGTGAAACACTGTGTTACTGAATTTTTCCAAGTTAGCCAACTTAGGAAGTTTTGGGTTTTTTTGTCTATTATTTTTAATGTCTCAGTGTATGAGTCAACTGCTTTTCATGCAAAATGCAATGGAAAAAATTCCCTGTCTGTGAATGACACATCTCACTACAAATTAGACTTTCTGATGGAACAGAACACAATTCTACCTATTTTTCTGTCTCACTCCAATTTGGGCAGTTACACAGAATTTTCTAAGCTCTAGACTAGTAGTTTTTTTAATCGTGCAGTCCATTACACAGAACCAGGCATTTCCTCTTAGGTGTGTCACAAACACTAGGTAACCAAAGAAAGCCTATTGTTAGGTTGCTGAAGTCAACCAAATGTAAAATGGATAGGGGTTTGCAAAGAGATAAAGATGGTTAACAGTGTTCCAAAAGCCCAGCAAAGTGATCAGGTTCCCTTTAAATATTAAGAGACTCATTCATCTTGTTTCCAGAATGAAAATTATAGAATATTACGTGTTAAATCAGAAAACCAAAATCAAATCCAAAATTTCATATATTTAAATATTTCTGAGACACAGAGCACTGAAACAAGTTGAAAATCATAAGCTTTCAAAAATTACTGTGCGTAAAACATACTCATAGGCACAGGAAAAAACACAAAGGCTTCCGAATTGATATTCTTAAAGCTTTAAAACTAGACAGCTATTCGTGAAGGGAGAAGCACTGCTTTGAGAACTACCATGAGTTTCCCAGCAGCCTGCACAAGGCACAGCCCTGGGGAACACATCCTACAGCAAAGTTCCCTCTCCAGACTGGGATGTACCTCACATCTGGGCATCCCTCACCTAGGATTGCAGCACAGACTGAGAATTAAATACAAACCAGGCTGTGACAAAGAGTGGGCTTGGCTTTCCGGTAGCAAATACTAAAGAAAGGCACAGGTGAGAAAGTGGCAAACAAAGCAACCACAGCAGAGGTGACGGCAGGCCCCGAAACAAATAAGGGCAACAAGTTTTATTTCTTGTGTGCTAACTCGGGCAGAAATCAGTCTAGCACAGGAATCACAAGAGACAACACAATACTAAGTATCATTGCATTATTTCTAGTGACTGCTTTCTGTTATCCCCATTTCCCTCCCAAAACAAGTACCAGAACCAAATGCAATGACCTCACTCACACACTGAAGACACAACGCAATGGCCTAAAATAAGAAAGAACAGCTGTACAAATTATTTTGCCAAAGGACACCTAGCGGGAGCAGAGAAGTAACTGCATTCCCCAAGTCAGACTCTACTGCACTAGTAATAGAAAAAAATAGTTTCTCCAAAAGAGGCACATACTATGAACCCAGTGATTTATGCATGAGGCATCTTAGTTTTTCTATCTACATAAGCCATAGGAGTTTTAGTGCTTTTTTTTCATTTATATAGATATAAAATTTTAGAAGTTACTTTAAAAACAACATTAAAAGGTGAGTGTAACATTTCAGTAAAGCTGAAGAGAGACTGGACTGCAGGAAACATCATGGTCCACTGGACAGAGAAGGGTGTTTTCCTTCACCCATCAAGAGTTAACTGCTGGACAAAGCAGAACATCCCACCACATGGGATCTGCAGGGTCTCAGCACAGAAGAGAGACACGGTGATCCCAAAGACCTCTTTAGCCAACACAGCTTACAGCCACCATCGCATATGCCAGAAAAAGGAGCCTTATTCACAAGTATCATAGAATTTACACTAAGCTTTGGCCAACACAGTTATCTCACCTCTGCAGTATTCTTGTTGCCTGCACTTTTAGCTATGCCACCAAAACTTTTTAGAGTAAACAAAGCCTCGAAGCTGTAGTGACAGACAGACAGACTTTGTTTACTGTGAAAAGTTTCAGTGGCGTAGCTAAAGGAGTCTTTAAAAAAAAAAAAAAAGCAAGCCTCCCTGCTCCACAGCAGAGCTAGCCCATGCTATCTTTCTGTTGGCACATGTTATTTCAGCAAAGGTATGAAGAAATCGGTCTGTAGAGCGACAATCTGTTCTCGGCAGAACCACAGGCTTACTGGCACCAAGAAAACAACTTTTACTAGAACAGCTTGTTCTGCTGAGGGCTGTGGGGACAAGGAAAAAGAGTGAAGCGTTTCATCAAAGTGCTTCCAAACTGCCAGCATATTCCCTGTCTACAAATTAGGATGATTTTTCCAAAACAGCCTACTGGGGGGGAGAGGATTCTTGGGAAACAGCTGCAGACCGAGTTATGAGGGAAAGCTTCTACGCTGCGCTTACCAAGACAATGTATTTTTAAGCACAGTCTAACAAACTGCAGAAGCACAAGAATACTGAAAGAAATTTCTTACTGTATGTCTGCAGCTCTCCAAAGATGTAAATATCCCTTCACTGCTATAAATTTTAATCGTTCCTTTCAATTTCAGATGCTAGCAGGTACCCGTATTTTGAACTATAATGCCCATAGCTCAGCCCACAGAAGAGGCACACGCACTCATGCTCTCACACACACACAACCCCCAGCTGCTGAACACCCCTGTGCCAGGAAGGTGCTGCTCATACATTGGTGGATACATCATTTGATGCTTATAGATTGCACAGTATACGGTATTCTAAGCAAAATATATAGAGAATGAAAATACTACCATATAGAATAAAAATACTACCATATGCTTGTGAGTCTGCTCTTTTGTGGTTTTGTTTGGTTTGTTTGTTGTTTTTTTTTTTTTAAAAGGGCTTCCACTGTACCCTTCCTGCTTAGGTTAAACATTAACAATTTGCCTGCTGAACTTTCTCAGAAAATCAAAGCAGGGATACTATTTTCTTTTAACCCGATGAGTAGCAGTGCATAAAACTAACAGAAAACTTTAGGTTGCTGGTACAATAAACACACAGTACAACTCAAAAAGGACAACCCTACAAACTGGACAATACCTAAGCCTAAACTAACCACAACACAAGCATCTTCATGAAGCATATGGTACCTGCGACAGAGGTTGCCTATTCAAACTTGCTTAGACAACAGTGAAACCAGCAGAGCACCTTCTCAAATGCAGTTTTCTGCCCACACCCCTGCTCTTTCTCCCTGCCTGCCACCTCTCCCTTCCCCTGCAAGAATAAGGTAGCAAAAGAAATGCACTTTTTTTTTTATAACCTGTGAAGTAGCATAAAATGACCAACACTTTCTGCACCTCAGCAGTGCACCAGAGAGCAGGGGATAGCTCTGCACAAAGCAGCCATCACAGCGGGCAGGAAGGGCTCTGCCTCCCACGGCCACTGGACCCCATACAGACCTGGAGCGCAGATCCTCTTCCCTGAATTGCCCGTGAACATGCAGCTGTGGAAAACCTGTTCGTAGCCCATGCAGTGGCTCTGGTCTGCTCCCCATAGAAGCATTCCGCTGGAGCGACGCAGCTCTAGATTAATCCACCGATGGTAACACTGCATTTTGGAGCTGTATCTGCCCCAGCCAGTTGCTCCACCCCAGCCAGTGCTATGTGTGTCTTCTTGTTTTTATCATGGAGACAGATGAACTGCAGCAGCCAAAACTCCAAAACGTAACTCAGCCAGTAATTTTTTCACTATAACATACCACAAGGAAAAATATCTCCATGTTGCGTTCAAGTCTGAACGGGATGAGTACC
>JAOXJM010000033.1:18717105-18738969 GCA_026413425.1 Tringa solitaria
TCGTAGGACTTGTTCTCCAGACCCCTCACCAGCTTGGTGGCTCTCCTCTGGACACCCTCCAGCACTTCAATGTCCTTCTTGTGGTGAGGGGTCCAGAACTGAACCCAGCCCTCGAGGTGAGGCCTCACCAGTGCCAGTCCAGAGGCACCATCACTGCCCTACTCCTGCTAAGAAACATCTTATAAGTCCCTTTGCTACCCTTATCTTATAGGATAATTAGACTTTAGGCTTGTTTCTTTTTTAACTGGAAGAGCTGTCATTACATGTGAGGCTGTTTGCGTAGCTAGCAGAATATCTATGCCACAGCATGAAGGATGGACAGGCTACTGCTACTAAGTTATCAGATTCCCACGTCAATAGTGTTTCTGCAATTCAGTCGTACTTAGACCAGCAGCAGATCTAAACCAGGATTCTACCTGCTCTTTGTATTAATAAGACCCAGTTAAAGAGACCTGTATCTGTCTACTACAGTAGTTCCCTGCTGCTGTATCTTATGGAATCTATTTATCTTCAGTTGCAAAGGCCACATCCTACCCACAAGAAACTGGAAGTAACAGAGCTCCAATTAAATTCTTCAGCTGAGGTGCTGGCACAGCCACTGCTAATGTAATGACCAATGACAATAACCCAATGACCTTGAAGAGCAGCAAAATAGCTGAAATAATTATAATTTTGGAAGGTTTTCTAGAAGAAACCTCTACAGAAACAGCTGAACTTTTGGAGCATATATACATAGTATGACACCACAAAGGAAGTACAAATCCTGCTCCACACTAGGTTTCAGTTAAAAACAACCAGAGCTGAAGAGATGGAACAAAGGAAAAGAAAGGTATACAGACAGAAGCAGGTACTGAAAAAAAGTTTTTCTAAAAGAGATAAAGGAGATTGGCAGATTGTTTGGTTTGGAGAAATCTCAACGCATTTGCAAGGTGTGCAATCTGCAATCAATGAAACATTTCAGCATTTCAACATGACTGTAGCTCTATGACCAGATACCTAAACATGAATTCCACAATGGGATTCATTTTTCCAGATTATTTAAAGCAAAATCCAGATTTATGAAACCAGAACCTAACTTATTAAATTGCATCTGAAGTTCACTGGAATCAGCAACCATTTGTCTGTGTTTTACTTGGGAAAATTTCATGTCACACATCAATTCAATGCCAACTCTTCTTCTTGCCAAATCAATTGCTTCCTTGGCACCTTGTTTCAAGAAGCATTTTGCTGCTAATGCTATGCTTTTTTAATGGCTCATGTTACCTGGCAGGCGATCTTTTGATGCAGCCTTCTTGAGACGTAGAAGACTCTGAGCCTCTGAAGTTGCATTATTATGATTTAAAAGATTCTGGGCTTCCTCATCTACAACATCCAACAGATACTGGACAACTTCATTGTGATCATCCTCATCATAATACTCATCATCTGGAACTTCTGTTTCTAAAGAGAAATAGTATAAAATGACAACTTTTCCCAATATAGGATGTTTTAGGGGAAAAAAATTTAAGGGGCAGACACCATGGCATTATTTCTAGCTGTTACCATGGCTTTTCTTCATTTCTCGCTAGCACAGAATTAAATTTCCATAAAACCACTTCCAATGTTAACAAACTCCTCTAAAGCAGAGTATGCTATTTGCAGATTATCTTCTAAAATTGACTATCCACCTAACATTGACTTATTTCAGCCTATTCAACAATGCCTTGATTCTCTTGTACTTGGACACTGAAGTCTAATGCTGTCCCCCATCTCACCCCCTCTTACCTGATTTGTCACTGTGTTTAGAAAATTCTGACATATGATTGGGAAAGCCAAGGGAAGGTGCATCTCCAGATCCTGAGAGATTCATTAGTCCTTCTGTGTGATGGATACTGTTTTCTGTATTTGCCTGAGAAGATCCTAGGATGCTATTGCCATTTACCTAAGAAAGCGAAGAACAGTACAAATTAACTATTAAAGAGCCTGGCAGTTTGTTGAAGCAGCAAGCAACCCTTAAAAAGTCCACTGCTCTACTTAGCAACAAATAAAGACCCCTATTCATACCATATTCTCATCTGAGATAGCTGGGTGATGGGTGGGCAGCTTTTAGGTATGTTAGAAGTTCCAAATGAAGAGAGCAAATAAAGAAAGACTTAAAGCAACTAAGAACACAAGGTGATGAAGAAGCAACTACTACCACAGAACATATAGTATTTAACACTATTATAACTTTATAAAACATATGCAGGCTTCAATACTTTTTGGTTCCATAACACACCATTTCTCAGAAAACAGAAAGGTAGGAAAAAAGAAAGAAAATCATCTAGTAAATGTAACATGCAAGCATCTACAGAAACTGAAGAAAATGGAGTTTTCTGGGTCACAGCCTTGCATCCTTCTCATTAGACCATTCGTCTTTTGATAAAGCAGTCCCAAAAAAAAGAGAAGATGAATTAAAAAAACCTACATATTTATTATGATGACTGCTTATTCACATGAAGTAGCAATAGTGGGTTTGCATACTTTAACGGATTATTTTTTTATTTAAAAAAAAGCGTGTAAAGTAGATTCTTTTCTATGGTTAATGATAATAGGCACAATAGAGGAATATTTACCTTGGGCCCGCAAACATCAGTTTTATTTTCTGTTTTGTCACAGGGGTCATCACAGGAACAGCCTAAACAAAAATAGGAAAAATCCAACAAATTCACAGCAACCTTTTCACAGAAATTAAATTAGCCTTCATCAATCATTTTTATAAAAGAAACAAGGTATTTAATATTATGTTATACAATGAGTAACATTTTTGCCTTCCTGGTTAATGGGAATTACCAAACCCACATCTGATGGACTACTTTATAATGGCTTTTTCAATGTTAGCATTGAAAATAGCATCATAAAGCATGAACATTAACCCAAGTAACAAACTCTAACAAAGAGAAATGTGGCTAAATAGCTCAACAACATACACATGCTTTTGGGAAACAGGGCATGATTCCCTTTCCCTCAACATGAAAAAAATACAACCCTGCAATCACTTGGCACTAACTTTTTTTTTTTTTTTTAAACGTCATCTGACATTTTAGTCTTTGTTCTAAGGTACCTTTCCCTTCTTGGTAAAGAAGTACTAGTATAATAAATGAGACAAAGTGGAACCAGTAGTTCTGCTATATACCAAGCTACTAGTGAAGTTCTGGATTTTCACACACATTATGTTTTTACAAATGAGGAAACTCGTAGGTAAAATAACTGAAGGCTGAGAGTAACCGTATATCTTGTCATGACCTATGCATGACAAGTCATCTACAGCAAGGGAATTTTAAGTGAGGTCTTCCAAGATTTGGTTACAGGGCTTGTTCCTAATGAATATCTGACTAAGCTTTTTGCAACAAAACGTGTAGCATACTTGGAAAATATGTAAGCAACACTAAATTGTAGGAGTCATGACAATTTCATAAGGCAAGATCAATACTCAAAGTTATTTAGATACATTAAAGGAAGCGTGAAAAACTAGACTACAATAAACCAAGACAAATGCAAAGTGGCACATTTCAAAGAAAAAGCAAATGTTTAACCTAAGTAACCACATAAACAGTTGCTCTACATAAAAGCAAATGCAGGTGGAAGACAATCCTGAGACTAAGTGAGTAAGCAAGGAACCATTCAGCGAGAGGAAGTTAATCTCACTCAGGGTGTATTAACAGGAATGGTATCTACATAACCCTGGAAATAATTCTTCCTGTCTATCGGCCCTGGTGAGACTCAGCCAGTGCCGTGTGTGTGACCAAAGTACCACATGTGAGAGGAAAACAGTGAGATGTAAACAAACTGTAAGCGAGCAATAAAATCAATTTGGGCTCCTTTGGTCTTGAAAAAGAGAAGTCTAAGAGGAGACCTGAAGTCCTTTCTAATGTAACAAATTGGCATTTTTATGCCTGGTCAGAGGAAACAACAACATAATTACTATTATTAAAAACAATTAATAATCAAATGATTATTTTTTTCTTTTACTCCTTGAAAGACACAGGGTTGATATTAGAGAGAATTTATAAACTACAAGAGAAATGGACTATAAAGAGGCTATTGCTTAATCTCTTTTCATGGAGCTCTTAAAAGAAAGATCAAGCAAACACCTGTTGGAGCTAATCTCAGTAAGCAGAGTTCTAGTGCCACCAGGCAAGGATGGGATCTTAAGGCCCATATCGGTTCCTTCATTTTTATAAACATGTGCATTTCACTTGCAGTAAGTAAAACCTTACCATTAGCTTTCCTTGGCCATGTGCTATCGGGGCTTTTGGATTTTGGAAACACTGCATGACCATCTCTATGAAAAGAAACATTTACAGAAATTTTTATTTAAAAAAAGTCATGGTAATCATCAGGTATTGATGTAAATATGTACTATTAGTAAAACTGCTCATCAGGCTTTCTAGTACAACAGTTTTAGAATACTTAAAATATTCAATGAGAGAGATTAAGCACTGGTAGCTCAGTTAGGTCCTACTTCAGGGTGCACCAAAGAGCTTGTTAGAGCTGGACTTTCCTTCTAGATTCTGACAAAAAGGTAAGACCTTGCAGCCTCAGGATTTTGCAACTTCTTCCCATTCTGGGATAAAACAGAGTGGGAAGAAGAAAGGGAGAGAGGAAGCAAAGAATGACAGGCAGGGCTGGAAGACTTCAAAAAGTAAGTAAACGTTTCAGTCCCAGGCAAATATTGAAACAGAGTAATCTGGAGAGCTTTTTAGACTGCTGTGTTGCCACAAAAGAAGCAGGAGGGATCAATGAAAATGCAGTGGAGCGCTAGGAACTGTGCTATAACGTTTTGATATTCACCAGTGTGCTGGGACATCCATGTGACAGTAGAACTATTTAAGCATGAAACAACATTTTATCATCTTGTTATTATTACAGAACACTCAGTAGCAATTTTGAGAAAAAAAGAGTAATGGTATTCAAATAACCTGTGTCACATTTTGAATATTTGCACTTCATAGCTGGACATAGCCTTGTCTTCCCAACAAACACAAAGCACAGCAAGTACCAAGTACCCTTCTGCTCCACTGAAGCACAAAAGCTGTGTATATACAGACCCTTTTTGTGGCATCAGTCCTCAATAACACGCTAGCTAGTCCCGCTCTGGTGAATTAGTTGTCATACCAGAAACACATTTTACCTTTATATTCATACAATCATGCAAGAAAAACACAAAGTACAGGGAAGCATTCGCTTCCAAAATATACCTGGTCACTTTGAGCACCACTTTTGGAAGGTATGTTTCCAGCATTCTTTTGGCTTCTCTCAGAGTCATTCCTTGTGTGCTTACTCCATTAATATAATGGATAATATCTAGTGCACGGAGACTCTCCTCTCTGGCAGCAACTGATCTGGGGAGAATGTCACTAATATACACAACTTGGTAAAGGCTGTCATGGCCTCCTGATAACAACAAACCTTCGCAGGAAAAAGGGAAAGGAAAAAAAAATCAAGTTCTTTCTTTGTAACTGAAGGGAAAAATTTTGTTTTAGAGCAAAAAGTAGTCTACTTCTGTGTTACCTAGCTCCTCCTTATGGCACGTTAGTGTAATATCAGGCAGTAAATGAGGCAACACTGGCATCTTGGGTAACTCCAAAACACGTCCTAGCACTAATTTGACAGTCTTTGGGGCAGCACGGAGAAAGTTTACTGCTTCAGTATGACTCATGTTAGTGACATCAACGTCATTAACCTGCAAAAACAAAAGCAGGATGTCCTTGTTAGGTTTCAAGTAAAACAGTTAGCACTATTGGACAAACATTTATGACTGTTCCTACATTTGATACTAAAGGAAAAAACAACAGATGCTTTACTGCAGTTCATCATACTTACCCAAGGAGACAGAACATATAAAAGCAACTGAACTTTTACAAGTGAAGACACAAGTTTACAGTCCAAACATCAAAATATTAAACAATCTGAAGTATGTTATTTTACTGCTCCTATTAAAAAATTTAGATACGATTGCATAGACTAACACCTCAAAGTCTGACTCAACCTAATTTAATTTGACTTGTATTTGCCTAACTTTATCAAGGTTGAATAGCATTCAGCAGTGCTTCAGTGTCCTGATCTAGCAACGACTCACACAGGTGCTCTGTGCAATGCACTTTGTCACTATTGCTCACAGTCCCTGCAAGCCTAAATGCAAGTTTTTTGTCCATCACAAACTAATACCATAAGGGACAGGATGCCATTCAGAGGGATATGGACAAACTTGAGAAGGTGGCCCACATGAACCTCATGAGGTTCAAACAAGGCCAAGTACAGGGTCCTCCGCATAGGTCGGGGCAACCCTCGGTATCAATACAGGCTGGGGGACAAAGAGATTAAGAGTACTCTGCCGAGGAGGACTTGAGGGTATTTGGTGGATGAAAAGCTGGACATGAGATGGCAATGTGCACTGGCAGCCCAGAAGGCCAACCATATCCTAGGCTTGCATCAAAAGAAGTGTGGCCAGCAGGTCGAGTGAAGTGATTCTGCCCCTCTGCTCCTCTCTGGTGAGACCCCACCTGAAGTGCTGCAACCAGTCCCCAACATAAGCAGGACACGAGTCTGCTCAAATGGGTCCAGAGGAGGGCCACAAAAACCATCAGAGGGATGGAAGACCTCTCCTATGAGGACAGGCTGAGAGAGTCTGGGTTGTTTAGCCTGGAGAAGACAAGGCTCTGGAGAGGCCTTATTGCGGCCTTTCAATAGTTAAAGGGAGCTTCTAAGACAGGGAAAAACTTTTTAGTAGAGCCTGTTGTGGTAAGACAAGGGGCAATGGTTTAAAAAAGGGAAGATTTAGACTAGGTATAAGGGAGACATTTTTCACAATGAGGGTGGTCAAACACTGGAACATGTTGCCCAGAGAGGAAACATTCAGGGTCAGGTTGGACGGGGCTCTGAGTAACCTGATCTAGTTGAAGATGCCCCTGCTCATTGCAGGGGGGCTGGACTTTTAAAGGTCCCTTCCAACCCAAACTATTTTATGATTCTATGATGAACATCTGTACTACATGGTATGTACCTGGTAAACTCTTGTACAGCAACTCTCTTAAAATATTTATTTTCTAAAAATACGCCAGCCATAGATACATTTGACCAGCAACTCCTCCCCATACCTGAGCAACCACCTTATTTAATCAATGAATACTCTTCTCTTTAATCCATTTTTTGCCATCATGCATAGCTGTTGTACACATACTTAACTGTGGGACATACCTTAACTATCTGCAGCTTCTCACATGCTTTTATACTTATACTTCTTTTGTCTAAGTGCTATCAAATTATGCCTCTTGAAGGTGCATGCTTTTGTTCCTTAACCCCATTTACTTTGGCCCACAACAGAGTTCACTTTTTTTTTTTTTTTTTTTTTACTCAAAGTTGTGCTTTTCATGCAATCCCTGTATCTGAAAACATTAATTCTCTCACTTTTATCAGTCGGTCTCCAGGTCGTAGTCTCCCATCACTTTTGGCAGGATCCTGAACAATGTCATGAATGTAGCAGCCAACGTTATCACTACCTTTGGTCACTGTAAAACCCAGACTACCCTTGTTCGACTTTGTCATGGTGACTCGAAGCTCCACCTCCTAAAGAAAGAACATAGTACTTTACAGAACAGACACACAGAAACAATTTGAATGCTTTACTGAATTTAAGACAGTTAGACATAGACAACTGATTTACCTATTGGTTTAAGTGGAACACAAGCATGGACAGAACCAAGACATGTCTTAGCAGGCTCAGCTTAGCTGCTTAAAGTAAGCACCTCTAATGAATTCAGACGGACCACTGTTTTGCATAGAGTTAACCTTGGGCCAAAGGCCTATGATCTAAACAAAATTGCAAAGGCATATACCAAAACTGACACCTTACTTTACCCTCAACTAGCTGCCATATATAAAAAGTTTCTGTATTTTTCAAGTAAGACAACTCATCAGGAATTATTCAACTGAAGAAAGCAGGTGAAAGTATCTTCCTACAGTGAGATACAACACCATAACTGATTTTGGAACAGAACACATGGACATGTTTTGCCTATTTTAATTTGCATGAATTTTGATTTGAAAGATACAGGTCTGCCTGATTTGCATAGAAACTCACAGAGCACCAGGAAGGTTAGAGAAAAACTTCCGAAGAAGGGACTATGAAAAGCACAGCTTGCTGCTTCTCAAACTGAAATATGGGCTAGAATAGCTTCGTAACCTGAAAAACCCTCACAATTCAGACATATCAAAGCTCAATTTCTATTTTTTTCAATCCGTGACTAGATTATGTGAGGATACAGAAGCAGAAGTCCCTTCTGATACACAACATATTTCTGGAGTGGCAAGAAGCTACCCCAGAAGGGTCTCAAAAGCATGCTGCATTTTGCAGCAGAGCAGAAAGTCTTTGGGATTCATAGATACAAACGCAGCAAAGAACAGGGCCTCCTGATGTCTCTTCTGCCCTGATTTATCCCCTGATCTCTGAACAACCACACAGAAAACTAACAGGGCAGAAGCAAGATGTCTGCCACTTAAGCTTCCTCTGAGTGCATGGGTTTAGAGGTAGGTAAACATTTCATGGCAAGTTTTCCAGGCTGAAATGTCAAATGTGATATACATATACACACCTACCTATGTACACATGTGACTCCACAGTCACAAAGAGAAACAGATCAACTCCTCAACAGCCCTGACATAAAATGCTTGCAGACATTTGTATGAGCAGCTGCCATTCACTGGTTACAAATTGCACACGTGTGTGTGCCATGCATAACGCACACGCCCAAGTTATAACCCACACCCCAAGTATAACCTACAACTATCCCATTTGTAAATTAACACACCTAACTGCTATCCAGTCATTCTCAATGCCATAGCTAAAACAACTTCCAGGTGGCCACAACAGTAGGTACATTTATGCTACTGAAAGACAGAAATAGTAAATTACCGGCTCATATTCTTCAGCATTTTTTTCCAACTGGTTGAGCAATGAATCCATTCCTTCCAGGTGTGGAGTCAACTCAGAAGCAGGAGTAGCAAAACAGTCATTTATTAAAGCGGATGTGGTAACATCTGGAACAGTTCTACAGGTTGGGATCAATGGCAAATCCAATGGCAGATCACTGCAGACAAATAAGAAAAAAAAAAAAAAAAGGATCAGTTTGTACAATGTGGCTGTCACCCATAAATGAATATATGGGCCAATATCGACTTTATGCAGATCTAAAAAGCAAAATAAAAAAAAGTATTTCTATGAATAGGTTTAATAAATTACTTTTGTAAACACCATCTGCAATATTATGAGGATCGTTATAAACAGCATACCTGTCCTCAAGCTCTGACTTGCTAGGAGCCTCTTGATCAGAATATAAGATGGTGCGAACAGCCTCCTCCTGACCACTGTGTGCCTCACACTGACTGTGTGCCTGTGTCATAGCTTCATCTGAAGTTTGGTAGAGCGCAGAACTCCAGCCAAGGCCCACCTGTGCTGGTGAATCTATCACCTCCTCATCACCACTCCTGCTGCTGTCACTGTAGCTGTCTCTTCTAGAGTGAGATTTCAGCCTTTTCTTGCTCAGATCAGTAGTTTCATTTTCATCTGAGCTGTCACCTTGCTCTGCATTTGATGGACCAGAAACTTCTCTGCTGACATCTGGAAATACTTGTGGGGTTGAATGGATGGGAGTCTACAGAGAGCAAGAACATTAAGTCATCAAACTCCAGTTTTGTTGACAAAAAAAGTTGCAAAGACTGCATAAATTTACCCAAATCAATTAGTCAGTGGCTCCTTCCATTCAGGTGTTGCCTCAATTGTGCAAACACATCACAGCACAGTTTCACCAAGTTCACCACAACTTGGCCAAGACAAAGTGTGCAAAAACTTTGAAACGTATACTGCTAAAGAACTGCAAATTGATCTAATGAAAACAAATACACTTTTGGCTTTAGCCTTGTAGAGGCTTTAAGCCCTCAGATGCCTTTAAGCTACGCTCAGCAGCTGTCCAGGCCATTACTGTGAAATCCCTTCCAGCCAGAGCACACTGCTGACACTTACAGTGCAACTGCTCAAACTGCTCTCACGCAGGAGAGAAACAGGGAAGCTTTAAAGCAAAAATCTACACAACAGACTACAAAAAACTATGATAATTTACACCAAATGGAGACTGCTAAGCCAAATTATTAACTCCCATTAGAATGAAGACTAGTTTTGCCAATAACCACATATTCCCAAGCATGATGTTAGCTAGTGGACATACAAAGTTTAAAAGCTTCATTTATGCTCTTATAGCCAAATTCTTGTGTTCATGAACACATTGATCTGTGATAACATTATAAAAAAACCTGTCATTTGTTTATTGTTTTTTCTTCTTCTTTCAATATATGTGCTGTTTTATTAAAGTTATTCCATACAACAAAAGGGCTAATTACAGAAGTATTTATATTATTAGTTTGTTCAGCTGCTGTCTCTTATTCCAATTTTAACTTCACTAAAATTTGTATTTGTACATTTACGTTTCTGTCATCAGATTTGGATGTTTTTTTTATTGTTCGAAAATGATATTAAAATAACTTAAATTGAAGACTTGTTTCCATTAGTTTCATACTTTCCTGTATTATGGAAATACTTTTCAGGCAAATTAC
Source organism: Tringa solitaria (assembly GCA_026413425.1). NCBI lineage: Eukaryota > Metazoa > Chordata > Aves > Charadriiformes > Scolopacidae > Tringa > Tringa solitaria. Next base: position 18,727,732 of record JAOXJM010000033.1, read on the forward strand.
CCTCTACATTCCCTTTTGCTGAAACACATTTAATTTCCATTTCTTCCAAGTATTCCTAAAGTAGGATGCTATTCTTTAGGGATTCTGTTATTTCAATTTACTTATTGGAGCATTTTGAAAATATTCTTTGGGACACCTCTAATTTCCAGTAAGTAAATATGGCAATCTTTTCCCTGGTTTTACATGCATCAAAACCGGCCCAATTGGCCCAATTTCTATGTTAGATCAACTTCAAACCATTGGTCTGCAAAGAAACCCCCACCACAGAAACAGTGTAACAAGTCCATTTTCAATGTCTTAAGCCATAAAACCGAGGGGAAAAATTATTAAAGCCCTGCATTCTTTTCACATTTCCACAAAATGCTTAGTACAGTCTTGAGGGATTTACTGTAAGAATCACATTTCTGTGGGTATCCTCCCCATCTTTCCATCTGCATCTTGCATTTGACTAACCCACCCACCAGATCAAATAAATGAACCTGCAAATAGCAATTAAAAAAAAATAAAAATCATATGCCACACTCCTTACCAACAAAGAAGGATCGATGTCTGGTAGTATACCAGCTGGCGGCCGACAAAGCAGAAGAGAGACTTCTGGAGATGTTCCCCTCAGAGCAGAGATGACCTCCTATGGCCCCAGAATAATTCGTTATTAGATGAAGACCTCCCCCAAGACTTGCAGGACTACCACAACATGAGTTCCATTATTAAGATACAAACCTGCTGGGATAAACCCTTTAGTGATGCCCCGTTCACTTTCAGAATGACGTCCCCAATTTCTATCTGCCCACTTTCTGCGGCAGGCTGCCCAGGGAAGAGCTTTTTCACCCTCACAATAGTTGAGCCCAGCTGCTCTGGTGTAAGGTTATCTTCACGGCAGAAACTGAACCCAAGGCCTGAGCTATTTTTCATCAGCTTCACCTCAAACGTGTTGTCTGCAAAAGAGACAGTAACTTATTATTTCCTACAGCACTCTGGCCACTGGTATTCTTAACTCCAGACATGACAATGCTAGCTGACCCCCTCAGACAGTTCTTCCACTGTACTGAGCACAAGCATTATCTAAAAGATACCTCCAAGTTAAAGAGGACAAAAAGCTGATCATGACCTCAGTCTGCTGCTTTGCCCTGGCAACATCCACACTACACAAAAAGCAAAGGAGTCTGGGAAGTTCCCTGGGAAGTCCATTAAGGAGCCTGTTAAAGCACAGAGTGACACAATCTTTCTGGCCACTGATCAGACAGTGAGAGCAGTAACTGGAGTTCCTTGCAGGCAGGATAAATCCCATGCAAGAAGACCAAAGGTATCTGCAGTGGTTTCCCCACCTGGGTAGGCTTCTCTCCGCTTTCAGCAAGAGAAGCCAAAATATGCCGACCTCTAGATCTACACACATCTCCCTTCTCTCTTCATCCAGCTCTTGATGTCTTCTCTCCCCTAGGCAGGAACAGCAGAACCTACAGAAGCTCTCATTTCTATATGAGTATTTTAACCTCCCCTTGGCACTCCCCAGTAGCACCAGAGATAGTAGCACTCCTTTTACTCCAACCTCGCTACAGCCCTGGCCTGCAAGGCCGATGATATCAGGAAACAAGGAACAGTGAGACAGCAGTCAGTACTAACTAAACAAAGTTATCAAGTTGTGAAAGAAATTCTTACAAACGCAACAGCACAAAAAGGAAAAAATCTGCATTACATGTAGGGCCTCAGTATAGATTCCTGACAGATCTTTCTGCTCAATGTCTCTCTCTTCTACAGAAGATTTGAAGAAAAAAGTTATAAAAACTAAAGGATGCTTTGAAAGTTCAGACAATTGTCCTATGTGACCTGACCTGCAGTGACAAAGCCATAATCTTTGGCATTTGTCGTTCTTGTCTCTGGTTTCTCCTGTGGCTCACACTGCCCCACCTGATTTGGGGGCGTGCACTGTGGTGTTACTGGAGCATGAACACCGGCCACTGAAAGCTGACCTTTTTCCAACAGCAGATGTACCACCTAAAGAGATGAAACATTTTCCAGTTAACAGGCAGCAGTCATGGAGATAGCACAGTCTAGAGTACATGTTTCTTGCCAACTTGTCGGGGTCCTAAGTTCTACAGCAATGAACTTCATAGATACCTCCTTTCCCATATATTCTCCATTTGTTCCTTATTTTAAGTACTTTAAGTGACAAACTCCAAAATACAGTAACAGACTTGCAAGACACTTGCTAACACGGAGTAAGAAGGGGTTTTCTTTCAATAATAGATGGGCTGGGCAATTAACCAAGTGCTGAGCAATGGTATTGCATCACAATTTTGTATATTCTTTTACCATTATTATTATTTTATCTTCTGTTACCATTCTATTAAACTGTCTCTATTTCAAGCCATGAGCTTTTCCCCCTTTTTCTCCCTATCCTACCAGGGGGTTGAGGGGAGTGAGTTAACATCTACATGGTTCTAGTTGCCAACTAGGGTTAACCCATGACACCATAGCAGCTCTGAATGTGTACAGTCACTGGCTATTTTGAGGTGTGCATGTACTTCCACCTATGAAGCAGCTGCCATAAATAGCACTAGGAGGAGACACCACTGGTAGAATCAATCCAAAAAGGCCAAGGCTCAAGTAAAGCTACTGACACATCAGCATATATGGAGGCCCTTATTTTCTCAGTGGTTCAGATCTGGGACACTTCTGAAGCATGCTGCTACAGCTGTCTTCCAATCTGTGCACCTAGGCTTGCTTCCTACAAGGCCTGGGTACAAGGAGAAAGCAATTCCATGCAGACCTCTCACCCACACAGAGACACAGAACTTCATTGGGGTGGGCAGTGAGAGCCTTCGAGGCCCAGGAAGGCAAGGAATCTAGGAAAGCACACCCAAAGCAACTAATCTTAGCTCCCTTAACTTCTTTTCACCCATGAAAATCTGGTTTACTACAAAGGGGAGTAGAACCAGCAGCTGCTTACCTGCCCAGTGTTTCTCAGCGTTTCAACAGCTTGCTTATGGGTAGCACCTTCCAAACTAATCCCATTGACGGAGAGCACACGGTCACCTGTAAAATGATTTATTACTAATTTATGAAAAAGTAGGCAGAACATCTATAAATAACATGTATGATGCACAGAAACCTTCAAGTCTCAGCTAACACAGACAGTTATTGAAATAAATTCTCCTTCCCCTCCACGCTCTGAGTAAAGAAGAGAACTTTACAACTAAACTACACAGTTGGACTCAATGACCTTAAAGGTCTTTTCCAACCTAAAGGATTTTAGGATTCTGTGGAATAACCTCACATCAAAGCTAGTGTTAACCATCAAAATGACAGCCTGCCACAAAGCTCTGACTCTTTATTACAAACAAATCTTAGGCTACAGTAGGAATTCCCACTTCAGTAAAGAATGTGGCCTGGCTTACAGACAAGAAAAAAAATCCATAATCATTACAGTGATTTTCTGCATCGAGATGCCCAACATGCCAAGCAAGAAGGCCACAAATAATACAAAGCCCTCTCTCTCCACAGCTGAAACAGAGAAGTGTTCTTCATTAACACGGGTTGCATTAGAAAAAGAATTTAAAACCTGCAGCCCACTTCCTATTTTTCCACTGCACAGTCTCAGTCTTCTTCTGTTGGTTCTTCAGCTGTTCTACACCTGCAGAATTAGTTATCAAGCCAACATTTAAAATTACAACTGCAAATGCAGTACCCTGGAAAAAACAGCTCTTCTTCCCAGTGAAAAAGGTGCAATGAGAGGAGGCAAGCAGAGTTCCTACCTTCTAGACCACAGTGTATCATCAAGTCCACTACAAACAGTTATCTGCCCTTTTTTTCACATGAAGGGTCCCAACTGAAAGAACTGAAATATTACCTTTTTCTATTCTTCCATCCGTTTCAGCTGCTCCCTTCGGAATAATCGCTTTCACGTAAATACCACCATGCCTTATGCTAGTATTTACACCACCCTAAAGCAAAAATTCCATTTGTTAGTCTTTTTGCAGTTCGAATACTTAGTAATTAAACACAATGTCACACAAGGAAAACTGTACTCAGGAAGCACTGGGGCTACTGGCGTGTAAAAAGAACCGCCAAATTATCAAAACCAAAATGTTACACAAAGCATGCTTTCACAGCCATGCAATTTATTATGAACGAAATTGAGGTGGAAAGACTGTAAAAACACAAGGCATCACAATGCAAACGCGCCCAAAACAAGTAAGTGTCCTTCAGCAGAAACACGTCTGTGTTTCGCCGGACTTCGTACGCTTGCATGCAGGTCAGAGCTAAGAGATGTGCCAGGCAGAGCATGCCAAGGCAGAGATGCACATCCATGCAGTGTCCTGCTCCAACACACCCTCTCTGATGGAACAGGAAACTAAGGAGCGCTGCTTTCTCTCAGATCATACAAGGTTTTAGGTCTGAGCTGAAAAATTCTGCTCAAGCTCAAAACAGCACTATTTTTGGAGGGCCTTAGCCTTTCTGCTCATTGCAGGGGAGGCTGGACTAGATGATCTTAAAGGTTCCTTTCAACCTAAGACAGGTCTATGATTCTATATTTTAAGCAACTTTTCCTTTTTCAAGTCACCATGCAGTTGGGCAGAGATCCTTGAATATTAAAATATCAGAATGTATTTTTGAACACAATATAAGAACAGGAGCAGCAAAAAAATCTCAGTTGTAAATCATTCTCCTCTTCCCTGAAGTACCCCTCAGCAGTATGGCTGGTCCTAAACATAAACTACCTTCAAAATTTTGTATGTAGCCCAAAGAGAAATTAGTCCACTAGAAATACATTTTTGTCCCGCATTGCAAGACAGCAGTGTCTGCTTATTTGGATTTAAGTAGTTTTTTTTACTTTCTGCCTTTTATCCAGCAGAGGGGGAACAATGAACACAGTATATGTGTGTGCATGTGCTCAGACACTCTTAAGGAATACTACTGCTTCCAGTGCCTGCGATGCAATCAGGGAAGGTCTTACTTCTCTCCCTTGTAAATTCCCATTATTAGGTAACAAGGGACAAAGACCACCTTGGTTTGCACACTCACAAAAGCAGCATCTTGTGATAAGATTCTATTAGGACTTTGGGGCTCCACCATAAAAGAACAAAGATTACATGAAGGGCAGATGACAAGAAAAGGGATATAAAACAGTATTACTTTTCAGATTTGGTAAGACTAATCACGCATCAGTAAAACTATATACTTAACAGTGATTTTGCTTCCTTGTAATTTAGCAATCTAATGGGTTGCTGGGAGTAAAGAAAAAGAGAAAACATCTAAAAACCTTGTCAAACAGTACCGTGACACTTATTCCCAAGCCGTTAGCTTTTTTGGCTAGTTCAACCTCAAAGATATCTCCAGGTTTAAGAAGTGTTGCAGTAACCTTTTTAGAATTCATTTTGTTTGCTGTATTCGCTGAGAAGGACTCCTTTATTAAAAAAAAAAAAAAGAAAAGAAAAGAAAAAAGAAACAAGCGAGAGAATGATTTGCCATTAGAACCTAAGTTTACAGTTAAGACCCTAAAGGGTATGTTTTTGAGTAAGATGCAGTCAAAAGGAGTCCACATGGTGAAGTACCAAGTAAGACTCATAAGGCTCATTGCTTTAACCCTTCCACTGCTGCCACTGAGCAGGTTTAGCAGAGAAGTATGCTTGGCCTTCAGCAACTGAGTCTTTATTGTCAGAGTTGCTCACAGAACACAAACTACAGCGCTTCAGTAGTGCAGCAGTCTAAAAGCAGTTGTATTAATTTGCAGGAGCTGCCACAACTTGACTGAATAACCTCCACCCGCTGAAAAGAGGAATCACTGCAAGTCAGGAATTAATTTGCAGTACTTGCCATTATGTACTTATGGAAAGGTGAAGCCAAAAGCTGTCTGTGTTCAGAGCATGGTTCACTGCTGAACTCCACTACACAACAGCAGCTTTCCATGGATTAGATCAATCCCTAAAGATCTTGTTACCCATTCTAGATGCATCAGTACTACTTTAATCTAGGAAAAACTTAAATTTATCTGCCAGGTGAATAAACTTACCTCTAGGGGTGGTTGCTAGACTATGATCATATCATACAAACACACGAAAATGAAAGGATTTTTTCTACAGAATCAACAAGTGCACTGTATGTTCATCCCAAAACACAATCTGCCTCTAGTAAGACATGCCCATCTCATGACAATGGAAAGCTGGGAAGTTGTTTCAAGTTACAGGAGTGATATTCTCCATTTATTTTGAACAAAACCACCAAACTATTAGAAATTAGCTATTAGCGTTTGCCATTAGAAAGATAAGCTGCAGGATACGCTGTCCTTCCTCATATCCTTTCACACCCACAGTCAGCTATTTCAGTACCATTATTATACACTGATGGGAAATATTGATATGAAATACACTATGCCTTTTTAGCTGGCTGTTGCTCCTGACTGCTGGAATAAGTTGCTTCATCCATGTCAGAATCTCCTCGGTCAGAATATTCCACAGACTCCACTACCCCGAGCCTTTTATTTTTTGCTCGAGTACTGTCAGATGATGATCTTCTTTTCTCGTTCATTTTAGAAAGCCCAGACTGGGAATCATTGTAATGCTGAGCATCTTGCTGGGCTCTACCACTTGAACGTTTGCCAAAGAAGCTGGCTAACTGGCTGTGAGACAGGCTGGCACTCTCGGTTCGGGAATCCTGGGAGCTCATGCTTCCATCGCGCTTGCCTCCCGACAAACCAGGCAAACTTCCCGAAACAGGCCTCTGGTGACCACGGGACCGGTCGCGTTCTTCTGAAGAGGACTCTGCCTCGTTGTCCTGCACCAACGATGGCCTCCTTAAATAACCCCTGCTTCCATTACTGATGGGTGTGGCATTAGACGATGCTGAAAACCAGGAGACAAAACAGTCATCAGTAGCTGGTAAGGTGATGGCTGCAGTATGACACAAATTTTTCTCCTTACAACCAAGTAAGCTTTCCCTGTTTATATTATACAGAACGCTTTCTTTTTACAATGCAACTGGTGGGTCCTCACCAAAGGCTGCTGTAAAACACGACTTTGTTTGGTCTCAGAACACAATTTCAACCATATACTAACTGGGGTTCCTTACAGAAGTGACCGCAGTTTGGGTGATGTTTTACATCTATCTCAGTTGATTAGATTAGTAATTATAAAGCAGCACAGAAAGTACTTTATAAAAGGTGTCAGAGAGGGAAGAGTGCTCAAACTCAAATAACAGCTCTTTAATAATAAAGAGTATTTGTCTCCGTACCTTTGGATAGCTTGTCCTTGGGCTGAGAGATAACAAGTGTCACGTCTTCAGGTGCATTCTCCAAAATTTCTAATGCTGCATGGTGGCTGACGCCTTCTAAACTTGTGCTATTTACAGATATGAGTCGATGCCCTGCACAAAAGGGTTTGTTCAGATACAATCTAACATCTACATATTTATCCATCAGTAGGACTGTAGAGTACAGTTCTGAACATCTCTACACAACACATGGATTAAAAATCACTAAAATTCAAGTGATGCTGCAATAGGGAACCCTAGTCATTAAAAACCCCCAAAGCCTAAACAAACCACAAGAACTGGTTATGAACATTTCCTCTTTTTAAACCTGTCAAACCTTTCCAAAATATGATTTCTACCTTCTCTTCTCCTGTAGAAAAACAGGTGCAAAAGCAAAACAATCAAGAAGTAAAATAAGTAATATGCAGTTCAGTTCAAGGCACAGACTAAAATGAAAAGAAAAAAAGCAAGTATTAAATAAAATAAATTCTCTTCCCCTCTCTGCTGCAGTAGCCACATGGTTACATTCGTTTTTTCTAAAATGAAAGTATGGATTTTGAGTTTTAAAAAACTGAAATTACAAAGCACCTATAGAGAGAAAATAGCAAATACCCTGTTTATACGTAACTTTAATTTTCTGCTACTTTAACCTTTATCATTTTTATTTTGATTTGAATGATTTTCAGCTTTGTATAGTTTAACAAAGTAGTATCACCAATTTTCAGAAGTTATCCAGAAGGTAATTGAAGGTCAGCATCTGTAAGGGACTGGCACCCGCAGCCTTAAATGAAAATTGTACTGCATATGTGTTTGGTGTTTTCTTTCACATATACACTTCTTATTTACACTATTCACCTGGTTTTAGAGATCCTTCCAAATCAGCTGGCCCTCCAGGAATAACTGAATGAATAAAAATTCCCAGATCAAGTTTCCCCATCTTCTCTCCACCGACTATTTGAAAGCCTATTAAAAAAAAGGCCCAAGGCAGACAAAAATGTCAATGATCACAGCATAACTTGACATAATACAAGTCCGTATTTCAGAAAGGACAAACAACTTAGTCATTCTAATAAATGCAAAGTAATAGAAAATAATACATCTCAAAAGAAGTATACATGAAAGTAAGCGGTAAAGCTTTTTTGATTAAGCTTCATTGCATTCTGCTTTTGAGAAAGCAATTCACTTTGTCTAGCTGGCTTCCCAGAAAATTCCAACAAAAGCTACAGAAGACAACTGTGGCCAGAGAAACACAGGCACTAACAGATGACATTAAATGTACATTTGCTGACCAGATGAAACATATTTTCTCTTATTTAAAAATTTTTGGTTTTCTCCATTGTTAGATGCTTCAACTAAATGCTTGACCCTGGTCTAAACTGAGTTTTTCAACTCCCTGTTTTCTTTTGAGGCTTCTAATCAAGTTCTGCTAATTCTACTATGTAAACCTGGGAATTATGTTCAAGACAAAACCAAGAAAATAGAAGATATCAGGTCTTCTCTATTCTAGCTAAAAGAGCAAAGTACCACAGATTGCACGGGAAGGAGAGAGAAAAAATGGTGCATTTCATATTAATTTATTTCCTTTTTGGTCAACTCTTAAGTTACTGTGCGGGGTAAACACTAAATATTGCCTTTTTCGCCTCTCCAAACGTACTCAACAGTCCTATTTTGAATAACAGACAGAACAACGTCCTTAAGGACACTTTAGAGAGCCTCCCTAAAACACAATACCACCACCAAATTATTCGTTACTCATACAGGGAAAAATGATGTGGGTTTACGAAAAAAATTCAGTGGTAGGAGGAGGAATGGAATGCAAATATCTCATCTTCCAGGCTCCTTGAACCTCTAATTAGTGTTCCATCTGATCATATTGCAAAAGAAAAACACTCCGCAATTAGCTCACAATGGCTTTATAACGTCTTTTTTTGTTTGGTTAAAACCTACAAGCTGTCACAGATGTGAAATTTCCACAAAGACAAAAAATCTTGTACCTGAACACAGAGATAAACTTTAAAAGCTAAATTTTAAGACTGCTAATTTACAATATCAATATTATCCTACACTTACAATATGGAACAACTGAGAAACAGACTCACTTAAACATCACTCAACAAATCAGTAGCAGCTGCTACCAAGTCAGCAAGCATCTGGAATGCCTTCAAAATCCAGCTACTGTCTGCACTGCTTTCCTCATTCCTACAATAAATACTTGAATACAGAGCAGAAAACTTTATTTTGTTTCTGGCTTCAAGGAATACACACGACAACAACAATTTTAAAGACACTCACCTAAGCCAAGTTTTTCGTCCTTTTTCAAGTTCACCAAAGTGATTTCTCTTTCTGGTGAGGCAACTCTGGTTGGTGTTGTTTGCAGAGAGTCAACTGAAAAGCCAACATTTGGTGATCAGACACTATCTGAATACTTCCCCCTTCAGGTTTGCCATCACTTCTATCCATTAAAAAAAAGAGTACTTGTCTGATAACCTGAACAGCTGTTCTGAACTACTTGGTCGAACTTTCATCTTCCAAGTCACATCCAAATAAAAAAACAGAAACAACAAACCATCATCATTATAATTCACTCCCATCTTCAGCAGTTAAAACCTTTTATTCCTCCTAAGAAAAGCAGCTAGCATAGTCTCCTGGAATCACAACACAATTGAGCCCTAGACCCTTCAAATTTATTAGTTCAGCAAAATATTTATTTTTTTTACATGCCCTGGTGAGGTAGACAGGACATAAGCACATTGGTAAAAGTGAAACTGAGGCTTATTATATGAAGTTTCTAAAAGGTTACTCAGTGAGTTCTCTTAATAGTGGTCCTTCATTAAAAACAGTCTACATTAAAAATATCTACTGAAACCTATCTTGTTTATTTCTGCATTTGCAACTCCACAGGCTGCTGATTCTCCCTCTTCCAAAATTTGAACACCCTTATAATAGATTTATGTGACAGAAGGAGCATGATATGGAAAAAACTCCAGTAACCTCCTGAAACTTCAGGAAACACCAACATACTGTAAGTCTGAACTCATGAATTTGCTACCTTGAGAAGATACAACTCATTTGGTCTGGAGTGCCTGGCGCACTTTTGCCTTAAGGGGAACGTGCAATTCCACAAGGAGAGAAACCTACTGAGCTCTACACGCTGGTACAAGCAGAAAACAGTAGTGCAAGAGGTGCAGCACACTGCACCACATGGAGGAGGAGTTCTTCACCCACAAAACCAAGTCAAACCTAAAGAGTAGAAGAACTAAAAAGAAAACAGTCGTCTTGAGCTCTACAGAACCAGTAACCCCACAAGGAAGGAAAATGAGCTTTGAAGAGCATGGTATGTTAGGTAATGGCATTCTTCAAGTCTCAAAGTAAACAGACACTATTCATATTTGAAAAAGTATTACACACGGATGTCAAGATATTCCAAAAGAAATATTAGGCGTTGTATTTAGGAAAAAGTCCAATTAACTGAGGGAGGTATTTGATTTAAGAATAGTGAAGAAACAGGACAGAAAGAGCACTTGGGAAGTGCTTCACAAACTTACTGAATTAATTCAACAGGCAGATATTTTATCAACTTACTGTTCTCTTTTAAGAGCATCGGTGATGGAAGATTTCCTGAAGTATTCATGCTGACGCCTGTGACATGAATGGAATTATCAGACATTGTTATATTTTTTTTTTAATACAGAAGCTACCAAGAAGTATTTCAGACTTTACACATGAGCTCAGTGACAATATCAGACTGCTTAGTTACTTTAAAAATTAATAAACATTAGGGTAGTTCTGGATTAGCAAATCCAAATCACTCATGTACTTTGGCTGCAGTTCAAGATTCAGATAGACGGGAGCTCATGCAAAAGCAAAGAATTAAAGAAAGGAGAGAGGTTTGGCCTTTACAACCATTAACTTTAGATAAAATGAATGGATCTTGAAGAAAGTCAAGACTGAATTTTCTAACAGGATTAAATGAATATGCATATAACCTAATTT
>JAOXJM010000033.1:18763992-18778464 GCA_026413425.1 Tringa solitaria
TACTTCAAGAGCTATAAAAGAGCTAATTGTTTTGTAATCATGTATTTACTGCAGGCCGGGGCATTCGGAGGGGCCCAGCGGGACTGGGGAGGGTGGACGGGGCTGCTGGGGTTGGTGGGGGTGTGTGGTTGTTTGGTTTTGATTGTGGTTTGGGTTTTTTTTAATGTTTTAGTGACTGAAAAGAGATTTCAGAATTGATTTAACTTGTAGGAACATCAAGCACATGGTAGCAAAAATCATTCTACCAGTTACCACTGTTTACAATTCAGTGTTTAGATTAGAGCCTCAGAATACTTCAAGTCATTTCATACCTTGGTAGGAAAACAAACCTGAGTTTAAGGACTTCTTGAGTCCATAACTAAAATGAATATATAAAACCCATACTAATGAAAGTTAGCAGGCAGCAGTGCCCCTGTGCAGAGGTAAGTGAAACATTACAGCTTGAAGAACCTGCGTTTGAGCTGCTCAGCCCCGCAGTGATGTACTCCCAAGCTCCCTAGGAAAGGCAGCAGAGCACAGCCTCACGGCACAATGCAGAGTAACGCAACACACTATTTACGCGCAGCCAGACACGCAAGCCCAGACAAGTGATTTACAGAAAGCCTCACCTCAGCCAACTTCAACAGAAACCAGAGAACCACATTTAGCCTGGAATTTCATTATCCTGAATACGTGACTCATATTAGATACACAGCTTTTCAAATACACATTATTACAGTATAATTCCTGGCTGTACGGAGCAGAAAAAGGACAGAGAAGACGGCAGCGCTGAAGAGGCTGTCCCACGGCAGGAAGGGAGCTCTTGTTTGCTCTTTGAGGTTTATTGGTAGGTTTCTCTATTACACAAGAGTGTTACTGTAACACCATTTAAAACATGCTAACTGTCCCTTAGGAGAGGCTGGGACTTGCTTCCTTGACAAGAGTTTAACCAGTAAGTTACAGTCATACTTAGTTTCCTTTTTCCTCTTTTTATCTAAGAAAACCTGAATTATCTTATGCAAGGCAGCACAGGTTTAACAGGAAGAACACTGAGGTCTAGAATAAATACCTGGTAAGGATTCACATCCAACAAGTGCACAAGGGAAACAAATCCATTCAGCCTTTTAGGGAAGCAGGCTCATTTGAACCCACAACATTCCCACCGCCCATGGGGGACATGGTGGGGGATGACTGCCTGCCTAAGGGACACCTGGTGCATAGGGTTCAGCAGGATCTGAGTGACAGGAAGAAACAGAGCCATGTAAAATTGCCAAAACCACACATCTCTAGGGCTAGGGAAACAGCAAGATTAACAACTCCAGGGTCTGGTAAGAACTTAGTGTCTTGTACTATTTTTTTCCTGGATCTGTATCATGCCATCCAGGATAAGATATGTAAATGGACACAGACTGAAAGTGTGGCAAATAAAGTTGCTTGATTTAATTTAAATGTTTTATCCAACTGAGAATGTAATGTGTTGACTAAAAATTGATAATCCCAGACCGTGAGCTGCTGAAGGCTTGATAAAGAAGATAAAGAGACACCACTTTGCTGGGGAATTATGGAATTTTAAGAGCTGTTTTACTACTTTATGTTAAACTATGTAATTCAGAACAAAATAATAGTGGCTGATGCCAGAGAACTTGTACTTTACAGAAATCCCACAAACATTTATTTTTTTTTCCTTGAAAAGCCAACTTCTGTAGCCTCAGTAAAATTAGCAACTGAAAGTTGTCTATCGAAAATACTATCAGTCCATTATCCTAACCCTTCAGCTTCATTGATATGATTTCTGAACATTGTTCTAACTGGACCTTACCCTTACCAGACATACCAACCATATGAGAATCCATTCTGCCATCGCTCAATTTAAATGGTACTGCAGCCCAACAGTGGGAAGGCATGTGTAAACTCAGCCTTAATTCGCTTTCACATGCAAGCAGGTCTGTCACTGGGGATGACTCACAGTTCCTCTGCTCAGCCTACACATGAACCAAGTGCATACAATTCATGAGAAAAAGAAAGTATGCACACTTCATTGAATTTACAGAGATAAGTTTGTAAATTCTCCTTTTGCCCTAAATCCAATCTCCCATTTAACCCACTTCTACAGAAGCTCCCAAATCCATATCTCTGGGGCTTTATTCGCTGGGATAAATTTACTACCAATAGTTGCCTGATTACCTGCAGAAATTTCCCCTTATTCAAAAATGCAGCTTCAAACTAACACAGCTTTTAAAATCGGGACATTTTGAGTATCCCTAACCTGAACTTGCCACCTAAACACATACAGTCATAACATAGTTGCTTTCTAAACGAGGTCCAGATGAGTCTTCGGGGTAGCTATTGAAAACATTGCCTTGGGAGATGATACAGAAGACTAAGGAGGCAGAGACCCAACTCTAGACATAGAATATTACTGCTTCTTCCTGCTGACTGTCCGAAGCAGAGAGCAATAAGTGAACAAAAAAAAAAAAAAAAAAAGAAGACTTAGTCATCTGCATTTTCAGTTGGAAAAATCAAAGGTAAAAAGAGAGATAGATGAGCACAGCTTGAGGCTTTGGGATTCATATGGTTTCCAACTGCAAAAACATTTAACAAAGGCCTGAGAATATTCCCAAACCACCCCCATAACCCGACCCCTGGATTCAGCATTCCAAAGCTTCAGCAAGAGCAGCTTTTCTGGTATCCTCCCCTCTTTTCCCCTCCCTGTTTCTTTTTCAACCCACAGCCAGCTAAATTACGACTCTCCTAACTGGTTGTGTGCTCCTGTATTTCACCAGGACATAATCAATCTTTACATTTTGCTCCCTCGTGCATCTCATTCACAGCACCCTCATAAGCAAGGCTGCATACAGAGCAGCCGCATGCGCATCAACTCAGAGCAAGGCAAGCTGCCCAAGGGAATAAACGGGAGAGATTCACCCAAGGCAGCCCTCTGGCAGCCGCGTGCCCTACTGTTGTGCCATCTGAAGGCAGGCCTGAGATAGGAAAAACGAAGTGTGTTTACACTTCATAACTCTCAGAAGATACAATCAGTTCTGTGGGTGAGAAGACAAAGCCAACAGGGTGGCTGGGAGAACAGAGGATGCTGTCATGCTCTCGAGCAGCAACGTGGGCTTGCAAAATAGTCTTTTTTCTCTGAAACGGGACACTGTCAGTTGGTGCCAGAGAACCAGTTCCAAGTTTCAAAAGAACAACAAAACCAAAATCTGCTCTCCCGGTGGAGATAAACTGCTTGAGTTTAACACCTAACAACTTAAAAACTCTAAAAAACTTTACCTAAGCTCACAAAACCTACATAACAAAACTGAACTATAACAGCAGAGATGCAGGACTCCCTCTCCCATCTCTTGGCAAGATTAGCACATATTTCTGGAGTCTGTTCTTAGTTCTCAGAACTGGCTGTACCTGAAGTCAAATAGCAGCCTCCTTCCCTTCCCCTTCCCCTCTTCTGGCTAAGCATCTAACCATAAACAATCATCTTCAGTACATAAGAGCTAAACAACCTCAACCCCGAAACCATACAACAGAGTAACATAGAAAACAGCAGGTTCGTGAGCAAGGCACTTGAAATTATATTGTCTTTGGAAGGCTTGTGGGGTTAAACCCGAGATGTTCTGACTGTAGGTTACAGAGCAGTTTGGATGGTCTTTAGGCTCGCTACAAACTACTCTATGACAGCACAGATGTAATTAAAGCTCTGTCATTCTTTCCACTCTAAACTCTACTTTTCTTGAGTTTATAATTTGCATTGTAAAAATCTGTTCTGAGTGAAAACCTGGCTTCCACATGAGAACGTTTTCTTTTTCCAAGACAGTCAGCTCCTTAAGGATTTACAAATAACAAAAAGTTTGCCAACTTAACCCAAAATAAGTTAACAAAGAAATAAGCCACATGTCCCTTAAGTTCCTTTGTAGCTCGAAAGGGAAGTTTTATCTGGCCAAGTTTAACCTGCAGAGAGTCCAATGCAACCTCATACTTGAAAAACTGAAAAACAACATACAACTGAAAGCAGAGGCTTACTACAATTTACAGACTTACTGTAACCTACATCTGGCCTCAACTAAATTGAAAATATCCCCAAACCTACCAAAGGGAAGGCAGATTGTGTCCTCTCTGCTAAACCCAACCACCAGCCCTGTTCCTGTGACTCCTGGCCCATCCCTCGCCTCCAACCTGAACAGAATCCTTACTCCTGACTACACAAGTTTCCAAAATACCTTATGCTCTTTCTCCATTTTTCCTTCCTATGCCTCTCCCTTGAGGTCGTGCTGTGTTCCATGCAGAGAAAAAGTAGTAGTTTCTGTCATTTTCTGTGGACTTCTTTCCACTCCATTTCTAATTGTTGCCCACGTATGGGCTGTGTGCCTGCCAGCTGTAGGCAGGAAGATACCCTCACATCAAGTGCTCCACAAGAAACTACCACCCCTGCCTCTATTAAAACCGGTGACATCTTACCACAGCTTTCCATGCAGTTGCTCATATCTCATGCATCCACACACACTTGGTAATGCCTGACATTTGAAATTACTTGTCTACCCACTAAGTGCTTGAAAATTGCATACAATGGTAATGCACAAATAACTCACAGCCTGTATTTTTCATTTCTTTAACAGATGAAACTAGCAATAGACTCTTTTTGTGAAAGATTTCAAGGGATTAATCTGTTGTAAACAAGACGTGAGATAAGAAATAGTAAAACATATAGAAAAGAGGAAAAGGGAAAGAAGTCTTAATAGACTTGCAGACTTTATGTATTAAGGCTTCTGTGCATCTGCTCATTAAGGTGAAATAGAATACTTTCAGTCAAGCTTCTCGAGCCCTGTAAAACACAAGAGCAACTAACTCCTATGTGTAAAAGCATTCCCCATCCATCTTACTAAAATACTCCTTTAAACCGTCTCTCACTAAAAATTCAAAACTAGATTCTGGCCCGAAATTTTTCTTTAAGCAGTTAACTGACCAAAGGAAAAAAAAGAGCAGCCTAAAATAACACAGCAGAGCCTACGCTCCTAACTGCAATTCAAGAGTGAGCCACACCTCCTCTCTCTGTCAAAAGCAGGAAACTCAAAAGACAAGAACATTGCAACCCAACTATCTGTTGAGAAAGTATCTTCATTTTTTTCTAGCAAGTAGTAAGTGAGAATTCAGAAGGATGGGCAGTGAGTCATTAGCTATTGCTTCAATCTTCCCTGTACAGATTTGTCACTCAGTTCCTGTGACTATTAAGCCCCAGTTCCTGGGTTATTTTGACTCCACTTTCAGCCATTCCCTTTATGAATCAAGGAGTTTCACACATCCAAACTATCTCAGTTTGCCAGGCACAGGCATATTATGTTTTCTGCTGTCTCCCGATCTGTTTGAATGAGAACAATAAACTCTTGCTCATCAATGGGTTTGGCCAAGCTGTTGGTTTTGCTGTTGTGCAACACAAACCTGCACTCCTGAACAACAAGGCCTTTGAGCTTTCCCAATGCAGGGAGTGGCCTCCCCTTAAACCCTGCCAGCTGCCTATCTCCAAAGATCCCAGTAGACTCATACACTTGAGATGGGCCCTTTCAATTTCAGACTCGTTAACCAAAACCCAACCAGCCTTGCTGGTACCTCATCAGAGATCTCGGTACATAATAACTGATGGTTAACTTCTATTGAAACAAACAATGGTATCACCACAGTACAGAGTACCACTTCCATTTATGTCCACATCCTCACATTACAATATAACCCTCATTGGAAGGCACTAATTTGATAGTGCAAAACCACTCCAGCTGTCTTGCCTGTACAACTTCTACAGAAATCACAGTAGCTTTTTAAACTGCCTATGCCATTTCAATCCCACTCTTCTCTGGAGTGCAAGGCTCACAGCACAGCAGAGAAAGAAGCCATGAGTTTTTAACTGTATGGATTTTAAATGCACCTGAATAAATGACTGAATTAGCTCTTCTACCACATACCTTACGTGACTAAGTTATGCCTTCTGGCTCATCACAAACATTTGATAAGTTCCCACAGAACAAATACACAGACCTTTTCCCCCCCCATGCGTTCTTTTAATTAACTGATGGAACTTGTTGTGAAGTATTCCCACCGAGGTGAAGCTCTTCACATGAGTCCAAAAATAACTTTGTATTTACAGACTTAAATGCATCATCCAGAGCTACACAATGCAAAAACTGAGAGATCTGAAGATTAAATTCTCCCTTTCCTCTGGGGTATAAATCCATCTCTAATAGCTGGAGATGAGGATTTTCCTTCAAGGAAATTTACTTCACAATTGGCTGTTACCAACCTTTTGTTTTGCTTTGTTTTTCTAATTATAATTAATGAACTTGATACTGGCTGACTTACAGAAATCAACTATTTTCACTGGGTAAGCAATCTGGACAAGGACATTTATCTTCATTGGCAACAGACATTCTAATGCTTTTACTTTACCTAAAAAAACACAGAAGACGAAGTGAAGATCTCAGCAGTTTCGAGAGCAGCTACAAGAGAACTCATATTTCTCAGAGAAATCTATGTCTAATGACTGGAATACTCAGAAAATCAAAAAGCTTCACTAACCTTCTACATTCATTGCTTCCCTCAGAAGCTGCAACTTCTTCTGTCTCTCTCTTATCCTGTCAAAGGCACTTGATATTGCTGCAGAAGTTGATGTCTCAGGCACATGGCGCATTTGGTCCAGTTTTTGCGGTCCAAAGACATCCAGTGCTATGCTCCCATCAGAGTATCTTGCTTCCTTGTTTCTGGTAGCAGTAGAAGTCCGTACTGGGAACGCGTCACACTGATGGTTGTGCCCGTGAGAACCTCCAGTGTGGCCCCTCTCGGCTGCCTTGTCCGTTGTGCAAAGCAAATCTGTGGAGGAAGCCCACACTTTCCTCTTGGGAGGGACATCTGTATGAAGGTGACCTTTTTTTTCAAACTCACTGGTCTTACATATATGAGGACAGAAAACACCTTCCTGTCTCAAGTTGTAATCTGTGGAAATGCCCTGGGAAAACTCCTCCTCGTCTTGTGTTCCTCTGATGGACAGAAATCCCATAGACTTGCTAAGTCCTTTGTTAAGCATGGTCTGTTGAGAGAAGCGAGTTTTGTGTCCATCGGGTGCATCGACCACTAGTGTTTTTCCTGGAATAAGGAAACATTTCATATATGTAATTTTGTACTTAATACAGCAGAGTCACTTATGGTTAAAGTGTATACAGAGCACACATTTTGGCCTTGATTTTGCCGTACAAAACATTAAGACGGCTACTTAAGGGCTGTCTCAGTCAACAAAGACAGAACTCCAACTACTTCATATATGACAGGTGTTTTATTTATTTCTTTATTTATTTCAAGAAAAAAAATGGCCTACTATAATTCAGCATTAACATTAAAAAAAATGCTGAAAGTTGCGTTCTCACTCATTTTATTTTTAAAATAGTCTGGACTATCAGCAAAATTACTGTTTCATGATCAATCTGAAACCAGCAATTCCTCTCACACCCAAAGACACCACCTACAATTTTCGATGACAAGTCCAGGTTTGTTCTACAGATTTACAGATGCCCTGCAGTAGTGTCAGTAGTAAGAGAAGTATGACTGCATAGTCAGGAATTTTAAAAATCCTGGATCTTCCTTTAGTGACTATTTTTGGTGATGACAGTCTCTCCACATAAAGAATACTCTAAAATAAAAGCAAAAAACCTTCAAAAACAGAATGATTCTATGAGTCTATACACTTCCATGTTTCATTAATAAATGGATCAGCCAATACTAATGAACATGCTCCCTTCTCCCTCTCCCTTACCATAAAATCACTTCCACGGTAAAAGAACCTGTCAGAGGTGGAATAGTATCAAGGAAATATGTGCTCTCTGAAAAACCCACATCACAGTCACTGAGAAGTTTTGATGATCTTGTATGTCTTGGGAATAATATTTTCTCAAAGTGTTAACCTGATTTTACAAAATTAATTACAAACAAATATTAGTAAGGACAATCAAATTTCTTAACATTAAGAGGTGACCTACAAGTTTACCTTCCACATTGTTAAGCCTTCGTGAGATCAAAGAATTATAACCATTATAAGAGTTAAAAAAACTAATATCAAAGACTACCCAACTGCTACTTGCTTTCTGTTAACAATTGAAATTTTTTTAATGCTTCTGTATTTAAGTTGCAAAAATCCAAAGTCTACGGTAGACGTCACACAGGCAGTAATTTACTTGTAACTCCAACTGGCCAAGTACATTGCAAAAATTATTAAGAAGATGAAGTCTAACCTTTCCTATCTGCAGCGCATACACTGCTTTAATATGGCAATCTTGACCTCATCATGACACGCCAACAAGAAAACCCAACGAAAAATATTCTACGCTGGGTTGCCCTAGCCATGCCTGCCCATCCAGGTGGAGTCAGTACAGCATGTGATGCTTTTCTAAGAGCTAGCTCCCTCTCTACTGTGATATTACCCTGGACATCTTTTAAGAAGCAGCAGCCTTGAAGACAGCCTCACAAAAGAAAGCAGTCGTGATCTCAAAGTAACCTACTGTGCCATATTTACTGTTCTCAGAGACGGCTTTGCATGCTGCTCTTCCAAAGTCAACTGAAATCAACTGCATCACTTGCACAGGAGGCTCCTGCTGATATTTATCTAGAGTCTATCACCCTTTTGAATGGAGTTTCACAGAATGCTTTAAGGATGCTCATAATTGTACTCAGAAATGCTTTAAAAGCTCACAACTTTACATCTTTCAACTTTGATATTCTACTTGAAGAGAGGCTGTTAGCTTTCAGTTGCTACTTCTGTGATATTAAACTCACAACGGGTGTTTAAAAAAAGCAAGACTAAAGCCAAATGCAACCAGGAATCCCCTTCAAATACACAATGGTAAATGTTAGGGTGCAATTGTCTAAAAAGTGTCTCATAAGAAATTACACAGTTCCCACATGTTCCAGCTGAGAGAATAAATCAAAAGTAAACATAATTATCTTTGTGGGCAGGTAAATCTTATGTTATTATCTTATTTTCAGACTATATGTCCCTCATAAGGTTGGTGAATTACATATAATATTCATAGACACAAAAAAACCCCCTTTAAAAATAGACAGTGGGAACTTCAGAGTGAACAGCTATCTAAAGCAGCAGGATGATACCCATTCTGCAAACGCACACTTCACATTCACCTACGTGCACATCAACGACAGGATTTTAACTCAGTCATTTGTGAGAGAGATAAAAACCAAAATACTGCAGTATTTAAAATCGTAAAAAAAAAAAAAAAAAGGCAAATCAAAAGGAGCTCCAAGAATCCTCCCCAATATTGACAGTTCCAAGACAATTTTAGGTAGAAAAAACCCAAACCCACCTCTTCAACACTAAAAATATTTACATGTGCAAGACCTTACCGAACAAAACAACGGCAAACAAAGCAGAAAAACCCAAGATAAACAGAGAGCTACAACTCCAATACCCTATCACGACTATAAAGTCTGGATTACTTGGTACATGATCAATCATGGCTCAGAAGAACACTCCTGGTTCAAAAAATTTAGGTCCCTGCACATTGAAGCGTTATCTTGTTTCAGGATCGCACACAGTGAAAAGAGCCACAATGTACTTTAAGTACCAGTGGGTGTCCTCACCATAGGACACCCAGAGACATCAACACATCTGTTGCACCCTGGTGGGAACTGCAATGGAGGAGCCCAGCTGCCAGTGAAAAAGGCTGCTAGGGAGGAAAGAGCATCCCTCTCACCAAAGCTGGCGTTTCTATGGACTCATAGCATTCAGACGAGATACAACAAAAGCTGCTTCCAGTTCACGCAGAGGCACAGAAAACACAAGCTCTTTGCCCTGGCATGCAAGAGATGCTTTCTGTTCCTCAAATCATCCACCCACCTGGAGCTTCCTCGTGAGGAAAAGTGAAGGCCATGAACGCTGTGTCATCAACAGTGACTGGGAAATACCGCTACAGCTTTGTCACTTACAGCTAAATGTGTCACGAGACAGGAGATGAGCTGTCCCATTGGGAAGCAGTGCAGGAGGCATTCCACTTCCACACTGCTCTTCGACTCCGCTGAGTGGAGATGTCTACAGGTGTAACTCATATCCACATGGACTTCTGCTGCCAACATGAGTTTTTAAACATAGTACCAAAAGGAATCTACAGCTGGATTTAGTATTCAGTATTTAAACTGTAAAATTCTCTTGGACATCTTTATTATTCTCTCCATTCCCACTGCTTTTCACCAGGCTTGGCACTTCTTCCTACCCTTGCAAAACTCGTCCCTCTCTACGTAACATTATTTCACCAAGGTCTCTCCCCAGACTGGCTCACAGTGTCAACATCATCTGTCTAAGAATCATCCTCAGAGGAAGGCAGAGAAAAGACTAGAGGGCAAGGGGTGCACAGCCTGCTCACATGGGGCATCATGAGAAGGCAAACCAAACCAAAGCGGCGATACAGAACTTTCAGGTCTATACTTTCTATCAACCAAGAATGCATGGTGATCTTCACACCAGAGACCAGAGGGTTAACAATCAAGGACAAGACTTCTCAGTACAGAAGCAACTCAATTACAGATACCAGTAAAAATACTGGATTAGGCAACCAGCCAAAGAAATCAGTCCAGCCATTATTTTTTTTTTTACTAATTTAAATCTATCCTCATCCCTCCTTACTTTTTAAAAGTACTATTATAGACTTTGTAAAATCAACTATTATTTCCACTTTTTTTCCTGGACTTCCTCACCACACTACCTCAGCATTACTTAGATCAAGGGTCTTGAATGACTATGTAAGTCTCTTTCAGCACAAGGGTTGTATGTCTAGCTTTCAGCTAACCTCCAGAATAAAGAAGGGCATATGATTCCAGTCTGCTCTAATGCATGTATTTTCAGTTGAATGGCATACACAAGTGCATAAGTCCATTCAATAAGCCAATACACAGTTTATCCATCAACTTTTTTCCCCCAACTTTTATGATGAAATGTGGGGGAAAATGAAGTGAAGAACTGCCAGAAAAAATTATATATGAAGAATAAAGATCCAACTAATGACCAAAAGGAACATGACTGCATAATGGAACCTTTCTGTCTTTAAATTATAATGGATGGAGAGACTCAAACTACAAAGTCCCTTTAAAAAAATGGCTTCTATTTGTAAGAGAAACTCTGGAGGTCTATCCAAAGCATCTTGGCTCCACTAAAGACATTAAATATCTTACCCAAGACCACACAGAGCTACTCCATGTTTCAGTTACCCAAGGGTGTAACAGGACAGAGAAGTGCTTCCCCACTTGTCAGTGATGATAAGACAAGCCATTAGCAATTAAGATACTACAGCATGTAAGTAACTTCAAAAGGCATGCTTTCCCCTTCCCCAGTTACTTCTCTGCTGAACTAAACTCTTTTCATGTTCATCTGAATAGTATCTGGGTTTTTGATTTCACATATCGCCCTTGGGTGTTTATCCTCTACTTGATGTTACATTAGTGCAATTATTTATAATTACTGTAAATAATTCCAATGCAATTACAGTAATTGCATGATTCCAAAGTATAATATATAGTGAGGGAATATATACAATAAAAATAGCAATTAATCACCAAGAGTTCACAACGAAATTCCCTTGTGGTGCTAAAATGAAAATCTAGTTTTCCATACACCTTTAACTGGCAGATGTTACATCTGTGAAATGACCATCGATCTGCTTCCTCCTCCTTTTGGTGCCTTCGGCCATACATGCAACTACACCCTCTTCCACACCAGTGTCTTTCACAAACCAGCTGTTACTCACACCGCCAGTAACCTGATGGATTGTCCCTCTGAGCAAGAGAGTTGTTAGTCTGATCCTAACTAAAATTCAATCTGTCTGCAGTTATTTGGGTACCAGATCAATCACCCAGACAATTAATCAAATATTAGGTAAGTGCAAACACAGCCAACGTCATCAGATACTGTTATCTGTTTTACTGAATAAACACAGCTCAAGTTTCTTTAAAGTCTTGCTTATTGCCCCTTTCTTTTGTTTGCATAAAACAGAATACCTTTTTCAGCTCTATTTTAGCAAATCTTATTGGATATATACATATATATACACACAGGGGTGCAGGTGAGGAAGTGAGAGGGGCTGAGGGGGACAGGGAGAGATTGCTAGCACATGAAAGCACATGAAAGCACAGAGCAACCCTGCCAGACTGCGTGGTCTGAAAAGAGGAAATTGTTACACAGGAGTTTAAAAAACATCTCCCACAGGAAACTGAACAACAGAAGAATCCTTATCCCAAGACAATGCAGTTAGTTTCTCATATATGAGTGGGCAGCTGATGGAGGAGCTGAGTTTGCAATCCCTTTGGGGACAGACAGAGCCAGATGCGGCCTGTGGGTTGGCTGCTAGGAACGGCACCTTCTCCTTTCTTTAACTTTTCTAAAATCGTTGAGAAAATTCAAGTTTCAGATGTAAGTACTCCTAAAAGAATGCATTCTCCCTGTAATAAGAAATGAGCTCAACACAGGACTGTTGAAATCACTGCAAGGAATGGCCAAGCTATAAATCCCGCAGAGGAGTCTGCATTCTGGTTTGGACTGACACGGCTCCTCTAACAAAAAAACAAACAGCTCCAGAAACCAGGCACCTTGTTCAGAACAGCAGCAGTGAACCTTGCCAACTAGCACTGTGCAAATACAACATCTTACCTCTCACCTTCCTCAGCACCTCTGCAGAAAAGACCACTGTACCATCGCTCTTTCCCACTCAGATTTATGGGCCAGTTTTTTCTGGTAGGGTTCTCAACTGAGTAGGCAAGAGGGCCACCCAACTATTCCCTGCCAGGAGGAGCTCTGCAATACAGCTGCTTCTCTGCACAGAGACACCCTTTGACATGTCTGGTGTTATATCCTCACTTATCTTTCTGTCCATTCTTACTTTGACTTCAGACTTCTGAGCTCCTCCTCAGCACTGCTGGGCCAGCACCTCCAATGCTGCCAGGCTAGAGGCTCGTTAAAGCAGTGGCAACTATACTGAAATTTAAAAGATCTCTACCAACCACCAGCACTGCTAGATGCAAACAGAAACGCTTCTTGGAAGAAAGCAGGCATGGTTTCTGGAGTGCAAAAAGAGTAATTTATTATTTTTTTTTTAAACTAAGAAATCTTCATCTGGCTTCCATTTGGTTTTGCTGAACTCTGGAAGTTATTCTCCACCTACTCAGTTGGTTTTTTTCTAGCACTGAGGAGACAGGGTAAAGAAAAGAAAAGAAAAAAGATTATATTTCCAGATGAGAAATTTTCAAGTCAATGGAATTAAGTTTGGGCTGTATTTTTTTAATAAGTTAAATCTGTGTGCTTCAATTTAGCAAGAAAATGACTAAACTGTTTCAGTTCAAATGCGGAATGGTTCATTGCTATGAACCATTTCTTTACAGACTAAAAGCTGCACTTTTCCCCAGAACAGAAACTAAAACATAATCCACAATCAATTTCCCTGGATCAAAAGCAAAAGGGCACACTTTCCTTTGTCTGAAAGTTTTTGCTGGGCAGCTCCAGCTGTGACTGATATTCTGGAGAATATTCCAGAAACTGAATGCTAGAATTTCTTGTTAAAATTAAAAGCAACGTCACTTAGCTTTAGAATCTTTTATGCAGTTCACAAGACCTACCATTTTTGCTGCACCTGACAGAGTGTAGAGTCTAATTAAACAGGGGGTTTATCAACATCTAAAATTTCGTTCAGTATTTCCAATTATTTCCTGTTTTGTACAGTTAAAGTGAGTCTTAATAAACTTTTAAATTCATTTCAAGCCTTTATTCATGTGGTGTATATTCTTTTGGCAGAGACAAAGGTTGGAATTTTACGGGATACAGCTGCAGTATTGGAACATCCAGGGCTAACTGGTGACAGTGCACCACACTGGAGAAGTCAAGTTAAAATAAGAGACCTTCATGGTAGGAAAACAAAGCCAAAGTCCCTTTAAAAGATGAAATACCTCTGTGCAAAGGTCTGTCTTTGGTGTTCACAGATCATCAACATAAGTTGGAACTTTGTAAATAAACACACAAGGTGCAGCATTCAGTTTGAAGAGAGCTGAGAATCAGGCCACCAGGCACGGTCTCCTTAACCCCCCTACCTAAGGAGGTTTCAACTGCGCTTTAAATGGACTATACATCCATTTGAGGGGTGAGTGCCAGAGTTTGTGGTGAAGAGTCAATGGTAAATTAATTCTTGCTTTACGTTTGGAAGAGTTTGACAGTTACTTACTCAGTTGTCACACCAAAAGAATTTTATCAGGCTTCTTCCACGAATAATTGCTGAAGTAAAGAATCTTAAGGTCTAAAGTGTTTTGAGTACAAAACTTAAATAACACTCAAGGGTTCAGATGACTCACACCAGATTTTACCACTTCTATTTCTGCTGGCTAAGTCTGTTCCTAAATACTGTGTTCCAAGTATGACTTGACTAAAAGCAAACATTCTGAAATATTAATTTAGAATAAATTACTTCT
>JAOXJM010000033.1:18808214-18826693 GCA_026413425.1 Tringa solitaria
GTTGACTTTGACATCCCTTGCCAATTTTAATTCCAAGGAGGCCTTGGCTTTCCTCATTTCATCCCTGCATGCTCTAACCACATTCGTGTAATCTTCCCAAGCGGTCAGTCCCTTCTTCTACTTGAACTTTTTCAGAAGGTACCTGCTCAACCACACAGGTCTCCTGCTTCCCTTGCCTGAATTCTTGCTCTTAGGGATGCACCGATCCTGAGCTTGGAGAAAGCGATATCTGAATTTCGGCCAGCTCTCTTGAGCCCCCCTCCCTTCCAGAGCCCTATCCCGTGGGATTTCTCCAGGCAGTTTCTTGAAGAGGTTGAAGTTAGCCCTCCTGAAATACAAGGTTTCAGTCCTACTTTTGTTTTGCGCATACTACCCACGATCCTGAACTCTTTCCAACGGTTAATGTTCAGAAGTCATCATCAAAAGACAATAGAAGGGAAAACACATATAAAATAAAGATGAAATCTGAATCCCTGAGACAAAAATAAATACACTACTAAAAATGGAAGGCTAGGGACCAATACAGACTTGCAATAAATGGATAGAAAATCAGAGATGAACAGTTTTCTAGTCAGTATGGTCTATTGGTCCAGTCTAGTCTGGTCTATCATCCGCACCAAGGAATTTTGTGATTTCATGGCACTGTCTCAAATTTTAGTATGTACATTTACAATTGAATTGGATTATTCAGATTAAAAGATCTTGTCTTCTCCTAGGGACTAAAAATACATGATCCACAAAAGCAAACTTTTTGTGCTAAACACTCTAAAGGAAGTATGCTAGGCATAACACCACCAACAAAAATCACCCCCTAATCCTTACCTACCACTCCACTTTTCCCCACCCTGAAAAAATCTGATTCCTTTCAGTTGTAACTAAATAACAGTATGGACTGTTCTGTAGCAGATATAAGTTGATTCCCTATTTAACATCACCAGGAATACCAGAAGCATGTCTGCGCAAACTCCCAAACATGTTACATCAATAGTAAAAGAATCCTACAGAAAACAATTTCTTGATCACAGTGAGAATATGAATACCCATCTGTAGCAGTGTGAACTTGACAAATAAAACCAGACACCAAACACCTAACATTTCAAATTGGTTTTGAAAGCCCAAGCACCTTTCAAAACATCAATCATTACAGACACAGCCACACTCAAAATGGCACAAATTGGGATTTGAGTAGGACTCTGATCGAAGCATAGCAGGTTCAGTGACTTTTTGGTAACTTTTCTTCCTTAAAACTGTCTTGTAGCTGTAGTGCTTATCTATCACAGCAAAAAGCAGGCCAACACATCGGTTATGAAGATTAAGGAAGCTTCCACAAAATGGTTCTCTGTCACCAAGGAACTGATTGAAGCAAGCTGAGGTAAAGAGTTTGTGGGCAAACGCACGGCCAGAGCTCCCCATCTGTACATTCCACCTGGTAGCAGCCAGGCACCAGTAATTTAACAAGATGAAGCTGACAGTGAAAGCGCTTGGCTGAGAACATACTCCTTACCCACCAGTTTGTTTACCAGGGGTGTTTTTCACAGGAGAAAAGAGAAATTTGTAGGAATGACAGTGTTCACAATGCACAGTTCTTCCCAATTGTCTCCTTAGATTCCGGGAGTCTTCAGTAGCGTCTGGTCCTTTGTGAATACAGGAGCTAAAGTGCTAAGTGCTCAATACACACAAGAGCTTTTGGTTTTGTGAATGCCTGAGCATTTTGATAAATTGCAACATAATGACAGTCTCAAGTAATTTATGTAAGAAAACAACATATAAAGCTTTCATAGAATAAAGTATCAAAACTAAACGGACTATCTTCACACCTTAGCCCTCTAATTGTAGTTATGTCCATGGTTGTATAGCTGTATAATGTTCACTTTCCAATTAAAATTAATCACCATTTTAAAAGTTTATTTAAACTCCTAGGGCTAAGGCTCAGAGAAAGGAAGTTGGGTGATGGCAACAAGGGACAACAGACTAGGAACTGCAACCTCTTCAAATGCAGGAAGAAGACAGAGTAGAGAAGTTATCTCCCTTAAGCGAAAACTTTTAGCTGGTTTCAACTGAGCAAAAAGGGACTAATCCAAGGCGAGAAGGTGAATGGATCTCAGGAAAGCTGAACAGTATCAGCTTAAGATGACAGAACACAGAACTGCAAGTAAAGTGAAGCTTTACTCTTGTACCAACAAACTAGTCTGCTTCAAACTTCCAAAGATGTTTCTAGCAGGCACTCTAATTTTCAAGGTATCAAGTTGACTGGAAAAGAAAACTGATGCACTGGCAGAGTTCTCAATGGACTCTTAGATTCCTGACTCTTCTTCATTTAAGGTAAGCAAGATCTATTGCGCTGGCATCCTATGCTCTGTTTAATGAAGCTGGAGATGGGATCAGGAGGCTTAAAAAGCTAAGCACACCCTGTTTCTGCACCTTGCTTCACAAGATGAGAAGTCCAGGTGCAGTCATGATCAGGAGGCACGTCAAAGGTCTCGGTGGTATGAACTCAGTATGAACCGTGAAGGCGTGGATTCCTTATTCAACCCCAAAACCACACAAGATCATAGCCACAGAACGTCCGAAAAGGGACATTCAGGCAGCAGAGAGCACAACACAATGTAGGAAGACAGCAGAAAAAATAAAATAGTTAACACTGGAGAAGCATAGATGTGAACATTACCTTCAGATTGCTTGCTCTGGGATAGAATTTACTCCTAGACCATAAAGAAGTACAATTTCCACAGGAAAGGAGTTGAGTCATGTGGAGGCAGCTCTTTTTTGCTCCAGGACAAGAGAGTGAATTCAGGTGTAAATCATCTGAATCAACAAGACCTGAATGCAATTTCTCACCCTCCACGCCATTCAGCCCTAAGCCACACAGGCAGCCCAGTTCCAAAAAAGATTGTTGCTTAAACCAAAGGCCTCTCCCATATCTCAACACTTCCTTTAAAGAGCCTGTTTACCTCCCAAGGACCAACTGCCAGCTCCTCCCTCTAAGGCAGATGGCTTATACGCTCCTTGACATACGGGATGGGTAGTTCTGCCTCTTCCCTGTAAAGCAAGCTCAGTAACCTCCTTGTCCCTCCACTCCACAGTCCCAACAACCTGTGTTAAAAGCACAATACTTATGGAACATCCAGACAGTGCCAACACGGCAAATGAAGCCTCAAGGCAGCCTGATGCTCTCTCTGTCCAAGGTAAGAGGGAAAGCTCAACAGGAGCAGCCCCTCACACCAAGTAATACTGTCAAAATTACTATTTGCAAGGTATACTTTTTTTTTCCCCACAACTTGCAAAGTTTTCATAACACCTTGCTTTTTAATTATTTATGTATGCAGTACAAATGTTAAATGCTCAAAATTCTCATGTCCCCCAATGACCAACTCTTTTCCTTACACATTTTGAATTTGAAATTGAACATCTACAACAGCAGTCAAGAATTAGGAAAAGCTTAATGGCCTATTCTTTCCAGATTTTGTTGAACTCTTGCCAGGTGAAACACTAAGAAGCTACTGCTATATCTATGCTTAATAAAGCCTATAACATCAGTCATTTTGTTCAAAAGTTCATAAAACTAGACTGAAATTCAAAGGCCAAACTGCTTCAACTTAAGTGTTGCTTGACAACTTTGTGTTTTGGTTTTAGAAACAAGTATCCCTTGCTTTTTTACTTACCTTCTGCCTCAGCATTTTTCCCCATGTTTTAACTTCAGAACAAAAACTTCAAGTCAAAAGCTGTGCTTTAACAACATCAGCTACCTAAGATGCTTGCAATACCACATAATGATTTATTATCTCAGTGGGATACACTGTCAAGAAACATGGAGAGCAGCTGCTCTAGTCACACACTCTAGGTTTTTTTAAATGTGAAATATAGAAACATTGTTAGTTTCTAAATAAGCACACAAAATACTCTGGTATTTGTTACTATCTTTTGAAAAAAATTTAGAACAGAAAAGAGACAGCAGGGAGGCTTTATAGAAATCCAAAATTATTTTTTTTTGTGAGAAAAAGCACCTTATTTTTTCCATATAGAACAGTTCTAGCCAACTTCTTCTGTCTTGAAAATGAGCATTATTGCCTCTTTGCTCCACACGTATACTTAGGCAAAAAGTGTCTTATTTCTGAGGAGCTCATCTCTTCGTGGATAAGCAAAGAAACCCGTTTCTCAGCCTCTCCTCTGTAAATACAAATGCCTGAAAGTAGAAACATATTTAACAAGACAATTCTGTCAAAAAGATCCTTTTAAAATTCACCTTTCTAAAGCCATGATTAGCTACCTAAAAATAAGATGACACTTTTTTTTATTCAGCACTAAGTACATAGTGCTTTCTAAAAGCACTCAATAGACACAAATCCCAATGAAACCAAACCGAAGCTATACCTGAACAGTTTGGAAGGTCTGGCCTCTCCCACTTCAGTACCTAAGCATCTGAAGTCATTACCAAAACCCATAATTTCAGAATGCTGGCATCTATCCTATTTATTTACGTTGACTCACATGTTACATCCCCGAAGAAGACCTGGAATGCATCTACCAAGTAGTTTATCCCCAATAACACTGTTTCTGAAACTATGCTGGATTGCAGAACCCTGGAGCCAAGTTAGAAAGCTTGTGCTTCAGTAGTCTTTGAAGCCTTATTCTCAAATATGCACATACTTAGATGTGTGCACATAAAATGTGGTTTCCTATAGCTGCAGGTTAGGCTATCCATAAAATAAAGCATTATTTGCAAATATTCAAGTCAAGCATGTGATGAAGGTACATATACTAATCAAGTCAACTGTGTTTACAGAACTTTTTTTTTTTTTAGACTCCTGCCCTCAATTACTACACATTAGTCTCATTTATTGTCTTGAAGGATACAGAAACAAACCCTCATACGGTGACCACTTTTTTCATTACTTCTATAGATACGAAAAGGGGACAAAAAGTCCCATGGGATACAAATCCCATTCTCCCACACCCCCCTTCTTTTTTTTTTTTAGAAGTCTCTAAATAGCTGCCAGAAATTGTGTAAATGTTAGTTTTTGAGAACAAACGCTTCCATGGTGCTTTTCATTCAATCAGCTACCTGATAATAATATTATCTTAGTATAAACACTATTCCTTCTTCCTTCATTTTGGAGACATCAGCAGAGATTAGTATTACCACCCAATAACTTCCCCCTCCCAGCTGTGGAAGGTATTAGCTTCTTCCACTCACATTTTGCCTTCCATGTACTCCTCTTTCTCTCCTGTAGGAAAACAGGGTGAAATGTCATCAAAACAGTCCCATGCTCCTAGGCCAATCCACAAACTATATCAAGACAATTTCTTTAAAATTGCATCTCCTCTTCAAACTGATAGCTTGCTGCTTGAGCTCAAACCTCCCAAGTAAAGGAACAGAAACTAGCTCAAATTTGTGATAAAACACAAAGAACGTGAGGACACTGTCCTGGTTTAAGCAGCACAGGATTCATTTCTCTTTCAGTAATTTCACCTTAGAAGTAAGGTCTCTTCCACTGCTAGGGAAAACTGCATTTTTAGAAGACTCTAGTGTCTGAATTTGTGAAGATATTTACTTTATAGCCACGGATGTGCGGTATGTGGGATTCAAGGTCTCAGTTTTCTAGTTAGCCAGGCCCAGGTACAAGGAGGAGTGAGACCTGGGCACTTGACCCAGGCTGGCCAACGAGATTATTTTATACCATGAACATCACACTCAATATAAATTAGAAAGTTTGCTGAGAAGTTCTCTCTCTTCTCAGCTGCAATCCTGAGAAGTTCTTGCCCTGGTGCCAGACCCCTGAGGCCTTCCCCTTCCTCCCGAGGCCGCAGCACTCGCAGTGTCCAGCGTTTGCTGTCCCTGCTGGGAGTGCACAGCGTCCTGCTCATAGGATTGGCTGAGTATAATCCTTGTATATTTTATATTGGTATTTGGAATCAATACTTAGTTCGTTCTTTAGTATTATTAATGTTAATTAGTTAGTATTATTCTATTAAATGTTTATATCTCAACCCTCATGTTGATTTGTTTTTGCCCCTAATTCCCCTTCCCAGGTGGGGAGGGGTCATTGAGTGAGAGAATAATTGTCTAAGTGACAATAAATTGTTTGGGTTCTTCAAACCATAACACACTCCCAGAAGTATATGGCACTGTTGGCCTTATATTTGAGCACACAGCGATGCTCTCACACTCACTGTAACACATGAGATGTTAGCATTTCTCGTCCTAAAGCCTTAAATCAGTCTTGTACTCCCACATCTGGAAGACAGAAAAATGAGACACATTGAGAATCCTGGCTCACACCTCTGGGGCAAGCAGTGTTTATTTTACTTGAGAAGTGCTTGCTTTCTTTCCTGGAAGGTGTAAAAAAAAAAAAAAAAAAAAAAAATCAGCTTTTGGCATTGGACTGAACTCGCAATGGAAGACAAGCAAGGGTTATTGCTGACTCCCTCTCTTTTCTATCACCAGAACCAGATAAACTTGTTTATCTGAGGCTTCCTGTAAGGCAAACTAGTAAATCCAGTCCAAAATGTATAGAATAATCATGAAAGTCATGTTTTCTAGGCAACCGTAGAATGTTCTTTTATACATCAGGGTAGCTGATGTTTCACATCTGATATTAAAATTGTATTCAGAAGACTATATAATTACCACTACAAAGTAAGCTTAATCCACATAAATCGGGGCATGACTCTTGTATCCCTCTCTTAGTTTAATTGTCAGTGTGAGATCCTCGGGCAACTCCCTAATTTTGCTGTTGATCTGCTCCACCTCAGAGAGGCACGTCTCCTTGGTGTGTTTCTCATACTTGCAGCTTTAATTTTAATTGTTAAACAGGAACAGAGGACCTGTGACTAAGACAAACTTTATAAATGGAAAAGCAGAAATTTCAGGACTACCAAACAGCTTGGCAATAGTAGCCATTCTCAAACCGCCGATCAACAAATAATACCCTTATTCGCATGAAATTCTTCTAATGACATGAAATAATCACAAGCAAAACACTACCGACAACGTAAGTTCATGATGTGGTGATGTACTGTCTATCACACAACTTCACTTACAGCAGACAAACTCCAGACTGTGCAGCAGTCTTGATGAAGATGCCCTCCTTGGCATCCTTCCACACTGCTTTTTTCCAGTGCACAGTGACAGTACCGCCCTTTATGAGGTACCCTGGGGTACACAACTGTCCCTAGGGCTGTGTGGGTGACGTGCACTGGTCACCACAGCGAGGACAGACCATGCTGAGAGAAACTAAGGATGGCACCTCCAGCTTTAGTCAGTGGTTATTCCACTGTTGCATGGAAGAGCCACGCATTCCTGACGTACTATAAACAGGTCATGACTGATCCTTACTCACTT
The DNA here is from genome assembly GCA_026413425.1 of Tringa solitaria. Lineage (NCBI taxonomy): Eukaryota > Metazoa > Chordata > Aves > Charadriiformes > Scolopacidae > Tringa > Tringa solitaria. The sequence continues at coordinate 18,815,557 of JAOXJM010000033.1, forward strand.
GTGGCTCTTAGCACAGATGGAGAGGGAATGGAAATCATAATCAGAGGAGCAGAAACAGGAGCACACACACGATTTAAGTATCATGGAGTCACTAGGAAGCATTATTCTAAGTCATTAAGTAGCACTTCCCGCCATCTGTGCCATTTTAAAGGTATCTATGAGACAATGATGAACAAGTCAAGCAATTAGTGACAACTGGACAGAGTAACTGCATTTCTGTACCACTACAAAGATTATTTTCTTTATAATCAGTCCCCAATGTTTGAGAAGAATAACTGTCAAATACTTAACACCAAGGCATAAATTGTTACAGATTAGAAACTCGGTGACTCCACAACTAAGTTGCACTAATTTAACAGGTACAAATTAAGCCACTATTGCTCAACAGATAACTTCCCTAATGTGTAAACTTACTCTTGAGTGGGTTTTTAAAAGCTGGTGGTAATGGAGAGATACAAATTTTACTACATTAAGTAAATTCTCTCGTACTGAAGGCTGCAGATTCTGTCCAATATGAATCCTTCCAGTTTCGGTAACAGAGAATGGTATCTTGCTTTATACATGCATCTCAGTATGACAGTCCTTTGCTGCAACAACCATTGTAAATGAAGGCAGCACAACTGGATCAGCAAGAAACTACGCATGATGTGCCAAGGGAGTGAGAGTCCTCAAATTTCTTGGCTGTGGCATTAGAAAGAGAAAGTCAACTTCAGGAAGCTTTACAGCTTTTCTCTCCCCCCCCCTGCTCTCCCCGAAAATTGCTGACTTTCAGATAAGTTTAGAAATACCATGATGTTAGTCTGCTAAAATATTGGGGAAAATCATTTTTAATACCCACCAACCTTAGTAACAAAGACACATTACAATTGTAGTACATTTGTAAATCACTGTTAAAGTCAGCATACTCTTAACAAATGTTAAGCCTGAGCCCACCACATGCTATTTCAAAAAGAGATTTTAAACCTATATATTCACGTCCAGTCCTTCAACAAATGACATTTGCTGCTGTTATGGTGGCTGAACTGGGGGGTTCACTTGGTTTTTTTAGATTTCTTCTCTCTGTGACAGAAGGGTGGATGTGAGCCAAAAAAAAAAAAAAAAAAAAATCTTTTGTCAGCCTCATATATTTGACTACCAGATACTTTGGAAAAAGAAATCAGCAGAAAAGATACTTTACTGTAGCATCAAAACAGTTTCTCCATAATTAGGAAAGTTTATTGTATGGTATTTAAGTGACAAGTGTACCATTTTCAGAAACAAGTCTGTTGTGGTTTTAATTTGACTCATGACAAGAAAGCTATCTGCTGGCAGGGAGCATAACTAGTGTACTCAGCCGCAATAACCCTCCAGTACCCAGAGGACAGGTCATACCAACAGCTACTTCATCTGGCCTGCCTGGGAAGGAAGCAATACTTGACAACAGAAGAAAAACTGGCAAAGTAACAGAATAAGTTTAAAAATGACATCTATCAGCATCTGTTTCCTCCCGCGCTGCTTTACCTAAGCCACAGATGGGCAGAACAGCCACACTGCTACGACACAAGGATTTTTTTTGTTAAGTACACTTTTAGCTCAATATGAGAGCTAACAAACTCCCACAGTGAATCACCCCCACCTACCAATATTTCTACTAAACTGCACTTATATGTATTGTTTTTTGCTATGAAAATGAAAAAAACCCAACCAATTTAAAAGTTACCACCTAGCAAATGTTCGCTTCAGCTAATCAGTTGCTATAAGCAGTCCAATGGCTTTCTTACCAATGCCCTAAGTTTATCTACATTCTCTCTCACATTTTTTTCTGCTCAGGACTCATGGTGAAAATAACTGATGAGAGTCCAAATAATTACTGATGAAGACAGACCATCTCCCAAATAACAACACTCTCCTCAGCCATGACCGCGAATGATCTTTTAGTTTCTGGTGACTGTCAAAAACAATTCAGAAGCAGCCCTACAGCTGGGGGAAGAAGTGATCAAGTTTTCAAACTTTAGGATGCCTGAAGACGCTACCCATCTGGAGGGTTTACCTTGTACCATTTCTTCAGTCTTTGATGCTCAAGACAGTAATATTCCCAACTCCTTGGAAATCTCGACTTCTTTACATGACTACATATGCTCTACAACACAGGTAACACCACAGAATCCCAGGACTAGCAGCAAAAAAAAAAAAACAACCAAAAACATGCTGCCCACCCAGACGGTTATGATTTTTGGTTCATTTCTGAAAAAAAAATAAAAAAGATACAGAATGGAGATGTGGCATAAGGAACCAAACATTATGAGGTCTGCAGCCAGATGATACCATGGATATCTTATCTGTGAACTCACCTGTCTGGGAGTAAAGCTATTGCTCACACAAGTGATGACTAATTCTTATTGTGAAAGGCTGAATTTCTACCGTGAAAAACAGACAAGACTCAACATAGGCCTACGTTTCAGCTGTCAAAAACTGTATACACAAGAGCAGATGCATCTTTGAGACCAAGACATAAGTTGAGAGATCCTTCCTCTACTTATTTGTAAGTTGAAGAAAACATTAATTCAAGCACAGTAGCAAGTATCAAGTGTTATTCAAAGTGAACTGCATTTTCTTCACTTTTCTGTAGCAGGAAATAAAAGTAATTTTGCTTTCAGAGAGTCTTTCTCTACTCAGACATGGTAGTACAAGGCATGAGATTTATGCTTTTTATAGGCCCCAAAATACAATAAAAAAAGGTCTATGGTATATTGTCTTCCTGTTAGGTATGAAAATCTGTACAAAGATTTATGCTAAAGAAAATTAACGCAGGAGGAATCAGTGACTAGCTTTATAAAGCAACTTCATACGTTATTGAGAAACAACCTCAAGCGAACCTCCTCTTCAAAACAGAGGTATCTGATGATACTCCATTCTCACACTGAGACCTCATCACGAAACCCACACTCTCCGAGGCAATAGCAGACATATGAAGGGGCAGCTGGCTGGATTTGACTTGGAGCAACAGTTCCTACACTGAGAAATTAGAAAGACAACAAATGATAAGCTGCTGCCTCATGACATTCTTTTCAAACGAAGGCAAAATGACTCTAAGGAAATAAGAAGCACTGGCATGTGAGATTCCATACCTGGCACTCTGAACTTTATATCAGCCTTCAGAAAGGATGTTCTTTTTTATAGTGCACACCCATTTGAGAAAGACTGTGTGTGTCCACACGTATATATATGTGCATATACATATGCATGTATTATGTTACCAGGTATCAATATAAAATGTAGATGTGCATTTGTCTGCATGTGCATACTTAAAAGTGAATTGTTTGGTGTATATTAAGTTTCTGCTGCAGGACAGGAGAAAAGCCTTGAAGCACAAATGGAGTTGTAAAGGGGCAGAAACACCAATCTATCTCTACAAAGTCAACATCAGGTACCTAAAAGCCCTGTTAAAGGGTCTCTAAACCCAATAAAGGTTTTGGCCAAGGCAGATTTAAAGTAAAATCCTGTAAGCATTTCTAAAACCATATTTGACACCAACAGATGGGCTGCAAGTGTAGTGACAGATCTCCATCCATCCAGAAACCAGCTGATCATTCCACACAATGAGAATCTGTCATGTAATCAGGTGAGCTACTGATAAGGTCCAGACATGAGCTATATTTAACTGCATTGGGTGAAATCAATAAAGAAAAAAACCGCAAATGGATAATACAGAAGATAATTGAGCTGTGAGTTAGATGCACACAGTGCAAACATGGAGATTCCTTACTATGCCTGACACCTGCTTGTCCCAAGCACAGAACTCACAACCACTAAGGTGACCATTTGTCCTTTCAGACTGCAGATCCCTTCTTTCTGCACTTCCTTCCATACTCACGCATGCAGAAATTAATTTAAGACAGAAGTTGTACATATTCCCTGCCTACACACTTCCAACCAGAAATCAATTTGGAGGGCACATGAAAATCTGAGAGAGCAGAAAACAAGCAGCGTGTACTTTCAAGCTGTGAAATAGACCCGTTACCCAGAAAAAGGAAAACAAGCTTTATAGGAATTATATTATCCCCTACTTGTTCATTACAGTATTTTCAAATATTCTCAGTCATTTGCTGCTGCTGTTTCCATACTCCAGTATTTCTCAAGTTGTTTAGGTTCTCTGTTAAATCTATCCTTATCAGGGTTTCTAAGCACATTACTCACCACCATCTTGCAGGTATTGAATAAATACTGTCTTTTAAAAAGGTAAACTTTCTTTATCCAAGCATCCATAGTTAAACCATTTCCTGCAACTGCTAATATATATCAAGATTTACCTACTGTTCGCTAGTACGAGCTCATCTGCTCTTCTCAACTCTTTAGACGTGCTATGGCAGAAGTACTGAGAACAGAACAGTCCATGTCAAAACTATCGCCAGCTAATTTAGCAGTATGTCTAGAGATACATATCAGTTGAAAGATTCCACAAAAACCATGAAGTTTTTTGGTCATGGATGCCTGCATTTTAAATAAGCTCTTTATGGAGGCCAAAACCTTCCCTTCCCAAGCAGCTTATATCGTCTAGTTTAAATCCTGCAATTAGGAGGTTTTAGCTCCAGATTAATTAGTAGACAAAGATACTTGAAGACTCGGAATGCCTATGGTTAGGAAATCACAATCTCGCTCCAAAACATGAGTTGACACAGCACATATGGCTTTGTACCAAAATTATGTAAGTTAGTTGGAACCTGACCGGTTAACTTGAGTCCCTCAGCCTGTCACTCTGTTCAGGCACTTCAGAAAAATATATAATTAAATACTGCATGATTCAGTATGCTGTTTACAACTTAACAATTGTTAAATTGACTGTCACCAAAAAAAGAGAGTTCAGGGAAGTTTTGCTTTGTCTGTGTAATAAATATATTCACATTAGCAGAGTTACAGGACAATGAGCCATATTACACCCTCGGCTGCGTAACAAGGACAAACTAGCAGAAACTCTTCCTCTACAGGCCTAGAAGTCGTGAGAGGAAAGCGAGTCACAGCACCATCTTTTTTTTTTTTTTTAAGAACATTCCTGTGCACAATAACGGAGAGCTAATCAGACTGAGGACATATGCAGATAACACCCATGTACAAATTATACTTGCTGTATTGGAATAGGACCAAGCAGAAGGTCTTACTAACCTCTGAACCCACTGCCCTAGCAAGGGATTAAGTGAAAGGAGAATAAAAGAACAATATAACAGCGCGTGAATCTTTTAGTGATGCAGCTGGACCACAGGGAGTCAGACCAGTTAAAGAATGCAAGAAATTTTGCTGCCTTCTCAATTAATTTGATAATTTCACGTACAGCAGCTTAACCCTGCAACTCTTATTTCATGGAGACTCAAGAAAACACTAACTGAACCAGCTAAAATAAAGAGAATGACAAAAAAATGTTAATCCCTCCAAAACCTGAGAGTTCAAATCTTATACAGTATGGTCTGTAAACAACATACCAACTTTCATCCTTTCCATGCATGGCTAGAACTTTTTTAATAATCCACATTTCCATCCAGTCCTGAATATAGTACTTCAATTTTAGTCTTGCAAACTTAAAAAAAAATTGCTGTTATAAAAAAAATACTATCTGCAATTTCAGCATATAAATGGCAAAAAAAACTTATATTAGAAAGTGCTGCTTTTAGGAAAAAAGTCAAAAATCTGTGCAGGAAAAAAATGGGCTAAAGCTCTCAACTCCTATTTCCATCTTTCATTGCTAAATAAACACTTTGGAAAAGAAGCTAAAGAGATTATTCATTGATGCATCACATAGAAAATTAATAAATTTAAGGCTTTTAAAAAAACACTTGAGCAGTTGCCTGAGGCAGGTTTCAAAACTTTAGAGTGTTTTATCAATATTTTCAAAACATTTTCAATTTTGATACATGTTGTCTCACTACCACACCTTTCCTATAAACTTTACTTATAAAATACTGAATACGAAGGACAGTTTATCAAACTGGACCAGTTGTATTGGTTTACCTCAAGCTTATCTGATCGAAAGTAGTACCAGATAATCAATGAGAATCACAAAGGGTTAATAACTACTAGAAATACCCAATGTGGTATTAATGAAAGGAGGTGAGGAGGAAAAAAAAACAGGGAGGGAAGCAAGAAATTTTACAATCTTGAGATTTAAATCTTAAAGACAGGAGAAAGTAATATCTGCTCGGTCCATAGTGGGAGGAATAATCCATAGATTCCTCAGTGTGCAGAAGCATAGAAGTTGGAACCAAGACTTCACCTTGTAGAGAGAAAAACAGAAAGAAAGCGTGCGTACACAAAAGCATATGCATTATGTTTTAGACAAGGAAGAATCACCCAACAAAGTAGCAGTTAGGGGCATCAGAAACTTTCACATAAGAAAAAATAATTTTAAAAATCATTACGGATGCCAAGCCTTACTGGGAAATCTAGGACATTCCATGGACCATTACTAATCAAATATAGAAGAAAAATACTTAAAAATAATTGTTTTGAGTATTACTATGATTTGGTTTACACTACTGGCCATTTTTCATCCACTTACCTAGAGGCTGAGTATTACTTCAATCATTAAGAGGAAAATAAATTCACAGAATCATTCACAGCCTACATTTTAAAAGCTACAGATTTACAGATTATAATTTTCAGTTTTGCCAAAAAAAAATTACTGAAGACACTTGGCGCTAACCTAACTTTTACCTTTTATCATGCTATTGAGTGACCTCTCCAATATCTTAGTGATCAACATCCACAAAAATAAGACTTCAGTAAAAGTGGCTGTAAAACTTTACCCTTAATTTTACACCAACAGTCTACAAACAGGCAATAGAAAACCAAAAGTTTCTCCAACTGACAGATGGAAGAGGAGGAAGAACAGGGGGGAGAGGAAGGAAAAGGAAACACAAACCTTCCCCACCCAGATGTCACACACAATTTACAGTTGCTCTATAAAAGAAGCTGCTGGTCACTAATTAGATTTTTTTGTGTGACAAAAGCTCTGAGTTCCACAAATTCTTTGAAAACAGTTTAAAGATATACCTCGGGCTTCAAAAAACATTATAAAAAGCAACCACTCCTATTAGATGCGTATTACTTCCTGGCACAACCGGTGTTGTATTGTTGTGGTTTTTTTTTTAAACTGACCTTTATAGCCTATCATTGAAAATACTTCATAAGCCTTGAAATAAATATTGTCTACATAAAAAGTAAATTTATATAGAAATTATTAAAGTCTAGACAGAGAATAGCTTTTCTTCCACTTCTCCAAAACCACTGAAGAGGGAAGCAGAACAAACATATTTTGCATCATCATCAGACTTCCCAACCAGCAGTTCATATTACACTGAAAAGTTAAATTCTGTGATCTTCAGTTCCTTAATGCTCTTAAAACAAAGGCAATGGGTGGTACAGAATCAGTGAGAATTAATGCATGTATCAAAGAGCTCAGTTAATGTCAAGCACAAAAATGTTGTCTATAATATTGCAAACTACATTCTGCACTGTGCAAGCACCAGGGAAATTTCCACATACCACCTTAAATGCAATTTGCCAATTCTATTTTGCTCTTTAATACTCAGTACTGAAGGACACAAGTTCCATCAGCATCTGACAATATCACAAAACTAAAGGGTCTGCACTGAAAAATGCTCTTTTGACTATTCTATGCTTGTATCAGCATGCAATGCTAAAGAGCGCACAGCGTAAACCAGCACACACACTAGTACCACCAGAGAACAAGAATCTATTCTTGCTTGCCTCAACGTCAGAAAATGCTTTTTATCACTGCAGAATGCCCTTTACTTCTTAAGTAACATGTTTCTCACCTGTAAAAGAAATCAAACTACTTATGCCTCCACAAGTTCTTTGTTGTGCTTTTCATGTGATACCATTTAAAATGATAATTACTTACATAATCTATTTTATCATTTCATCAAGTAGTGTATTTTCACTTTCTTCTTTAGCAACAGCTAATACTGCAACCAAAACTTTGTGATATCACCAAGGTGTTCCTGTCTTTTTATTCTCTCTTCCTGAGAGCTGTATGTATGAAAATTAACTCCTTTGATTACTTGATTATCCATCATTTAATTTCTCCTCAAGGGGTCTGAAGAATAGGGAATACGGATTCCATGACAGAAAGGGTGAAAAAACAAGCAAGGAACTGCAGCTCAATGGCCTCTTTACATTTTTTCAGCTAGGTGGAAATTTCTCCCATCTTTCTGTCAGGTACAGCCAATGCAGAGCACTGACTTCCCTGGAACCAAGGCACTGCTGTAACGCAGCCTTTCACGGACAGAGTTAGGGTTCTTCTTAGGGTTCTTCTCTGAACAGCAAGCCCACGTGGACACACACAAGCTTCAAAGGCAGATCACAGAAGTTTTCCTTTTAACCTTTTTTGGAAAAAAGGGTTTAAAAAATTTTCAGTTTGGAGAAGCTTCCTATTTTTCTTTTTTTAGAAGCCTAAGCAATGTTCAATACAAGAAGCACTATATGAACAGCCCACCTCTCCCATCAGCCTGCCCTGGCAATCACCAGTTGATTGCATTCCGGAGCTAAAGGTTGGAGCTGCGCAGTCAAATCTAAGTCACTAATCGTCTCCGTTCTGTTCATTTCTCTAATCCCTTTCTGAACACATTTAGGTTTTTACTCCACATGACATTTTGTTCCAGCAACACAGCTCTAATTAAGCAGTTCACAAAGAGTATTTTCTTTTGTTTGCTGTGAAGACAGTAACCTATCTTCTCAAATTTGACTAAAGAAGAACTTGCTAAGGGTCTTGAAGGACTCTGTAATGCCTTATGGTCACCAGACTTTTACCAGCCCCTCAGCAGTGAATGTTTGCAGCTACCGAAAATAACAGAAAAACATTTTCTGCTGCCGACCTTTGCTGTGTGCACTACTGCCCCGATGACTTCCGGTAACCTCCCAGCATACAAAATATTTTCTATTCTGAAGACAATGCATGAAAATAAAGTTACAAAGTCATAAGAAAAACATTTTTAGGGATTTCCTTAGTATTTTGTGGCAAAACAACAAAAAGCAGCCTTAAAGTTTTCTTCCTTTACGTATCATATTCCTCAAATTCACAGAGGACAGAACTGCACCAGGGAGTGAGGGAAAAGGGAGAAGTGCTCTTACTGGAACCATTTGCCAAGAGATTAAAGCAAACGCTAGAGCTAGTGTGATAGAATGGTATAAAAAACTACTAAAAACAAACAAGAAAAAAAACAGTCCATTTTTACAATGGATCGCATCGTTCTGAAACACCAGCATCTTGAAAAAAAAAAAAAAAAAAAACACACCAAAAACATTCTGAGCACATGTATTTTAGCTTTGCAAAGTTCCTTCACCTCAAATTATCTCAGTAATTCAGTTATACACAGTTGTCCATGTACTTAAAGCTCCAGGCTGATTTGGCTGTTCCACACGTGATAACCCAACTGCAAAGCCACTCAATAAATGAGCCTATATAGCTGATGAAACAAACTTTCATCACCAGCAGCCAGCAAATCTTTATAATCAGATAATCTTTAAATTCTTTATTAAGGTCACTCAAGGGATTGCAATGACAGGGCACACTGAAAAATTAAGCTGTTCAAAATTTAGTGTTCTTCGGAATTAGTTTTTTAAGCATGCACATTTGCCAGATAAATAACAGCAGAAGAAACCTCTTTCAGCAAACATAATCTCTGATTAATACATGCATACAGGCAGCACTCCCTTATTTCCTAGAAGTCAAATTAATGTGGAGAAGTCCCATTTTAAGAGTTACAGAAGATGAAAGCAAACTGGCTTCAGAAGAACAAACAGACAAAAAATGTTCCTCAATCATTAAAAACAGTTAAAACATGCGAAGGCACTTGAAAGAAATAACCATTACAAAACCTCTGAAGGAAAAAACAGCATTTATCATCTGTTGAAACATACGATTTAAGGCACTTACATAGTCTTTAATTAGGCTGCTAGAGGGATAACTCTACATAAACCTAACCACACAACTATCCAGTCAGCAACAAATACGACAGAGATGTCTCCCAAAGCAACACGTGTGCTGTTACTCACTGACAGTAAAAAGCAAAGAATAAAAGTAGCGCTTGTACCACTGTATCAACCGTTTGCTTGTCTGGGATTCAAACTCCCAGGCTGGTCCATTGAAAGCAAATACAGTTTTGCATTGACTTGGGAAAAGTAAGCCATTATTTCACTGACCATAATCCTAAACACTAGGAAGGGATTTTCCACTTACTGATTTTACAGTAAAGATACTAAAAGGCAAAATGTCTGCTCCCTTTCCCTTCTCTAACTTTTCTCTTTGCTGAAACACTAAATTATACAAAGAGGGAAAAGGGTAAAATCAGTAATAATTTACTGTTGCACTTGATGAATTGCTACTAGAGAAGAAGAATCAGCAAGATTTTTTACAGTACTAATACTCTGATATAAATTTTCTACCTAGTTTGCTCATAATGTTTAGCTATCTATGGACAACATGGATAAAAACTCCATTTTTTCATGCCTCTATTACTTAAGGCAATACGCAAGTCCAAATCTTTCATCATTTAAACAAGGCATGACTTCCCTAGGAAGCATAACTATTTCTAACATTTTAAGTAATTTTCAATCTTACTTAAACAAAAATTAGCCCCCTCTTTAGTCCATTTAATCTTCTAAAAATTACAATATATAGAAGGGGTTAGCAGAAAAAGCCAACAGCCCCATCAAGAAAGGAACATACTTAACACCAAATGAGGTTGCTCAGAAGTTTGACATTTTGTAGTTAATATTTCAACAGCAATGTCCTACTAGGTCTCTAAATACCTGCTGTGCAGCAGACATGGCTTTACAAATCAAGTCCCATTACCTTTCCCTGGTTACCCTTAGAAAGCCAATAGCATCACAGGTTTGTAAGTCACTCATGTACAAACACCTGAAAAATACAGTAGCCAGTCTACACACACTACTAACAAAATTAGTATTAAAAAAGAAAAATCCTCATCTCAAACATAAAATTAATCACTGGTAGCCGATTCCCCTGCACAAACAGGGAACTGCAGACAAAAGTGTCTATAACCTGAGATAACGAGATAAACCATGTTCTGTCTCTACTCAGTAATAACTTAGAAAGCCTTTGCAATCAGTTCCTCGCGGCTTTTTT
>JAOXJM010000033.1:18832035-18846584 GCA_026413425.1 Tringa solitaria
CCTCAGGGCTGCCAGCAGCGCGGGGAGGCGGCCGCGCAGCCGCCCTCCGCCCCCGACGGCCGCTCCCTCCCTCGCGCCCCCGAGGCGGCGGGGAAGCTGCTGACACAGGCCCGGCCCGGCCCGGCCCGCCCTCTCCCTCAGCGCCCGGCCCCTGCCCCGGCACCCCTCCAGCATTCGGCCGGAGCTCGAAGGTAACTTGAGAATGGACTCTCTCGGGGGTAAGAGGGCTGCGTTGGTAACGGCAGCCTGTTCTTGGCCCCAAGGGCGGTTTTGTTTTCGGGAATGACCGTACTCCTGGCTGCTCCCGGTCCTCGGGCGCTTCAACTGGCAGTCTTGGTTCTCTGCGGGAGTCCGGTGTCCTTCGCACAGCCGCCCGTCTCTGAGGGAACCGCCGGGATGGAGGTACCAGGAGAGACATCTGTCAACAGGGGTTTCCTCTCCCTTCACTAGTCAAACCCTTGCTACGTTGTTCGGGGGTGAAAAACACACACAAAAAAGTTGCACAAAGCAAACTTGCACAAACAAAAGCCTTAATGGCAAAGTTTTCAAATATGGCCGATTGTTTTTAGCCTGTCAGACAAACTGTGGTGAGGAAAAGGTCTACTTGGCTAGGTGAAAAGGATGGGGTTGTTTGGGTTTTTTTGAAAATAAGGCTTTTTTCCACTTTGAATGTGAGACCCGCTGTGGGCACAGACTGACCCCCTGTGCCATGGGGCTGGAGCTTCTCCAGCCCCAGCTCCTCTGGGGTTTCTGCTGGAGATCCCTCCTCTGTGGAGACAGGCTGTCAAAGGAAATAGTCACAGGCTGGGAAAAGTACTTTCAGTTGGAAAGAACACTGTCACCACAGACGTGGCCCGAAATTCAGGCTCTGTGAAAATGAACTTTTTCAGACTTCTAGCCTAGAAGAATCGCTTCTATTTAAAAAAAAATATATATTGGTTGCTTTAGAATAAGTAAAAAATGTTTGGCTGTAACTGTTTCATAGCTAAATGCCAATTCCTTTGTACTAAGTATTAAGGACTCAACATGAAAGTATGTCTGCCATAAGTAATAGTGTTAGTGATTTTGTGTTGTCATAACAAAAATAAAGATGAGTAGTAGGACTAATTAAAATTTTAAGAAGCTACAGTAATCTAAGGTGTTGTTAGTTATGTAATTCAAATATTATTTTCTTGTAATACAAGTTCTTTAAGTTGATAACTATCTACTTAAATTTTAAGGTGAAGTGAATATATTAGTATCTACATTTCCAACAAGAGCTCATTTTGGTCTCTGTACATCCCATGGTAAGGGTCCACCTTGTCTTTCTACAGGTTAGTGTCTTACTGAAATAAGATTTTAATTTTTTTTAAGGATGTTGATAATCTGTAGTAGATTTTATCCTAAAACTCTACTTCCATGCCTCAGGTCAATTTATAGTTTCTATAACCCATATTACTATATATTCTGTCTTTTTTACTGTATTTGAAGATGGGGCACAGAAAGAACTCTTTGTAGGAATATCTTTTTTTGCAAAGATACATTATTAATTCAAGTAAACAGAATGGGTAAAAAAGACTTACAGATGTGTTAAAACTCAACCTATATAATAAGGCAATATTGTCTTCTTGTACTGAAATATGCCTCTGAACATGGAAGTCTCCTCCCCAAAAAGTCACCTCTCATAAAAGACTGCAAATTTAATTGTAATTTACTTTCCTCCAAAGAAGACTTAGTTCCTTGTTCTTCATTATACTAATAAGCATCGGTTTGGGACAGCATTTACCTTAGCCTTGTAAATGTATGGGAATGCCTTAACTATTATCTCATTATACTATTTGATTATTTTTTCTAAGTTAGACATCTTCAACAAGGAAACTTGAAGCTTGGGACCAATGGAAAAGATAATTTCCATCTTTACCTACTGTGCATTTTACAGGGATGCAAATACATGGAAAACATTGTCATAACTTGAGAAACTTCTTACATCACTGACTAAAAGAAAGACATAACACATTGTGCAAAGAGACTGATGCCTTGGACTGCCTCCACTGTGGAAAAATGAAATGGCTTTTGTCAGTGTGGTACTTCTCCCATTTGTCATGAATGCAACGTATTCTGCAACTGCAAAGACTGACAGTACTTAACTTCATGGATTCCCGAGTGTGACCTTTTCCTTAGCTGTTCAGAGGAACTTTCCATGCTTACAATACTTACAAACTTTAAATTTTCCTCTGCAGAGACTGTCTGGCAAATAAATAAACTCTAATTACTCCACCACCAAAATAGCACATCATTTACTCATAGCTTTTGCTTACTGTAGTGCAGCTTTTCTTAGGAAAAAAAAAGCATTAAATTACATTATTTGCTGTTCTTGTTGAAACTTCCTTAATCAAGAGGTCTACTTCTCTTATCTATGTCTAAGGTGGGGGATTCAAGAGCACCTCTAAGTTCCTAGTCTGAGATGCATGTCTGGCCACACCTTGACTGCGTATCAAGGCAAAACCTGTACATAAACTGGAATCCTCCCTTAATCTCATGCTTATGGGTAGCTGAGGAGACAAAAATTGTGTGGCACACTGCAGAGTATATGCGAAGGTCAGTTTAGAGGAAGTTTAAGTCTGACAATTCACACTTTGCAACTCAGGAAAAACATTAACGAAGAAAGAAAAAAGTCCAACATAACTGCACATTGGTGCCATTCACACACAAGTTCTTGGCCCACAAAGCACCTTCTTTTTGAATTAGAGTGTATTAGGGTATTAGGGATTGTCCTTAAATTATCTAAAGGATCCAAAGGAAATGACATGAGTTGCTCAGAAAGAAGCAGCAAAGAGAAATAGCTACCACAAAGATTAAATCTCTGACAAAGATTAAGACTTTGTACAGTGACTGACTGATTTTCAAAAGCAATGATTAATTTTGGGCATCTCCCAGTTTTGGTGCCCAAACAGGGACCTTATTTTCAAAAAGTACAAAATAAGTGCTGTCTGAAGTTTGGCGACTCGATTCACAAACCCCTTTAGACCTATTAGCCATTTTTTGTTCTTTGGCTAAATGACAATCAAAGGACAGGGAGAACACTGCCTACAAACATTTAATGAGGCTGAATGCTAGTGAGAGGAAGGAAGTATCTTTGGTCCTCGTCTGCAATGAAATCCATTTGGTAGGTTAATGCCAGTGAGGTTGAAAATGTGCTTGTTGACCTAGATTGGTACAGTTGCAGAAAAGAGGCCTGAAACATATTTGGGAATATAGTTACATATGTGCCATGTAAAACAGAAAAAAAATAGAGATTTTATTAAGAAAATATTTCTTATACTAAGATTTACAGCTCATAATCATCAAGAAAATCTAATTTACAGAAGCTAATTAGCTTTAGATACTTAAAACCAAACTGGTTGAAATAGTAGTAAATATACGGTAAAGAACAATCTTGCCCGGACAGAAACTACTTGTTCAAACAGGTCCATTCTGCCTTTAACTTTGGAGTCTATCTTAATGAAGGTTTTGTTTGGGAGTATTGCAGTCAAGAGTTAAATCACAGCAGCGGAAGAGAGACATTAAAATGTATAGGGGGAGTCGGAGAAAAGGAATTGTTTTCATTTGAGATTTGAAATGAGATGAAGGGTCTCCGAGGCTTGAGAAGCACACAAAGGCTGTCCCAGACTACAGCCTGTTCTGAAGAAAAGGCTTTCACATCAACAGTAGCTAGATTGTGAGGAGGGACAAACCAAAGTCTAGACCAGCTGCGGGGGGGAGGAGGCACAGAGAAGAGAGAATTTTTTCCAAAATCGTACTGTTTCTATAATTCCGTAATTGATACTCTCGTCTAACCAAATTTTAAAGGCCAGGCAGACAATTTGGATTTTGAATATTCCTTTGTTGTAGCTTTCCAACATATTAAAGCATTGTGTTTATTTTCAACAAATTCAGTGTTCTACTGCTGCAACGCAACTTAGCACCATCCTGTGTGTAAGTGCTAGTGTGACTTTTGGAGAACACAGTAAGAGCTTCATAGTTCCCTTAAACAGAGGAGGCTCTGACTTGTAAAAATTACTGCTTTCTATTTTGCACTGATCTTCAGTACTCACGTCAACAAAAAATTCTGCTTTTCCATTGCTAAATTCTGTAATTTGGGGGTCATCCTTTCTGTTTTTAATGTCATGCAGTGACATGGTGCACAATGACAGTGTCAGTAAGCAAATGTCTGCAGGCAAACAATCTTAACATGTAGATCCAGCATTTACAGCTCATGCAGTAATTTATTGCACTTCCAGAGCTTTTCAAGTGCCTAAAGCTACTCACGTAAATTTTTTCTACTTAATCAAATCTCGCTTTTCTAAGGTAATAGAAGTGACTGGAAACTAAGTTTTTTATGGCAATCCTTAAGGATTGTATAGTTTTGCTATTTTTGACTAGTGAATATGTGCATTTTCAGATGCCTGATCTTCAACCTAATTGGAAAGGATGGGAACTGAATGTATTAATTGCAGTACTGGTCATTGGAAGGTAACAGAAGCAGAAAACCGAGTTAACATAACCCAACTTTTTTCTATAAAATTTTTTACCACTGATTTTCTATGTTGACATCTAAGAGATTTTTTTTGCGGTTTCTGTCATTGATAACATTCACTCAGGAACACTGGTTGTAGCAACAGTGCAACAACTCTCTGGCCCTGGAAATTGTGCTTATTATTTTCTTCATGCTTTTTATATTCCCAGTGCCATCTTTTTGGGGACAAAACCTGGGTCAGCATTTTTTGGTAGCAGCAAAACATACATAAAGAGATGGCTGACATTACAGCTTATGAAAGATCTTGGTAAAAATTAAAATATCCATGAATGAAGAGATAATGGTAAGAGACACACGTCTGTCGAATCATTAAATGCTTTCAAACAACCAGCAAAAAAAGGCTGAAAATAGACTCCAGGTAAACATAGTGAGAGAATCACAGAATTAAAGAGGTAGAATCCCTGTAAAAACTAGTAAAAGTACTATCAAAGAGTCAAAAGAAAACAAAAATTAGAATATACATCTAATGCTTTAGAAATATTGTACTCCCTTTAATGGTGCTAGAATTTCCATATTCACCAAAATCTCTTCTACCTGTCTGTAAATCTCTTGAGAGATTTACCCCTTAAGGGTATCATCCTCTACAACAGTTCCACCAGAGTAAATCCAGAGCAATTACACTGAAATCTGTGGAATTAGTCCAGATTTACATTTATGCTGCAGAGACCATAATCTGACTTCATAGGGGACAGTTACTGTTTTCTCCACTTACTCTATAAACTACTATAATAGTAATAGTAATAAGTGGAAATGTAAATTATAGTTTTAAGTTGTACAAAACTGAGCTTTTAAAAAGCTACATGCTGGGATATCTGATCATATATTTTACCTAATCAAACAAAACTTACTTTGTCAAACTAAAGTTTGACAAGTTTCACACCAGGAGTTACAATGTTTTCCCATAGTTGTGCCCACTGAACTGGGTTACTTTTAATTTTTACTATAATAACTGTACATGCTTGTGCATTTGTGCAGGCATTTTTTCAGGACTTGACTTTACCTTGCTTTCTTAATTATCAACAAGCTACCCTGGTATTGTTACATTTTTGTAATTCATTACCAATTAGCTCATGGATTTTAAATCAACTGTCTTTAAAAAAAAAAGACACTTGCTTTTCAAAGCAAGAACTCCTCACAGAGTAAATGGCATCCCTCTTTTCTGGTAAATTTTATCCTCAGCATACCAGCCACTCTAGTTGACTTCTGCGAGAATTGCATGTGAGCATCTGTAGAAGTTTCACATTTACTTTAATGATTAAAAGAATTATATTGATTAATATGTTATAATTTTTTAACACTTCTTTCTTCTGTTTAGCTGTGTCACATTGCTTCTCTTAATAACGTTTTACTGCTTTGTTAACTGGAAATGGTCTTTGAAGTATGAAGCAGATGAAATAGCGTGTTGGACTCTCCCTTTTATGTTACTGTTGTACCATATATTTCTACAACTGGAAGTCTTAAACAGAATTTATAACAGTCATTAGCCCTGAAGAGAAATTTCTTTAGTATCTCCTGGTCATAAATTACTTCAGAACAAGCAAGAGATGGAAAACAGTTTGCAGTAGAAGCACGCCTTTGGAAAAGCTTCTGGCTTCTAAAAGGCAGGTCATTGTTTAATCAAGGGGAATTCTTGACGATTTGGTTCAAGGGTTGATGAAGTGCTTAATTTTCAATTCTGTCTTCATAATCCCAATTATATATTTTCATGTGTCATTCTATCCTGACAATATTTTGACATCTGTAACTCCTCTTGAAGCTTTCAAAGCATGTCACTATGCTGATATGCTAGATCTCACAACATGTATGGAAAGGTAATCCTGTTCACATTTCAAAGAAGGAAAAACTGCTATATTCAGGGTTAGGCAGGAAACTTGGTGCAAAGTACTGGAAGTTTTGACTTCCAGTCCCACACTCTTCCTACAGAAGAGCTGGTAGTCTAGAAGGAATCAGACTGTTGCCTAGTCTCTGGAAGGTTTTATTCTGGCTACACATAGCAATAGTTATTAATTTATTTTCACTTCACTACCTTTCATAATATGATCTGTACTATTTTGAATCTAAAACATGCCCTTGTCTCTCTGCAACGGTGGAGATTGTTAGGTAGAAGACTATCTTATTTAAATTTCAAAGGGCTGCTTTGTGAAATACTTCTTATGGTGGAACCACTGGTTTGTGCTTTTAAATAAAATCTACTCAGCATGTTTAGAAATTACAGGGCATCGCACACAAGGAGCATTTCAGGCTACATCTGCAACAGAATTTAGTGTGCACAAGTGTAGTCAGTGTAAGAATGTTCTGATTTTTTGAGTAACTTCCATTGTTCTGAGGTTGCAACTCTTTGGCTTCATGTTACTTTAACTAATTTACCCATGCCACCTAAAAATCACAGAAACTATACCTCATTTTCTTTGTTTGGCAGCTTGCATGTTTAAGAACCTAAGCATGAAATATACCACGTATACTTACCACATGACTAATTACAATCCAACTACTTTGCACTCACGGAATGCATCTTATGTCAATTACAATCAGTCATTGTCATTAACCACACAACAATGGCTGAATCCATTAATATGAGAAACAGCAATACAGAGTGGACCAATGCAACAGCATGTGGTGGTACATTCCTTTTCGTACCCTCGTTAAATTCTCGAGCACTTTCTACATCCTCTTTTCCCAGTGAAACATGGCAGTACATGGCACAATTTCATCAGTGAACAGAGCCAGCAAAATCCACAAGTGATCCTGTATCATGCGTCTAGGACAGTACATACACCCTGCACAGGTAAGGAGAATTCAGGCCATAGCTTCTCCTTCTGCCTGCTCCCCACAGGAAGACTGCCATTTGAAAGCCAGAGCTGCTGGGGCTAGATAATTAGCTAACAAACTGGATATGCTTAGTTGAAATCTGAGTTGCTGGGGCTGAGCTGACTGTGTGCCAGGGGCCCACGGAGGTAGATGTGCATGGGAGGGCTGGCTGTAAAGTCTGTGACAGGTCAGCATAGCTTTTTAAAGTTTTTAATTCCCATTTAAGCAGAAAACGTATAATTTTTCTCTGTTTCTGGTACCAGGATTTGATTGCATTGTCCACATCTCTGTAAGTTATCCCATTGCATGGAAATAGAAAATAATGGTGCCCCAGGGAAGGCACACTTACCATGAATGCAAAATATGTCGAAGGGGTATATTCAAATTGTACAGCATGCCATGGCAGCAAATCATAACCACATTACCAGTTAAAGCTAGAGAAAAAAATAATATGTATAGAGGTCATCATTAACAGAGGGCTTTTATCACTTGGATTATACTATTGCACAGGTACAAATAACACGTAGTCCCCAGGTGTACCTGAGGTCAGAATTGGAAACCTGGCATTATTTACAGAGAATAAATATTAGAAAAAATGTTTTTCCACAACCTATTTTCTGGCCCTCGTGTGCCATAATTCCATAGAGAAGTACCTTGACAACTTCAAGAACAGCAGACTATTTCTGGGCTTTGGAATGGAGCAGTAGTACATTTTCTTGTTACTGAATTTTTTTTGCATTGTTAAGGAAAAGCTGACCTTTCTCCACCTATACACTTGCATAGATAGCCCATTTCTGTAAAGACTCTTGATTTTTCTGACTACCTGTATCTTGTTTTTCTGCCAGTGGATGCTCTACTTTTTCCTTACTCTCTCCCCAGCTGTGAATTTCTCATTTAAGTGTTCAGAGGTTGCTCTTCCTTAGTAGGGACACGCTCTGTCCTTTCTACAGACCATCAATAATGAATGGTCCTCTAGGGATGCAGCATGAAGGATTTTGCAGAACCAGAGCTCCATACCCATGTGGTGGACAGCAGCTGTCCAGTGACAAAGGGTCTGCAGTCAGTAAAAGCAAGGTGTGAGCTGTCATGACTTTGACAGCTCCTCCCCTTCTCCCTCCCCCAGGACTGAATGGAAAATTCGTTCTGTGTGACAGCACTGTATTTAGCCAGGGATGAACTGGGAAAATTGAAGAATCCTAATCTAGACACACCTGAGTTCTGTGAGGCTTGCCCATTAAACAGTATTTCCAGGCAATCTGGAAAATGTTAGTACTTTAACGGTCTGAGGGAGTCATTATAATTTAAAAATCCATGGAGATTCTTGACTTTGAAGCCACATTGGCAGAGACAAAAGCTCACCAGCTTTCATGTAACTATTAGGAAGGAAAGGGAAGAAAAAATCAAGGTGAAATAAAATTAATAGAGGCTGTCTAGCACCCTCTATTAATCTCCTCTATTAATTTCTATTGGGGAATGCACCCAAATGCAATGTGACCAAGTCTATGACTAACTTACCTGGTTTGTATGACCTTTAAAATGAAGCTTAAGATAAGCGGGTTCAGCATTTCCCATTGGATCAGATGCTGGCCCAAACCCTTAGCTGCATGCATTTGGGGAGAAGTCTTTTCTATTACAGGAAGCTGTTGGGTGTCAATTATTTCCTTTACAACTTTTAAATAGAACCATTGTCTCCAAGGCTTATCAGGCAGAGGTTTAAACAGTCAAGCTTAAACATACGTTACGCACACAGGAAACAAAATATGAAAGAAAATATTTTCCACTTATTATTTTAATGTGAATGAATTTATTATTGCTAGATAGTCATAGGAATGCATTAGATATTAAATCACCAGAGGAAAACAACCACGTTTTTTAGGCTATCTAACACTGGGAGTAAAAACGTGGCTTATCTTTTCACAGTTCCTGGGAAAATATATTAGTATTTTTAAAAATAGTCTTTAACATTTGTATTCACTGCTGGTATGGCTGCTTTATACCAATATGAATAGTGCATTTTATACATGTTCAGCCTCACAAGTTCCATTATTACATTGTTGGTTTTGTTTTTTCTAAAGAGAAGCAGACATGGCATTATCTATTTTAATATGAATGAACTTTTTGACAGTAGGCTGGTCTGTGTCAGTTCAGGAAGCTTACCTGGTGAGTGGAACAAGGCTGAGAACTGAAACTGCATTAGCTCAAAAGTTACTGAAGTATTTAGCTGGAGAAGTCAGCCCTCTGATTTATGAATTCTCTGTATGTAAATTGTGAACTTATTTTTTAAGTGGTCTGAGCAGTAGTACGTGTAAATAAACATGAGCCTGTGGATGGCTCATGTTTGTTCAAAACAAGTATAGTTTTTTCAGTCTCTGGAATTATTCAGGCAGACTAAGTGGCAGCACACTTACGTCAAATGCTATGGTTGCTCTTCCATGAGTAGACAACCTGAATCTGGAGGCTAAAAGCAGATGTACCTTGCAATTAAGAAAAAACAAGATTCTCTTGCTTGTTGGGCCCTAAATCGAAGTTGTCTGAGTATCACGAGGCATAAAATAGGACTTAGAAGAAAAGTAGTTACAAAAAGAAAACAAGGGAGGACCAGAACAATCTTGTGTAATTTGGAAAAGGCAAAAAAGGAGGAATTCCTTCCAAAATTCCACCATGTAGGCGAGTATTTTTCCTTCTCAAATCTTTTGTTGTTTAGAGTTGTCCTTGTGCTTCTTGGGCAGAAATAATACAAAATAGCCTGTAGGGAGGTCTTAATAATTTTAAAAATACCATATATATGAGCCAATCAGCAGTCATTTGAGTTGTACAAACTAACTTCCTCTTGACCCACTGGAATTCAGAGCAGGGGTTTTCTGCTGTATTACTGTGCCTGCAGTCTTCTTCCCTGCTGTAAATTGATGTCGTACAAGGAGACTTCACTGGGGAAAACTGACTTGCAATTGAGGTTCCACATGCAGTGACAATGTGAATTGCTTTTGGAATTTAAACACTTAAGGAAACAAACTTCCCTTGCAGTAGCACATAGTAGTTTCCTGTCTTGTCTGTCTGATGCTGTCGGGCACTAAGACTCTGTCCTGACAGTCCTACATACACACCCCTTTCTTGCAGCTTTCCCAAGAATTTCCAGGTTCAATGAGGTTGCAATGTGGCACCTCTTGCTGCAGGAGTGTGGGTGAGATGGCTTCATTCTTGGTTGCTGCCTTAGCCATTTCAATGTCCAGCTAAAACTTGTTGCTTATGTGTTTGTAGTTCTCTATGAACACAATCACCTTTTGACTCAAAACATCCTGCATTTTTCCATCCACATTTCCCTTTCCATCTCTTTTCTCGCCTGATGACGTTGGGAGTTGCTTTCACCAACAGTGCAGCACCCACTTTATTTTATACCTAGAAAATCTAATTTCAAAGCAGTTTTTATTTAAGTGCACTAGTCTACTCCAATGGCAGTGTCATTTGTCTGTCTTCATAATACTTCCAATGGTCAAATGTGCGATGAAGCGTAGGAAGCGTAACAAGAATTATTCTGCTTGAGAAAATAGAATGCCATGTGGTTTCTCTCTGAAGGGAGACGTTGTAAGTAAGATCATTTACTGATATTCCGTAAATACACTGAAGTCAATGGAGCTGCACTGATTAACTGTGCCTCCTAAAGCTCAGAGTAAAGTTCTTGTTGCCATTAGTTGTGTAATTATTACCCAAGAAGGGGTCCAGAGGATATATTTTATGACACTGCTGGAGTGCTTTCTGTTACAGGATACTAGCAAAACAATAATCCAGAGGCAGGTATTTCAGCCTACTGCCCACTTGTAATGGGTTTAACACTGTAGATACTCTTTTCTGTCTCAGAAACACACTGTACTGCAAACCACAGACTGTTCCACAGACACTGTAATTCAAGTGACTTCAATGTTCAAGGAAAGAAATCAAACTCAGCTAGTTTTGTGAATGTTATTTTGGCAATGCTGCAGAACTGAAATGCATTCCTTACACAAGGGGCTGCAGTCTGATGCACGTGTTCTGCTCTGAAACAAAGAAAGTAGCTCTCTTTTCACCCTGGACACCACCTTTTGTTTCACTGTTAAAGCAAATAATGAACAAAATCAGGTAGTCTAAGAAATGCACGTGAAATTAGCGTGCTACTTAATCTTTCAGTCTAATATTTTGCCATCTGCATGCTTGGGTGTTAAGCCTGTTTTATATTTCATATAATTTGCTTCAAGTACTTGCATCAGGGTAACACCTTGTCACAGCTGGCACGCCATTAGCATGGATGCTGGGACCAAAATCTCTGTCACCTTCAAAACACGGGAACAGTCAGCTTTCTGGAACAGCATGTTTCTCCCCAAAACCTATAGTTCCATAGTGCTATTTAAGTAAACAGATGAATGTGGCTGAAACTCTGGAATTATTTATACAAAATGTTTTTATACATGTATTTTCCCTGTATCATCTGTTACTTTCTTTGTAATTAAATTTACCTCAGTCTCTTGCTCTCTCCTGCACACTTAAGCATTCATAGATGATTTAAACAATAACAAAGCTCTTAACCTCTATTTCTCCATTCTTTAGGAATGCAAGCTATCTTTTTATAATTGATAATGAATTAATATCTGGCTTCGCAGATGCTTAAATACAGGGAGGCCCAGGCAAATTTTAATTCAGACTGTGTGTGGGATAGTAAAAAATTAGCATCATCAGCATAACAAAAGTTCCTTAAGGGACATCGTAGCGTTGTTATTTGCAACTCCTTTGACAGTCTCTTATTTCTGATAAAAACAGGTGGGGAAGAGGGAGGTGATTGGTTTTCTGCACTTGATTTTGAGTGAAGAGGTAGCCATCCTGGGAAGTTTAGCTCCAAACAAAGGAAACTGAATTTACAGCACATTTAAGGTATGCTCACACATGGCTGGTCCTGATTTGTAGTACTTACTACTAAGACAAGCGAGGGATCGTAGGATGCTCTGGATAACATAACAAAAGAGCTGTAACATTTACACAGACACCCAGCCTCAATGTATGGCAGCACTCCTAAAACAGGAACACATGAAACAGGAGCACACTGTAGGTAACAAAATGAACATCCTGACAGCCTAAAAATGTGTATGTATATATAATGTTAGTTATTAAAACAATGGGATAGACTGTGGTTGTGCTGTTTGTGCCAATAGATCTGTCCTTGACTAAAAAAAAGATGTGAATAATTTTATAATAGGTCAATATAGAATGAGTTTCAGATTTCCCTCTATAAAATGTGATTTAATTTTTATCGCTTGGAAGAAATATCCTGATGATGGTGGAACTTCAGAATACTGTTGGAAATGTTAGATTCTAGTCTAGTATCCTAACCAAATTTGTAAGATAACAAATGGCCAAGATGCAATAGGAGAAGCATTTCACTTTTTTTAAAAAATCAGAGTACCTTCCTATTTCCGTTCTAATTCAATCTGTCATTGAATAAAGGTTACAGCTATGTATAAAAACTATTTATGAGCAATGTCTGGAGGAAAACCAGGGGTTTTCCTCAGTGCTGTAGTTGTAAAGTGAGTCGAATTGTTAGAGAAACAGCTGTAATCAAAGCACTAAAGTAAGTATAGCTAACATTTTTATACCATTCCTGAATACCAAAGTATCAGAAAATAAACCAAAACAGAATTAATCCTGGCAGTAAATTGTTTTCTAGTTCAGTATATTATTCAATCTTTAATTCTTTTGTAAAGTAAGTGGCTGAAAATACTGTATCATATCAACTGTTTAGCACCACAAGTCAGACTATTACCACAATACAGAAACTAACTGTACCTAGAGATCCAGTTTCTCTAAATTGCAAGGCAAAGGTTTTTTAATTTGCTTCTCTCTCCTACGGAGGGCAATTGGCAAACATGACTGTATTGCATTTAATGATAATAATACTCTTGAAAACCATGAAAGTGTATGAAGCAGTCCACACTATGAGTTTGATTTCAAAGACTTGCTTTTATTTTCAATCACGTACATATAGTATTTATTCATACAGAGGAACTTTAAAATCTTGAGCATCTTTTTGGTTCTTCTTTCTAAAAAAATATAATTAGTTCAGGATAGGAGACATAGGTAAGTAAGTCATTCCCTGAAATTATTACACTTTTTTGTAAAGTCTGGGGTGGTTGGAGTTGAAATTCAGGAAGCATAGAAGGGGACAGGGCTGTCAGACTCTTACACTGCACTGCTGCAGAGAAACTATGCATTTAACTCCTCTTCACACCACAACAAAATCAGTCACAATCAGTACAAAAGAAAAAAACCCACAAATGCTTGAGCTGCTATTTATTTAGATATTTTACAGAAAATAATTATAGTTAGTCTCAGCAGTTAAACAGTTTCTTTCTCTGCCTCCATCCGAATATAAGGTTTGACATTAATTCTGAATTCCGTGTTCAGCCGAATATCCTCTTAGACAGTGAAGGAGGAATTTTTGCCTGAATGAAGGATACAGCCTTGGACCTGTGTTAGTAAAGAAGAATGTACACAGGGGGCATGGAGGCTGCAGAGCAGGAATGATTGTAGCAAGTAATTGCATCTCCCTTTCTCATTGAGGTCTTAACTCTATGCCGTTGTGGCATCCACGACTGAGATGAGGAGGAGACTAAACTCTGCTCCTACAACATTGATATCCTGAAAGGGGAGGATGAGATTTTAGTGTGTCAAGAACATGGAAGGAAAGGGTTAAACTTTAAAGGGTATTCAAAAGGATAAAAGTACACCACTCCTACTTCTATCACTATCAGGTTAGTTCTTTTAATTGCTATTTTACCTCCTGCTTAGTTGAAGAACAGTGATTTTCTTTCACAGCCTTAGGACCTGCCTGCCTTAGTCTTTTAAGGGTCTGAGAGGGCAGGTCGGAGGCCTCCCATTGGCAAACCAAAGACTAGTTCTTGGCCTGTGTGACAATAAACATTCCAGTTTGCATTACTGAACCTCAGGGAAAACATCACGCGCCAACCAAAGCAAAACCTGAGAGTCAAATTATTTGTCATCAAAAGCCACAATCCCCAAACCAGCAATTGCTCTCAGAACACTGCAGAAACAGAGAAGTCCTCCTGGCACAGGGAGGAATGATGGATGGAATGCAGTGTGAAAACAGCATGGCCGCGTTCACACGGTGCCACAATGTGCTGACCACCCCCAGCTCTCTGCTCTT
>JAOXJM010000033.1:18852633-18864929 GCA_026413425.1 Tringa solitaria
GGAAGGGGCCATCTGTCGTTCTGGTTGGTCAATTTGGTCAAAACCACGACACTTAGCCACTCTTTGCACGTACAAACTGGGAGAATAGACCTTGAAAAATCATCCCGTTTGAGCAAGTCAGAGCAAGAGTACCAGCTCTGCACACTGTTTGAAATGGCACTAAAGTACCAACCACTCTAAGAATTTCTTCCTCTGCAGTGCTTACAAGGTGCTTTAATTAATTCTTTTCTATAGCTCCCCCCTTCAAATTGTTTCAACAGAATGCTGTTTGTGATTTTCATTTTCATCTTTACACATGATAAATTAAAACATAAAAATGTCTTTTGTGTTTAACTTGCTTGGAAATAAAACAGATAGCTTGTACAAGAATTGAGAAAAACAGCATTGTTTCCCCAGAAGCAGCATTTCTCTCCTTTTTGTTCTTTTTTCACTTGGAGTAAAGTGTATCCAACTTTGTGAAAAATCAGTCCCCAAACAGGAACTGCAATTGATATGGTAGTTCTGGGTCTTTTTGTTTTGGTTTGGGTTTTTTTGTTGGCTTGATTTTGTTTTACATTTTTTAGTGGGGGAAGAGATGGGAGAGGGACTAGCTTATACTTGGCAGTTTTCCTTCACTCTGTCCAGTCGTATGGTCATTTTTTCCCCAATATTTTTAGGCAGTCAACCAGAGGAATTAGCTCTTAAGCTACTTAAAGATAAGTCTCAGTGTCATATGCATTAAGATTCCTTTACATTCCCAGAGAGCTGTTAAGTGTTTTTTAAATGAATGATGGTGTACAGGGTTAAGCCTATGAAGCACATCAGATAGATCACTAGCAGGATTCTGTAATCCTGGCGACTTCCACATGTTTCCAGCTTTATCTGTGTCCCCTAGCAAGGGCTGAAGGAAAAGAAAGAAGAAGCCAGGAGAGCTATACGAGCATAATTTGTATATTCTTCATTGATACCCTTCACACCATTCAAATAGGACTTCGGAATACACTATTTTAATTAGCAAAGCTTGTTTTAAAGTGAACGACACAAACACTCCTTAGAGAACAGTGAGAGTCTCCCCTTTGAGACATAACAGGCTTTTTGGCAAGATGACATTCAAACAGCATGAAATTCACCTCTGTGCCCTCGCGCTGCTGGAGCTTCCACTTGGCCACTCCAGAGAGCAGCCAGGGGCTTGGGGGATAAGGATCGAGGTTCATTACAACTTTCCTCCAAATAAAAAAAAAGAAGAGATGATCCAAATCCACATATGTAAAGATCAGCAGTTTTACCACTCTAAGGTCATAAAGGTGTAATCCAGGCGTCATGCATACCGCCCTCAACTGAGTCCTGTCCCTGCACGGCCTTGAGCCCCTGTGCGAGTACAGATGAACAACACACGTGTAATGAAACCCTCAATCAGTACAGTTTGCTGCGTTGTGCTGTTTATTGGGAACACTGCAAAGTCATTCAACCGACAGGAATCAAGACAGCAGTGAGAAAAGTATCGTCGTGAGGAAGCTCTGACAGGACTCCTTTTGACATATGGGAGAACAGGAGATTCCCATCTTAATTCAGTAATTGCTAAACGAACAGAAATGAGAAATCATTGATGCGACATTGACCCATGAGACACTGATGACTGAGGCCCTGTACTACACAGGGAACAACAGATGGTCAAAGAAAAACAGGGTAAGAACAGAACAGCATGGAAATAAGGTTGGTTCCTTAACAAAAGTCACTACTGCAGTCCGTTTATGCTGACTGACACTGGTTGTTCTTTTCAGCTATAAGTGCATAACAAAATCAGACATGTCTCATCTTCCAGTCTTGATACTGAACTTTTGCTGTTGTTGATTTTCTTTTGTTGGTCAAGTTCTTTCTTTTTTCTTTTTTTTTCTTTTTTTTTTTTTACATCTACATTTATCAACAATGATACATTACAGATTACAGATCTTGTTAGTTATACTTTGAAGTCTGATCATGCAGAACTACAGGCAGGTGCAACTTAGATCTTATTACAGGATGGACATGGCAAAGTGAACAGTTGTTTCTGCGAGTTAAGATCTGGAGCTTTGTTACTGTTGCGGCTTTATGTATACTGACCATAAGTCCCACTTACTCAATTTACTAAATATACATGATTCTATATGTACACTGAAACCTACAGCACCCTCCTTTTCAGCATATGACTGACTTAGGAATAGGTCAGAGGTCAACCATTTTTAGGCATACAGCGGCCTTATTGTAAAAGATTTAACAGAAATAGTGTGTTGGATTATTACATATTAATTACAGAGAAAGGAAAAAAAACCCAATGCAACTATTTACATTATAAATATCTTGCTTCTCAGAAGACAAGGATGGCCCTGTTCAGTGAAAATTAGCAAAAGAGACAGGTTTACCTGTTCGAAATTATAAGTATGGTAGAGATACATTTATTTCCCAAATTGACTGTGTCTTCCTTCAATATGTGCTTTTCAGCTTTTCGCTCTCAGGTAAAAAGGCACCATTAGCCTCAGTTGAAGTTTTTCAACATTCTTTTGTCGAATCAAACCCTCTTTAAAACTCAAACTTGCCATGGGTCAATAAGCCCAAACAGAAATTAAGTTAAACAGTTCACCTCTTGCAATCAATAGTTAATTACACCAAAAAAAAAAAAGGAAAAGAAATAAAAAAAAAAAAGCAGGCCACACTGGCAAGTCTATAATACACTAAGCAGATTCCACTAAACTCCACTGGACGGGTCTGTTTTCCAGCTCATCAGGGAAGATGACACATTCACTATTCCCCCACCTCCCTCAAGTATCATAGTAATTAAGACATTATGTATTTGCAGAATATTCAAACCTACTGCACAATGAT
The DNA here is from genome assembly GCA_026413425.1 of Tringa solitaria. Taxonomy (NCBI): domain Eukaryota; kingdom Metazoa; phylum Chordata; class Aves; order Charadriiformes; family Scolopacidae; genus Tringa; species Tringa solitaria. The sequence continues at coordinate 18,855,472 of JAOXJM010000033.1, forward strand.
TTTCTTTTTTGTGTGTGTGAAGATCTTGCAATTAGTTGAATGTGTCCTTTGTAAAGTGGTGGAAGTTCAAATAAGCACAGCTATCAGATTCTTGAAGATGCATGATTATGTTACAATTACACTTTTTATCCACGCTGAGAACTTGGATCAAATACGAATAGAACACAGGCTCTAAAACTCACATCCATATGCACTCCCTCTCTTTCCCACACGCACATACAGAAGCAAAGAAAAACAAAAGCCAAAGTTTAACGTGAACCACTGACTCAGATTTTTTTTTTTTTGCCAGGCTATTAAAAGAAAAGTCTCATTTTTCCCCACAGGTTTTCTTTCATATTGCTCTCCCAGGAAGCCCCCACAGAGTTTGTTGCAAAATGCCTTTTTTGTTTGTTTGTTTTTGCATGTTTGAATTCACACAAAATTTTAAAATCTCAATAAGCATGAAGAAAGAAATATAGATAAATCAAATCTAAATTTGATCCTTTGAAATACAGCAAAGCTTGTAATATAAATGAGCTAACATTGACTATTAAAAGTTATTTTGAATTTAAATATGTCAATTACATTTTACAATGATTTCAGGATAATCAGAACTAAATTTCTCTTTTTTTTTAAACAAAAAATTTGGGGGATTTGACTCTCTCAGGCAGTTCTAAAATTGAACTTTTTCATTTTTCATCAGAAAATATGTTGGTGGAAAAGAAATCACTGGTGCTCCCTGACAAACGTTATAATAAAATCCAAATCAAGTGAAGTAGCACTACTGGGGAAACCTTCCTAAAGGCACTGCAACAAGTCTAATTTCTTCAGTATCATTATCACAATGCTTGAAGGTAAAGCAATATACATGAAGATAAAGATAAAACCATATATATGAATCTGTTCTTGGTTAAGAATAGAAGATAAGTTCAGAAGAGGGATACAGCGGCACAGTCATCTTTCTTGTGTAACCTCTGGAGGCCAGGATCATGCAGGAACAGGTGATTTCCAGAGGAAAACCCTATCAGGCTTTCTGTAGCTTTTTCTTTTTTTTTAATTTTTTTTTTCTTTTTAACATATTACTATACTTATATTTCAATTTAAGCTCCACTTTATACAGTGCAAGCTTGCTAAGATTCCTGAATCTATCTGTGCTATGGAATTCTAGATAGTATAGGAGGATTATCAACAACAATAAGATACAAATAAATCAGTGTGTGACCAACTCAAATATCTGAACTTTGTAAAGATCTATTACATTTTAATTGAAGATACTATTCCAGCTACCAAGTCAGTACCTGAAGATTGATTTCAAAAATTACATAAAATTTTTGACTGAAAACATGCATAGCCTTGCATCAACTTGCAGTAAATCAATACCTCATCCTCATTTAAACTCATCAGTGAGAAGGAAAATGGAGGCTCTTTTAAGAGCAATTCTAACTTTCTTTTTTATTAGTTTTTAGTTTCTCATACTATCCAGAAGTACTCCACCTGAAAATAAAGCAGGAATGTTTTGCAGCAGCTTTCCTCTCTACCTTCTCAATGCCATCTTTTGCAGCTAGTGCTCTAAGCAACCACTGATAGTTAAGATTCTTTTGCCATTTTCCTCACCCTGCTGATGGCTACCTACATTACTTAAATAAAGCCACTTGGGACAGAATTCCTTTGGGTATTCAGGCACTTAAGATACCAATAGGCATTTAGGCATATTTTCAAAAATACCGGAGTGTCCAGGTGCCATTCATGCTCATGGAAGGAGTGCCACTTCTGGCATAGGCTCTCTGGTTCCTCCTTTAGTGCCTAAATACCTTGGAACATCTCTGCAGTGGTGGCAGTCATGCTTGCAACTGCAAGCCTCAGAGAATGAGGTGAAAATTGTTGCTCAAGTACTGCTTAGTAACATTTTAAAGAGAGGTAGATTTAAAAAACCACTGGCAAGAAAAATAAGAAAAGCATCTGTCATTATCAAACTGAACAGAATGTTGGACTAAAGGGGAACAGATTTGAAGAGAAGGGCATCAAAGCTTCTAGAATCTGAAAGAAAAATTTTGTTTACCTTCAGACAGGTACAGAATGTCATCACTGCATTCAAGAGTAGGTGCATTCTTGGAAGATATTAGCTGGCAGCACCGACTTCCTGACACAACACAAAAGGATGCTATTCCTGTTCCACGGTTGCTGCTTCAGTTTGGACATACAAGGACCAGAATTGTAACAAAACTATTGCTCTTCTTTATTGATGACTTTTTTCTGGACAGCCCCAAATCTCCTCCCCCAGACAGAGATTCACATAAAGGAAACTAACTAATTTGAGGACAAAAAGAGATGCAGTAGTTCTTGTAGGCCCCATCTCAGCAAGGCACTTCAGCACGTGCTGATGTCGCTCACTGCTAAGCAAGGGACCAAAGCAGGTGCTTGTTACGATTATGTGCACCTCCCTAGAGACTCCATTCCATGTTTGTACAAGCACTGGTGCTTAGCAGAATCAGGGCTTCTGGGAATAAAGCTATGTAACTTATATCTTGTGGGTTCATTTAGTGCTGGTCACTAGGACATCTTCTGTGGTGGCTTGTTCTCCACCCAGCACTTACGAACCCAGACAAGACTGAATTCCACAATGAGACTAAGAGCAAATTTTTTGGCTTCACTGGATGAAACATGGGAGACCAGTTAAGTGTCTGTCTACTATAAATGACTTCTCTGCTATTGCCAATGCTGCATCTCTGTAATGTCACTGGCAATGAATCGTGATTATTTCTAGTTTCTACAGTCTACATTTGTGATATTTTTTGCAGTTTCTCTTACATACAGCTTTGCCTCTTTAAGACACTAATTTTTTGTTTTGTTTAAATAACACACCCAAATGGTGCCCACTAAGGAATCTAAAGCGGATACTAGTTACCTGAATATTATTAAATATCTCTATGGTGAATTAAATCTGGAGGTGATACATTTCATTATTGCTAAGAAGTCACACTTGGTGTTATTGCCTTCGTACCTACAGAGCATCGCTGTTTTGCCTTTCAATACTTTCATGATCATTGGCTTTGAAGTGAGTTGTTATCACTCAACAATGACAGGATGTTTCATGGCTTAAGACAGAATATTGCTAAATATTTTTAGCAGTAGTAAATTATTGCTTCTACAATTACCACTCTGAGTTTTTAGAACATTATCAACTTAATTTTATTCTCAAAAAAAATTCCGTAAAAATCTCCCCAAAATATACCTGGGGAAAAAATAATTCCTACAACAATTATAAGACAGCTAAGACCTACCAAGTCTGAAATTATTTTATATCCACTTAATTTTTATCTCCCCTCCTCCCACCCTCGAGAGAAATTTTTTTTTTGCTTTCTTCCCTTTGAACACAATCTGACTTGATACTCAATTTTTTTTCCTACCACAGAATTGCAGGCTTGTAATGGAACAGTCCTGTTTTGGTAGGATTTTGAATACATAAGAATTAGTGAGTTTAAAATATCCAGTAATATATTCTCAACAGTTTCTCTCTCTGGCATTTGGAAAAGCATTAGAGTATGATTTAGCTCATTTCAGTTTACATGGCACACTTTGGTAAGAGGAGAGATGACTCAGATTTTAGTTCATTTCAAACTCAGGTAATGAAGACCTTGCAGTGGAAAGCACCAGTTGCTCTTTTGGCTGGAAAAATATTCAGTTGTTCTGAAATTCTGCATGAAGTTTTGCCATTCTCTGGTAAAAACACAACTGGGAATCCTAAGTATTATTACCTGGTAAAATCAATTTGACATTCAGTCACTGTTGGGTTCTTCAGAACTTGTCAAAACTGCCCAAGACACCTGATGGAAAGCCTAAGACCCTTCCAGCCCAGCGCACTAGCTGACTGCTATGCTCTGTTATTCCTTAGAATATGGCCATACCAGACCCATGCACTCTATGGTTCTTTTCCACATAACATAGCTGATTAAACTTCCTGGGGAGTCAGATGATTTGTCTTGAGCTTTGCTCAAGAACAGCCAAAAGCACCTGGTGAAGGCCTGTTCTTTTAGCAGTGGAAAACTCTGCAAGGGCATGATTTAAAGGGCAAATGACCTCTAAGCCACAAACATACACTGAGAGGGAGTGGGCCACAAATATCCTTTCTCTGTTTAACCTAGGAAAGAGCTAGACATAAAATCAAAACAAGTTGTTGCATGTCCTTTTCACCATCATCTGCCCGTTCCCCAGCCCTGTTATACTCCCCAACGTATGAGCATACATGTCTTTCACAATGGTGAGCCTACCTATGAACTAAGAGGATAACTAACTCAACATTGACAGGAAAAGTTGCTTACTGAGATAAATCTTTCTGGGCTTAGACATGCATAAAAAAGCCTTCATTCTTGTTCCCTGTAGCTTGCAAATATATATCTATTTCCTTCTAACCTGGTCATAGTTCGGCATGTCTGCTCTAAAAATCAGAACAAGTCTTAACATTCACGAACAAACTTTTTTCTTTGAAGCTCTGTGGATTTTCTTTCAATACAAATTGGTTAATATTTCAAAATATATATACAACTCAGCAGAAATGTTGGTGCTACATCTTCAAGTCTCTGAGGGAGCCACAGTTTGTTGTGGTTATTTACACTTCCACAAATCCTCATACAAGATATGCAGCTTCATCAATGGACAAACAGGTAGAATATGTACTAGTACTATCACATACGTAGTTATGCAGTTCACCTGAAATGGGCCATTTATTTGTGCAGTGCACGCTAAGTAGACACTGCATAGATGTGCATGCTCCCACAGGCACACAGCTGCGTACACTGACAGAATTCTGTTGGCACGTGTGTGTCTGTGCTACTTGTAGATGAAGAAAAATGCGTGTATATCCCTACCATCTGCTTCAGTGGGCAGAGGATGACAGAACAGAGGGTGAAGGCAGATACACACTTGTATGCTTGAGAGTGGCTACTGCACACCTTGTCATGCCAGTGTGGAAAGGACAGTTGCAAGTTGCTGGTTTTGCAGCCATTAATTTTACATCATATAGGGAGGGGTTAAAAAAAAAGGATTTTTCACTTCCTTTTTTTTCCCTCCAATAAGCATCATTGGAAAAAGACCAAAGCAGAGCAACTATAAGTTAAATATACACTTGAGCTTAGCTGCATTACATAACTCCGTAGGAGAAGCAGGCTGAAAAGATTTTGTTTGTTTTGTTTAACTCTTTGTATTTTGTTTCTCTTCCTTTTCATCTCTTAACTCCTGTTAATTTTTACTCCTTAATTACATCATCCTCTGAAGAACGCTGGGTTTCGCAGGCAGGCGGCTAGTCACCTGCAACAACCGAGGGGTCCCGCAGAAGCTTCCAGGCTGCTGTCCGTGTCAGATGCCAGTGTTTGATCCGTGGACATGGATGAGATGTCATTGACAGATGAGGATGGAGGGAGGCTTTCACTGCTGTTCACTGCTGCACCTGTGCTACGAAAACAAACACCAACGTGATTAAACCTGAAACCCCCAAACTGCTCACATTTTCAAAAGCAAATGGTTGCTTTTTAAGCAACAGACGTTTAAGTACACAGACCATTCTAAGCAATGGCAAACACGAGCAGAAAATGGGCCATACAACTTTAGGCATTAGATAATACTGAACATTTCACCAGGAAATTCTCTCCCTCAACAGTCTGTTCCGAAGAGGGTGAGCTAATCTTGTGTCTATCGCTGCACTTCTTTCCAGCCTCAGAGTTAGAAAACACTCAATGATCAAACGTCTGCTAGGATCATATAGGCACCGAAAAGATGATTAAAAAAAAGAAACCCAATCCTCCACACTTTCTCAAAAAAACCCAGTTTCATTGTAGATAGTTTAGTAGAATGGGTGGCATGAAATGAACTAGTGGCAATGGAGAGAAGATGCCTGCGTGAGAGGCAAGGCTGGTTTCTTCCACTTAGTTAAGGACTAAGCCCAGGATTTCAGTTCTGACAGTATTTTTGTGCATCCTAATTTACCTAACCTCTGTAAAATGATGATAGTACCAGGTATTATCCAAAAAATCCCTTTGACTTTGTGAAATGAAGAAAGTACTTTCATGAGATTACCATTAATATGACTGAACATTTATCACATCCCTGAATATTATCGGGCATTATCTGTCCTATAAATGCAGATACATGTGTGATAAGTGCAGAGCCACGTGAAGAATGTACTTATCGTGCACCTCTGACTGTTCAACTGTCACTCTGCCCATTAATCTCAACTCATGCTTAAGTTCTCAAAGTAGCAAACAGTTTGATTGGTATTTTTTTCCACTGAACTTTGAGGCAATGTTTTGTTGTCCTCTTTCCACCACAATTAACACTGTCTTCAGTTTGGGAGTTAATTTTCATTAAATATTCCTGACAATAAAATGTGTGATTTTGTATAGTATTGCACAGCTGGAAATCATAGCTAATCACCCTGACACTTAGATCTTTGTTCTGCAGATAGATGCTGTTTCATTCTTATAGCCAAAAATTTTTCTCAGCTGACTCATTTTCTCAAAATGTACAGAAATTAACATCTATTGCCATGAAAAGTAAGAGAACACACTTAAAACCCCACACCTAGTAAAATTACAAAATTCATATATTCTTAATACAGAAATTAATAGCCATCTATATAGTCTAGGCAAAATATATGATGCTATGGACAAAAGGAGAGGATTTCTGTCGCTTTCCAGTTTGCAATAAAAACATTACTTTTAGAAAACAAGTCACTGTACTATACTTCCAACCACTCTTCTGTTTTCCTCAACTTTTTCTTCCCTTTCTACACATCTACTATAAATATGCACACATAACAAGGACAGATGTGCTCACATTCAGAGCTCTGGATGGGAACTGCTTTCTGCTGTTGCAGTAGCACAAAGATATTCTGGCACCAGAAGAACCTTTGAATTAGTCTACTCTCTTGATAACATTTGGAACATAAAATAGTTGATGTTGTAAAGGCTGTGAGAAGACAGAGCAATCTCAATGGCATCTCACCGGTGACTGCAGACAGCCATCATCCGTCTTTTCTGACAGAAGATTTGTTTTTCCAGGAGTTATTTACACGTACGTCATTCCTATTGATCAGTAATCACCCAGCACAATACTGTTACTTCATGTTTACCTGTTATTAAACCACATGGCGTTTTATGAAAATACTAACCACTCAAAATAAATACATTTAGAAATAGTCCAAATATGACTGAATTTAATGATATTAATGACTAAACAATATATTACCTTTCTAAATGTTTACAGTGCTGGACAGAAGCCTATCATTAAGTCATGGATACTGTCCCAGGAATCAAATGGAAAGAATTTCAGTATATTCAATTGACTTTTGATCAAACTGTTGCTGTGCCGCTTGCTTTGATGAACATGCGATTGACTTAGCTACACAAAATAACTGCAAAAATACCCACAGAAACTGTATAGGTGACGATTTTGTCACACTCTGTCTGATTTAGCACCACTGAATTCAATAAACTCTGCTACGTTCATTTCAGCAAGTATCAACTCAGCTCCTAAGCTTCTGGAAAGTGCGTTTTTATGCTTATTCCTAGCTTTCAGCACAATTCTGTGTGACACAACGCACAGACCTGATAGTTACTGCTGCAGCCCCAAAGCACCCAGACTCATGAAATACTCACAAAACCAAAGGAAACCACACTGAACATAAATGACAGAAGGAAAGAATAAAGTAGGGCTCATGCAGCAATGCTCGGAAACCCAGCCACAAGCTCTCCTGGTCAGTAGGTAACTCTTCGTTTGCTACGCTTGGCACCTGCCAGGCGCTACAACAGCTTGGTCCTGAAGGGATGGGTGCCAGGTGAAAAAGTGCAGAAATGACAGAAAAAAGGGACCTGTTTATGAATACTCTTGTCAGGAAGCTTCTTACTGGCTGCAGGGTTGAGGAAAAAGAGCAAAAGGTTAGAGCAGGTGAAAAAATGCTCCTGGGACCTGTTCCTGGCTCTGCCATTGACTTGACAGCTACTCTTTCAAGCCATACATCAGCTTCTCTGCTGTAAAGCAAGAATTCCTTCCTCAGAGGGCTCTTGTGAAGCCCTATTTAATTAGCGCCCATGGAATTGCCTTCAAGACTTCAGCTGTGAAGCGGTACAGGTGTAGGGAGGGGAAAACAAAGGAGAACTGCAGCTGTTTCCAGAAAACACCTTGTGTTTTTCTTGGGGATTTGCTCAGCTTCTTATAAATTATGCCATTAGTAACTCTTGATATCCAACATGGCAGTGCTTGGCAAGTCCATCAGATTTTAGGCTCTGCATGTGACAGAAGAGGGCTACTAAAGGCATCCCGTAGTTCTTGGGTGATAGGAACAAAACTGACCAAATCAGACAGCAACTAAAAGGCAAGAAGGGATTAATAAAAGAGCAATTTTCAGCAATAAAGGGGACTGCTAAGAATAAGCTGCACTGAGATGAGCTCTATTTACTATACTCAGTATCCAGAAATGACAAGATGGTTGGAAATGTTAGCTATGAAACTATAGCTGGGCAGTGAAGACTAGGAGAGAGTGTGAGAGGAAGTGAGACGGTATGTAGTGTCAGAGCAGAGGAAATCTGCAAATAGCAGCAAGGTTATTTAATTTGAACAGATCTTACGTTCCTGATGACTGGAAAAGGAGAAACATAACCCCTATTTTTAAAAAGGGAAAAAAGAAAGACCTAGGGGACTACAGGGTGGTCAGTCTCACCTCTATGCATGGCAAGATCATGGAGCAGATCCTCCTGGATTCTTTGCTAAGGCACATGGAAAATAAGGAGGTGATTGGTGACAGCCAACATGGCTTCAACAAGGGCAAGTCATGCCTGACAAATCTGGTGGCTTTCCACGATGGGTTTTCAGCACTGGTGGATAAGGGAAGAACAACTGATATCACCTACCTGGACTTGTACAAAGCATTTGACCCTGACCTGCACAACATCCTGATCTCTAAATTGGAAACACATGGACTTGATGGATGGATGGTAGGTAAGGAACTGGATGGATGGTTGTACTCAAAGAATTGCGGTCAACGGCTCGATGTCCAAGTGGTGAGCAGTGACAATGGTGTTCTCCAGGAGTTGGTACTGGGACCGGTGCTGTTTAACATCTATGTCAGCAATATGGACAATGGGATTGAGTGCACCCTCAGCAAGTTTGCTGATGACATCAAGCTCTGTGGTGCAGTTGACATGCTGGAGGGAAGGGATGCCATCTAGAGGGATCTGGCCAGGCTCAAGAGGCGGCCCATGCAAACCTCATGAAGTTCAACAAGGCCAAGTGCAAGGTCAGGGCCAAGAATGAATGCAGGCTGGACGGAGAATGGACTGAGACCCCACCTGGAGCACTGCGTCCAGCTCTGGAGTCTCCAACACAGGAAGGACATGGACCTGTTGGAGCGAGCCCAGAGGAGGGCCACAAAGATATCAGAGGGCTGGAGCACCTCTGCTATGAAGACAGGCTGAGAGAGCTGGGGTTGT
>JAOXJM010000033.1:18888462-18898770 GCA_026413425.1 Tringa solitaria
AAAGTAAAATTACTGAACAGAAAAATTAGTTCTGTTTTACCTCAAACCAGGACAAAAAGATTTAAAAAAGATCCCAGAATAGGGCCTACATGTCAGGAACTAGTGTCAACGGTGATGGGAAGAGGAGAAGAAAAATCCTCAGACAATGTGCCACATTTCTTCTAAGCTGATGGAAACACTCTCACTAAGAGATAACAGATAAGCAGGCTACCACCCATGACTGGAAGATTTTAAGAGATGGAAAAAGCTTCATGAGTCATCAGTGCACAGATGATAGCCAAAGCCAATGGGGCTGACAGAGCCACCATGGTCCACTCCTTGACTAACATTGATTTGCAGGAGGACAGCACTGGAGCTTTTGCAGCTCTGGCTTGCACCAAGGACCCAAAAGGCTTTACATTGTGGCAACTTCAGGGACTGGTTTTAAGTAACTGAATTATCTGAATGGATAATTGTGCTTCTTTAATATTTCTGACTTATGTTGCTCAAATACTGCCAAAACCCTTAAATAAAATATATTCATTTGTTCTTTATATATATCTATATGCATACACACACAAATTGACATGATGGAGCACTCAGGACCTGTTTTTGTGCTAATAATAGCAATAGCAAAACCATGCTCGGCGAGAGCAGGTGGAGACTGAAAATTTTTTGGTCAAACGGACACACACATTTTCTCTCTGATATTGTTTCTCCATTTCCATATGCCTTACTAGCACTGAATTATATTCTGAGGTCCAACTCATGAAAACATCCAAGAATGTAATAACATTCTTGCTGAATGCTGGTCCAGCTCCATTTCATTGTTATATTTTATACAGTCACCGGTTGTAATGCATCTGTGGTGCCCCTGATGATAAGAGGTTGTACCCATCATGATACAAGATTTTAAAAAAAGTTTTGAAAAAAATTCAAGGTCTATTTGTTGAAGCAGAGAGAAGACGCTGTCTGTAGCTGGCAGTCAGAACTGACTTCAGCAATTCTGCAGAAACAAATGTTACTATGGAACAATCCTAATGTAAATCAAAACCTACTGTAGGTTACATTCACCAATGAGTGATTGTGACTATAGATGTTACTTGCACACCAACAGAAAAAGTGTATTTCACATAACTGACAGAAATTTCCCAGGCCAAAAAAGATTAACCTGTACTTGAGAGAAAAAAAACTTAAAGAAAACCTTCTGCTAACAGAAGACCCTGTTTTTCCCCCTTGAAATTAAGCAAATGTTGGGCAGACTGGAAGTTGGAAAGAATTACTATCCAAAACTCTGGAAGGTGATGAAATGTCTGCTTTAGAGCTACTTGAATCACCTCAGTTGTCCCTTGCCCCAAAAAGGATCAAGGAAAACACAGCAACTATATATTGTATGCCTTAAGACAGAAGAAAGGATCTAACCTGGATTTATTAGTTTGTTCCTGGCACTAACACTGCAGCATTTTTAATAACATGAAGATGACCAAAGTTACAGCAAATCCATTTATTTAAGAAAACAGTTGTAAAATGTATAGCTTTTGAATGAAGAGTTATCTTCGAGTGAGGCCTTAGGTTGCCTCAAGTCCCAACTACCTTTTCTCTTTGCACTCTAATACCGTCTTAAGGATTGTTCTCCTTTGCTTTCTAAATACTTGGTTATTTACTTGGAAAATAACCAGAATCTGAACTTCAGGTTAAGAGCCGTATTTTTCTAAAGCAAATGTGCAAAATTTCTACTGGGAAAAATTATATTTTGAATGTACAGTAAAGTATTCCTATTGCAAAAATCAGATTTCATGTATTTAGAGATACAGGCTGAAAGTTTACCATTACTTTTGTTTCTATTGCCATTGATGCAATATGTGTTTAGTATTTCAGAAGTGTGAATTAAGGACCACTGTTTTGTTCCTTCAGGTGGCTTGCTGACTTCAGTTAAATGACATTTCTGCAAATATTCAAACAATTGAGGAAACGGAGCTGGCTACAAGGGAAAACGTACAATTCTTCTGTCTCAATCAGAAAATATTAAAAGCATTTCTACAATTACACGAATTAATAGCTTGTGATTAAAAAAAATGAAATTTAGTCAACGAATTACTGTCTTTATACTTAAGCTAGCTAGCCTCAAAATGGCAGTAATTTTTCTTTTTCATTCTCATATTATGTCTGTGTACATCATACTTTTTTTTTGAGTGAAAGATTATATTTCCTTATGATCAACAGCAAGGTTTTCCAGGAGATACTGTTTGCAGTAGGATGTTTTAGTTCTTCTGCAATATAAATAACAACATATTATGATGCCTGTATAGTTAAGTCCATTCATTCTTCCCTAGTAGTCAGAAACCTGTCAGTGCTTAGCTGTTTAAACTTAAGCAATAACTTGCTGCAGTCATTCATGTTTCTTTTCCTGAAAAAAAGGGAAGAAAAAAATCTCCTGTTGCAAACCTAACAGCTAACCAATCACCAGATACCAACCATAGCTTTTCCATGCTACTCCAAAGTGTAGCTGTGCTAGAAAAGCCTCTTCCTAAAATCCTTGCACCAACTGTAATGTTGATAGCTCAACTCATTTTAATTTTTTTAAAGCAGACTTTTTAAAAAAAATTTTTCTGTTAAGAAAAACTAAATTAACCAACTTCACTGTGGGAGACACCAGCATCAGATACCTATTTTTTCCACAGTCCCATAATTTACATACTGATGGCAACACAGTTTACAAAAACACACAAAATAAATTGAAAATGTTAGCATCTGACAAGACAGCAAACATGGAGCATTTTCCGTGTCAAGATGAATGCTTTGAGAAGAATGTGGCATTTGTAAAAATTTGAGTGTAATAGAAAATATTTTGCAACTTTAGAAATAGTAGTTGCTATTTATATGCTATAGTAGTGATTATATGGTGATAATAAAAATAATTTGTGGCATGTAACTTTAATTACTTCAAAAGATTACCACTGATCATTTTGAAGTTAGAAGATAGCAGTGTTAGTTGTGTAGCTGTCATTAACCCTTTGGATGCATATGTATGATGACACCTCCACTAAAATTTTCAACTGATTTTTTTTTTTTTTTTTAGCTGGCAATTCATTCACTTATTGAGTGTCTTTGCTTACACAGCATTAGGCAAGTCAGTGCTTAGTGGATAGTCCAGATATTGCAGCACATGTTGCAGCACATGCAGCAATGTTACCCTTGGATAAGTACTGCCATTTTCCTTGTGGATGTCTCATCACCATTGCAGTATCTACTCATACTACTCCAGGTCGTTTCTGGGCTTCTAGAATTTTCTGTTGTGGTAGACTTCTGTCTTTGTAACGTGCACAGCCATATGCACGATGATCATATACCTATCCTAGAAGGCAATGTGTGAATATTAGCATTATTAAGTGCCTTCTAAATGAACGGTAAAACTGTGCATAAAACCCCTGTATCCCAATCTCTGTGACGTGCATAACATGATTGCTGTTGTAAAATAAGGCTCTATAATTGATAGCTTGTATGGCCATCTGTCATTTATACTAAGAGAAGCTGGCATCGTGCTAACCTTACATTTGTCTACTGAATATGTACTTGTCTCCCTGTAAGCAGTCCCAAATGGAGAATTTAAAGGCACATTCTTCCTTGTCTACCAAAAATGCATTCAGCAATTTAAAATAAAAAATAAAAAAATCCATGTATAACTACCACTTTCACAGCTCACCAGAGGACTAAGGTACCTTCCTAACTCCTTCAGATCATTTATGCAGTGGTGAGAAAAGAGCAATAGTCTCTTTCATAAAATTTTGAGAATACCACATGGAACAAGAGTCAACTCACAGGTACAGTCAGCTTTCCAAATTGCTCCTGAGGCAACACAACAAACCACGTTGTCGTTTTCTCCTTGCTCAAGGCACAAGTATATCCAAGCTTCATGATAATAGTTTCTCTGTAAGCAGAACCACTGCTGTCAACCTTGAAAAGAAGTTTAATATAACGTCTTAAAAAAAAAAAAAGCTTTAGCTCACCATTAACTGCATCACATGCACACACCAAAAATGGTCGAAAAATACTAAAATTTGAAGGATCAGTAAAGACCCAGGGAATACTGGACACTGCAAAGCATTCACTCACAAATGGAGTTTAAAAAAGAATAGAGGTGGATTCTGTCCAGGGGAGAGGTGGGGGAGGCCAGATCTGGAGAAGAGGTGGCTTTGAGGAGGAGTGCTCAGCGCCCTGAAAGAAAGCAAAGGCATCGTCCTCTTCACAGAACAGACACATGCAACAGCAGAAAAAAAGCAGAGCAGTACATAAAACACAGTGCAAATTTAGCAACATATTATAAATACAAAGAAGAACATGAACTCAGTTGCAGAACAATCCCAAACAAATCGGCAGCTGGTAATGCCAATTTCTGTGGGGTTACTGCAATATTAAACAGCACATAATGGTTTAATTATAGAGGCTTTCCTTGATTTAACAAGTATGCAGCTGTGTCAAAGAAATCAGTTTTTGAAGTGCTATATAGGATGTGTTCAGTTCTTTTGGTACTTGGAGATTTCTTTAAATTACATCTTATAAAAAGTAAGTCTATTAACATAAAAGTGGATCCGATTACAACACTGAACTATGCTAACCCCCCACTTAAATTTTCCACTCCACATTCACGTAAAATACAAGCACAGCCTGGGCCAAATCTCCATGGAGCACAGATAGGTGCTAGTGAGTTACATTAATACATAGAAGGGAAAGGTTTACTTTCACATATGCAGATGAGATGTGCTCCAGATCATATGAACACTCGTGGGAGTTTTAGCATTCATTTCAGTATGCATAGCATCATTCAACTTTTTGGACAAAAGACAAATCAGAATCTTATTAGACAAAGCTGTGAGAATATTAATGATACTACTGTCTACTTTTATTTCTTTAACGCTCTTCAGATACGATTTTTTCCACATCTTAATCAAAAGCCTTTAAAGAGTGAATGCGGCCAAAAGTGGAGGGCTAAACTCAACTAGTAAGTATGGATATATAAGTACACACACATATATACCTAAGTGTACACACACACATTCAGACAATATTACATAAAAATGAATAATGCCTGGAAACTCTTCTGTCATCTAAGTGCAGGGTTTAACTTTGAAGGAAAACTTGTATACAGGTCATCTCTACTTCTCATTTGTGGAGTCCTACAGACCATGAATCACTGGTGATAGACCAAGCACGCTCGGAGTTCAGTTGCTGCTGTACACTAGAAGAAACCACTTTCACAATCTGATAAATAACAGCGTATATATCAAAGCTTTAATAAAGCATCAAGTAAAGTAAGAATTACGGCTCCCTCAGTCCCGAATGCAAAATGGTCTCTAAGGAAAACATACATATATCTAGTCTGCTTGTACTGCTTGTCTACTGATTTAATACATTTATCCATAAATCACTTATGTTGATGTCAAAAATACATTCTATTTCACATAATAGCTACATGTACTTAAATAAAGGATGACAGACTGAAGTTCACTACAAGAGTTTGAAAGGAAATTCTCAGCCTTTTGTGTCACCAAATTGCTACAAAGTGAAAATTTTAGTCTTGGGAAGCAGATGTCATCCCCAAACTGAAGATATTTCCTACTTTCCTACTTCAGTACCACTTGCAAAGTAAACAAGCAAAATAAGGATTTCTAAAAGTCACATCCAAGTTAATCATACCTTCTTCCTAAAACACACACCCTCTCACACACCATCCTGAGGTAAACAGTGACTTGTGCCTAGCATGCTACAACCTGAACTTAAAAAAGCCCGTCATTTATGAAACACCCCACTCCACCCCTGCCAGTAATAGAGACATTTGTAACAACAAAACTAAAAACAAGTGGTCACTGGCTGCAGAAATCGATTCCTATGAACCACGTAGGACGTTGTTTTCCGTCTCCTTACGCTGTACTCCCTGTGGTTTTCACCTAAGACTTTTACTGAGAGGCTTCTTGATATTTTGCCTTGCAAGGATTTTGCAGTGGGAGTTAACCCAGCTCTTTAGATAGAGTACAAAGGTGTGTCAGCACCAGTATAGCAGGAAGGGGCTGGAGCAGAAAGGCTTGCAGGTACCTACTGAGGCCAAAAAACAGCTGCTAGGAAGGATACGATCAGTGCCAGGAAACAACACAGCACCTTTAATCATTTCTCCCATGATGCACCCTACTGACCACATGTCAACTGAAAACAAAAATGAAATGAAGGTAAACAAGAAAACAGGAACAGAACAACAAATAAATGAAAAGACTTATCCAATCATGCCATGGCACAGAGCCTGCTGCCCGCGCTGCAGACACGGACCTGCCCTTCGCTCTCTGCAGATACGTTTCTGCTTTAGCATGCAAGTTCCATGATAACATAGCAGGTCTGAGAAACATCAGCTCCAACAGTTTTCTACACCCCAGCGTGGATGAAAAACAACACTGTTAAATAAAGAAAACCAAGTGAGACCCACAGCTGGCTACTGTGTCACAATACAACTTTGCCATTAAAATTTACCAATTAATCTTGTCTTTTTTAATTTTTCATTTGCATTCATTACCTAGGTTTATACTGCTTTGTATTGTAAATGAATGCTGGTCTCTGTATTCAATGGGGATATGCAAATTGCTTTCCCTTTATCCTTTCAGTTACCAGACATCCATGCATATTTTCACAAGCTGAACTGCCAGAAGCCACAAAAGGAACATAAGTCCTTGTGAAGACATATCTACCTCTTATTCAGTGAGATGAGTAGAATTTGTTGAGATCACTTAACTCCAATAATGCTTGCTTTAGAGCCTGTTGGCTCACTTTCATTGAATCTCAGTTAAGCCTCATAGTAGAGGTCTTGAGAATCTCATAAGATTCCCTTTTGCCATGGTAGGAAATTGTGATTTCTAAATAGGACAGCTGAGACACAGAAGCGCTAAGTTGTACCTTGTGCATTGAAATTCAGAGCAAACCAGGGGACTATTTACCTTGTACGGAGAAGAGCACTTCAGCGGGGTCAAACAAAGCTACACTGGAACACAAGATGAAAATCCGACTCCTTGTATCCAGTGTAGGATTAAGGTGGTGTTTTCCCCCATACCAATACCATGAAACCACATTACCTCTGCTGTCCCTGCTCTATGATAAGTCATAGGGCATAGAAGAAAGAAAAGGGACAGACTGGTTTCTCAGGGCCAGAAACTCGAGGAAAAAAAAAAAGAAATTCTCATGCTGCTTGGTTAAATTTACTCCTATAATTTCATATTGAGCAACGGTTTAATGTGGAACTGACTTTGACAGCAAATGTCCTATCTGTGGAAATCTTTACATGCCTGGGTCTAAGGTTCCCTGTTGCTTTATTTAGCATATTAAAAGCTTCATCACTACATAATAAATAAATCAATAAACAAAGACATAAATAAAAAGCTACTTGTTTGGAAACAATAAGCAAACCTAGAGATGCAAATTATTGCTGCTTTCATGACACGCTAAATGGCATGCAAAATATCAGGTAAAGATAGAGCAAGCAGTTGTTTGTTCATCTGTTATTAAATCTTTTTTATAGTTTCAGAGACTGTCTTCTGACATTACTGCTCTGTGCTGTGCTCAAGAGCCCAAGTGCAGAAGTTGAACTAGTGAGTTACTATATTGTAAACTCTGTAAAGCAGAGATGATTATTCTCCTCTATTCCTGAGGTTTTTGGAAGGAAGCTCTTTGAAAATTTCCAAATCAGAAGAAGCAAAGATGAACATCTGAATATAACCAACATTCTAAGAGAAAATAACTGTGCCTTCTTGACTGCTGCTTCTTTTTCCTCTCCTGAGCCAATTAGAAATAAGTCAAATTAGAACCCAGAGTTTCGCTGCATATCTAAGAAAAGTAGTTAGTTGGAGGTTAGGCATTTCAGCATATATTCCGACAGCTTCAGCTATAAGAAGCCCCAGTTAAGACACTGAGACTCTGTCAAAGCTCCAAAAGGGACTGCAGTATAGAAACCTAAGCCTCAATGCTCAGTTTCATTTAGTCCAACATCAATCCAGGTGTAGGCCGAGTAATTTCAGTTGTACAAGCATCAGCAAAACAAAACAACCACAATCCCCAAACATTTGCACACAACGCCAAAGCAGTGAAAATTTACATTTCATTCAAGACGTTTTCTATATGTAAGCTATTCACAAAGACTGGCTATGCTCCACCAACACATGGAATATCCCTAAGCATCCCAAATGCAGGCTAATTTACAGTCACAGAGATCGCTGTGTGATTCTAGGTAAAACTTCGGTTTAGCAATGATTTGCCTTGATGTTTTAGGATCACATGAAAATGAATGTTAAGGAATTAAACCTACAACTTCTCATCACTCTCTGAAGTGAAATAGCTGAGATTTGGGTAGCCATTGATGAGAATCCCTTTCATCATTAGAATACCCATATCTTGGATTACTAAAAGCAGGGTGTTTTTGTTCAAAATCTCTACAAACCAGATTATTGCACAGAGCTGCTCTGAAATGCGTTCCTGAGTGTGTACATATACTTCAAAATTTAAGACACCGCATGTCTCCCCGGCATAGCCAATCTTGAATAAATGCTCACCACAAGCCACATGCAAGTGTTTTCCTCAACAAAGGAAACATTTCTCTCATACAGCAAATCTTAACCTTTGTGCCACCTCCTGGTTCTGTTTCCATGCCAAACAGTTAAAAAATGCCCTCTACAGTGATTGTGTCAGGGCTGTCTTACAAAACATTTGGAGAATGAATTTGTCCTCCACAGGAACCTCAAAAATCTCCCCGGGGGCTTGAATAGAGTTTGCGGAGACTGAGCAGAAGTTGCTCTCTTGCCACACATGCATGCTCCACACTGTCCAAACCTTCCTGTGTCCTGGGGAAGCATTCTGGTCTGGCTACTGACGTGGCCCTTCACTGGGATGGAGAGCAAAAGAGAGGGAGAGGAAAGGAAGGAGAGTTGGGATGGAAGAACATTAATAGGACGTCTGTTCCTCTTTGTGCTTTAGCCTCACAAACTTCCTGATCCAAATGAGTGCTTACTCATCCTTCCACATTTCAGATTCCCTTCAGCAAAGGCGCTAAGGACCAGGAACTATAGAACTAGCCAAAGATGCTTTTATATGGAAAGGATCCAAGCTAATCTTCCATGGATACCTCCCTTGTAACTTGGCTGTGGATGCAATTTCCTTCTCTGTTTCTGCAGAAGGCTACTCTTACCATGTTGGATGAATTGGAAAAAACATGGGTGTCACTCTAATACTGAAGACACCATAGTTTCTTTCCTCATTCCTCCATAGTGGCCCTGCATTCCCCTCCTGCCAAACTGCAGGTTCTCTGAGACTTGATAAAGCATAATGAAAGGGATCTCATAAGGAAAATCTGCAACTGTCCTTGCTAAAACTCTACTGAGGTGGCTCTTCAGACCAGAACACAGTCAGCTCTGGTTTGCATTCAGTGAAAATCATGACATTCAAATTAAAATTCAGGAAATGCATGCTATGGGAAATTCTGGAGACCAGAGATGCACCTGCAGCTGAATGAGCTTTGCTGTGTTTCCCAGCCTCATAGGCTAGTTCACACTTTTTCTCTGCCCAAGGCATGAGAATGCCAACCATTTGCATTTGTAATAAGGTCCTGTTTTAGTGATGCAGAAATCGACGCTCTGCAAGCTGAAGAGAGATGATCACATCCTCAAAACTGACTTGGGAAGACTCTGATAGACATATTTATGAAGCAAATCAAGATATCAGATTTTATTTGTGCAACTGCAGTCCAAAATATTTAGTACACATTGTTGTTTCCCAATGGCTGAGGTGCAAACTGGAGTAAAATTTCAAGGCCACAGCATGCCTGTCACAACACAGTGAGCCTCCCTCTCCAAATCCTCCTCAAATGGAAAGACACCTTGCCGGGTAGGACCTCCGTTTACCTCCATCTCTATTGTTGAGTGCTCCTGCACATCTGCACTGAGATCTGCTCTGAAGAACCATTTCTAGGCCCTCACTTGAATTTTCAGGATGAAAAATACAGCAGACTTTATAGGACACTGTACCTTTCTTTTACAGGTTCTTCTGTTATTTCTATGCAATAAAAAAAGGACGTGGTTCTAAAAATACTCGATAATTCTTGGTAATACATGGGCAAAGCCGATTTTTTTCAAAAGCTCAGTATGGCACAGCTACAAAGGCTTCAGACTGCCAATGCCAAGGAAAGTTTGTAATAAGCAGCACTGGAGTACTGTGTCCAGCTCTGGAGTACTCAACACAGGAAGGAGCAAGTCCAGAGGAGGGCCACGAGGATGATCAGAGGGATGGAGCACCTCTCCTATGAAG
>JAOXJM010000033.1:18934840-18948614 GCA_026413425.1 Tringa solitaria
TGTCAAGCAGGACCTGCCCCTCATGAACCTGTGCTGGCTGGGCCTGATCACCTGGATGTTCTTCATGGGCTGCATAATGGCACTCAGGATGGTCTGTTCCAGGGCCTTCCCAGGCACCAAGGTCAGACTTGCCTGGAGTTCCCCAGATCCTCCTTCTGGCCCATCTTGTGGATGGGTGTCACATTTGCTAGTCACCAGTCAGTTGGGACCTCCCCAGTTTGCCAGGACTGCTGGTAGATGATGGAAAGTGGCTCAGTGAGCAGTTCCACCAGCTCCCTCAGTGCCCTTGGGGGGATCCCATCTGGCCCCATAGACTTGTTTATTTTCATACAGATAGATTATAGTAGTTTATACCATGACAGGTAGACTACAACATAATACATAGTAAGCAAAAATATTCATTATCTTCCCCATGGAATACTTCTGCATTTGTATCATCAAACCATAAAAGACCTTTTATGGCCCCTCCATGATGCTCAGCCATTTCAGGGGATTTGTGTTAATTTTCACTTGAACTTGTTTTCTCATTTAATTCTCTTTCCCAAGGCATTCTTAATTTTTGTCCTGTCAACTGCATGATAGACAAATTTACAGGATGTAATTGATTTTATTTAGCTTAATTTCTATGTTGGTTTTTTTGCTTCTCATAATTAATCATTACAGCAATTCAGATGCAGAGACAAACAAAACCTGATTTTTCTCTAAAACTAATAGAGGATAGTAAGAGGAAAAAAAAACATCTGTTGTTACATATGGAAGTAGACAAACAGTGAAAGATGTTTGATTAATAGCACTCAACACAAAGTATGTTTCCTTCCCAAAGCTGATTTTAAACTAACCTTTAGCCATTTTGCATTTAAGATATGAAATAAAGTACTTGATCATTTAGATCAATCTTTGGGCTAGTGTGGCCTCAAAGTATACTAAACACTGGAAGTGACAGACTGAGACCTAAGGATGTGTTGCTAATTGCTGTTACACTGTCAATTATAGTGCCAAGGCCAACGATCCACGGAAGCCCACTTGCCCCTAGTTCAAAGGAACCTGTTGCTCTACCATTGCCTCCAACTGTAAAGGAACACACACTACATCAACATCAGAAAAGAGCAGTGATAAAGATGACAGATGGGATTAGACTTCATCTCTGATCAAGTTACAAACAAAAAAGATTGTGTTAGTTACCCTATTGCCTTGTAATTAAACAAAGACATTTAAATACAAGTCACTGAAATTTAAGAGCCATCTCTAAAAATGTAGAGGCAAAAACTAACCAGTATATTGGAACTTTTGAACATAATGATTTCAAATTCCATAAGCCTTTTGCATTTATTTATTTATTTAGGAGAGCTACTGAATTTGTCTTTTTTTCACATTACTTCACATCATTACAACGTCTCCTTTAAGAAATAAAGGAGATATTAGCATTTACCTTGATTCAGAAGGCTTTCATTCTGAATACTTGAAAATATTATGGGATGTGACAAGTTTTTATATTGCTCTCAGTGACTTTTACAGTACAAAGAATAAAATTACAGGGTTTATTTGGGATCTTATTTGCACTGCCTCTGGAAATAGTGCCACAGTTGTCAATTATGATAAGATCTTTCTCTCTCTTTCTTGCTAGTTATATTTTGCTAAATGGAGAAACAAACCAAGTGCTATCATTCTCACCAGCAGGAGAATTTATCAGTAAATGACTAGACTTCTTCTGCCTCAGGATGTCCATTGCCTGACTGTTATTTTTGCAATTTTAGACAACGTCTGTGGCTAGCAATCTGTGAAGAAATGCAAAAGGCAAATCCTATTTAAAAGTATAAGAAAAACTGCTGATACTTACCAAACTATTCCCTGAGCCCCAGAGCCAATAGGTTTCAAGTTCTGGTAGCGTTTGAGAACTGTGAAGGTTGAGTCACCTACTTCCACGCTGTAAAACTGGTTGTCAACTTTGCTTTTGCTCATGTTGTAATGTTTGGCAATATATGACACATCCACTTGTTTTCCAAATCCCTGTTGTACAGAAGAAGGGAAGGGGGGAGGGAGTAGAGAAAACACAGAAACCAAGGCTGGTAAAACATCAGAATACTGATAAAAAAGAGTCAGCCTATTTTTCCAATATAAATTCTTGTCATTTTAAACTCATTGTCATAGATCTACATGACTCCTCAAATGCTCTCAAAGACTGTATCAAACCCTCTTTCACCCAGGAAGTAACCACAAAAAGCCACTGATTAAAGAAAGCTAATGAATTCTCCAGCTGATGTTTATGACAGAGTTACTCTCATCTGCCGGTCTCTGCTTGCCATTCCTGCTGCTTTATGACAACTGCCTTATGCATTCACATTGATTCTGTCCTCATTTGTATTGCAATAAATATCTTAACACTAGAAGACTTACATCAGTGTAGAAGTGCATCAAGAGACGTAGGAATTCGGGTCTTCATCATTGGTCAAATGGAGCAAATAAGTCTATTCACGTGAGCACTAAGGCCTTCCCTGAGCATATGGTAAAGGCCTTGAGAACCTTTTGAGTTGCAAAAGGAACAGCAGTTTATGAGACAAACTGTGACTGACATGGCTCAGTATCACAGAGAGTATTCAGTAGCGCTCAGGAGATGTTCCCAAGTTCTGGGTTCCTAAGGATAGAAGAGTTGCTCTCATGACCTGACAAATACATTAGTCCCAAGCAAGGGTCTATTTTCATGACACAAAGACAAGTTACTATGAACTTCTTATGCTGGCACTGAATTTAGCACTGCAGAGCTGTAACCTCACCCAAATTTGGACAATTACTATGCAGAAAGTTACACTACAGCCATTTTATGACTCCTAGTGAGCTCAGTTCCCTGAAGACTATGGACAAAATTATATAATAATTTCAGATAAAAATCAGAATTCAGTGTTTGTAATTTAGGATTCTGTACTACATGATGCTAAGCACAGGATACAAGAGTTCAACATACTACAACAGACTGGTCCTCAAGTAATTGATAATTCACGTATGGAAGTCAACGCTTTTCCAAATACCTTCTATTAGGAGAAGCAAAAAACAAACTTGCCTCTCTCTGACTGTGCATTTATTTTCAGCCCTTGCAAATGCAGCTTCTAAATTTTCTTATTTGCTGTACTATCAATTGCTATCCCCCAAAAATGTATAATCAACTCTTATGTGTCTATGGACTACTAAGTTGAATTTTGATGGAGCAGAGAAAAATGTAAAGTCGATTTGGAGAATGTTATTTTTTCCGATTTCAAAGGACATCATTTCATTGTTTCACGAAGATGATCATTAAAAAACAGATAACAGACCTTGCTGAGAACTTGGATTCTCGGGTTTGCCTTAGGACAATCAAAATTCTTTTTCTGTTTGTAATCTCACCAGAAGGCCCATTGTCACTGGACAGTATATGTTAATCTTAACTACCACATTTAGAGACTTTGAAACATTTTAATAAATGTAGCTGTTCATTCAAACAGAAAACCTAATTTCTGAAGAACAATTAGAAACACTACATTTACTCGTTATCAGACACAGGGCAAGGCTTTTTGTTCTTGTAGCTTTGCGTTTTTTTCCCCTCAAATGCAGAAAGTAAGAGATTTATGGACACTGACATTGTGCTTAATTCAAGCTTACAGAGTGAAATTTCTCTGAAAGAGGCTTGAATTTTTCTTATCTGAAGACAGACAGACTGCAACTGATTTGCGCTGCATAGCCTTAGTCCCCAAACTCCTTCCTTTACGTGAAGAGAGATACATAAATTCAGCTGTCTATCTCAGCTATTCATACCAGACCTGGAATTGAGAGGCTTCATTTTAATAATATACTCCTGATAGACAGGAAATAATCACTGCTCCCTCTGGCTTGCAGTGTGTTTTTTTTCTGATGTCATTATCAGAACAATGCAGATGATATTCAGCATTAATACCCATTACTCTGAAACCAATGTTCTATAAAGCGTCAGCATAAAAATTAATGTATGCAAGCGCTTCAGTCATTTCAATGGCGATTAAAGTGGTGTTGATCAATGGGATGCAGAAGACCACAACTGGTAAGACCTGGTCAGAATAAACAAGTATCCTGATGAGCACATCTCCTCTGCCTAACATAGACCATTCTTATGACAATCTGCTCCTAACCATGTGCGAGTAGGAAAGGTAAAGACTGTTTTATTTTTCATAGATTTTTTTTTCTTTTTAGATTAATATTTTTCTCAAAGTCTTTCTACTTAAAAATCTGTGCTCCATAAGAAGCTTTGGTAGAAAATATCAACACCATAAATTACTTATAAAATTCAAGACAGACTTATTTAGTTTGAAGTTCACTCCAAGCAGAATGCCTCCTCTGAGTGACAAACATTTCAGCTTTGTAGACAGGCCAAACAGTCTCCAGGTCATCTATTAATTTGTCTCCTCCCTTTAAACCCACACTGCTGAAAAAAAATACAGAAAAAACCTACTCTTTATATTTTGCTGATTTTTACAAGTCTAAATAAGCAAAATTAAACCAGTGTCTACTGCTTAAGGCCAAAGTATTGCTTACTTTTGTAAGAACCAGGAAATGAATGATACAACTATCCTTGTCATGACTGTAGCTTAAATCAAATCCCTAAATCAATGAATTAACATTGTTATTGGATTAATCACATTTGATCAGACCCCCAAAGCAAGATGGCACGCCATCATGCACATGAACCATCTCTAAATTAACCCAACAGTCACTTCCTAAATGAGGAAAGGCCAGTCTTGCTTCATTCTAAAATTAAGCTAAAAAAAGCTTTTCCCATCAGCAAGGAAACTCATACTTTTAATAGAGCACATTAATATCAGCTTTAGTTTCAAACCCTGATAAAAAGGTTCTTCTTAAAGTCTTCAAATGCGCCTTGCTGATCCTAAAAAAACCTACATAACACATTTTGGTCTCGTTCTGTTACATTATCATTGCTTATTTAAACACCTTCCAGAAGCCTAGGTGTTTATATAGCAGTTAATATCCCCTTTCCCCACCCCCCACCATGTAAGCCGTTTCACATTCAGGTTTCACTGTTTAATGCTTACAAGCTCTGCACCAGCACTTAAAGTTTTGATCATCTGGCAGCAGAAAGGAACACAGGGCTAGGAATTTCCAGTATACACCCTTCTGCACACGCACCTAAACCAGAAGCTCTTTCAAATTTGATTGATACTGACATCTTAAGAAACTAGGAACTAGCACTTCATTAAGAATTGGCTGGGCAAAGCAAGGGTATACATACATACACACGGCGATCCGGTTTACTTCTTAGGATATCATAGTAAAGATGCATAGGTCTTGTACAGAAAAGGGAATTTCACTGAGTTATTAAATTTTTAGGTGAGCTTCAAATGAATTTGGGTATACTACAATACCAGGGCCCCAAAATAACAGTAGACATTGCAGGCGTGAAACAAAAGCAAATTTCTCCATGCTTTTCGCTTTGAACAAAACACCTTTCTGTAATGTGAAAGATTATTCCTCAGAGACAAAGTATGCATTGGAGTGCCATTTGTCCTTGGTTTCCATAAATATCTGGACAATGGAATTACATTGCTTCAGCACTGACAGGAACTTAACTTTCATTTTTCATGTACAAGAATGCATGCACAATTATTTTCTCTTTCCAGTAGTATCTAATTGAAAACT
Source organism: Tringa solitaria (assembly GCA_026413425.1). Classification (NCBI taxonomy): domain Eukaryota; kingdom Metazoa; phylum Chordata; class Aves; order Charadriiformes; family Scolopacidae; genus Tringa; species Tringa solitaria. The sequence continues at coordinate 18,940,496 of JAOXJM010000033.1, forward strand.
TCTAACACTCATCCAATTCCATTCTCTTTCCTCCATACTGAGAAATTTAAGAGCAGAAATAAAAGTTTTTCAGACCTGAAAACATAGCTATCCTTCCTGGATCACTTAAACACCTAGCCATACCTGTAATGATTTTTGCTTACTATGCCAGCAATTGGGGATGAGTAAAGAACTTGAATTGTCAAGACTCAAGCATTTGAAATGAAGGAAAAATCTACTCTCACCATCACTAAGGGATTAGAAAACACATATTTTGCTTTCAAAAAACTACTATTTAAAAATTTGGTGAAACAAATCATTTACTTCCTCTCACACAGCTACGTTATATTCTCTTCCTTTTTTTGTTTGACAGCACAGAGAGCAAAAGAGAGTGTTAAAAAGCACAACAGAAATAAAATGATGTTATTTTCTGCATTAGGAAGTGAATTCTTTCCTGATATCCCACTTCATTTGTCCATTTCTACCCCACAAAAGACTTTATTACATTTCACTGAAAGACCTTTGTTTCTGAACACCATTCCTCTTACTATTGATGAGCCTAAAACATCACAGTTTCTTACAGCTCAGTATCTCCTACTTCTTAGCTTTTATAAATACAAACCATGCTAATGGCAGTTTAAGCTAAACTGCTCTCCTTCGCACTTCCAAGGACACGAGTACTGTCACAGAGTCTGTTAGCAGGCATCAGCTGAGGGGAGACTGCACTTCAGTTGCTCCCTGTCTGCACAGAGAAGTGCATACAGGAACACACCACCTTCTAGGGGTGCTGTGACTCAAGTCTAGCGAAAAGAATTAGACGGAAGACTGAAAGACTCCTAATTTGCAGTTGGCACAGCGCCCAAGGATGAGCAGGATGAAAAAGAGAGGATATTCTGAGCTAGCAATCCCAATGGCTCCCCTGTGGCCCCCACTGTCTCCTCATCACAGACAAAGAGACTGGGGGGGGGGGATAGCACATTTCAGAGGTGGATGCTTTCAATTCCCTCAGGGTCTGAAATGACAATATCTCTGAAACTTCTTGCCAGCTCCGAGAAATGTGGGTACAGGCAAGCCCTGCACTCCTGTGTGCATCTGCTAAGTCAACAATGCTATTAATTTAATGGCTACGCTCCCACCTGTACAGCTGTAATTTTCTCAGAAGATTCAAGTGCAAGAATTCTGGGATGAACAGTCATCTACTGAACCCTCTGCTGTGGATTTAAGGGTCACAGGTTTTGCTTTGTAAATTTGGATGGCCACAGAAGCTACCACTTGCGAAATACAAAGAATATTTGCACAGAAAGGCTGACTGAATTATTTTTCATTGTGTATTCTGTATATACCACATTTATGGCAGAAATATTATCTGTTTTTCTCATCATAAAGACAGATTTACTCTGGCTCTCCCTGAACTTAGAAGTCCATAGGCAGTCTCCGACAAAAAAATAGGTTTCTCATCTTTGTGTGTGTTTGGGTGTAATATTACAGATTTTTATCTTATCAGCCACATCACACCACAGTTCCCCATTTTTGTAGCTCATTCCAACCCTCTAGGGACTTTAATAGTCACCTGGTCTTCCTGATTTTAGTGTGTTTTGAGTGGTTTGGGGTTTTTTCACAGGTTAATTCTCTGCCTCCTTTTAATCTCTCTGCAGCAGTCGTGTCCTAGCCCCCAGACACAATCCACTCTCCCTTATGAAGTCAATCTTTCAAGTAGCCAACTGACTCTTGCAAATAATTCAACCTTGATCAATTAATTATAGATCTTTTTACTATATTTGATTTGTTCACAGTATTTTAAAACAGATCTTGTTAGATGGAATACAATATTCTTAAGTACTGGATGATTTGGGGGAGGGTTGGTTTTTTTAAAACACACTGTACTTGTTTAACCTCTTCTAACTGAGATGCCAAAAACTCAGCAGCTTCAGAACCGGCTCTTACCTAGTTCTGATTGCACAAGAAGTAGCATGATGGCCTTCTGTTTCCTTTTCACTGACAGATACTCAAAACACATATTCTTTAGTTGTCCACCACATGTTCACTGAGCTTTAACTACTTTTAACTGCTTCTTTCTTGCAGGTAAAATTTTGTAGTGCATTTGTAACTGTGGTATCACAGAATCATGGAATCTTCATAGTTGGAAGGGACCTTTGAGATCATTGAGTCCAACTATACACACACACACAAAAACCCCCCAACAATCTCAGGCACATTTAGGGACAGCTCCGGATATGGGACGCTAGCAAAGATACACTGAGGAATTGTGTCTGAAACAGGGGAAAGCAGCGGCAGCAGCCACATCTAACTTGCAGGAGAACCGATAAGAGAGGAAACACTGCAGTTTGTATTAATCAGCTTCTTCTGTGGCCCTCAATTTGAAAAAGAAGTAATAACATTGGAAGAAGCGAGATACAATTAAGATTAGGGAAGAGAAATGGGATCACTAAAAGTTGGCCAAAACATTGCAACACTAAAAAATGAAAAGTACACTCTATTTATCAACAGTAGTGAAGGGAACATAGAAGTACAGTGTGTTAAGAGCCTAGGAGAGCCAAGATGGGATTACCAGCTCCTCTTTATTTATTGTGCATCTTGATAATACAGTATATTTCAAATGGCTTACACTTCTCAGGAAACTGGAATTACACTGAAATGCTGGGTTATTGTTTAAGAAGCTTTCTTCTAGTACACAAGCAGAGCAGCAAGAAGAATGACTACACGAAATACTATGCCTCAGTGTACATCATGGCTTCCTTTAAAAAGAAGGGTAAAGAAGAGACACGTAACAACAGTACTGAAAAAAAAATATTTCTCAATACAATTATATGATCACAGTATTCACTGTGAAGATGCTAATTGCTAATGAAAAGATTCTAAGTAAAGAGTATAAGGAGCCAAATAATTTAATCACACCTTTTGTTAGAAATAGACAGATCTTGATAGTATAAAGTACCATTTTAGTCCTAAAAATCTAAGATCTAGGTCACTGTTCATTGATGTCTTACAGATACCAATTAATTTCCCATTGGATACAAAACATAATATAAGACATTCTGCATCAAGACAGTTTCTTTAGTGGTCAAAGTAGTAACTCCATCCAATCTGAATAAAGCATTAGTTCTCATTGAAGTGGCTTATTAAGTTAGGATAAAATTAAAAAACAGATTAAATGAATCAACCAATCAATGGAGAGCAATGCAATTAATAAAGCTGGTCTTTCCTGTGTGTAAAATGAAAAGTTTTCTAAAATCAGTAATTTAAAAATCAATAATGATTTTTAAACAGTCACTGATATAATACTGCATCTAGGAAGTCTATACAAGTTCTGTTCAAGACAGGTAAGCATGACTGGGAAAACAAAGCAAGTTGGCAGAATACAGCGGGGAAAAAAAGATTTCAAGAGAATTTAAAGCTTTTAAATTCTTTTTGGTTTGGGTTTTTTTAAAAGCACAAATTGAGTAGAAGTTCCCAAAAATTCCCTCAACATGTAAACTAAACCTTCATTCTAAGGTTTTCTTTCGGTGGCATCAGTACAACATCAATTTGAATTTCAATATGCAAAAATGCTGACATACTCTATCTGCGATGTGAAAGGAGAACAGATCTGAAGACTTTGAAGAGGTATTTGTGCATTAAGTGCTTGAAGAATGGGAGCCCATTTCCTGCAATTTCAGAATAGTATCTCTTGTATGTGTTTAGGGGATGACTCCTCTTTGGGAACTTGCTGTAGGTGTTAAACATGAACCATTTCCATTCAGTAATAAAAATTCATCCAAAACTCTGTTGATTTCATCAATATATGCTTTAACAGAAACATCATAAATACACGTAGTTCAGTATGTGCCTCTGAACACCTTTAATTAAGTTAGGGTAACAGCAAAGGAATAATTACAGTGGCATTTTTCCCACTAAATCAAGAACTCGGAGTGTAGTGACAGAAAGCATTGGCTATACATGGTCACGCACCGATTGATGCCAAGACTAAAGAGGCACTATACGCAAAAAGAAGTGATTAAGGGTACCTTGCCTCTGTGAAACAGAGATGTTTCTATACAGCTCTGCTCTGGGTAAATAAAAGGGAGAGGAAATGGGAGAGGCAAGCAGAGCTATCAGAAAACTCCATTCTGCAGAGTAAAAGTAGCTCTTTCAACAATAATGTCTTTTTTAAACAATTTGAGGAAATATCTTTTTTGCAATTTTTGCAATTTCTTAAAAATTTTTTTTTGCAAGTGAACTCTGTCAAAAAAATTACAAAAATGCTATGTTTGACAAAATCCCTTCTTCTCTAAAAAACAGTGGAAGAATTAAGTCAGTTAAATAAATATATGCACATGAAGAATGGGGGATAAAAAAGAACAGAGAAGACAGTTAGATTATCAAACTGAATAGCATAGATGATGATGAGCTAACAGTTTACTAAGGACAGAGCCAACGTTCTCAGCAGAAAAAATATGTGTTAAACTCCTGAGTTAAAAAATACAAAACAAACCTCCCAACACTCGTTATTGTGTTAAACGCTTACATACAAGTTATAGCCCTTTCTTTTCTAGAATTGTACTTTCACTTACTTGTACTCCACAAGTAATATAAAGGGGAAAGCCCCCAGTGTTTACCATAATTCCATTTCTAAGAATGCAGCATTGTTCTCACCCCTCAAAAAAACGAAGAATGTCCCTAATGTCCCCCCAGCTAGTTAGATTACTTGTATCTCATCTCACTAAAAAAACTATGAAGAGACAGATTTCAAACACAAAACACTGTTCAGAAGTAAGCAAAAAAAGTCATCTTTCATTCATGATGGAAAAACATGCACACAGATTTGTGACACAGATACACATTTATGTTAAGTAACTGAATCTAACCAAGAGAACCAAAACCTGGACAAATCAATACACTTTTTCCTTCGTATTAAAAAATTTGTTTCAGCCTTGTAGACTTCCAAGCCCTGTGCCCAAACTGTTTCAAGGGTAATTTAGAAATACAGAATTGGCTCTAGTGCAGTCTCATGACTCTAGAACCTGCATAGCACATGGTGTTCAACTGGAGGCAAGACAAACTCCACAGTTTTAATTACTCTCCCTTCACTTCTCCTTTCACATCGTTAAGTTTATGGGAAGTTCAGCCAACATTTTTTCCATTTGTAAACTCCGCTATTATTTTTACCTACAGAAAACCTCAGATCATTAGCTGACATTTTAGCAGAACAAAATTAAAATCAATAATAGCAAAATACAAAATAAACTTCAAAATAAACATAAAAGTAATTTTTGTGATGCATTCTTTTATTTTTTATATTTACTCTCATTCTTATAACCAGTTATTCGCAGTAAGCTGCTGAAATTCACTTCTATTTTTTCTTTTGTTATGGCATGAACTACAAAAATGAAGTACAAGTATATACTGTACCTTGTTTTACCTGTAAGGAACACACACCTGACAAAAGGCAATCTTCACATCCAGAGCAGGTTCACCACAATAATACAGGAAATAGCGGCTCATAAATACCTGCAATTAAAGAAAAGTAAAAATAGAAGTCTTGTATGTCTGCTGATGTGCAAATACAATGCAGGTCTATCTACATTTGGATTATAAAACCAGCCCAAGTTGCTACCCAGCTCATGAACAACACAAATCAATTAGAACACTGTACTCTAAATAGGCTTCTTTCTGATGTTTGTCAAGGTTGTGCCCTCAAATATGATGTGGCTACATCTGCAAAATTTTACAGTAACCAATGCCATTCCCTCAAAGATTAACATGTCACTTATGTATTCCTACATAAAGAAAAATAAAATCAGGTCAATAATGTTCTAAACAATGTGTAAATGGGAGACAGCTATTATTATGGTGAAGGAAAAAAAAATCCTATGGACAGTTATAGAAGTTGAAAAACTAATTATGTCACTTTATAAATTCATGGCACAACCACTTTACGAATGTAGTTCTGGCTTTCATCTTAACACTTTACAACTAGAAAAGTTACAGAAAAGGGTGGTAAGAAGGGTCCAAAGCACATACAGATTCCTCATATAAAGAACTGCAGAGATTGAGAATTTTTTTTAGCCTAGAAAAGAGCTGTCCGAGTCGAGATATGCTGGAGATCCATCAAATGAGTGGCATTCCAAGAAGTGAAAAGGAAAACACTCTTCACTGATTTTTTTAAAATAAAAGAAGTACACAGTATCAAACAACAGATTCAGAATCAGCAATAGGAGAGAGTTCTTGTATTAAGAATTCTTTTATTGGACTATAAAACTTCCTGCCTCGTGTTGCTGTGGATGTCGGAAGTCCATGTAAGCCCTAGTATGATTAGAACAATTCACATAAGAAGGAATCTGCTGATGGCTACTAACTTGAAAAATATCACCTCTGACTCAAGACAACCCTGAGTCCCACTCTGCCCACTATATGCTCACCCTATTTTTAGATTCTTTCCCAGGCACCTGATACTGGCAAAGGGAGCCACATGCTAGACTAGACAGCTGTTTTAACTTAATTCAGCTCTGAGTAACCAATCCTTTCCTAGCTGCATTCTAGTATGGGACATCAATGTAAAAAAAACACAGTAAAGCTACCAGACTGAAATAGGTAGCTACATCACAAGACTTTGGAGCACATTGATTTTGCTGCATAACTCCATGTAAAACAAAACAAAAAAAAAAAAAAGAAAAAAACTTTTAACAGTACGATTAAAAATCAGAAACTTTTAGGTAAAAGGTGATAAATAATATAGAACGTCATGATTTTCTTTTAAATATAAGCTCATTGCAAGGACTTAACAACCAATAAAACCACAACCATCACTCCACTAAGATATAGCCATGATTCTGAAACACTAGGTGCCTCCTTGAGACACTTGTTTTCAACAGGAACGATTAAATAACTTCAGGGGAAAATGCCACTAATAAGACAAGACTTAATTTGGAGTAGTTTCATCTCATACAAACTGATCAGGGCTTAAGAAACTGTAAGAAAGTATTCACTAATACTTAACAACTTGAATGCATCATGTATTCGCACATGTGTTTAATTTTTAATGAATGAATGAATAATCCTGTTATGAAAGCAAGCACATGACCTTTTTTGCATCATATTACACTGTCTGAGATTGTTGCCTCATTGCCCAGTGAGTCATTACCAGAGCCTCACATTCCACACAGGGGTTATATTAAAACAAGAAGGAGAAAGAAAGAAATAAAAAATGCTTTTAACATTAGTCATATTGCCAGTGATTTATGGAAAGTCAGCAGATAATTACACTCTCACACTGCAGATATATACACTATGAAATCTTACTGGCTGGATACATTATATTGCTATAATAATCAATGCCTGAAATGTCATTAGTCATAACATATGACGTTCAAGATGGAGTCTAATAGTAGAAAGTGAAGAAAGGAAGGGAAGGGAATTGGAGAAATTTGGTTCCCCACTGAATTTGCTGCAAGAGTCTACTGAGAAGACACACTTTGTATTATATATGCATTACTAGTCATACACAGCTCCTCAGCTGTCCACAGGAGTGACTATAACTGTTAATAGTCACGCTGGGCAGAGCAATAGACTGGTGAATTTTATGAACTGGAATACATTTTACAATTTATTATGTTGTCCTTCTATGCAGTTACTGCTTATAAAATAATAGAAGTATGATATACTTTAATGGCCTAGATCAATACTCATACTCCTCTGTACATGAGTTATATCAGATGAATCACTACAGAGCTGAGATCCTCCAATTGTACAGCAGGAATGAGAACACCTTTCTGCAGCACAGAGGTCCCTAAGACTGTATACCCAGGGTAAAACAGACTTGAGTTCATGCTTTATGTAATGTCTGTCTTCCTACACTGAATTCATACCGGATTCTCTTCAGTAAGTAATCACTCATGTATGTTATTACTGCTTTCCATCATTTACATGAAGTCATGGCTAACTGGGGAGGTCCCAATGGACCCGAAGGTGGCAAATATAACATCCATCTACAAGAAAGGCAAAAAGGAGGATCCAGGACCTGTCATCCTGACCTTGATACCAGGGAAGATCATGGAGCAGGTCAACTTGAGTGCCATAACAAACCATATAATGGGCAACCAGGGGATCAGGACTAGTCAGCATGGGTTTATGAAAGGCAGGT
>JAOXJM010000033.1:18948714-18960097 GCA_026413425.1 Tringa solitaria
TGAAGATGTTAAACAGAAATGGTCCCAACACTGAGCCCTGGGGAACACCACTTGTAACCGGCCACCAACTGGATTTAACTCCATTGAGCACCACTTTTTGGGACCGTCCAGACAGCCAATGCTTGATCCAGTGGATCGTATGCTCGTCCAGGCCATGTGCAGCTAGTTTTTCCACTAGAATTCTTTGATTCAGTGTTTTAGGAAAAAGATACCTTTTTCTGTTTTGTTTTGTTTTGGCTTGGTTTTTTTTTAAAAATGTAGAAGGAGATTTCTTTTTTGTAGACCCCAAATAAACCCCAAAATATTTGAGTTGCTGTTTTTTTAAACTTTGGAGTACAGCAAAATTACTTTAAAATTAAACCCCATTGGTTTCAAAATCAGACCAAAAGAAAGTATCAAAATATAATTTTAGGTTATTACCTGATTTTTTTCCCCTAGAAAATTTTGGAAAGTATTTTAAAAATACTTTAGGAATATTTTTATTAGTTGAGAATATTTTCCTACAGAAATAGTTTGATCAAAGGAATTTCAAAAACTTCTGGCAACATTTGTATCTGAGCTCTCACTCACTCAAATCAGATTCAGCAAGGCTATTCACCAAAAAGAAACTTATTCATTTTTGTAAGTAATATTATTACCTCTACTTTTCCATGTGATTGTAAATTCAAGTTTCTTTATCTTCCTCTCATTTAATTTCTAGGAGGCCATTTTTATGATGCCCATTTTTCCACAGATTTTGGGGAAATAATATTAACAGTTACGTAATGCAATAATTGCATCAGTTTCTCACACTCATATCTCTCCTAAAAGAGCATGTAAAAGGAATTGCATTTTTTCCATGGAAAAGAGTAAAAGAAAGATCCATTTGGGGTTGTTTCTGGGTTCGTTGGTTGGTTTTGATATACAATAGATTGGCAACCGGAAATTTAACATAATGGTTAGAATACTTCTTTCAATCTTCTGCCATGTGCTTTCGCTCTGAGTTTATTCATTCTTTTGGCATGTATTTCAAGCAATTTCTTTTACTTCTTTCAGCATCAAAAAGCCTATAAGGACATTCACAAAAGATGATGAGCGTTCAGTTCTAGCTAATGCAGTAAGTTCTAATGACTACTGCCACTTTCCACCAATTATATTAACTTATCCAGTAACATACACATGTATTTATCCTTCTGAAAATAGAAAATGATTTCCAAAACCTGAGTATCAGGTCTGTGAATGCAGATAATAGTCAAGTTCCTTTCAGTATTTAACACAATATTCAGAGAATAAATAGTTAGGATTTCATATGTTGTTCTAGTTTATGCTTTTGATCATGTCAACATAACTAACTATTTAGGAATATACCTTCATTTATGACTGTTGAAGAACTCCTGAAAAGTTGTGAAGTGTAGCTGGTCAAAAATTATGTCACATATCTGCTATTAAATAGTTGAGACTACTTTGATCAGTAGTGGCGCATGAGCCCCAGAACTCTTGACATTTCACTGAAACCTATGGTATCCAACACAGAACTGCATTTTCCTGAAGTGTCTAGCCACAGACTGAAGTTAGAGATGACTTCCTAAGGAAGGTAGTCCTTCCTTTGACTACTAAGGTCACGCTTTAGTTGCATTACTGGTACTGCAACTCCTTGAAGCTACTGTTAGGACATGCTGGATGTTTGGATGTTTGGACATGCATGGATAGTTGTTCAGTTCCTGTTAACTTCATTGCTTCCGATAATCTTTGTAGAAACAGAGCATGTCCTCTCACCCTCTATGCCACCAAAAATTAGTCTTAATGAGCCTTACAGTTTTGTACAAGTCTGTTCTAAAAGAATTCTGTGGAATACATTGCAAACAAATTTGCAGACAATGTTGTGTTTCATTTATTGGCTTCATTTAGGCTTTTGGGTACTGACAGGTTCTAAACACAAAATGCAGAACACTAAATCTAGCATCTACATGTTATATAGGAGTCCTGTCTTGACTGTTATTCCACTAGGCAGAAGATCGCTATATTCTCTGGAATACTATTCTTCATTGTCCTCCTCAAAACTCTACCAAATATCTGGACTCCTGAAAATGAGTGTTAAAATAAAATATCAGTGTGTTCAGCACCATTTTTTTTTAGTGGAACTAGCCTCCAAATGAGTTAATTCCTCACCTAAAGTTTAAGAATACTGCAGAATATTCAAAGTCTTTAAGTCATATTATAGGATACTAAAGATGATTTAGGTGGTAGCTTAACTTACACCGCACATTAAACTTGCAAAAGAAATGTAAATGTGCATAAGTAATGTGTCTTTCCTGGGTAAAAACCAAACTGAATGAATAATTTAGTTCTGAACTATGATGATCTCTGTTAGACATGTGTTTGAAAATAAATGGGATGTATTTAAACAGTAATTGTATTTACAAATACAGGAAAATTATTTCTGCTATTTCTCAAGGGATGATTTAATTATTATATTATAGTAAATAATAATGAATAAATAATTATTAGTATGGCTCCTTTATCAAAGGTCAGATTGTGAACTGCACTGGTCTTCAATACAGAATAATAAAAGGTATTTCTACAGTAAAATCACTGTTCCTTTGCTTATAAACATAGAAAACGGCTGAAATTGTTGATGTCCTCAACAGAAGAGCCAGTACAAGTCACCAAGCATTTAATGTGAAGCTGAAAGAGAGGGCCTGATGTAATTTATTGCTGTACCAAGAATAAAGGGGAAATAATGGGTAAGTTATATGGGTAAGAATTTAGTTATCAGCAACTGGGTAAAATTCAGTTGTCAAAGCCTAATTTACACCAAAGACCCATAGAGTGCCCCCAAAACATTTTAATTTTTTTCCCTGTTTTTTTTTATAAACAAGCAGCCAGAAAAAGTGCCAGATTTTGGAGCCAGGATAGTCTTCTGAATAATAGAAAACCAGAGCAAGATAAAGGCATTCACACCATCACCAAGTCATCTTTGAGCAGCTTGGGCCTGCTTTTCTCCTCTGCATTTTATAGTTAGCATAGGCTTTATGTCCATGCACATTTAGTTGTGGGCCTCATTTCCGTTTACATTTTCATTTACTGTTTCAGTTAGAGGGTGAGCCATTCACTGTAGGGCTCCTACTATGAAAGAATTTTTTATGGATCTTCTTCACTGACTATTCTTAATTTTTTTTCACTGTTTATTTGGTTTCTTGTAAAGAAGAAATTCCTGGTTTCATATATGGTCCAATTCTTCAGTCTTTATGGAGCAGTGGTGTTTCTGCAGGTAACCATGTTAGGCTTTATCAGAAATAAATTGCAAAATAAGGACCTGACATTATACAGCATCAGCATGAGACTCAATAATCACTTCTTAAGTAGGCAAACAGGAAGTTAAGTAAGTAACACAAGGTGATTATGATTGTCTTGCACCTAGCAGGGAATTTCCTCCTAAAGTAATGCAAGATGGTACTCATTTTCATTCACCAATTTTCAGGCACTTCATCAGCTCAACTACTGGATTCTGAGACATAACCAAACAGGGAGGGGAAGCAGAGTGAGGGCATGACAATTAAAGAGGAAGAGATCAGTGACCTGCCATTCCGCTTGGATGCCCACAAGTCTATGGGATTGGATGGGCTACACCCAAGAGTGCTGAAAAAGTTGACAGACGTGCTCGCCAAGCCACTTTCCATCATTTACATGAAGTCATGGCTAACTGGGGAGGTCCCAATGGACTGAAGGGTGGCAAATGTAACATCCATCTACAAGAAAGGCAAAAAGGAGCATCTAGAAAACTATAGACCTGTCAGCCCGACCTCGATACCAGGGAAGGTCATGGAACAGGTCATCTTGAGTGCTGTCACAAGCCACATAATGGACAACCAGGGGATCAGGTCTAGTCAGCATGGGTTTATGAAAGGCAGGTCCTGCCAGATGAACCTGATCTCCTTCTATGACAAGATGACCCGATTATTGGATAAGGAAAAGGCTGTGGATGTTATCTACCTGGACTTTCAAAAAGGATTCGACACTGTTCCCCATAGAATTCTAGTGGAAAACCTAGCTGCACGTGGCCTGGATGAGCATACGATCTGCTGGATCAAGCCCTGACTGTCTGGATGGTCCCAAAGAGTGGTACTCAACAGAGCTAAATCCAGCTGGTGGCCGGTCACAAGTGGTGTTCCCCCAGGCTCAGTGTTGGGACCATTTCTGTTTAACATCTTCATGGATGTTCTTGATAAGGACATAGGGTGTATCATCAGCAAGTTTGCAGGTGACACCAAGTTAAGCAGGAGTGTTGATCTGCATGAGGATAGGGAGGCTATCTTGGATAGATTGGATTGATGGGCCAACATTAATGGTAGGAGGTTCAACAAGGGCAAGTGCCAGGTCCTGCACTTGGGCCACAATAACCCCATGCATCCAATGGCATCCTGGCTTGTATTAGAAATAGTGTGACCAGCAGAAGTTGGGAGGTGATTGTGCCCCTGTACTCAGCACTGGTGAGGCCACACCTGGAGTATTGTGTCCAGTTTTGGGCACCTCAATACAAGAGAGATCTGGAGGTGCTGGAGCGGGTGCAGAGGAGGGCAATGAAGCTGGTGAGGGATCTGGAGAATAAATCTTATGAAGAGCAATCACTCACTAGGGTTCTGAGCTTTAGGTGAAAGTGAAAATGTCCAATATTTCTTTACCTTACTTCTGATGCTTTGTCTTTTCAACCTTGAGCAAAATCACGCAGGGTGGGAAGAACTGTGAGAATGGAACAGTGCTGATACAACAAATCACCTTGTAATAACCCAGGCTGGCATGCAGCTGGGAAGCCAGAGACTGCACTAGCATCACAGGGAGAAAACCTGTCTACAAAACAGAGTTTTCACCAGGATGAAGGCATCTCTATGCCAGAACCTATAAAAATGTACAAGTCTCAGCAGCAAACACATGATCTACTTTCAGGCAAGACAAAACGAGGAGGTGTTAAAAGAGGAGGAGAAAAGTAGACATGTAGGCAAAAGTAAGAAAATCCTGAAAGTCCTCTGAGCTGCTCAGTGGCACAGCCCCCAGGTGAACTGCTACCTGGGACTAGGAAGATACCACTGAGGCTTGGCCTCTGCGTGGCGTGCTGCTTTGCCATCCTCTTCTTGACTCCACTCCTCTCCTCCCTCACCAACAGCTACACTTCCAAACAGAAGGTGGGCTAATGACACCCCAGTCTCAGGCCTGAACATCCCCTTCCCTCCAGTGCTGTCTTTTCTGGAGAAGGATTGTTTGTTTTTACTAACACTGATCTTTCTCTCCAGGGGTCAGGAGGATTATCTCATTATTATTCAAACAGCCCCTTGACGACTGAAAGGATTAAGTCAATACTATCAGTATAATTTTTAAGAGCAGAGAGGAAACCATGCAATGACAATAGATAAAGCAGAAAACCAATAGTAACTGTAGTTCTCAAATATAGCCTCCTGCAGTAAGTCTTTCTGCTTGTCCTTGAATTCTTTCCTCACCCTCCAAACTATACTATTTCGGTACCAGCAAATGCCCAGACAATTTGGCAACTAGTCTCTTGGCATAGGGAGCCTTGTTTTCCTTCTCAGACTGCACTATTGTTTGCATAACTGGCTTCTGGATCATGAATGAAGATCCCATGTTTACAACAGATGCAAACTCTGAGACTGAGGGCCCTGAACCGGTGCTGTACTGGTCCAAGGAGAGTCTCAGCACTTGCACCCACCTAGTTAGTTGCCTCTAAGCTGCTTCTCCGGCTGACACTTAACAAGCTCTCTTGGCTGGAGAAAGCATCGCAGTCGCTTTCTTCTCAAAAGAAATCTCCACGATGGTTTCTCATCAATATGTCTCCTAATCAACAGGCAAATCCCTCATGCCCAATGGATATTGCCTTGGTCTGTCAAAGCATATTTAATGGGTTTTTTTGTGATAATTCAGAAAACAAATGTGGAGCCTCAGGAAAGTTCCATATAACTTTTTAATTGAGACAGACAAAGGAGCCAACTGCCCTGCTGCAATACTGCTTTCTTCATCACAGTCTAGACAAGCATGACTCTTACCCCACAGCAACATCATCTGTGTCAAATAGAAACAAGAGTCTTGATGAGAAAAGCTGCAGCAGCTGTTTGACATGTATTTAAACCAGTGTTGCTGCAGCTGAAATGAATCAAGTCCCAAACTAGCCCTGGTGCTGCTCTCACCACCTCCCACACTCCCGAGGCTGTACTCTGAGAGGAATTTACACGTCCTACAATAAAACAAATTGGAAACTAATCCTTCAAATCCTAATCTAAAAATATCCCTGTGTGAAAAAATAAATAAATTATAAAACAGTACGAGTTGCAATTTAAAGAGAAATCAGATAGCAGCTGAAGATACCATAGACATAGCTACTTGTATCTAAAACACCACTAGATACAAACCTGGCAGTGTGGCTGCAAACTGGAAAGTTGTAACATAATCACAGTGCATCCCCCAGTTACATGCTATGATCTATTCCCATTCCCATGCAGTGTGATAAACTCAATAATAAGGGGAAACTCTACATATTCATATCAAGAGCCAAATCCAGCCTTTCTGCTTATTTGATATTCCCATCCAAATACACCACATGTGCACAACAAGTACACTGAATATGCTCTCTGTCTTCACAGGCATATGTCTCTATACTTGTGCTATAAAAGACTGATTGAAGTATTTATTTCTGCCTCCTTATATTTCATTCAGGAACAGAAACATTCAGAGCATGAAAAAAATTAATGAAATAGCACAATGATCTACAGTTATTTAAAAAAAAAAAAATCCTGCCCCACTTCAGTGACAGGGGGCAATTTATGAATTCAGATGTCACTTAAAAACCTTCTTGTAATACATTAATGTTCAAAGATTAACATTTATGAATTATTAATGCATCCTGTTTTGAAAATGGATTTGAATCATTTCATGGATTTCCAGTACTGGAATCCCTCTCTCCTTCATCTGAAAATATATACTTATCAGTTCTCTGAAGCCTTGAGTAATGCTCTCACTCCTGTATTTTTCCTTTACCAAAATTTGGCTATTCTGCTCTGTATAAATAACAAAGGGAAAAATAAAGAGTTACAGAATATTGTCAGTATACCGCATCCTTCCATTTAGCATCTTTGTATCCTGAATGTATGAAATAATGAAGTCCTGAAAAAAGTCACATAGCATGAGAAAGTGCACATGGAGAAAATAGTAATTTCTGATCCCCAGACCCCTATGAAATTTCATAGGTGGGCTCTGCCTTCTTTAACACACTGGATCAAGGAAGAAGAGCTGCAGCTTGCCCAGATTTTTCATATAATTGCTGCCAGTTATGATTGGATATATATGTCCAAATACCCTGTCAGATTAGTATTCAAAGACCAGACCTTCAGGCTTATCAGCAACATTTATAGGACTTTTTTTTTTTTTCACAGCTAATTTAGAGCACTGCAACAACAGAACCTTTTCAGTATTAGCTTCAATGAGATCCATTGCTTGGCAAGAAACTTCAAGACCTGACAGAAGATAAGTAGGAACTGAAACTTGCAAGCGGATTACTAATAGACAAGGAGAGTGCTTCTGAGAAAGAGTGTTTTTCTGTTGTGTCTATGCTCTCATTTTAATAATTTTGGAACTGCTGCAGAAAGCAATGATGTGAACAGGATAGTTAGTAAGGTTAAATCCCAGTAGAAATAGATAATCTTCAACTGGGATGAGAAGTGATGGCATGTAAAAATTCACAAGTATCATGCAAGCAGCTCTAAAAGTGAACTGCTGGAAGAGAAAAAGCAAATGGTAAAGAAAGAATTTAGGAATATCACTGAAAAGGCTTTTGGAGGAAATACATATGAAATAAAAAAAGAGCATACAAACTGAAAAGATAGGGGACTGATAGCAGATTTTCCTATTGATCACAACTCACGTGCAGAAGACAGGAACAATGAGCTCCAAGTCTGGCCTTGCTACCAGCTTCTTGTGTATTCTCACATCAGTTATTATGAGTCAGATTTCCATATTTAACAATACCTCATGTAAACGTCCAAGTTGCAACAGTCCAGGATATCACATACCTAAGTAATAGTACCTGTTCATAAATGTAGGTATCAGAGAAGGAACCTGCTCCTGTGAGAGGCTGCAGCAGACTAATTAGTCAAAGTTTATGATGATCTTGTCATAATCTCTTATCATGTTTTAATTTGTAGCTGAATATCTTCACTCTCTGATACAAATTCAAAGAGAAAATAAAATCTAGTCACTTCATAGAAGCATTAAATTAGATAATGGAAGTAGCTCTGAATTTGCACAGGATGAATCTCCAGTGGTAAGTGTGCAAGACCAGGGCTACTATTGTAACCAAAAAATGAAGAAATATTAATTGGAAAGAGCCGAGCACAGTAAATCACTACCTGCCTACCATAAGATAACAACCTGTACCACAATGGTAAAAGCAAGATTTCCCCTCCTCCCCCTGCTCCCCCCCTTGTATTTTTCTATTCTGGCACTTGATTTTCATCTGTATTCTCTTTCTGGGGAAAAAAAAAAAAAAACAATACCAAAACTATTTACACCTCATAGTTACTCAGAATCACAGAATCACGCATATAGGAAGGTACCTTGGTACCTTCATCCAACCTCTCTGCTCAAAGAAAGGACAGTTGCTTCACTTGTTTGCAAAGTCAAGATTCTCAATCCTCACCTTTGTTTTGTAATTATTTATTTATTAATACTGTAGCTACAAAACTAAAAATACTATTTCTCTAAAAAAGGGGAGAGGCTTAGTTCTGGAGTACAAGCCTGTAGCCATGAGCAGATGACACTGTAAATTCTTCAGCCACATACCAGCTTATTTCTCAACCAACTACAATCCAGATTCCTTCCCTTCCGAAAAGCCTTTCCTCTTCCTAATCTTTAACATTTGTAAATTGTAATTATTCCTATAACAAAAAAACTACTAGAACCACTCATCTCAGGGATCCAAGCAGGATTTATTGCAAAATCACTGCAAACTGCAATCAAATGGCAGTTGCATCTTGTTTAAGAAAACACTGAAAATATTTTGATACCTTCTGGGTTGTGTTGATTAAATATATGAGAAAAAATTCTTAATGGAGTAAGAAGAGGCCTCCTGTTTCTAAAGATCAATAATTAAATTCAATATGATGTGAGACTGGAAAGAATAATGATATTTATATATCCAGTGTGATATATCCAGTGATATTTATATATCCAGTGGATATTTATATACCCAATTAAAGTTCTAGGGTCTGACAAAACAATGAGAGAACTATTTAAAGAAAACATATCTACTGCTGTTGAGTGGCGTTGCTGCAACAGTGTCACTTGTTTTCCATAAGCAAAACCAGAAATACAGTAGCTGACTAATGCAAAGATACAGAATAACATATATAGAAGATAAGATAACAGTGAAGGTTATTGGTAGTTACCTGTCATACAGATGACCACTAACTAACACATTAGAAAAAAATTTACACATTTGTGAACTTAGACTGGACAGGTAAGGAGTGATTAAAACCATTTCATGTTCCTATTAGGTTCTTGTGTACAAGTCAAACAAGGAACGGTGTGTTAAAATGCAAAGGTTAACTGCACAAGAAAGTAATTTTTTTTTGTTTTCTTTGTAACAAAGTGACTTTGATAAAGTCAGAGGGTAAGAATTTCAAAGATGGTAATTAAATGTAAATTTCCTTTTAGACCAAGGAACTCATTTATCATTATCATTTATCATTTCACCAAGGCCAGAAACTTAATAAAGGAATTTGAGCCTTACATGAAATGCAAAGCTACCCAGGTTTATAACAGCTAATAGTTACAGCAAATAAGGTAGTCTAGTTCAGGACTTCAATTAGGGGCCTCCTATTCGAGGCCTACTGTGCAGATAATGTCATATATGGTTATTTATGGATTCTTATACTTTCCTGCGAATCTTCTGTGAGAGACCATGAGAAGGCAAAGATACAAACAGGATGGCCAGAGCACTCCCATATTCTGGCTTTGCTGTAACAGAAACTTGGCATCTCTGTTGTACGTACTACTGCAGCCATTTCTGAAGATCTATTTAGAATCTTTGCTTCAAGGTTCTTCCATTTTTAATAGGCTGTCAAGGATTAAATAAAGGAACTGGGAAAAGAGATAAAATGGGGAGAAGTGTGGACTTTCTTGAATCCCATGGCCAGGCTCCATTAGCCTGGCATGCTACCTCACTTCAAATATTACCCCACAAAACACTGACCCCCTCAGATGGCTCAGGGGTCTATTTCAACAGACAGAGACTTCAGAGAGAGTGGGATGTAGCACACTCAGAATTGCGCATGAAAATAATCCTAATTCCAGTTCTTTTCCCAAGTGTGAAATTGCCAGCAAGAATCATGTGACAAATTTAGTCTACTTTCCTGTGCCAAATGGCACAAAACAACTCAAATCAAGTTAAAACAGCAACACTGGAAAAAGATAACTGCTGCAAAATACTTCACTGTAGTTACCTTCTGTAGTAAATAAAAACATTACAGCATAACAGATATTGCATTTTCATGGGCCACCCTGTTCTTCTCTAGTTGCAATTGCAGAGCTATTTTTCTACTTAACATTTTCCAATTTCACTTTCTGAAAGGAAATTGTTTTCTCAATCTCTCTATCTCTCTGAACTCCCATTACATGAGACCATCACGTCATATTCCTGGAGTTACACAACAGAATATGGAGAGAGCGTAAAAACATGTTTGGTCCTACTTTGCTCAGTGGCAAAAGAATCAATGATTTGAGGGACTTGGGAATTAAACTTTTACATCAGACACTATCTATTCAGAAAAGTGATTCACCCATTCCAAACGAAAAATTTTAAATGCATTTTTTCATAAGCCATTCATTAAAACAACCAAAGAGAGAGGAAGAGAGAAAGTGAATCATGGAGGTGAACTAATACAGCAACAAAGAAATTTCTACAGTACTGAAATAGAAGGCATCATATCAAGATTCCAGTAACACTGTAAAAGCTGTTCTTCACATGACTGCAAACTAAGCTGAAGGTGTAGAGGCAGAGATGCCCTCTTAGCATGCTCCTTTTAACCAAAGAAGAGCTTCTCCTAGTGCTTTGGTAAGAAAAAGGGAGCCAAAGAGACAAACTAGGCAACTTTCCAGATGGACACTTTGGGAAAAGAGAAAATGGAAAGCAAAACAGGCTGTTTTGTAATGTCTTCCTCCTCATAACCACGAAGACACATAACCACGAAGGCACAGCCTATACATCATCCTAACTGTAGGGAAATGTTGTGAGTTGACCCTGGCTGGACTCCAGGTGCCCACCAAAGTCACTCTATCACTCCGCTCCTCAGCTGGACAGAGGAGAGAAAATATAACAAAAGGCTCATGGGTTGAGATAAGGAGA
>JAOXJM010000033.1:18968081-18979022 GCA_026413425.1 Tringa solitaria
TCTGATCATCCTCGTGGCCCTCTGCTGGACCCGTTCCAACAGGTCCATGTCCTTTTTGTGTTGAGGACTCCAAAGCTGGACACAGTACTCCAGGGTGCAGTAGAGGGGCAGAATCACCTCCCTCAACCTGTTGGCCACACTTCTTTTGATGCAGCCCAGGATGTGGTTGTTTTTCTGAGCTGTAAGGGAACATTGTCCTGTTAAGCTTCTCATCTACCAACATCCCCAAGACCTTCTCCTCAGGACTGCTCTCATTCCATTCTCCTGTTCTCCTTCCCATTAATCCAGCCTCTTTCTCTAACTTACAGGGCTGCATCTCTGTAATAAAAAAGCATCAGAATTAATCCTTTGTGCCAGCTGCATTTGCTTTGCTCTCATAGGGGCTAGTACCCCATGTTACATAATTTAAATGAAACATATTCCATGAAATAACAAGAGAGAATTATTTCAGCAGATTACTGTGAGTTGTGATGTATTAGACTGGTCCTATTTCAGTCCTTCCCAAAAACTGATTTCTGTTCCCTCTCACAATCTCTTGGGCTTTGTAATTTACACCAACGTTTTATCTGCAGGTAGCATGTCTTCGCAATTTACAGCTGAAGCTACTATATTTGAATAAAATGAAGATTCAGGGAATGGTGTTACATTCTGCCCATGTAATTTTATACCTCAAGAAACACTGAAAAACTATAAACTGAATGGAATGGGCTTGGCAGGCAAGTATGCAACACAGCATATGGGAGATGTTCCTGTGCTAAAAGTACTATTTATCCTCAGATGTAAAGCACAAAGAATTTGCACATATTCAGCATGATTAAAAATATTCTGGTACGTGTGTGGTGAGAACTTTAGTGTTCTTTCTTGGACCTGAACTATGTAAATAATGACTTCCTTTGAAATTTAAGCCCTGTACATCTATCTAGCTAATGGAGACTATGCTATCAGAGAGGAGGACTATTTTTGTTTTATATTAAGCACATACATCCTACCAAAAATGTGCAAAAAATGACTCCTGGGGAGACACAGAGCCTGCATGCTTCAGCCTAGATTCTCCCTTCATTAGCCATAAACTGTCAACTCCATCAGTCTCTATAAGACTTAAAGTGTGCTGCAGGGTATCCAGCACATCTCAGAGCGACAGGTTGAGGGCCTTCAGTAACAACCCAATCCTCAGACCTTGGAGCATCATCCCTTGGCTTGTCACCAGCAATCCGGGTAATATCTCCCTCTCCCAACAAGTATAGTTTAAAGTTCAGTCAATGAGCTCACGAGCAAACACCCTCTTCCCCCCTTTCAGAAAGACGAACCCCATCCAACAGCAGCAAGCCTGGTGCTGTGGAGGCCCTCCCATTGTCAAAAAAAACCAAAATTGTGGTGATGACACCAGCCACAAAGCCTTATATTGACAGACTGAGCACGTCTGCTACTCTGAGTCACTGCCTGTAACACCTGGGAGAAGAGAAGAGAAGAAAAGATGACCTGCACCCTGGATTCCCTCGTTAACCTTCCCAAGGCCCTGAAGTCTCTTTTGATTACTCTTGGGCTATGTGTTGCCACCTCATTGCCACCCACATGAAAGAGTAACAGCAGGTAATAGTCCGTAGTCCAAGGGTTGAACCAGACTAGGAAATTTTCTACTGATGTCCCTGACCTGGGCCCCAGGGACGCAGCGAACTTCCCTAAGAAGAGGATCAGCCCAGCATATCGAACCCTCTGTTCCCCTCAGAAGAGAGTCACCTACAACTACAACTATGGCTATGTTTATCAAAATAAAAAACAACAAAACAAGTTAAAACAAAAAACACATCCACCAAGTAGGGTACATAAGATACAAGAATGCTTTCTGATTTTCTGCAGCTGTTATCTGCATTGATTAGCAAATGAATTTAACACAGAATGCCATTCAGAACTATCTTTAGTCCTCGTTAGTGTGTTAGCACATTATCGTAATTAATCAGTGTTATCATATTAATGTACAGGCACTTAAAGATGAGTTAAGAACTGTCACGTTGTACTAGGTACTGCCAGCTCATTTTTTATATTACCATTTACACTGTTATTGCATTATTTTTGTATTATTGTAATACTACATATCCATGCAATAACACAAGTGCATTGGGGTCTTGATTTTGCAACAATTTAAATCAAAATCTAAAGGAAATATCAGCATGTGCAACGTCCTCTAGTGGACAGAGGCAAACCTGTGTGTCCCACTTTGCATACGATCCACATCTGCAGAGTCATGCTCACGGAACGGAAGTAATATTGGAATTAGATTTAGAGGTGGAACTTCACAGTAAGATACACAGCCAAATAGGTCATGTCTACAGAATACAGCCTACCTCACACACACACTGTCCAGGCTGAGAGCTATCACGCAAAACACCATAGTCATTCAACGTTTTTTCAAAGGTTCATTGACTGGTCAAACCAAAACCAGTTCTGTCTGTAACACTTACAGGTATTTTTCATAAATGAAGGCTTTGGTCACAGTCAGTTCTTGCTCACAGGGACCAGACTACAAACTATAGCTGCCAAAAACAAACTACAAAACACCTTTAGAAAGTGTTTCTCTTCCTGAACTGATTCTCCTCCTATTACTTTGTCTGCATTTTTACAGTAAACTCATCACAGTGCAATATGAACATTTCAGAAGCATGTAACATCTCCTTAGTAGTTCACTTCTTTTGCAGGGATTTAGACTTTTTATCAAGCTTGCTTTCATCAGTAATTAGGTGGCCCCAGATGGCTTACCAGGGATAGGATAGTCTGACAGCGAAGTTTTATATTTTGTCCAGGTGACACACTTGCAATTGTTCTGAAGTCTTCCCAGGGAGAGCTGCAAATCTGGGGAACACTGCTCAACAAATGCAGCCTGGCGAAGTCTCACCTCTGTCCCAGTGGAAGACAGCTGTCAAAGGAGTTAAAGACATGCAGGGTTAAGGAAGCCTGGGTCTGAGTTGGGACAGATCATTTTACCATGCTCCAATTCAAAACAGCACAGATAACATGAGCAAGGGACATCGAGTGGTCCATTTTCTCTCACTAAACTAGCTGTTTTCCTTCAAACCCCCTGCAGCCTCTCTCATGTCAGTACTTTCACACCCTGGTATACTCTGTTGGCTTACGAAAGCCTAGAGGTCACTACCATGCATTGTGATAACTACTGACTGCAATATCCTGCTCATCTCTAGGTAGAGAATGTTTCTGTAGCTGTGGACCTTTGAGTACAGAGAACAGTCTAAAGGGCAATTAAACAAGCAATACGTTATTCCTTAAATATGCCATTTTACAAGAATAAGGAGTCTACATCCTGGATCTTTCTGTACAATACTGAAGGCTTACAGGAAAGGGAAAATTCCGTATTTGGAGAAATAAAGAAACCTGAGGAAAGGTAAAATAAAACCCCCAAAAGATCAGTGTTGAAATACTCAAGACTAGAAATTTAATAGAGGCAATCAACGAAATCTCATCAACTGCATATCGGTGGGGAAAGGGTACATTAGAAGGATGTATTGCTGTCCGCTCTCCAATTTCTATGAGACCCATGAAATTACAACAGCTGTTTATCATCCTACCTTTTCTTGGTACTGCAGACTATACACTTCATCTTTTTTTTTGCCTTGCCTGTCCTGAACAATCGTAACATCTTATCACGTTATTACGTAGTTATGAACGGGGGAGCAGAGGGCAATGGCAACCAACAGCTTTGCTCCCATAACTTATTCTCCAGGCTGCTTGAAAGTTAGCCTGACAGACAACTGGGCAAACTATGCACTTCAGACCACCCTATGGTGTATTGACCTCCATATAGCCTTACTCTTCTATGACAGGTTGAATTGTATACCACATACGATTTAAGGTATAAACTTTAAAAGGAACAAACAGCTGTTTGAGGTGTTTAAGACATCCTTAGGAGTCAGTGAAAAACAGGGAAGCATTTGTACATTCAAAAGTCCCTAAATCTTAAAAAAAACAGTATCCATGCTTTTTGCTTGCTTTTTGCACAGTCATGGAAGAATAAGCCCCTGTCACAAATCACTGTGAAAAGCCAAGAAAAGAAGATCAACAATAATCTTTCCTTTCCCTTTTTTTCCTTACATGTGATTTTATGCTTTTCACAACATGTTGAGTTAAATTCTGGTATTACAGGTAACAGAGCTATAGAAAATATTGCTGAAAGTGACACCAGTAAATTATCCAGTCTACATTCCTACCCAACAGCAGGATCAACTGTAATTATTTCTGACAGATATTTTTATAACTTGCTCTTCACAATGGAAGATGCCCTTGCAATTTATATTACATTCAGTGGAGAAGTCCCTGTTTACAAACAGTAAAATCTGTAGCTTTGGAAGAACAGTACTCAACAGAACACTAGACTTACAAAGATATAAACAAATTCACAGAAAATTTGCATACTTCAGAACAAATTAACGCTGGCAGAAAGGTTAATCGGGGTTATGCCCACCTCCATCATAAACCAGTATATGCCCTCTATAGAACTTTTAGTTTTATTGTTAACGAAGAGCCTGTATGTTCATTGCACTTGTCACTTGCTTTACACATGCCAAATATAATTTTAAGCAGCCACTGCATTTGAATTACTAGAATCTGATGACGTAGGTCTAATAAACCTAAACAGAAGAGCTCAGTGTTTCATTTAAGTCAAGGATTTTTCTTATCCACTTCAAAACAAGCAGAAAAACTACAGCCAACAAGACTTGATCATCTGGATCCAAAGCACTTTTCCACCACATCTGCATCAAGTTTACCACCACTGAGTGTAAACGCCTTTGTATGATAGTTTACCCCTGGATTTTGAAAGCCTGTCAGACACAGCCCAAACTATTTATGGTTAAATTATCAGTGTCACTTCAAAAGTAAGCACAGCAATTAGCAATTTCTGCTCAAAGTGGCGTGGGTGCCTACGCTGAGAGCTCACAAAGCATCTCTGGAAGACATAAGAAAGCACACAGCAGCTGAGAAGCATCTGACTGCAGCACATTTTCTCTGTATGGGGATGGCCCTTAACACTCCCCGTGGCATTTTGAAGGCCCATCTTCCATGAACTGATTCCAGGATTGCTCAATACAAATCTCATGAGGTACTGGGAGAAAATTTGAAAATAAAATACCACTGGCTTAGGTTCATCAGAGATGAATCATGGATCTGGAACAAGATGAGCAAAACAACCAACGAACACTGTAAAGCTCAACAGGAGTGAAAATTCATAGCACTATTTCAGATCCACCATATAAGAAACTTCAGATTTATTTTAGACCTTACAAGAGTATCCAAGCAGGACAGGCTATTTACCCCTTCTTGGGAACTCATGATGTCCTACTGGTAGGAAATCTCCAAAACAAGAATTATTTTGTTTATTTGGCAGCTAGTACAAGGGATGTATAAGCCAAGCAAACCTTAATCACAGAGATAATCTTCCTGGCTTTGCACTTCTACTGCTGACTAGCATTATAATTATAGCATTTTACCAGTCTTACGAAACAGATGCAGGCATGCAAAAGAAATCACTAAGTCTGTTAACATCTCTTTCCTAAAGGAAAGCCAAACAGGTAGCAATGAAGCATGTCATAATGAGCAACAGCTTACAACACACTTCTCCTTCAGAGGCAGAATGCTTTCATCACAAATGTGTCACTATATTTCACTACTTAGCAATTTCATTGATTCAGAGACATGTTTCAGAGTAGTTACTCTCCCCTTCACTTCTTTGGGGATTTTTTCCTTTAGGAGAGTTTACTCTCTCTAAACCAGACACTGTCTTTTGAAACATGTTTTATTTTTATCGCTTGCCTCTGTCTCATTTAAAGCATGTATTATTATAATTGCATCTCCCTTTTCTCTGTGTAATCTAAATAATATCTGAAAGCTGCTCAATGAGAATGCCAGTGCTTTATTATAAGCAGACTCTCCTACCTCAAAGATACACTGAAAGAAAAATGAATTCACATTTGTGGGATCCTATTCCCGCATGATTGCAGAACAATACAGTCAGTCACAGGAAGGTGAGCGACAAGCAACCATTATTCTATGACAAATGCATCCATTTTGTTCTATTGTAGAACACCATTTCCCCCAAATTAACAGCCGTATACTACCAGTGAAACAATATTACTGGATTGCAGAAAGGGCATTAGTTCATGAAGTTTACAACTTAAGCCTATTTAATTTGGTAGAATTGCTTCATACTTAAAGAATCAGACAGCATGTGCTGTCAAACTGACACTAAACACTAAGCACACAGTGAAATGTTTGGAGTTTTGGGGGGCTGGGTTTTTTTGGTAGACAGAACATATCTGTGACAAGATAGGGATAAGAGTGTCTCCACAAAGAGGTGATAGAGTGTCTTCACAAACAGGGAAGTTAACTGAAATTGCAGGAGTGAGATAACAGAAAAATAGGGGAATTAACTGAAGCTGCAAAAGTTAGACAACTGAAAACCCACAGAAGTTAATATTTTATGTAGTAGGCACATTGGGAAGTCTGTACCTTCCAAGTACCTCAGCCAATGGGGAAAGGAAGAAGGTTACATACAGCTGGGGAATTAGGATAAAATGGAGACTGCGTCCTCCGGCCATTGGAGAGACCCCACAGGGATATGTCCCAGTGGACTCTCCCTTTATCCAAATAAAGTCTTTCCAGCACTCCTCTGTCTCCTTCGTGAACACCGACCTCTGGCTACAGGATTTCCTGCACACGGGCAATACTTGAATGGTTAGAGAAAAGCATCAGATCCTTTTCTAGACTAGCCAGCGTGTGCTCTTCAACAGTTAATCAGCTCTGAAGAATATTCAACATGATGTATAAAAGACATCTCCATCCTGTTAAGCAGGATGTGGTTTATCAGTTCATTTGCTGAAAGAGATGTTGCACAAATGAAATTCACAGCATCAGCAATAATGAACTGGATGTTTAAAAAGCTCTTCACAGCAAGATGGACACCTCCAGTTCTCAATTAGAATGGAGCATTAAACCAGTCACAGAAAGACATTTACATTTCCAAGACATTTTAGCGGATTCGTGCCTAGTCCTGGCTGCATTTCAACGAAGATAAAAATAAAATGATGTGCACTATACCAGCTCCACAGTAGGAGCACTTCCATGACTGGGAATGGAAGAAACAATTTCTGAAGCAGAACTTCTGTCATGGTCCCCCCCTACCCCTGCCCCACGGCCGGCTGTGGGGGGAGAATCGAAAGAAAAAGGCAAAAAAGGCAAAACTCGTGGGTTGGGACAAAGGCAGTTTAACACAACAGCAAAGGGAACAAGAAAACAACAGTAACACGTATAAAGGAATGTACAAACATAATTATGATACCGAGTTGCGACCTCCTGTCCCCTCCCCCGGCAGCTCCGGGGTACCCCGGGCATGGCGCCCATGGGATGGGATAGCTGTGTCCCTGCTACAGCCTGTGGGGAATTAACCTTGTTCCCACCAGAACCAGGACAACTTCTCAAAGACATGCAAAGGCAGCAGAGCCCAAAAGCAGCTACCACTGCTGACAGGATGGAAACTGAATTTGCAAGAAGTCTATTTCTAGTTAGAAGGGGAGAAGGGGAAAAGGAGAAAAAGAATGTGACCAACACAAGTCCACAAGATTTACCACAGTTCTTTCCTGGATAAATTTCAAAGTTGGAATGGGAGGGTAATTTTAAAGCCAAACATCACTAGTACAGAAGCAGACTTTTGTTGTGATTACTCATAACCCTCACAACTGAAATGTTTTACTCATTTGCGTAAATCGATAGCATAGTGTAGCCCCTTCAACTTCAGGTGTGTGTGCTATCCTCTAAAGTGTGTGAGTAGCTGCCCAACGTGACCAGCCTTTGCTCACTGTTCCTATCACTATTATTGCTAGTGTTGACAACTCTTATTTTGGTATCACAAAGCCCAATGGTATTTGTTGCTCTTCTCAAAGCTTCAGATTAAGAATTTTAACTTTCATTTAAGATTAGTTTCTGTCCCTAACAGTTGCAGAAAGACAACAAACTCAACAACTCAACAGCCTCAAAAGATGAAAAACAATAACACACAAAGATTCTCCATGTAAAAAAAAAAAAAAAAAAAGACCCAATAGTCTTTGGAACTTCAACTCATAAGAACACAGAGACAAAAATTCACTTCACAAATGACAGGCAGACCTAGGCATATGCTTATTTAACCAACCTGTAGCCACAAATTCAAGTCAATCTATTGTCTCAAACAGGTTCCTTGCTCTGATGCTAGTATTTAAAGAAAACTCTACCAGTTATTTCAGGGGGAGAAAAAGCAGGTTCATTGGTGAATGGCATCAATCATTCCTACTGAAGGATTAATTAACTGTTTCACTATGCAAATGTTTCTTTATCATGACTGTTAGAGTGAAAATAAAGGCCAGAGTAAGTTTCTGCTGAATCACAGTGTTGCCAGGGGTAGGGGCCTTGCACGATGGCCATGCCTAAGCCCTGACTACTTGCTGCAACACTTGATGTCGCAGCAACTGACTGGAATACAACTTGCACGTTCTCTGGCTAATTCTTCTCCCAAATACTGACACAAGTCAGGTGTCAAAGTATCTAATTATGTGATCAGAATGAATACTAAATATTTAAGCAGGAATTACAGAATCCTAGAATGGTTTGGGTTGGAAGTGACCTCTAGTTCATCTACTCCATCCCCCCTGCTGTGAGCTAGGACATCTTTCATTAGATCATGTTGCTCAAAGCCCCATCCAAGAGTAGCCAACATACATTTCATTTGAACGACAGTTCGATGTCAAAGCAGACTGCCTTTCACAAAGATGGTTTCAATGTTTGTTGAGTTCAGCTTTACACTGTCCTCTTCTACTGAGGTTACACAGGAACTTTCAGCAAGATGGGATTTTATCAGCTTTCTCTGTACAATGTGTATTATCCAATCCCTCTTTGAGTGCAAGTTCCCAGTGTCTACAGGAATTTCAATCAATGCCAAGAGAGACAAAAGAATCCCTCCCTAGCCAAGATACTTCTTATCAGACACAGCACGTGGGTGGAAAACAAATTAACGGGACCATCTACATGGATTTTAACTATGGATTACACAAGATTTTAGCACCATCAAGGGAAATAATTTTGTTAGTGTTTTACCATTTAACTATGATTTATTTTCACCATTATGTTATAGGTATGAATCCACGCTGCCATACTTAAATCTACTCTCTCTCACTTGCACAATAACGTAAACCTTCTGCATGGAGTTACTTCTAACGAATCCCAGTTACTGCAAGTGAATGCTCACTGAGGAAACACTGAATGGCAGTTACTTAAGATGAAGACTGGAACAGCAGTTTACAGCTGGGGAAGGAGGGCAAAAAGGAGAGAGAGAAAGAGAGAGACTGACTTTTTGTTTTCTTTCTTTTACATTGACTAAGCCAGCCTATTTTGAAACACACCACCATGAAGCAGCTAAGCACTGCTATGACTATGTGGCAGGCTGTTTCACAGTAGAACCCAGAATTCTTTCTGTCACAGACATTAAATCTGATAAAATTACTATAAACTGGGTAAGCGTAAGATAACAAGCTGAATTGCCCTGACTTACAGAAACTGTGAAGCACCTGGCAGTGCAGGTTATAAAACAGGTATTAACATTAAAGACTGGACAAATTGTTTAGGAGACATCCTTTACAACATCAATAGGTCATGTTTATAAACCAATAAAAGATTTGAATGCAGTAAAACATGGAGCTGTAAAAGTTCATGGAAAGATTATCTCTGGTTTGATCACCAGGAGGCAAGCACACACACTTGTTTAGGGCTGAGACTACATGGTCTAGTTCTGGACAGGCAAGTCTTTTAAAAATAATTACTCTGTAGGTCTTCACCCAGGAGACAACCTCTCCACCCCAGGCTCCCTTATTTTAAGTTCCGAAGATTGTATTTTGTCACCTTTTTCTGGTTTTTTTGGGGGTTTTTTTTGGTTTTTTTTTAAATAAACTTTAACCAAACAGCATAAGCCTTGGTTTTCTACACGTCATTTTCAAAATAAGGGCCTGACAGACTGAAGGATCTCTTTAAGGGGCAGGGGGGAAGAATTATTTTTGGTACTGCCTACCTGACTCAGAGGGAAAAAAGGAAACCAAGGCCTTAGTCTCAGAAAAAAGACACATAATTAAAAAACATAAAATAGCTTAAGTAATCAAGCTGCCTAAAGTCCTGTGGGTGAGGATATGTCATCATGATAGCATAAATCATGAAGAGAACAAAAGCTTACAAGATTTCCTCCCACGTCTGCAAGACATGCAACTACCTGCTGCAGAAGAAACATGTTTCCTTTCCAAATATCAATATTCACCTAGCTTCACTAATAAGCCTCTATTTTTGAGCCTGCAGCTGTGTTCATAGTCCTAATGATACACCAAATTGACTATGGACCACAGTGTCTGTGCGCTTCAGGAGCATTCCTCCTTATATTTATGCAGATCCTATACATGTCAGAATTTGCAAGTATACAATCTAGGATAAGCTGCAATTCTCTCTGGTTCCTCCAGGATTTTTGTCTTACAACACGCATAGTCAAATCAGTGATGAAAAAAATCTATAGCTGGTCTCATCTTGAAGGAAAACATCAGTTTAAGTATCCTTGACTTTACTGAGATTCCTTCATTACTGTTCCCATTACTCAATGAGTCATGAAAAGACAAATTATTCCTCTGTTCAGGCTCATGTTGGAAAATACTGTGAAAATACTTTCTTCTTCAAGAAAGATGATGGCTCATTTGGAAGATAGCCACCTGATGCTGAGCAGTATTTAATCACAAATGTGAATGTGACTATAGATCACAGAAATACTATGCTAATACCCTGTTTTTCTCATTTCTTGTCAACTCTAGCTCAATGCAGTTCTGAGTGGCATGCTCTGACATGCTCTGGGTAGTCCTGCCTTGGCGGGGGAGTTGG
>JAOXJM010000033.1:18983367-18993610 GCA_026413425.1 Tringa solitaria
AAGATGATCTTGAAGGTCCCTTCCAACCTAGAAGATTCTGTGATTCTGTGTGATTTTTTCTTTATATATCCATATCTTTTCTGCCACCTGGGTTTTAGAGATTAAAATGCAAAATGACATGGTGTAAAAAGTTTAAAAAAATTACTGAGAGCAGATGTTGCACCAAACAAGTGTGGAAAAGCAAGTATGTATATGAGATCATAAGAAACAGCATCATATCCAGCTACCTTTGACGTCCTCAAAACAAGACACTAAGTTAGATTCACCAAGCAAGTGTTTTGCTGATGGACATCTGAAGCAAAGCCCCATCCACATCACTCACCTAGCATCTCCAAAAAAACCCCACTACCACAAGGAAACCACATAAAATCATATAAAAAGGTCTGCCACTGATGATTTTCAAACTTGCATTTCTGAGACACTTTCAGAATCTCAAAGGAATCTTTCTTAAGATTATTTTTAATAACTTGAGAGGATAATATAAAAGCTGTCGCAGGGCTCACACTATCAGACATAGTTAAATACTGGCTCACGCTCTTGGTGCCAAGGTCTGCATGAAGCATAGGTAGGAAGGAACAATAGTGCTCCTGAAGCTCTGTCTCCTCTTCCAACCTTTGAAAAGCTATTTTGCATAAGAAAAGCAGCAGAATACCTAACAGCTGAAATATCAAAGTGAAATTGATATTTCGTGTAGCTTGGGCCATAATTGTGTTGTGCTCTAAGATCATTTCACTGTCTGGTTCTTATCTTCTCTTGACATGGTTACTCTTTACCTCTTTGTGATCTGTGGGAACACGTGAATACTGACTGATTTGGGGGCTGCTTTTGTAGGCGTACTGTGACCTTGTACACACTAAACAAGATTTGATTCTTGCTACTTGGAACAATGACTGAGGCTTCAAGCACAACCAGAAGCAAAGCACTACAGGACAAGGTTGTATTTCCATTTGGCTGCTCTTTGCTCAAGGGCCTCTCTAAGTCCGTACATGAACTGCCTGAGAAATAACAGCTTGCAATCAAAGTATGTTTGAAAGTCCTCTGTGTTTTTTCAGGAGAGAAAGCAAAAACCCACCAAAACCCACCTAAGCTACTTGCTCACTTGCTACAGCTGGAGTTGTTTTCAAAAGACTCATAAATCTTTTGAAAACACATACTCATTAAGTATGTGTTACAGATATTATATTAGCAAGGAAATCATACCAATTACTACATCACTGTTCTAGAGAGTTAAAGAAGCAAGCAAACAAGATAGTATTGCACTGGAGTTCTGTAAAACCAGCGACACAGCTACAGGATTTACCTCTTGACACACTCACTGCTCATGCAGCTGGCTTATACTTCCTAAGGGAGAGAGCCATGTCTTATTAACTGCAACTGCTTAGCACATTAGGTCATTAAAACTATGTATGAAGCATTAAGTTGGACAGCCATAGACAAGCCCCACTACGCCCCTGATCCCATTTCCTTATCTAATTCTCACCCATCCAGGACATGCAGGCAGGCAAGACACCATGAAATTAGCATTAGTTACCTACATCACTTAAAACACTTCCAAAGGCCCACCCCACCACATTCAACTGTACCACTTGAATATGGCCTCTTGATTCATACCAGTGTAATTCAGAACAAATGAACTAATGGCCTCAAGGACAATGTTGCCAACTTGTGATTTTGCAACTCTAAATTGACTTTAGCAACAAGCCCTAGGGTAATGCTGAGCAGGTGATGTATGGTATGATGGCCTGATAAAATCTAAATACTTCCTTGCTGCATCCCATTCCATGACTTCCCATAAGCCAATTATTTCTTGCACAGAAACCACATTAGCACAGCAATGAGCCCCAAATAATAAACACTGTTGAGAAATATGGAAGTTCCAAGGCTATAACTGGATTGTTTTCTTCAGCCAAGAAGTAAGAAAAGGCAGGTCAGTCAGAAATTTAACTGGTTGACCTAGATACCATGCACCTTTGTTAAACGTTAGTCAGTTACTTTTTAGATCTTTTTTTCATGGGTTTATCTTACTGGACAAAAATTCATTCATAAGTGTTCTTGCAGTTGACATATTTAGACAAATATCCCTATGTATGCAATATTTGATGTATAGTATTTTTAGCTTGTTTTGCCTCAAAGTATCTAAAGACGCATTTTCGCTGACTTTAAAAAGAATGTTTTTCAGTTCAGAAATCACAGGTTACAGTGATCGAAGAGAGTGCTGTCTCAGTAATTCCAGTTGGCTCCTCCATCAGTATAACATAACATGACAGCTTTCACAGTGCATCACCTTCCTTAAATATAAACGCTATCTTTCTGAAGTACCGCCAAGTTGTTTGGCACAATTGCCAGTCTGGTTACAAGGAGCAGACCACTACAGCAGTGACTTGCTCATAGCAGAATGCCATTTGGACAAATGTATCTATCCTTTTGCAAAAATCAGGGACAACAGGTAAAGTAACAGTCACACCCATGGTAGTCATCCACCTATGATAAGTACAGCAGGTAACCTTCAGTGATAAAACTATAAGCATTAGGTCTTAATGCTCTAACCTTACTACCACCAGTGGAGTTTGGAGGCTCTGCCTGGTCCTAATCAATTTTAAGAAGAGACAGCCAGAAATTAGGCGGAACACATTCATCACCCACACTGCTGATGTTACGATTTCCAGGACTGATTATCACATTCTACTCTATTACCTGCAATATATTCAGCTTGCCATCTAAAGATACCTGTGGGTTAACTGGAGTTATTTATTTACCTTTATGGATTTTAGCAGTAAAATCTGTCATTTGGCTGGATAACTAGCTGTATCTTCCACTGAATTTATTACTGAGAATACAATACAACAGCTGAACAAGATGTTAGCTATTGCCACGGCACTGCACCACACACTTTCACAGCTTTCAGATCAAGTACTAAATGCTTTAGCAGGAAAGACCAGGTACTGCTTCATTGTAGCTGAAGGCAGGTGTAGCTTTTTGTGGTAATTTCTTTATGAGCAGTTATTTGTAGAGCAGTCACATCCAAAAAGACAGGATCTCTGCCCCACAGAGCTGTTTATCCAAAATGGCAATAAGTCGTACAACAATAAAGAACAAATGTGAAACAGACAATGGCAATGACAACTAGAAAGCTGAAATATATACTATTTGTGTCAACAATTGATCCCTATTTTTTATTTTGTAATGCTTTATTATCATTTTATTACTATTGCTGCTAATGATATTAAGACTCCTACTTTTGCTACAGTGATCAAAAGGGCAGGTCAGTGCTTTGCTGAGAAAAAACATGAGGCCCCTTTCAGATGTTGTCTGGGTCTATGTGGCTCACTTCTATTTCGCCTCACCCCACGAGCCTGGACAAATTAATTGCAGAGTTTCAACCTCACTAAACCAAATGGTTTAACAAGCTGAAGGTCACTATAAGCAAGAATTCCCTCGCTGTTGCCTTCATGGCAGACATTTTGGTTGATACGAGCTGCCTATCAGGCAGAGCTATAGCCTATAATAACAAAACACAGCCAAAAAACCACAAATATAGTGAGAGATTAGGTCAACAAATTGTCAGTGTTCTCATACTGATAAGTGTCAAGCTCTCAGTGAAGTGGTAAACTAAAGAAAAAAAAGTTAAAATAATGAAAAAAAATCCTTTCTTCCGTGACATAACAGATGGTGTAAATAGTTTTGGTGGTTTGGGTTTTTTTTTTCCCCAAGAGAATATCTCTTGAATGTCTACCACCAACGAAGAAAATCCCTCTTCCAAAATTAAATGAAGCAAACAAAAGGGTTCTTCAGAGCTCCCTGGGTCCCTCTCCCCACCTCTCACCCCTGAGTATTTACCAAACCTTAAGAAAACATTTGTCTCCATTCCTTTCAAGTCTGCTGAATGTACTAACCTACCACATCCTACTCGTATCTCTATTTTCTCATCTCAAGAAATGGATATGCTGTCAGACTACTGAAGGCTTTCTGTGGTTTCCATTTTTCTCCCCTTCCCTCTCTCTAAACAGCACACATCCTCTCTGAACAGCCACCTCCATACCCGGTTTGCTTCCATCACCACGACACAGTCGCCCTCAATACAGCAACCGCTGTCTGCTCTTGACATGCTGTCCAAGAACACTCCTTCTCTCCAGATTTTTTTCTCTATTGTTACAGCCTCACCTGCTTTTGAAGAGAATGTAAAAAGAGCATATGCTTTGGATATGTTTTTTTTAAACAGCGCTTTTCTTTACGGTACACGCATGTTTGCCACAAATGACATCTTTGTGTTGTCTACCTCTCCAGTCCCCAAATTATGCATTTATTGTCTTACACTTTTCTTACTGTGCTTCTTTTCACGTATTTTTGTGTGTTTCTATTAAAACCACCAACATAGCATCTCATATTTTAAGCATTTCTCCACCTTTTGTGTGTGTTTCTATGAACTATATAGGAACTTTTGGTCTCATACAATGTGAAGCTGTTCAAAATTACCTACTTTGGGCATGTGTCAACAAATTTATATACACCAGAAAACTTTCTGGAAAGTGTCTCTATAATCATTGGAAGAAAAAGTACTGTCCCCTTACTAACTACTGCATACTTTGATGTCTTAGATATATGTACCTAAACCTATAATCTTCCCTCTGAAAAAAGCTTTTCTTTCCTTAATTCTGCTTAGAGATCATTCTCTGTTTCCTCATAGCACCTAATTTCTGTTGCAGTACAGAAGAGTAAGTAATATCCACTCAAATTACAAGTAAACATCTAATGTTCCCATGTGAGTTTTCTTTTTAGATTTTATCTAATCTCCTCTGTGATCAGAAACTTCCAGAAACAATCGCACTCAACAAGCACAAATTTGCTCACTGAGTTTTAACAGTTTTCTGCCCATTGGTGAGCCCCCTTGAGATCCTGAGTCCTTCATATAGGAAAATATAAAAAACTTAAGACTTTATTTAATGAGTAATTTAAAGATTGTCAGCTTTATCATGTAGATTTTAACTCACTAAGACTATTTTAATAATTTCATAGAAAAATATTCTGACTTCTGAATATACAGAAAAAAAAGTACTGACTTGCTATCCATTTCTCTCAAGATTCAGTATACCCATATCACAGGCATTTTTTAAAAAAAGCCCATTTTTAGGGAGCTGCATTAATTTTTATTAACAATGTAGACAGGCAGCAAATGTCCATTTCTGGCTTGGTGTTGCACATCTTTGTCCTTGGAGCTTATATTTACCTCCCATTGTTCCTACCACAAACCCTCCAGCAAACAAATGGTAGACACAAGACTGCAGTTGTCACTACAGGATTATCTGTCGGAAGCTGTGAAAGCACAATTCTGTACAAGTAGAAATAAGGAACTTGACTTCTTTCAATGAACTGTTTGTTCTTCAACTTTCAGAGAATCCTGGCACTCTATTGCAAGATGTCCTTAACATCTGAAGTTTAAGAAAGGACACTATAGTAAAAAAATCTAAAAGTCTCTACAGGGCAGATTTTAAAGTCATTAGGCAAGGAAATCCTCATTGATTTCAACCTGACCATTAGAAGAAAGAAAACACCAAAGTAAGAAACTGTAACTTGTTGCAGAAAAAGTGAACTCTTTTCTGCTCTCTGTCTGAGGTTCCCAAAAACATTTTGAAAGGCTCCCAGACACTGCCGAATATTTTTTGAATTGCAGCTGCCAGCCAAAAATCACTAAAAGCTGAAATCTCAAAAGGAAGCCTTCCAGAAATTATTTAACAAAATGAAATTATAGCTACAATCACTTCCTTTCTCTGGGATGCACAGCAAGTTGAGCCATTCTTTGTGTCTGCTTTCTGGGATGGGAGTTTACTGGAGCAGAAATGCCCTTTATGGCTGCGTCGTGTGCAGCACAGAAAACATCACCAGTGTTCTGCAAATACAGCGATGCATCAGAACATCAGCTCCAAGGAGCTGATTGCTGAAGTGACTTTATAAACTTTAAACTTTTTTTTCTAGAACATGGATGTGCTCAGGACTTTCTTTGGTGCTTCGAAACTACAAAAAAAAAAAAAACCAAACTTCTGCAGGCTTAAATAAGCATGGGTAATAGGCTTACTAGAACAGGAAAGGGGTAATATTGCCTGTTATTTCAGCTTCTAAACTACAATTTGCTATATCAATCCACATAACTTTACATTTTAACCCAAACAACACAGGAGGAAACTTAAGACAGTACTGCTCCACCTCTTCTTGTTTAAGGGAAACAATACACCTAGTATAGACAGGCTTTTTCTTGGCTCTCTTCTCACCGCCTGGGAATGTTAGGACTGTTTGAGGCTAGCCAATGTGTCCCCTCACTCTTTTACAAGATTATGTGCAGCTATTAGAAAGCAATCTAATTAGGAGAAAAATAAAAAGAATAAGTCAACCATCCTTCTCCATACGTAACACATGCTAGAAAACCAATGGCTTTTGTTAGCATGCCAAAACAATGTATGACTCCAGACTTCATTGATGAGATTAATCTTTTAGGTTTCCTAAGATGAAAAAAAAACACTCGGTATGAAAAACATTATCAGGAATGCAGAAGTTTCAAAATCTTTGTCTATGATCCCCTCATAATATGACTGCAATTTAATGGAGGTGAGGATAGTAAAGGGGGTTAATTCCCTTCCTAAGCAAAGAGCCAAAGACCCTGTTTTACAAAAATTTACAAGTTTCATAAGAGGGTTCGACAACTTTTTGCATGATACATTGCTCTAAATGAACTCTACCGAGTGTCATTATCTGTTAGCTAATATTGGAACTGTCTGGAGGGCCCCGTAACAAATGTAACGTTCAAAAACAGCAACTCAACTAGTCTAAACACACATCAAACCAACTGAAATGGTCATAATTCAGTAACCCCTTAAAGCTAAGGTCCACATGACACAGAACAAATGACTACTTCAGGTCCTGGGACATATTCTTAAACATGGACTTTCTGGTTTCCTCCTTCTTTGAGATGGTTATTACCCATTAGTCAAAACCTTTAATAAGCAATCATTCAGGGAATGGACTGTGAATTACAGATACTGTTGTACCAGAAACCAGACTATAGAAGCAACGCACAAATATATTTTGCTATTTTTGTGTATCATACTCTGGTCTACAAAAGCCCACTGTGAGCTTATCAATGTCCCATACCAGCGAGTCAGATATATTACTGTAGTGTAATTTTTGGACAGACAATAGCAAATTGTAGACAGTTGTAGGAAGACAACAGGAAGAACCTTCCATAGCAGTAAAGCAGTCTGATTCACTGAGCCAAAATATGCATGAAAAGCCAAAACAAGAAGGGAGTAGAGATGGAAAAAGGCATATCATGCAGCATATTGCAACTGAAACGGTGTCTGAGCATCCCGATATATGCATGCATCAAAAAACATGTTAAATGTCCAAAATGTAGAACAAACAAGAAATGCAGAAATTGAGGATCTTCCTCCAAAAAAGTTGTTGTTGGTTTGGTTTTTTTCTTCATCATTCAATGTGTTCACATATACTTAGGGTTTAAAGTATTAAAAATGAAACGGCAATGTACTTTCCTTTTCTCAAACTACTGCCCATCTTGTAATCACGTTCAGGTGGGCCTTCACGGTTGTTTTAAAGAATTAATTGATCCAACTTTGTTAGAGCTACATTCCTCTAGCTGAGCCTCCTCATGCAACACAGTTCTTCCTCCCTGACATTCTCCCTAGATTTTCTTAAGTCCATTACAAATGTGGGCAGATACACTTCCTTGATGACAATTCTACTTGCATAAAAAAACTGAAGGCTTGTCAGCCTGTCTCCTAGATCCACATTATGTATCCAATCGTGTCCTTAATGATTCCATCTTTAACTGAATTCCAGAAATGAGCTTTCATCCTCAGACAACAGGGAGTCATAATACTGATTTTTAACTAGGGTGAAACTGCAAGGATGTTGTCAATGTATCAAAAAGTAAATTGCTTGTGTGTTAACAGGAACATAAGCAGAACTTTACGGTTTTTCAAGTTACTGAGGAATGCAAAAGATACTAATTCTTTTCAGAATGTCCTTACAAAATAGCCCTTCCATTATTTCAGTGGTTGTTCTAAAACACCAAGTTCTAGCCATACAAAAAGTTAATTATATAAGAACATTATTCAATCATAAATAAAAATAAAATTCTCTTTCTATTACTCTGCCACTTCATCACTGTTCTTCTTTTCCTATTTTTCAATTTTTCTTACCATTTTTTTGTCCCAAGGAAATCTCCACTATCCCAAGATATGGGATCTTACTGAATAGTAGTCATCATTTTAAGGACTGACTTAAGTCCACATAAGAGGAGTTAATACATCTCACATTTCAGCAAAAGCTGACCAAATGAAATTTGGGGTGTTAAGTTCAAGCAAAATAAGCAACTACTTAAAATAGCATACTTCTGGGCGCAGCACAGGCCTGTGACTCCTCTACTTAATACATTTGTGCCCAAGCCCTAGAGAGACAGATTTCCCAATGCTACTTGATAAAAGTTAGCGTAGGTGGAATCAGGGCTACAGAATCGACTTCTGTAGACCCTGCTCTCTATGCTCCCCTTCCTCAGCACTCTATCAGCTGCAAGAACATCAAGCCTGGTTTTCCAAAGATCTTGTCCCACTTTGTCCCATATTTCATCGTTTTGATGACAAAACTTATGCCAGTAACGCACCTTCAGCAACCTTTGACAAAAAGAACAAAAATACCTGCAGTAATAGTATCCTTATGAGACACGATAACGTAACTATTACCAGAGTACTTTACAAATTATAAACGACATCATAAAATACATTTGATAAGGTTTGTAAAAGACTAAGTGTACCATCAGAATACCTAAAATTAAGTAGAAACACATGCAACAAATAACTTGGCAATGCTGGCACAAATTATATTTACCTTCTCCTTAGCTCCTTACAAAAAGACTAATATCCATTCCAGCCATTTCAGTCTCTACAGCCAAAAACACTACCTAAAAGAAATTCTACCCTCCTCTCTCTGTTTCCTAATAAGAAACTATCCAAGGTACCTGCTAAATGCTATTAATGCCTATAACGTAATATCCACAAAAGAAAATGTACTCCCTATTCTGAAGGCACTTTTCTTTGTCTGCATTGTCCCACTTCAGCAAAACAATTTAATATGTGTCTAGCTGCAAAGATAACATTTATTACATTCATTTCCATGGCATTTCTTACATGCTTAGGAACTTGCTAGTGTGCACTTATCAAGGACAGCACTACAGTATAAACAGTGCAACAGATTACATTCCTGACCTGAAATTACTCACTTCATATGGAGATTTAAATTTATGAGTAGTTAAAATGTAAAGGCAGAAAGCACATACAGGACAGGAGATTCTGAAAAAGTAACTGAACTTGACAGACTGTGGTGTGCTTTCAGGATGAGGTCCTGCCGTGTTGCACATGCAACTATCTAGAGCAATTTCACTGAAAACAATTAATCTATGTGGCAAAATTACAGGCACAGCATACCCTAGCCAGTAGAGTCCAGTCTGTATTCTTTGTGTGGCACCTTGTCAATCTTATGTAGGAAGCTATGCTTTACTTGCAGAAATGATGCCTCAGTGACCACCTTGTTTATTTTACTAATTGCTCTTCCTTTTGGGAGAGATTTCTTAACATCCAGCAAAAACTTTCTTCTTCATTAGCTTCAGGCCACACTTCTAGCCCTAGATTCAACGCAAGCATTTGCAAAAGAAAATAGGGAAACAAGCATCCCAGGCTGGTCTTGTTTCATTATTCTCCTTTATTTTCTGTACAATAGATAGCATTACCTTGTTGGTACAACACAGAAAGCCTCGTATGGAAGGGCCGTATTCTGGCTGTTTTTAAAATATAATCAGCTGTTCCAATGCACCGATAATACTCATATCTAACAGCACACTGCATACCTGAATGTTATCCAGGATAAATCAAATTATCTAAATGAAATTATTTAACCAGTTGACTGCTGAAAAGCTTTTATTACAGTACCTGTAGCCTTACTCCTTCCTGCTGCTGTCAATAGAAAAATGCCTATTCTCAGTACAAAATTCCACCACCAATGGAATTTTGGAATTGTACACAAGTCACTTTTAAGGGATATTTCAAGTTTTCACATGCTACAGCAAATCTATTCTCAACCAAATGGGGACTGACCTGCTGGAGAGCAGCTCTGAGGAGAAAGACCTGAGAGTCCTGGTGGACAACAGGATGCCCATGAGCCAGCAATGGGCCCTTGTGGCCAA
>JAOXJM010000033.1:18997128-19008195 GCA_026413425.1 Tringa solitaria
GCAGAGCCCTGGCAGAGGCTGCCCAGGGAAGTGGTGGAGTCTCCTTCTCTGGAGACATCCCAAACCCGCCTGGACACATTCCTGTGGGACCTACTCTGGGCGGATCTGCTTTGGCAGGGGTTTGGACTTGATCATCTCCAGAGGTCCCTTCCAACCCCATATAATTCTGTGATTCTGTCATTTTAGACTGCTGGGATTTAGTGTGTTTACCTTTACAAAAGCCAAAGATAAAATCACTGCTGTGGACTGTTCTCATAAAGCTGTGTTTCTACAATGGTAAGTCATAACTGCCTTGGAAGATATAAAAGTAGACAGCAGCAGCTCACTTCTACCCTAATCAACAATGGTTTAATTCTTGTAAGGTAAAAGGAGAAAACCCTAAAATTACCAGCTGTAATACTCACATAAAGCAACCACTAACTGTCTTCAATTGCTGGCAACAGCTTCCATTCTTCCAGAGCTTGAGAGGGAATGTAAACAACTGCAATGAGGAATTAGTGCATGGAATACAAACAGAGAGTGACTGAAGATGTCACAGGAAGACAAAGGGGATCACCCTTCTGAAATGCTTGAAGAAAATGGCCTTGTGGGAAGCACACAATTCAGACAGTGGATGGTATCCTACTTCACCAATTTCACTCCTCCCTAATTCCATTCCTAGACAACCAGAGCACAGTTTGTTGGGCAATTAAAGACCCGTTTTGAAGTAGTCTGGGAGAAAGGAAACGGTAGGAAGCAAGTGATGCATTTCCCATTGACATGCCCCGTAGCTAAGATATCCTGGATATAGGGAATTGGGAGTTTTAAACTACTTGACAACTCTACCCGTAACTCCTAATACTGTTTAATACATCAGTGAACTCTGCACGTGATTGGAGGCACAGCCTCAGCAGGAAAATAAAATAAAATAAAATAAAAAAAGCACACCAAAAAAAAAGAAAAAAAGTAACTTTTCATACATTGGCAAAAACACCAAATGGTCGTCACCCCAAACTCAATTCATGCATCTAAACCTGAAATCCACATAATTCTTGTCAGAAACTCCAACACTGGGCTACCTGTGTTTGTTTAATTGTAACACTGATAAACCTATCATCGATGTCCCTGGTTCTCCAAGCTTAATAACGAAAAATAGCCTCTAAAAATTTAATCCAGTGGAACACCCAGCTGCCAGAAAACATGGAAGGGCTCTGAGTGTGGAAGGAAAATGTGCTCCCTGGGAAACAGTAGCCTTACTCACCTGTTCTTTCGCAGGTTTCTGAGGAAATGTGTAAGGACACAAATGCACAAGCCCCTGAACTCAGAATATACATATTAATGGACTTTCTTCCTGACAGGATAAATTTCATTAAAATCTCTTCATACACAGCATATTAAGTGCAATTGATCACATACAGAGTGAGATGGAATTGGAAAATTAGCTGGTTTAGGGATGCAGTGAGCAGTTAAAAGAAGCTGATATTTTTCATTTAATTTTCTTAATAAAGAGCAACAGTAACTAAATTTAGTATTACTTCTCAGCTGGGGCGGAGGGGAAAGGAGCTGTAAAATCATTTAAGACCTGCTAACATTCTGCTAGTTTCAGAAGTTATCATATGTCAGACAGTCTGGTAACAGTCTCATTTTGGTCAGATATACACCAGATTTTAAAACCCACAACATACAACAGTTTTCCTTCCAAGTCCTTCTGTAGCCACTGATCCATTCCTCACTTGACTCCCATAAGGAAGTCCAATTCTAGATGTCCAACTGCTCCTGAAGGGAAGCAAAAGATTTCTGAATCCCTTGGTGTCTATCTTCACCTTTGCCTGTTTAGTGGTAGCCTAAGATCTAAGAGACAAGGAAAAGAACAGTGCAGACTTCAGCTTCCCACTGGACTCCTAATGCTGCAGGAACACGTGTGATCCACCTCTGCTGTTCACTCTTCAGTCCCCAAGTTTCCAGTTTAGCATGAAGGGAGGACAAGCCAAAGGGAGGCATAAGATGAACTGGATCACATGAGAAGCTATAAAGGAGGTGAAATGGAACAGAATGCTGATGGAATGAGACCATGTGAAGTTATGCATTACAAGCCAAAAAAAAAAAGAGATACTGAGAGGGCTGAGAGTTTGGAAAGCTGTTGTAGGCAGGAAATATTTTAGATCATAGAAAAGAGTAAGCTTTTCCTCTTTTAAGCAGTCAAAATATGTTCCTGTAGCTTACACCTGAAGAACAAAATGGAAAGAAAAAGTACCTATTTATTCTCTGCCTTTCTGATTTCTTTGGAAATATTTGGTTCAAAATTTAAAACAGTTCACACCAGTGGTGAGGTAGAGTGAAAAGCAAAACACCTGTTGTTAGAAACTTCCTCTTCCTTTTCAGAGATTTTGCTTCATTATGGGAAAAGCAGTTAATAGAAACTAAAAGGAAAACATCCTGGAGAACAGTAATCTCAATGCTGTACAGCATAAAGATGCTATTGACTGTGCATGAACACAGTCTTATTTAACCCCCTGAGAGCAATTCTTACTGATAAGCACTTAAAAGAAAAAAAAGAAAAAAAGAAACAAAAACCCCAAAACAACAAAAACATGAATACCAAAATGCATAAAAGAAGTGTTAATTAAGTAACACATGCAT
Organism: Tringa solitaria; assembly: GCA_026413425.1. Lineage (NCBI taxonomy): Eukaryota > Metazoa > Chordata > Aves > Charadriiformes > Scolopacidae > Tringa > Tringa solitaria. Next base: position 18,999,748 of record JAOXJM010000033.1, read on the forward strand.
AATATAAAGAGCACAGTCACCAGACAGAACTGTTGAGGGCTTTATCTCAAATTTTGGTAATTTGTATCACCAAAAAATAAAATCTTCCCATCTACATCTTTTTGCAAAACTACTAAACAGTCTTTACTGAGGAACCTTATGAAATACCAAATCTACTGGTAACATTGCTATCCTATACAGCACATACAGACCAAGCATCACATCTGCACAGTCAGGCCAAAACCAGCAGAGCTGAGGTCTCTACTGCCTCCATCTGGAAGACAAGATGTCTGGTGGTTCTTGATGGGAGGAAGAAACAACTGCAGACTGCTTTGAGAGGATTAAGGGAGTGAAACAGACAACTATCCTCAGAAACAGCAGAAACACAGAGGACCTGAGTGAGAAACAAAACCAGAAAATAACTGTATTCCTCAGGAAGCTAGGACAAACAATTCAAACAAAGCAAAAGGAATCCAAAGGAAGGGGACATTATCCTCACAGAGTACCTGGTTATGAAACACATTGACTGATATGAGAAGCGTATTTATAGATCAGTAAACCAAATGGTGGTTATTCCAACATTAAAATGCAGCATGCTCCATGTACAAAACAGACCATTAATCATGCAAATATATTGGCCTCCTGCATTATACAACCCAATTATGAGAGTAAAGCAGAAGCCCATCCCAGATCTGAAATAAACAGGAAGAGGAAACGTAATGCAATTCCAATTTTCTTCCTCTTATCCTCTCACAGGAAAGGAGAGGGACAGAACCAGAGAGATTAGCTGGTCCAGCAGCTGCTATTGTTATGAATTTACAAACACAAAAGGCTGCATGAAGACATATTCAGTCTACTGCTGCAGGATTTTTGTCAGTTTTCTCCATTATCATTTCTGCATTCTTAGTTTTTCTTCTTCAGCTTTTGTGCCTAAAACTCATTTTTAGAATCAATGCTCCTCCACAAGCTTAAATGCATTTTTTTATCTGCTTTGTCCTGATTTGCCTGCCAATTAATCATCTCTCATTCCATACACTTTTCTATTTTGAATGATCCAGCCACAACAGAGAAACCATGGGGATAATACACTTACTTCATGTGTGTGTGTAAAGCAAGAGATGCCAAAAATTTAGTATCTCCATTCCTTCTCACAATCCCTTGAAATGGTAAGGCCAGAAAGTGAAGTTTTCTTTACCGCTTGCAATGAAAGACAATGAATGTAGCCAGCAAGAATGAAAACAAAATGGATAGTGTTGACTAGAGTAGCTCCAAATGTAGGGAAAAAAGGTTTCTTACCACAGAATGACAGAACAAAAAGCCCTGTGAGGAAGTCCCAGCAGCTAAGAGAAAGGGCCTATCTGAGAAATGAGACCTTAATGATAGCTTCAGTGCAAAGTGACTTACACTATCGATAGGCAGTATGAGCATATAAGAATCAAGGACATAAGCACTGTACGTTTATACTTAAAATATAGCTTGCTTATGTTATCACATACACCTTGTAGCACAACTCCTGAGTAGCAGAGGTAAGGAGATGTTTCTATTGCATGGAAAGACACGCATTTGTGGGCAGCAGTAGGTATGATCATCTCTTCTATCAATGAAGTAGTCTAGATGTACCGTAACTTTATACTTACAGCTGACTTTTGTGCTGAATACAAAGGCAGAGGAAGAATAGACTGGAAGCTGCCATCTTTGCCAAGTAACAGATAGAACAATCACAATACGTTACTGCTGGAACTAAGACGCCTACCATCGTCAGATGTATACAATATAGAAATATTTAAGTTAACTCAGAATATTTCTTTTGCAAAATTTGTCTTTGCTATTATCTGTAAAGAGTAAGCCTGATGCTGGAAGGCACTCCAGTAGAGAGATTTCTCCGGGAAATAAAGGTACTTAATGTGTGTTTTTAACTAGTTCTAGGTATGTCTACATCTAAGAGTTTAGAGAGATCAAAATAAAAACTGTTCAGAATTAAGAATAATTAGCGTTAAGGAGCAATGGATAACTAGATAAAAATAAGAGGTATTGAAAGTCATTGTTTAAGGTGCAAAAAGCACCTGTATAATTGCAGAGCCTGCCTTAAGTCACAAGAACCCGAAGGTCTCATTGACCGGCCTGTGCAGCCAGCTGCACAAAAGCAGTTTCAAGGTAAAGGAAGGAGGAACTGGACCAGTGAAAGTAAACACAGAACAACATGTCACACAAATTGGAAAGACTCTGTAATTGTACAGAGCTACCCAGAATACGCTCAGTGTTTGAAACAGCAGCCAAAATACAGGAAATTAAATGTATGTTCTCCCACACCAATAGCCAAAAATTTAGTGATACAGACCCATAAATTGTTTGCTGAACTCAGATGTGATCGAGCTCTTCTTGTGTATAAGGTATCACAGGTTAAAAGTAATTACACAGTACAGTAGTTTCCAAACTACAATTTAAGAGGGCAAACAGACCACAAGCTATCTGTTGCTCTTTAAACCTCACACCAACAGAGACACACTCCTAGTATGTGGAAAATCTTTGCATGAAGATACCCAAACTGCAGACATGCTCCTCCTAGGCAATGCAAGGTGTTAGCCAGACTCATTGGATATACTCCTGTGTATTGGGTTTCATTTCTGAACCATACAGCTTGGGAAGGAGACCTGCTAGTGGAGTGAAAGACTGGAATTCAACTGTATTTTGTTCAATATGAAAGTAATATACCTATGCATTCCATGTTTGATTCTGCAGCTAAAATTTGTCTATTTCCCTACATTTGGAAAAGATACCAAAGGTATTTAAAACCCACCTGAATATTGTGTTTGTAATACATGGAGGTCAAGTAAGATGGTGAAGTCCTCCATTGGAAATAACAATCAAGAACAAGACCACTCTTCAGTTCTCCCCACTTATGTTTTAATGTGAGCTGCATAAATGTATGAAGTTAGAACCAGCATGCATTATAGTCTTACTCACAACACACAAAAAAAAAGCTGATTACACAATATCCAGAAATTTAGATGAAGTACAGGAGTTCATGAATAAGGCTAATAAATATATCAATCACTGAGCCACCACCATCATATATGGATGCAGAAACAAGTTCTATGCAATGACAGATGTATAGAAATGTATGCACAGAGCTGGTAAAAGGAGGGGCTCACAGCTGATGCAAATAAGTCCACTCTACAGGACAATAGCCTAGCAAAAACTTGAAAGAGACATAGCAGAAATAGGATCCATCTCTGTTTCAGACATCTTAACAAGGCTATCCCGAAACAGCATCCCTCAGTCCCCACACCAGGCATTCAGTACAGTCAAATTGCTAAAAACATACTTAGCAATGCATACAGATACTCACAAATCAGATGAGATAATCAACTGTTTGAACTACATACTAAGGCTAGGAGGGAAGGAAAAAAAAAGAAGGTCTTTCCATCTATTTATTTTTGGTAATGGAATCAGCTGACAAAGTATTTTTGCTTGTGAACAGAGAAAAACCTGAAGGTGCTGTCAACACTGTCCTGGTTCCAGGGGGGGAAAGGGCTAATTCTCCCCAGGATCTATCAGGGACACAGGTATCCCATCCCATGGGAGCCATGCCCGGAGGTAGCCAGGAGCTGCCAGGGGAGGGGGTGGGAGATTGGGAAGTTGCAGCTGGGAGGGGGTTGGGGCGTCTGGGTTCGGTGGGTGAGCGGTGGTATTGTAATCGCGTACATTCCTCTGTCAGTGTTACTGCTATTGTAGTCTTGAATCTTCATTCTCATAGCTCCTGGTTTTGATTTCTGCAACTTGGGCAGTGTGGTTGGAGCCCTTGCCTGTGAAGACCAAGGCAAAAAAGTCATTCAGTAACTCAGCCTTCTCCATATCCTGAGTGATCAGATCTCCTGTTTCCATCCGGAGAGGGCCCACATCTTCCCTAGTCTTGCCTTTATCTCCGACATACCTACAGAAATTTTTCTTGTTGTCCTTGATGTCTGGCCAGATTTAATTCTCTCTGGGCTTTAGCTTGCCTGATCTGGTTCCTGGCGACTCAGACAGTTTCTCTGTATTCCTCCCAGTCTACCCGTCCTTGCTTCCACCCTCTGAAGGCCTCCTTTCTTCTTTTGAGCTCCTTGTTGATGCATGCAGGCCTCCTGGCTTTTTTGCCTGACTTCTTTCTTGAGATATACCGCTCCTGAGCGTAGAGGAGGTAATCCTTGAATACTAACCAGCTTTCTTGGGCCCCTCTCCCCTTCAGTAATTTTTACTATGTGTCCTATTTCTGGTGGGGATAGGGTTAATTCTCCGCAGGATCTAGCAGGGACACAGGTATTCCATCCCACAGCCAGGGGAGGGGGCAGGAATTTGCAGCTTGGAGTGGGTATCTAATCGTGTTTGTGTATTCCTCTATCAGTATTACTGTTGTTGTGTTCTGTTAAACTGCCTTTGTCACAACCCAGGTGTTTTGTCTTTTTCTTCTAATTCTCCCCTCACGGCCAGAGACGGGTTCTTTATTGCCGTGTGAGGCCAAACCACAACAGGCATTCATGTAATAGCTGATGACACGATAAGAGCATAAGGTCAGACAGAGACTGAAGGTAGAGACGGCAAAGGCCGAATCAGAAAATTTTAAGGTCGGTCCACGTAAAATCTAGTTTGTGATGAAAGATGACAAATGCCTGGGACACCTACTCTTATCAGACGGAACCCAGACAACAAATTTGAAGCCACTTCTAAGCCTGAAATTGGAAAGAATGTTTCAGAAGACCCAGTTGCAGAATATGCCAGATGAAACCTGTTTTGACTTACAGTTGACTGTGGCAACTGCTACATGACAACAGCTTAGCAACAAATGGGACAAGTACTCCTGACAGGAGAGCCAGGTCACCTTCTACAGTCAAGACAGCATCTACACATAATGACCACTGGTGCCCAGCACTGCAGTCACAGCAAATTGAGACATCACTAGAGTATTGGGGCAGCATAAATGGGAAACACCTAACACTTAGCATGCATAGTACACAAAGAACATCGGAAACAACAACTGACATTTGCACCAGCAATTAGAAGTGCCACCTCTGTCTTTAGAGATGCACTTTCTATAAGAGGTGTCAGTAAACAAATCAACAAGTGTAAATAGGTTATGCATTCAGGCTTGGCAGTATGACACATAGGACAGTTTCATTCAGGCACTGCATGAGGAAACAGACTCAGAGAGTAGACTGAGCTCTGACGAGTTAAGTGTTAATAATACCTGACGCACATGGATAAGGATTAACCAGGGAGTTAACAGAACTGTTACAATAACGACTGCTTGAAATGTTGTTCAGCAGGAACGATTCTAAAAATAAGAATATGTTCACTTAGCAGTATATTGCAGTGCTCTCTTTAAAATTAATCATGAATTAGAGGGCTTCTCATATTTCACATGACCCAAATCCTGCCTGTAAATCTACACAGATGGGATTATAGCCCTTTGGTATCTAATAATGAGAGCTCTGTTTCAGACTTACACCTTTTTTTTTCACTCTTGGTCTCTAATATTGGGAAACAAGGACAGAAAGTTCAGCAGCTTTAGCCAGCAAACATGCTGATGTTGCTAGGGCTATTTACTACGATGTAAATACAACTGTGGATGTGGGAGGTTGTCAAAGATGTATACTGGAGAGAAAACTGATTTCTGCCTGTGGAAACTTTTTTTTTTGCTATGTTGCAATTATGCTTTTATGCATTCAAATCTAGTGTAGTAATGTTCTTAACGCAGTGTTTAATTTTAAGTACTTGAATAGTCTGATTAAGGCGCTGTTCAACTGCTTAAAGTTAGATGTCAGGATGATTCAGTTGCTTAAAATTAAGTACGCATACAATTATACTAGTAAATTAGGTTCTCTCTTTTTTAGTCCTGTGGGTAGTACTTGATCCAGAAGACCTCTTGACGGTAATAAAAAAGCAGCTAGAAAGGCTGCAAGAAAAGCTAGAAAAGAATGCAGCTGAATAGTTTTTTCCATAACAAGAATTCAATAGTTGATGGATGCTGTTGTTTCTCATATCAAAGTTTAAAAAATTAACTGCAGACTAATATTGCAGATGCGTATACCAAATTTTGAACTTCTTCCATTCCAACCCCAGTACCCTGGGGTTGGAACATTGCCAACATTGCTTCCCTCACTTTGAGGTTGTCTTACTAGTCCACCTAGAGACAGACTAGAGTTACTTCTAGTCTACTAACACCAGCAATGCAGCAGAATTATATTCTTTCCTACTAGAAAAAATTCTTCCTTATCATAATTGTTCACTCCTAAAAATGAACTGAGAGCACTATTTTAATTTATTTCTCCTCCTTTGTTCCCAAACACTGTCTCATTGCCCCATTAATCTGTGAGTCAATTATTATATTCTTGAATGCAAATTCTATTTAATAATTATTTTAGGGCCAAATACTGCTTAGATATGGTAAGTACTTGGAAGTTCTAATGTACACGAAGGTTAAATACTTATCAAAAATATCTTATGTTCTCACATCTAAATTACCTCTCAGGAAATAACACATTCCTCATTCATGCCAAAATGTGTTGCTTATAAATTTGTAGTCTTGAATTCATGATAACATATAGGCAGATTCATAAATACTATACAACAGTGTATATGCTGTTATATGGGGAAGTGCCTTTTCAGCCACAGGGATGCAATCTGTTGTTCAATGTGCATGGCATTGACCTGTGTCTTTGTGAACTATGTACACACTATATAAATGCTGTGATGACACTACTGAAGGGTATTTGCTAAGCAACAGCACAGTGTCATTTAAATAGACATCAGCAGCCTTTGGCCACACCAAAATTCTCCCCCTCCCCAAGAGGTGGGCTTTTAATTTCCAGGCGAGGTGGTTTAATCACTATTTATGATGGTTTCCTTCCATTTTTTTCTCCCCCTTTCCCCCTGCCTTCTAGTTTCTCACTGTATGATTTTTTTCTTCTGAAGGAAGGAAGGTTTTCTGTTCTTTGTCTGCTGTGGTATGCCTCACATCGAGGCATCTATAATGATTTATTCTGCATTTCATGCTGTGGTGCATATGAGGATATATAACCAGCTACTTCCAGGAATATATGTTCCCCCTGAATTTATGCCCAAAAAAAAGGGGGCAAGATCAGCCTTTATTTAGTCCAGCAATTTTATTTTACTCTATTAGGTTTCTTAGTCATTAAATGCACCCACCTATCTACTTCCCAACAGAAAGGAAAATTTTCCCTACGCTAAGATGCAACTGATGACAAATTGCTTTATTGTCCTGCTTACAACCTTCTCAGTGATATGCCTGGAGTCCTTCAAATCCAGCTTGGGCTGGGCATTTTGTCAACGGCTGGAGTGAAGTGCTATATATCCCAGCCAAGATTCAGGGTCTTCCCCTTCAGAAGAGAAACTACTATTTTTATGGAAAAAGATGAGCAGAAGACCTCAGAAAAAAAGGCAGATCAACCAAAACACCAAGTCCTTGTCCATTCCCCAAAACCCAGACCCATACTTTCTGCCACCTTGTATGGTATTTACACAAAGTTTTTTCATCTACATTAAGTATTGTTGAACTCTTTTTTTTTTGTTGTTGTTGTTGTTATTAAACCCTGTTATTTAAGGATCTACACAGATAGCTGCACTTTAACACTGGGGTCCCCCCAGTTGGAGAAGTGTCCAGGAACTGCCCTTTGCAGTATTTGTCACTTCAGAGCAAATCGCTTCCCCTCCATTATGTTTACCCAACTGTAAAATAGAGGCAATAAGCCTCATATCAACTTTGAAAAATAAGTATTATTAATGCTTGTTTAAGTGCTTTGTTATGCTTGAATGGAAAAGGAAATTATAATAATAATTAAGTGAAGCTTAATTATAAAACTGTTAACATAAGCATATTAGAAAAACGAACTCTACATCGCCAGCCAGCAATTGCTCACTTACCCTCAGACCAGTACAAATGATTTCATATGCAGTTTGCTATCACTAATCTCCACTTTTCTAAATCCTACATTTGTTTTCCACATTAAACCTAAGAACAGACAACATGCAAATTAAATTTAGTGTCTAATCAATCAAGAAACAGCATCTACTACCTTACTTGGTGACATGCCAACGCTGGAATCCTGAATAAGAAATAGCCTCCAACCAAAACTTTGTTTGCAACTGTAGTTTGCAACTGTAATGGGTTTGCATGGCAAGGCTTTGGTAGCAGAGGATGGCTTCTATGAGAAGTTGCTAGAAGCTTCCCATGTCCAATAGAGCCAGTGCCAGCCAGCTCCAAGACAGACCAACCACTGGCAAAGGCCGAGCCAAACAGTGGTAGCACCTCTGGGATAACATATTTAAGAAGGGGGGGGAAACTGTGAAACAGAAGCAACAGTCAGAAGAGAAAGAAGTGAGAATACATAAGAGAAACAACTCTGGAGGCTCCAAGGTGAGTGAAGAAGGAAGGGGAGGAGGTGCTCCAGGCAGCAGAGCAGAGATTCCCTG
>JAOXJM010000033.1:19056026-19067861 GCA_026413425.1 Tringa solitaria
CTCTCCCTTCCAAAGTGTCCACTTCCCCACTCAGTTTGGTGTCATCGGCAAACTTTGATCCCATCATCCAGCTCACATATGAAGGTACTAAGCAGTGTTGGAGCCAGTATCGATCCCTGGGGTGCACACTTGTGACAGGTTGCCAGTTTGAAAAAGAGCTATTTACCACCACCCTCCAGGGCGCCTGTGGGCCAGTTCCCCACCCACCACACAGACCACGTCTCTGTACCGTAGCGCATCAGTCTCTAGGATCCTCTCTAGGAGGAGACTTCTCTACCTGGAGAAATCCAGACAGGTAATGTCCACCGCTTGCCTTACATCAGCCAAGCAGGTTACTTTGTTGTAGAAGGTGATCAGGTTTGTCAAGCATAATTTGCCCTTGGTGAATCAATGCAGGCTTTTCCCAATCACATGCTTCATTTGACTTTTAATGTCTTCTTGTAGGTGGGATTAGCTTTCTTCCAGTCTTCTGGGACATCCTCTGATCTCCATGACTTCTCAAAGATTATGGAGAATGGCCTTGCAACAACATCAGCCAGCCCTCTTAACACCCTCTGGGGGATATTGTCAGGGCCTATCAATTTGTAGAGGTTGAGCTCCTGTTACAAATCTTGTACCAACTCTTCTGTCGCTAATTGCTTGTGAGAAGAGACCAGCACCAACCTCTCTACAGTGTCCTTTCAAGTAGTTGTGGAGACTGATGAGGTCTCCCCTCAGCCTCCTCCTCCTCAAACTAAACAGTCCCAGCTCCTTCAATTGCTCTTCATAAGAAGAGGTACTTAGCCAGTACCTTCATTTTTGTCTGAGTGAAACCTGAAGCTGTAGCTGTGAGTGTAGATCCCAAGGTTGGGAGTTGGCAGTCCTTTCCAATTGCATTAACACAGCAGGCCCCAGTATGACCAGGAACTGCCAGGGACTCCTCTCTCAGTGCCTATGGTGAGCTACTGATACAGCTACATAAACCTCTGTCTTCCAAACTTCATTTACCATAGGCATAAAGTGAGAAGGAGGATCGCTCCCTTCTCCACTCACCACCTCTTTCAAAGGACACTTGAGCCCAGCTGCCTCTGCTTTTCTTCTGTGGCCATAGAACTAAGGAGAGAGACATAGAGGAGGAGAAACACTCACCTGTTGCTGTACAGTTTTGGGAATGTCTACGCTGTGAATGAAAGACCTCCAGCTTGAAATGCTGAGGAGTTTGATGATGGTTCTGGAGCTAGTTCTGTGAGAGCCAAGCAACCTCCAGAATTAGTATACCAATACTTGTACACTGCTGCATGCCTAAGCCAGTAAAGCCTGCTTTGCCACATGGCATGTTGGCTGGAGTGCAGCACTACAGGAACACCGAAGGGACTGGTAAGTGTGCCAGGCCCTGAAAAGTACTGCAAATTTATCCAGCCCTTGCTGGCTCCAGTGCACAGAAAGCTATCCACCTTTACTCAGCTCCTGAGTTGAATCTAGCAGCTCTCCACCTCCTTCCTTGTTAGGCAAGGTTTTTGATAGCTTAGTGTGCTTTTGATCTTAGGTTCTGGCCTTGAGAAAAACAGGCCTGTCTGGCAGCACAGAAATAGATTAATAGTTCATGAACTGTTCTCTTAATGGTGTTTGGAACTGCCTCCAGAGATGCTTCATTTCTGTCATGGTTCATACCCTACGTACTTTCCATCACAGCCTCTTTTGATGTAGGTCCCTTCAGACAGAAGAATATCAATTAATTCAATTGTGATGCACTCACTATTAATACTACATTATACAAATATATCTATTATCCACATGCACTATTATTATTAGGGCATGTCTTCACATGGGAACTATTATGGAATTAGGTAGGTGTGAATTTGTAACTTTTTCACACAACCCCCCAAATAAGTTCTCACTATTATACAAAGCACGCATCTGCAAGAGTAAATTAAGCAAAACATCATCAGAGTGCTCAGTCTAGGTTCAAAGTGGCTACAGGAAGAGCTAGCAGTACATTAGTCATCACAGTTTGCCAAAATCAGGTGCTGTAGTTCAGCCCAATAAAAAGACTGCGCAATTAAAAATCCCAGTTTCTGGCATAGCTTAGCAGTGATGAAGATTTGGAGAGCACTTTCTCTTACAAAGTGCGGGGAACTGATCTGCAAGTGGTGCTATATGCAACAACCACTATCATTTTGACTGAACTGTAGACCACTTTTCAGCAATCTAAGCCTAAAAAAAAAAATCAAACTAAGAAATACTCTTTTGTACAATTGTTAAGGTTAACTGTTAAGTCAGAGAATAAAGAGCTCACCTTTGTGACTTGAACAACAGAGAAAATACTGGTTCTCAAAACTACCAGTTTTGGTCTCAAGCCAAGTCACTTCCTAAATACAGTTAAAAAATTACAGCAATGCTCATAATAGTACTTTAAGCAGCTTATAATAGTATTTTAAATATCACAATGAAGTCCTGCTGAATATGAATCATTTTAAACATCTCTCACAAGAATAGAGTGATACAGACAGAGGTAGAAAGGATTTTCCATTCTTGTGTTTAGGAGATTCAGAAATGGAATTGTATTGCATATAAAGCTCATTATCCTGGATCCCTTAGGGAAACAGGGAAGAATATATTTGCATCAAGCTCCTTTTTATGGCCTCAAGAATTTTTTGCACTCCCCTTTATTATTGGCATACGACAAAAACCTGTTCTGACGAACATTTCTCCAGCAAAACTAGACCACAAATGCCAACTGTGAATATACACACTATGACAGATTCTAAAAGCCTAGTAGGGAAAGCTCTTCAGCTTCTCTCACCGCTTCCTAAACCTGTGTAGAGCCATGGCAATTTACATCAGCAGGGCATTTGCCCTATATAATTCTATTTCCTGAGAAGCACTGCTCTGGAGATGCTGAACGAGTGTCTGGGGGCCATTAGCAGTTTCCAGAGCGAGTGCTGAGAACCCACCCAGACCCATCTGACCTTCTGGGGTTCCCTGCCTTGCGTCCCGCTCCTACAGCAAGGGCTCTGCCAGGTATTTCTCCCCATGAACTCTCCCTGTTCCCACACAGGACTGATAAAAGCAAGGAAGGTAGTCTCTGGAACAGCTACCTAGCTACTGGTGTAGGCACAGAACGGAATTTAGAGCCGAAAAAGCTCTGAAAGAATAGCGCAACATTAACTCTAGTCATGGTTTTGTAGAGTCAAGCTTTCAGAAAGAATGCTTTTAACTGAGGGCAAATTACTACTCCCTATACATGGCAATTTCAGGGATATTCACTTCCTTGTTCTCCTCATCTCTCCCATCTGTTTCCTCTATTTTTGCATGCCCACATCACAAGTAGCTGTTAATTTATTTTCTTCTGTCTCCCCTTTCCCTCCCCCTGACTTCCTCACAGATTTGCCAGGGGCACCGAGAGCCTGTGAGCACTCTCCTCTTCATCAGACAGACTCCAGACAGAATTCAGGATAAGAAAGGAAATTAATAAGGAGTTTCATTCAGCCAGGAAGCGTTCAAGAGTACACTAGCCAAAGGCAATTCACTGTTTTGACTGCGTTGTTAAAACAAGCAAATCAGTGTACCTGCTTATTCTTGACAAGACAATGGGACAGAAGGACCTAAAACCAGTTACCAGAAACTCTAATGGGCTGATTGCCCAAGAAAGTTGGCTATACCTCATGAAATGTGCCCTATAGGTAAATTTGACTAATTAAAACGTGAAAACCACTCCTCTGGAAGTTAGGATACTCGCCTCCGATTGAAGACCCCCACCCACTGAGCCTGCGCAGTAAATTTAAGTAAATTTAACCTTTAATTGAAGTCGAGGGCATTTTACACCAATCAGCTCCAAGATGAGGAATTATGAGCACCAGTAAAAGGCTGATAAACAATGAATATGTTAATTACGTTAATTAATGTATAAATGAATGACTGTTTCAATGCCATGTGTACTAGCTTTGCGGAAAAACCTGCTAGCACCCATTTCTGCGCCAAACTGCTAATACCTTGACTCTGTGTTATTGGCTTGCACACCAGGTAAATGATCCCATGAGTTTTGGGACAAGAAGAACATTAAGAATTAAGGTACAGGAATAGACGACTGGAAGGTGATGGCACCAAGAGCAGTTTTAAACCCATGAAGAAATCAGAGCCAAAATGAGCTGGGCCAAACAGATAGAAAGCTGAGCTGCTGCTCTGCTCCCAGAGGAACAAAGACTTTCCTAGAAGATATTCTGACTAAGGAATTTTGCTTCCGTGTCCAGGAGACTTAAAAATGCTAGCTCGTTTTAATTGTGTGGATGGCTTATATTTACTTCCAAGACTAAGTCCTAATTTCAAAGCTTGTCAAGATGCCTCTGATACATAAACAAAACAGAAATTCTGATTTTTTTAGCCTAGCATCAGTATGAAGGAGCCAGGTCTACTCCAGCCTAAGCCCTACATAAAATTCACTCGGAGACACACCTTCCCAGAGTCCCTGCAAAAATAGAAGATGCGTTTTTTCAAGTATCATGCCCTAAAGAAACTACTGCAGTAACATCACTCAGACTGAGTCAAGAGTGTTTAATGGAAATCATCAAAAAGAACAGTATAAAAATGAAGAGGATCTATATACACCAAAAATGAAGATGTGTCACTGAAATAGTTTATCTTATAAACTGTATCAGGCATGGTCAATGCAAAGACCTGAAATAAGCAAAAAACCACTCTGAACTGCATTCTTGTAGTTTGTGGGTAGATTTATGGGTTGACCAAGAACTAACCCTCAGAAAGCAATCACTGACCAAATAATCTGAGTTCAGAAACACAGGTGTACAAAGAGGTCTGTTCAAACAAATAAGGAAAACATGCAGCACATACAGATCACTGGAAGCCTCTTTCACAGTTCCTGTGAAGACCAAGGATAATTGAAATTGAACACAGAATGCTAAGTACATGGATTAAAAATACCTTCCCTTCTTCCATGCATATTGTATAGCCTGGGGCATTGGAGGCAGGTGTGGATATGAAATGAAATTCCTATTCCTCATCATTTTTGAACAAGTATCAGAAATAAAAATTTTATCAAGTGGCTGTCATTTTTGCCATTGTATTAGCTGATAATCTTGGAGCAGCACCTTTCCCTACTTCCTCACTGGCCACCTTCTGCCATGCCTGGGTGATTAAAATTTAGGTCCTCATTTAAACCAGTCCTTGAACTAGTCTTAGGAATTGTGTGTATTCCTTTAAATTTTAAGAGAGCAATAGAACTTGGCCCGCATAGGGGCTGCTAGAGGAAATCAAAATGAGAAAATTAGCTTACTCTGAGTGATAAAGCAGGACTTTCTCCACCTATTACTGTGACCTCTCCCTGTTTGACTTTTTCTGATTTACACACAGACATGTTCACAGTAATTAGTAGAACAGGCACCCTGACTGGGGACTCTGCACCTCACCAGGCACAAATGCTGCATCCACAAGCACCACGTGTAACACTCCATTGTAAGCTAACATTTCTCTGAAATGCAAACCTCATGTTTGCTTCCAAGTATAATTTCCACATCTAATGGATACTTGTCTAATATACATGCTATAACCAAGAATGTTCTTTGAAGCCACCTTCATTGTTCTTTCTCAATTGGAATTAAAAAATAATTGCAATATATTTAAGAGACACTAGAGGGAAGCCAAGACGTCTTGACAACCCTCGCTAATAATACAGCTTGCAATCCTAAACGCCAAGTTAAAAACAAAAAATCCATAACAGGGTGTAGAAAATACTGGTTATACTTACTATTTGTAAAGATAAAAATTTATTAATTTACAGCATAGTTTTGCTGTTTCTTCTTCACTGGCACTCTGCATGCTGGTAAGACTCCAGGCTGTTCCATCTAGGTGTTCCCTTGGTGATGCTGAGACCCTGGGAACTTCCTCTGTTGTAACACTCGACAGTAATCTCATGAAGCATTCAGATGGTATGATAACTTGCTAATATACACTGTAAGTACGGGTGGTGAATATGTTGGTGTTTTCTTCCTTATTTGCTGTTTGTTACACAGTTGCTCTAATAATTTCTGCTCTGGACATACATTTTTTTTGTTCTTTTTTTCAGCACCCATCACACTGACAAAACTATCAGGGTGTCTGCTCTGTGTGTCCCTTCACCAGGGTTACAGAAAGGACTATCACTCAGAGGTAATTCAGATGCAAATACGGTCAGAAAAACTGGTTTATATTTCTGCTCTAAGCTGCCCTGGGCTTCTTTAGAAACCCCAGAAAGCTCTGGTTATGTGACTGATTGCCCCTTAAGTTCTCCATTTCCCCCTCCCAACTTCTTACTCTGCCACACGCATTTGCTACCAAACAAGCAGCTGTTTACCCTTTTGCCATTGTTCCCCATTTTGCTGACTTGATAACCTCATTTGGTTTTTATAATACAGGTGCCCTGGTACTTCCTACCCTGGCCATCAATTCTGTTAAATTAGTACCACTGTATTTTGCCCATAGCATGCTGCTGTTTCTCATCCTGTTGTCTTCTTAGAAGCGACGCAAGTCAGCGTTAACCATCGGCACATATACCTTTACATATCTGTTTATCTTCACTCCTCAGCAAGAGGGGTGACAAAAAAAAAACCAACCAAAACCAACCAAACAAAAAACATTTGATATACAAAATAAGCTGATGGTAACGCAATGCTTATTATGTTAAGTGCAATAGAAAAAGCTTGATATAAAGCTTGATTGCAACAACATTTCAATTTACCAGTTTAAATACAAGACTTGCATTAAAATATTTCTTGAGATACATCTCTTGGTGATTTCTTTAAAATTTATATACACGGATCCAGTTGTAACACTTGACAGTAGTCTCATGAAGCATTCAAAGAGTATAACTTGGTAAGTACACACTGTAGATATGAGTGGTAAATGTCTGTACAATTTCTTCCTTCAAGGGATTATAACATTATGTTGAGTACTAGCCTCAGACAGGTGACCAGCCACCTGATGCAGTATAATACCCCCAAGCTCTTCCCCGAAGACCCACAGTCTACGCTTTCAATGCTCACTGGATCCAGATGGTGTTGCCTCTTTCTGGTCTGCGAGGCTCTACTGTAAGTTCTCCAAAAGTGGAGAAAAACTGCTCCATTTCCTTCTGCAACATATCATTCCTCTTCTCCGCATCTTCCTTGGCCCGTTCGGCATTACGCATTTTGATTTCTACCATTGTGAACTTCTTCCGCTCTTGATCCAGTTCTTCATGCAGGGCCATCATTTCAGTCTCCAGGGTGAGATTTCTCTGCTCCAAGCTGCAAAAGCAAAATAAAAGCAGACAGCTCCTGAGCAGCACTCCTCACTCACTGGGGCAGAAAAGCATGCCACCAACAAATTCATACACCTATCTTTTAATTTACAAAGCTTAGACTGAATTTTTGAGGGGTGTATCTACAAACCATGACTTCATCAAAGAACTATTCTCCTAGAGCAATCTCTTTGTCACCTCCTTTAGAGAATCCCTACTAACAGCCACTGGCAAGGTGCACAGCAGCAAACAGCTCCATCTAATTCTCCAGGAACAGGCTAAGTAATCATTTTACTTCTAAAGTGCTGACACCCAGCTCCTGCTGTAGTTGCACCAGTGTCACTTACAAGGTCAGAATGCTGCCCTGAATGCTTTTGTTTCACTGCTAATCTCCCTTCTGCAGCTCATTTATCCACTCTATCTATTTGCAGATATGGATTGACAATTTCAAAAAAAAAAAACCTGCAATGAACATGGCTTTTGTCTAAAAAACTGACCGCATTTCAGGTCTTTCCAGTGGGAAGCATTAGAAATCCTAGTGGCACTAAATACACAGGCGTCACGGATATTGAACATTATCAGAACTGCTCTACTACACTGCGTGCTATGCTGGAAATAGTGATGTGGGTGAAGGACTGCAATATTCCATATGCTCCACTTTTACTCACAGCTGCTGTTGCCGGCAGCTCTCACATGTTGGGATCCAGCTGTGACTTTCACTGCCAGAGGTACCAATGCAAAAGGCTTCTATGCAACAGAGGTGAGGACAGAGCGAGTCCTGAGCATCTTTACTGAAGAACCTTTATCACCAAGAGAGAGCATTCAGCTCTGCACTGCTCTGTGCACTAGTTAATGCTAAGCCCAGACTTTGAGGTTATTCACATTATGGCCATCCACACTAGGAAGCTCATTGTGTGCGAGAAAAGTCCACACTATCTGTAGACAAAGACATGGCCCTCCCTTGCCTTCTTTAAAAGTTCCGAGCTATGAAGGAAAGGCTGAGGCAGAGCAGCAGTGTGGAGATAGGATCGTGAACAGAGGTAACTCCAAGATGCAGCACTGTCTCAAGAGGAATAAGGACTCTGGAAAGGAGCTCAGCAGTCTCCCAGACCCCGGAACTACAGGTGGAATAAGCCACGGCTCTGCTTTCACTGAAAGGTGATGCTCAGTTGCCCTTCTCAGCCTCTGGAGAACTAAGGGATCAACTACTGAAAACACTGTGAGAGCATACTGATTTTGTTAATTAGATTCTACAGAAACTCACAAGGTTCTGGCTCTGTTTTTAACGCCAATAGAATAGCACGTCACAACCATGGCAAGCAGTTGCTCTGAAACAAATCCCTTTGGATCATTGTGCCAGAAAAGCAATGTCAGAGTACGTCAATGCAGAGAGATGGGAGACTCAGTGGCAAGCACCCACCGACTGCAGCTACTGCAGATTTCTAGCAAGTCACGAGAGGGAAAACCTTGATTTCCTCTACAAAAGGCAGTCTGATGGTAGAGCCAAACCGTCTTACCTTTTTATCCTTGTCTCATACTCTAGTTTTTGCTTGGCCATCTCTTGCTTCAGGCTGGACACCAGGCTGTGCAAAGCACTGTGATTGTTAGTACTGTTGGTGACAAACGTTTCACTGTTATCACTACTGCTGGTGGCTCGGCTGCTGTGGCCTCCCACACTCCTTCTGTCACTTTTGTTTTCATAGTCACCCGGGTTAGAGACGTCTTCATGCGGTGGTTCATCCAGCACAGAGTCTTCAAAGTTACCCACATAAAAGTCCTGCTCGGGGCAGGTGGTGGTGGATGAACGACAGGAGTTTGAGTGCTCAGGGAGGGATATTTCACAAGAGGATGTTGACCAGGTGGCACTGTCCACGCTTTGTTTGTCATCAGAGTTCACCATAGAGAACTGCTGGTGTACATTGTCGTAGGTGGAAAGCCTGTTGTGCTGGCCTGACTCACTCACCGATTCCTTCTGCTTGTTGTCCCTCAGTGTGACGTAGCCATTGGGCACCCAGCCCAGGCTCTGGCTGTTGATGGGGTTGCTGTGCCCATCTGTGCTAGAAACACCCATCCGCACACCTCCATTCTGCACGCTGTGTGTGCCCATCTTAGTCACCGGCCCCTTCAGGGATGATGTTCTCCTGGTTTGCAGCGTACAGTTTTGTAAGGTCTGGCTCTTCTCAGGGCCCTCCACAGAGCTGCTGAAGGACCCGTTGGTGACTATACCACTGCCTTTATTAAAAGCGGGATTTTTTTTCACCATGAGTGGTGGGCTTCTGGTGACATCCAGTTTCTGGATGCTGCTTCTGGGGCTATTTGTCTTGCTGCCTGGCAAAGCAGTTGGAGACTCATTGTCCATGCTTCCCCTTTGGGGAGACTCAGGTTTGTCCCAAGAGCAGTGCCTCACTGCTGTCTCCTTGGTGTTGTTGTTCTCTTTGTTCTGTTGCTGCCCCGCAATTGCTTTCTTTGGCATTTCATTGTTGTTGTTGCATACCTCAGTTCCCATCTGAGGGTCTGCATCCTTGGGAAACAGCTCTTCATGTTTGCTGATCATCACTGACATTAGCTGCTGGACTACTACTGTGCCTGAAAGGAGACATCAAGCACATGGTCATTAATGGCCTGTTTTGTTTAGGGCATCAGATTCCACAAGTACTTACTAAATATTCAGCTTATACAAACATTTGAACAAGGCATCCATCTGTGAAACACCCTGAATGTTTAACACACCTGAGGTGCCCCTGGCTACCAGGCCAGATCAGCACCACCTCCCTCTTCCATCCATCAAACCAAGCCAGGGGCCCTCACAGACCTCCCAAGAACAGGAACTTTTGTGAAGAAGCTATTACCATTACCATAATTGCATCCCAGGAAGACCACAGAAGGAGATTACTACTACTACTGAAATGCTACTCTGCTACTCTGAGATGATGAGTAGCGAAGGATAAAATCATTGTAAGTGATGTGTTTCAACTCAATGTGGTGATCATTTTTAAAATCAGTCTTTTTTCCAGCACAGCACCTGTATTTAGTAGTTTAACAGAAAACGGGCAGGCAAGGGATTTGCAATGCTGAATCACAGATGTTTTAGTCTTTTGGAGCAAAACAGGGCAGTAATATGACAGAAATAATTTAATGTGAATGCCTTTAACTGCTCCGTGGCGAGACTGTATGCAACCAGGAAACTATGCCGTGATCCAGCACCGTACAGAACTAATGCAGGCCCACAGCTTGCTACTTGCTGTAATGAATGGCTACCTTTCCTCATAAAGAACCACCCCTTGGTGTGCACACCACTTGTCCGCACTGTAATTTACACATTAGCATTTCTAGCAGGAACAGACTTGGGATAATAAAGATGTGCAAGTCTATTTCATTAAGCACACTCTCATTAAGGATTATTAAGAATATTTCAGGAACAAGGTCAAGACAGTTACAATAACCACCCCATTTTTAATCTTCTAGAGAGCTTTCAGAGGCATGCTGTGCTCTTCTAATCAATAATTTCCCACTCTGTGATATCATTTCACATCAATTCCTTTGTAATATTCTGGGTCTTTATACTCTACCCTTTCAAAATACAACTACTAAGAAACAATTCAATGTGGGTACTTAACAACATCTTTTTTTTTTAGTGTTCTTGTTTGTTTGCCAAGGCAAAATCATACAATAGAACTATGTAGGAGGAAAATTCACTTAGTTACTCCCGTGACACATTTTGCTGTATTCCTTCCAAGAACTTTAGCTGTTATATGTAGAACATGCACTGTACTCAGGCAACTTTTACCACTGTGTTTTAGAGGAAAAAATTGGCCCATGATTGGAATGCTCCAAAACCTCTCTTGAGCCAAACAAAAAAAACTTCTCATCCCCATTATACAGGTATGGTTACCCATAGCTGCATGTCAGACTTTGAACGATTGTGCAAGGAAAGCACTCTCTATCTTTTAAAATGAAAAGAGCAAACGAAGAAGGGTGGCCATGAGCCCCAATTGATGTATAGTCTTTTGTAAAAGTTCATATACATTCAACTATGTGTAGCCCAATTGCAAATCAGCATAGTCTGGTGTCAAATCTTAAAAGTTTTGCTTAAAGAGAAGTCATAAATCTGTTTCGTCAAACCTATTTCTCATTAGTGGAAAAAAAAATATGTATGTCCCTTCAATGAATGTAGCATCCATACTATTTCCTACAGCAGCCACCGTTGTTTTAGTGCTCAGGCTGTTGATAAACTGGCTGCAGAGTTGCTTTCAAGAACTGGATAAACGTATTATTTTCCCTTTCCACCCGACTTAAAAAAAAAGACAGAACAAAACAATAACTTTAAAAAAAAAACAACTCACAAACTTTAGGCAGCAGTCAGTGATGAAAAAATATAAACCCAGAAGACAGTATTTTATTTAGGAATGGCTAAGTCACAGAATCACAGAATGCTATGGGGTTGGAAGGGACCTCTGCAGACCATTTAGTCCCACCCCCCTGCCAAAGCAGGGCCACCCAGAGCAGGTCCCACAGGAACATGTCCAGGTGGGTCTGGAATGTCTCCAGAGAAGGAGACTCCACCACCTCCTTGGGCAGCCTCTGCCAGG
>JAOXJM010000033.1:19201578-19213573 GCA_026413425.1 Tringa solitaria
TGCTTTGGCAGGGGGTTGGACTAGATGATTTCCAGAGGTCCCTTCCAACCCCTACTATTTTGTGATTCTGTGAAAAGATTCCACAAGGAACATCAAAGATCAACATTTGGAAATGTATGTTTCAGTGTAAATAGTACTAATTAAATATTAACGCTCATGCAACTGAACAACTCATCAGAGAAATCTTTGGGATATCTTCCCAAAAGGAAATATTCCAAGTAGAGTCACCCTCCAGGGGAACTCATGCCTTAGAACAGAGCACACAGATCACATGCTTGCAAACACGGTCATGTTAGTAAGCTTGCCTTAAGTGCTGTTTACTTCAAGTTCTGGGAGATCCTACGAGCATCTGGATACCCCTGGGAAAGGCTCAGGGTCCTACTACAAGGCTTTCCATACTGCCCTCACTTGAAATCCCTTCAGGCAGCAACTCTTAGAAAGTCCAGGGGACTCCATAAAAAAACCAAACCACACTTAAGTCTTGTGTGAAAAACACTGGAAAAGTCTGAGCTTCCCACATGCTCCTCCTAGTGCAAACAGGGCACAGCAACTCAACTCGAGCAGGAATCGAACTCCCCATCTGCAAACCGCCACGCGCGGAAACTATGGTGCTTTGAGGTGCCTCTGTTCCGCACCTCCACACCTCCTGGTTAACTGAGACACAGCCAGGGCACCCAATTCAATCGTGTGTGAACACAAATGCCTTTTCCCCATTCCACCCCCATACCAAGATAAAAACCTCAAGTTTACTTTAGAAATGAACAAATACACAGAGTGAGATTTTATCTTTTAAATAAAAACTAGTAACAATCAGCAAAGAAAACATAATCACTTGAACAAACCTAATCATACAACTTTGCTATATGTGTATGTATGCTATATGTGTTTCTCATTAAAAAGGTATTTATTTAAACTCCCTTGTATTTCTTGTTGGCTATGAAACATTCCTCCGGGTGTGAGAGAAGCTGTTAATAACCACAGGCGTCACTAATCACCTCCTTGTCACACTGACTCCAGTACAGAAAACTGCTCAGAAGTGTGGCGTGGGCCTCGTGCTGTACAGGAGACAGTTTCACTCCTGTGAATTAACTTCATCAGCACAGCAAAAGAAAAAAAAAAGGAACAATTTTAAGTATTAAACCATGTCAGGACTTAAGGAATGAACAGAATGTTTTCAAAATGCAAATTGAAGGCATCTGTATTTTAATTACAGCATCAAAACTACAAGATACTTGTCTCCACACACATTTCTTTCATTCATCTTCAGAGATGGCTGCATACGGAGAATTAGTTTCAGAGTATAAACCTACTCCCACACACATTCTCAAAATAATTTGCATGTATTACCAATAAACAAACACACCCACAAGTTTTCAGGCTGCCCACAGACATCACAGACAAAAAGAGGACTTGTCACTATTGCCTTTGGTATTAGGACTAAAATTACTTCAACTTTTAATATATGGAAAAGAGAATGCAAGAGCAGCATGAGCTTCAGCACCATACATCTAAGCTGACAAAACCCCCCCCCAAAACCTTCAAGTAGATCCTGTTGCTATGTAGCTGTTTTCTCATATGAAAGCTAACAAAGCCTAAACAGAACCTTGGCTACAATGTATTTATCTCTATTATATTCAATGAGCTCAGTTTTGTTGCTGTCAGCCTATAAAACAGAGTTTTACACTGAGTCACTAAGAGGAAGCAGATGACAAACAGCTCCATTACAAAAGGCTGACGATACTTGCCTTGAGAAGCAACAGTGACACAATGACAGTGGCAAAGCTCACTTTGTCTTTGCTTAACATACAGCTGACAACCATTCTACAGCACTGTGATGTCTGCACAGTTAGTCTGGGTCTCAATTTTTTATTTCATCCCCCAAAGACAAGCGCTGTGGCAGGAAATGTCTTATCTGATTTCCCAAAACCTCTTTTTTGGGTCATGAATCCCTAGCATGGTATCTCACCAGGAGAATTACTCCAGTATGAAGTCACTGTAGCAACATGCTTGTTAGCAAGGGGGAGGAAATAAATATACTGGTGCTATCCTAAACACATTCAAACCCCCCTACTTGGAATTTAGAACAAGCACACAAAACAAAAAAATGTACCCGATTCTCAGAGAGGCTCCAGATAAGGAGGCAGCCCAAAAACTAATTGCAAATTACTTTTTAAATTGACTGCAGAGAAAGATGGCATAGCATATATTTTGGGAAATCATCAGAGCAATTATGCTCTCCCATCAGCGTTTCCAATCAGTTCAGCAGCTGGCACTCCCATTGTCAGCAATGCTGTCAACGGCTTTTTAACTTGGGCATAAAGGATGACCCTGGGCTGAAGCTTAGAACATAAGGGCTCAGGCTGGAAGAAAATGGAGTGAGAGGTGCCAACACTTTGAAAAACAGCAATAAACAGTCAAATTATGGGAGCAGAAGCAACATAGCAAGCAATACAACAAGTAATACAGCCCCAAGCCTGTAGCGCTGCATGGGGTTGGTGTGACCCAAAGCAGGACCCGGCTCTTGGCCTTGTTGAATCTGTATTTACAACTCTTTAGGCCCAGCTCTCCAGTCAGTTTTTTACCCAGTGAAGAAGACACTCACCCAGGCCATGAGCGGCCAGTTTCTCCAGGAGAATGCTGTGGGAAATGGTGTCAAAAGCTTTACTAAAGTCCAGGTAGACAACATCCACAGCCTTTCCCTCATTCACTAAAGGGATCACCTTGTCACAGAAGTAGATCAGGTTAGTCAAGCAGAACCTGCTCTTCATAAAATCCTGCTGACTGCACCTGATCACCTGTTTGTCCTGTATGTGTTGTGTGATGGCACTCAAGATGATCTGCTCCATAACCTTCCCCAGAGCCAAGGTCAGGCCTGTAGTTCCCTGGCCCTTCTTGTAGATGGGTATCACATTTGCTAACCTCCCAGTCAACTGGGACCTCCCTGTTAGCCAGGACTGCTGATAAATATGGTTGAAAGCAGACTGGTATACCCTTGGGTGGATCCTTGGTGTACCCTTGGGTGGATCCCATCTGGGTGCATAGACTGTGTATGTCTAAGTGGCATAGCAGGTTGCTAACCATTTCCCCTTGGGTTATGGGGACTTTGTTCCACTCTGTCCCTGTCTTCCAGCTCAGGGGGACTGGGTACCCCAAGAACAATTGGTCTTACTATTAAAGACTGAGACTTACTATTAAAGTACCTCAGCCTTTCCCACATCCTTTGTCAGTGTTGCCCCCTGCATCCAATAAAGGATGGAGATTCTCCTTAGCCCTCCCCTTCTGTTGTGAATGTATTTATAGAAATATTTTTTATTGTCTTTTACTGCAGTAGCCAGATTAAGTTTTAATTGGGCTTTGGCCCTTCTAATGGTCTCCTTGCATAACCTCACGACATCCTTCTAGTCCTCCCAAACACGTGCCTTCTTCCAAAGGTCATAAATTCTCTGTTTTGCCCTGAGTTCCAGCCAAAGCTCTCTGTTCAGCCAGGCCAGTGGTCTTCGTCCCCAGCTCATCTTTTGGCACATAGGGACAGCCTGCTCCTGCGCCTTTAAGATTACCTTCTTGAAGAATGTCCAGCCTTCCTGGACCCATTTGCTCTTCCGGAATGCCCCCCAAGGGACTCTGTCAGCCAGGCCCCTAAACAGGCCAAAGTCTGCCCTCCAGCAGTCCAAGGTGGCAAAGAGAAGGCCAGCAAATCACTGAAGCAATACTTGCTGTCAGGAGTAACACTCAGTTGACAGGGCAATGTTCTTGAAACAAATCTACCCCCAGTAAAAAAAAACCAACCACCCAATCAGAAAAGCACAACTGAAAACAAGTTTAGGGTTCCAAATCAGGGATGCTTACTGTTGTTACAATCTGTTTATCCACCCACAGTGACCAGGGAGTGTTCTTATGTGATGGTACTGGTGTCATGAAGCCCACGTGCTATACTGATAAACTATTGATTTTAAGTTACAGATTCCTTTATTACTACAGAACACGCTACTTCTTAGCGTCCAATATAATCTAAAATAATTACCAAATACACTTGTACTGTCACTATGCCACTCAGCGGTGCAGCCCTTTGCCGTGAACAATCATGCTTTACATTGACAAATAAAAACCCACATCCTTTTCCTACACTGCCTGGAGGTGAATGAAAACAACTATGAATGGAAGTATTAATAAATTATCCATTTCTTTTTCCTTAAATTGAATCATTAATCACCTTCAGCTTCTGTTCTGGCAGAACAGATGTGGCCATTTTTCACTGAGAACAAAACTGCAAAGACTTCTTATGTGGAGTAGAATATCCTACCTGGAATGACTTCAAAAAGGAACTTTCCTGGATTTTCTTCATTGCCGGGATGCTCGATTACTCTGTTGCCAGGCAGAAAGATGGCACCCTAAAAAAAAAACAAAACAAAACAAGAAACATGGGATTAAAACTCTAGCATGCTTCTGATACACTAACACTTCTTCTTTTTGGACTGGGTTATACACGAATTTGTGGCATTGTGCCTGGGCAGCTGACCTCCGAAGTGAGACTGAGGAGGGATTATCTCAAAAGCCAACATCACAGATCCCCTTCATTAACTGAGGCATTCAATAATGGCTTTCGGGTTTTTCATCTCTTGGGGGTTTGATACCGTGCAGATATTTGTGCTAATCACATGTACTAACTGCACAGAAAATTTGAGACTAAAAGAAAGGGTTAGTTTGCCCCTGTGGGTGAAATACTATGAAGTTGCACATGTAAGGCAGATGAACTTACGGGCCAGGCTTCTTGGCTGAAGCCAAAGGACATGTGGACAGAAGAGTAACCTCAATTTGTGGGGTGCACACCCAGTCCCTGCTCTGTGCCCTTTCGCCGTAGCATCCCAGGGAAGCAGTACTGAGGAAACATCCCACTTGCACCCCCTGCCAGCACCAGCAGACCAGCACGCCGCAAAGCCACGGTGGGCAGAGCCAGAGACCTGCTCACTGAACACCTTTAAGGCAGCTTGACTACCTTGAGAAGGCAGGTGGGGGATTTTGCCTGTGCGTATTTGGGAACTTTGGTTACCAAAACCAATGCCTGCAACCCCCAAAGCATTTCTGGGGCTGCCGGTGTGAAGACATGACTTCCTCCCCTCTCCCTCTTTGCGCTGCTGTCACTCGGGAAGGACAGGCCACCCCTGTTCTCTGAGAGCTCTTTCTCATTATCAGCTATCACAGCCCCTCCTAGCACACTATTTCCTCCACAATTAGCAGGCAGTCCTTAATGAAATTGCGCTGGTAATTTCCAGGGGTAAAATTTCAGAGCGGTGTCCTAGGAATTGTATTAGGTACAAGCTCTCTATCACTCTTAATGGGAGATAATATTTACTCACTGATATTCTCCAACTACTGCATAACAGGGCCCCTGTCTGCAAAGCAAGCAACTTCTATAATTTACATGGCTTAAATATAGAGTATCTCAAGTTGGAAGGGCACCATTAAGGATCCCTGAGGCCAACGTGGAACACCATTTTCCATAGTGGCTTCACCATTTTCCATGGTGGCTTCACTCCACCAGATGAGTGGACCCCTCATCTGAACAGCAGTAAAGATACCCCTGTACAGGAAAAACATCAGTTCTGATAGACAGCATTTGTTGCTACAGCCTGTAAGCTCCGTTAGAAGCAGAAGCATTTACAATCATTGTGAAGGCAAGACAAGCAGAATGCTGTAGCCTTCTCACAAAGGAGACCTTACACACCAACAGGAAGAAGTCACCTGAAGAAACAGACAACAGATGTTTCACAGAAATCATTATTTGTACCAGGTGATGTGGAGACCAAGCGCTACACCAACTTGTCCGTTTATTGCTGTCTGCCAGCAGGTACAGCGTGTCACAGGAAGCCAAAGCGCAGAGATGTTTTTTCAGATCATACAAAATCACCTTCAATAAACACTGATACTTTTTACTGAAAACAGGTGAAACAGAACAGCATTCTGCTGAGGTGTATTTTCAGCAGGCATTAGCAGTTATGGGCCACTTTCCCCACTCACTGCACATACAGAGGCAATATAAGCATCAAGTGCCTTGGTCCAATAGCTCTGCTAGAAGTTATTTTCCTTTGTTCCTGCTACAAGCAGCAATTGTTAATAGCTGTCACGCTGCAAAGTCTGCCGTGACATACCTGATTTGGCAAGAATAGCGTCATAAACAAAAATTTTGTTGCACCATTATACGAACAGGAAAAAATGTCACAAAATAGCTCAACTTCTCATATAACAACTGGAGAAAAACCAGAAAATACATGGAATACGTTTTTCTGATAATTATGGCAGACCAGGAATAAAAATCTCTAAAAAAAGATTTTTAACAACATGTGTTTTATGTCACATGTAATAGGCTATTAAGACTTGTATAATTTTCTTGCCCAGTTTAACTTTCAGCTTGAGCTGGTTTTACCTAAAAAAACCTCCACCCACCGCACAGGATGACCAGACCAGAGTCTTCATTGACTTAGGTTGATGGTTGGACTAAATGATCTTAAGGTCCCTTCCAAGCTAGACAATTTATGATTCCATGATTCTATGATTCATGTTGGAGCAGATTTCACTGACTCAAGAGCTTGTGTCAGTGAAGATATACAACATATTTAAGCTAATTTTGCTATTCAATTAAACCACAAAATTAAGGAGACCTAGCCTACAGCATTGTAACCTAAGATCAATTTATGAGACGGTAATTGAAAACTCCATTCAACGTTGCTGACACCTCATGAGCAACAGACATGCTGCAGTCCCATTACAATGTGATGCTTTCTGATTCTTTGATGTAAAACCCTTTTTGTATTTACTTTACAGTGAGCTGTCTTAATGACAGATTTTTGAGAACATAGAAGAGTCATAATATTTATAACCTTATAACCTTCATTTCACAGTTGAAACCTATTTCATACTAAAACGTGAAGCCTAAAGCCACACGATTGCAAAGTTAATAAGAAGGGAATCCAGACAGCAACACCATACAGAATATTGCTGTGGTTTAAAAGAGAAAACATGTCCTCTAATGGCAATCTTATTTTACTGTCTATTTTCAGAACCGTTATTGGAAACATCAGTGCATGTGAGATACTTAAAAATATACTTGTATGTAAGTTTTCTTAAATAAGAAACTAGCTGTGTTTGTGCAACGAGCACCTGGATGCCCCAGACGCGCGGGGAAAGCCTAAGAGGGATTGCAGCTCTTTCACTTCCCATTCTGTCTGCTTTCACACCCACCACACTTCCCCTTCAGTAAGTTTTGTAGTTATCTACTGGAGTTATCTACATAACTGTACCAAGGCCATCTGGCGTGGCCCTTCGCTTAGTTTCTCAGCAGCTACTAGTGTGTTTCTCAGGAGCAGGCTAACAGCCAGGGACCACATCTGTACTGTGACAAAAGCCCCCTGGCCCCTTACGTGGCACAGCCCTGGCTGCTGGGTTTTTCATATGAGCAGGGGGATGACCCCAGACCCCATGTCACTATCAGCCCCCTTGCTCAGTTGTCTTTCTGGGCCCTTAAGGTGCAACATCTGGCCCATCTTGGGTCAGATTCATCATCCACCCAGCTTGGATAATCCAAAAAGTATGGACTATCAGAGAGTTGCAAAGGTTCAACAAACTACAGCTGTGGTTTTCCCCTCGAGTCTCTAATTTCAGGGGGAAATCAGAGAAAACCAACTATATAGTCTAAGACAGCTAACAAGTAATTTGCACGTAAAAGATGAAGGTATTTTCCAGAGGAAATAGATGTTTTGACTTGGGTATCAGTGCATGTAAATGTTCCATAATTAGAAAACTTCACATTGCTTCACATCAAACTCTACAAATCACTCAAAACTGTTTAAAAAAAAAATCTCATCACAAGACTACAGATTGGACCAGATTAATATTCTGCTTTCAAAAAAAAAAAAGAAAAAAAAACCCACGGCGCAAGCAGTGAACAAGAAATACAGGCTACATAAATACAGAAAAACAGAAGTGGGAGAAAAATATGGCCCTGATCCAAGTCCCTCCTCATTCCCATTGCCATTCTCTGCCTCCACCAGGTCAGCAGCTTTGTGCAGAGCTCCTGCTGAGATAAACCCGGGTTGTTTTTCAATTTCTAGCAATTCTGTCCTTACCAGGGCAGTTCTGTTTCTCTAGCTGAGCACTGAGTTTCACTCATAGGATGAAGGAGAAGTTTGGGTTGCTCAAGAAGCATTACCCTTTTCCCTAACCAAGTATCAAGCCCACTTTTAAAGAAGCGTCTCACATACGTGGCTTTTACCGAAGTACAGCATTGCTTCAAACCAAAGGTAACCTAAATAGCAAAACAACATTTTTGGTAAAATTATAAATCTGCAAATACAAAGCCTTTAACTGAAGAAAAATTACTACTCAGTTAACAAAGCGCCTGATAAATTACTGCAGTGCAGCAACAATGACATAAATCTGCTTTAGATTACAGTCACAGCATTATAGTCCTGCTCAGAGAGATATTTTATCCCACGCTGGTCCCCTGCAACACTTTGAGCGCCATTCGCAGATGAAGATCATGAGGAAGCATGGAAGAGGAGCCAGGATGGCCACCACACAAGTGTTTCATGGCAACCATCTGAAAGATGGTATTTCTGTTTCGCACACTCTGTGTAACACTCTAACAGTGAAGCAACCCTGTGCCTCTTTCTCTCTCTTTTTCATTACTCTTTCCCAGGTTTGTTTCCCCCGCCTTCTTCGAACTTCATTTTCTGAAGTTGTGTTCAAGAGATACCAGGTTTTCCCCAAGAAAGCCTATGATAGAAGCAATTCCCATGCCTTTAAGATGCTGTTTGTCAACTAGGAAGACATATACATGATTTTCAATACCTCTGGATGGATTTTACTCAAAAAGCATGTAGACACTTGAGGAAATTAACTGCTTTCTTGCCCAAATAATGTCTTCAGCATTTATTCTAATGCCGTTGCCCAAGGCTCAACTGTTTGCTCATAGTTTGTCCTGCCACCCCTTAAAAAAGTTACTTCAGAAGTCTATGGTTATATCAGCTGTTCTTGCCCATCCAACTTTGATGATTTATCAAAGATCACTGAATTCTACTTCGGCTTTCAAGGTAAGTTCTGCATTTACATATCTGTTTTTCTTGTTTCATGGGAAACTCTTCCCAGGAATTCTTTTCTGGTTCTTCTGTATAGTTTCAGTTAACTTAGAGGATCTTCACATAGTTTCTTTGTCTGTTGCTAGGGGTTGGGTAACCAGTTAACCATGACAACACAAAAGTGGCTGTATTGGTTTGGCAGCAAAAGTTTCCAGGGTTTTAACCTTGCCAGGGTACAGCCCGGCTACTCATGCCTCTTCAAAAGAAGGCTCCCAAATCAGCTGGACTTTGTCCCTTAGAAAAAAAAAAAAAAAAGTCTTCAGAAATAGTGCTAAGAAGCTCAGCACGATCAACTACTATTCCCCATGCCAAGCCCTCTCCTTTCCTAGGTGGTGCCAAACTAAACTACTCCACAGCTCTGAGAAAAGGTTCGCTCAGAAAGGGAGCAAGGGGCAGAGAAGTACCAGCTTTCAGAGAGGCAGAAAGATCATCAGCCAGGAACCAGGGAGCTGATGGGGAGGATTAAGAGGCAGAAAGGATTTTTGGGTACATGTGTCTGTTGTATGACTCAATGCGTACATCACAGCGCCATTCTATGGTTTCTTTTATCACTGTTGTTGTTTCTGGAAAGTCTTGAGTGTCATACTTAAGAACAACTGAGCACTTCAACTTGGATGGTACCTTAGACTGAAAATCTGAATGTCACTAGTAGTTACAACGTGGCAGCATGAAAGGCATCCATTGTATTTCACAGTAAAGCTTGTTAATCAATCCAGATTAAATAACAGACCTCATACATGCACATACATACATGTATATGTCTACAGGTACATACAGATGTGTACATGCACTGTGAATTCATAAACAAGCAATGCATAGCAAAGAAGGATAAAGTGAACAAGAAAGACGGTATCAGTTAACTATAAATCCTCATTCCTCACGTAACTACTGGATTTGCCCTTAAACTATCACAAAAATAGATTATCTCAAGTCCAAGCGAGTCCTTTTCACTGTCGGGAACCTACAGACATGAGGTCAGGAGGAAAATTTACAGCACAGGCAGAAATTCGTTTATACTGAGGTCAATAATGAAACCTGCATTGTGCTCACTGTTTGACTATAGCAACCTCTTAAAAATCCAACTTGATTTCCACCATTACGATGGTATTTCCAAGATCCCAGTAAAATCACTTACTGCACAAGTGCAGAGCAAGTCCAAAATCCAGACCTTTTCTTTACTTGTCTTTCGAAGTGGGATTAGTTCTGACTACTCATCTCCAGTGATGTCCTGAAGCTACATAATGCCTGTTCTTCAATTTAAACAGAACACTTTTGGCGAGAAATCTCTTAGCCCTCATGTACATTAGGAGTTTTAAATTTTATTGGTAAACACTACATAAAGAAAACAAGTTTTAGTGATTTCACTGAATTGCCACTGTTATATATATGTAATGTCAGGTTTTTTAGCACACATGATAAAAGTGGGACAACAAAGTTAATACAAGCTACAATTACAAGAGAATGAAGGAACGAGATGTTCTCTTGTAATATTTTTTTTATTATAAGACAACAAGATTTTTTCAGATTTTTTTTGAAAGTGGATTTTTATACCACTTAAGCAAGCAAAGCTCTAGAAGAAGTACAATTATCGCAAGAGATAACACAGTCTTTGTCTTGCAGTTATTGCAGCCATTTACAGTTTTGCAGTGTGCACAGGGAGAGAACCACAAGTGCCACTGTATTTGAGGCATGAAAGGTGGGGGTGGGGTTGAGAGTGCGGATTTTAGGGGTTATGTCACATGCCAGGAATGAAGACAGAGGAGGACACAGAAATTACGAAAGAAATAGGGTTGGTTGGATAACATTCAGTCAATACACAGCAAACACACATTTTTCTGGCATAAATTCTATTGCATTTGACATGGAGGATCTCTCCTATGACAACAGGCTTTTTCCCTTTCAAAAAGGGAAAAAAGAAAGACCCGGGGAACTACAGGGTGGTCAGTCTCACCTCTGTGACTGGCAAGATCATGGAGCAGATCCTCCTGGAACCTCTGCTAAGGCACGTGGAAAATAAGGAGGTGATTGGTGACAGCCAACATGGCTTCATGAATGACAAGTCATGCCTGACAAATCTAGTGGCCTTCTATGATGGCAACAGACATCATCTGCCTGGACTTACACAAAGTGTTTGACGCTGTCCCGCATGACATCCTGGTCTCTAAACTGGAGACACAGATTTGATAGATGGATGGATCACTCGGTGGATCAGGATGGCTGCACTCAAAGGGTTGTGGCCAATAGCTCAATGTCCAAGTGGAAGCCAGTGACAAGTGGCATTCCTCAGGGGTCAGTTCTGGGACAACATCTTTGTTGGAGACATGGACAGTGGGATTGAGAGTGCACCCTCAGCAAGTTTGCCGATGACACCGAGCTGTGTGGCGCGGTTGACATGCTGGAGGGAAGGGCTACCATCCAGGGGGACCTGGACAGGCTTGGAGAGGTGGGCTCATGGAAAACTCACGAACTCACGAAGTTCAACCAGGCCAAGTGGAAGGTCCAGCACATGGGTTAGGGCAATCCCAGGCACAAATACAGGTTGGACAGAGAATGGCTTAAGAACAGCCCTGAGAAGATCGACTTGGGGATGTTGGTGGATGAGAAGCTCAACAGGAGCTAGCCGTCTGGAAAATCAACCGCATCCTGGGCTGCATCAAAAGAAATGCAGCCAGCAGGTCAAGGGAGGTGATTCTACCCCTCTACTCTGCTCTGGTGAGATCCGCCCTGAAGTACTGTGTCCAGCTTTGGAGTCCTCAGCACAGGAAGAACATGGACCTATTCAAGGGAGTCCAGAGGAGGGCTATAAAGCTGATCAGAGGGCTGGAGCACCTCTCCTATGAAGACAGGCTGAGAGTTGGGGTTGT
>JAOXJM010000033.1:19227714-19240244 GCA_026413425.1 Tringa solitaria
GAGGGCAAGGAGGTCTCCCCTCAGCCTCCTCTTCTCCAAACTAAACATGCCCAGTGCATTTTACATAAATGTGCATTTTATTAAGAAAAAGGTAAAAAGCAAATTCAAGTACCTGAAAGACTCTCCAAATGCAAGCCATTGCTGAATCTCAAGTTTTTCTTTCTGCTAGCCCACACGGCAGGCAGCTCAATGGACAATGAATATTTTCTAGTTCAGTTTCCCAGAACCTTGCTAAAACACAGAATAATTTCCATATGACCATGTGCTTTCTCCAGATGAAGAATTTTATTTATTTTTTTTCATCATTAATGCCTTATTGATATATTTTAATTATCTACTGCAGTGTCAGGGCTGTTGATAAAGCAGTGAACTGGGGGGTTTTTTAGGCATTCAACTTGTCCCCAAAAGGAGCCTCATTTTTCATATAGACAGTGTATCCAACCGAGCACTGAAAACTCATCAATCATGCCTCCACCTGTTTATCTCAAGTTTTATTTGCACATTCAGGTAAGTAATTTTAAGTAAGCAAAAGGCAATCTGACTCTCAATCTAAATGCACAGGCTACTGAATCAAAGTCTTTCACCATCCTGTAAATGTGGTAAGAAATGAGTAACAGCTGGTAAGAAAACATCAGCTTCTGGTGTGCAGTAAGAAATGGAAGTAAAATCAAAATTGCTTTACAAAACACAGCAGTTACCTGCTGAAATTTATCTGGCAACACCAGTGGTCACCCCTTAGCCTGCAGACTGTGAGTAATGGCTGAAAACTACAGTCTTATCTAAGGCTACCTCACCAAAAGTTATCTGACCTCCTGGACAACTGTCCCTGCTGTCTTCACGGAAGGCGGCCGGTCACACAGAATAATTCTCCCCTCTCTTTTAAGACTTTCTTCCCATTGCTGATGTGTTACCTTAGGCACCCGGCCATGAGCCTTATCACTGCAATCAAGGGTATCCCCCCTGCACCAGCAAGTTCTATTTTATACCGCAGATGATGAATGGTGACAGTCGTCTCTAATTTACTGGGGCTGTTATTCTCCTGATCCAAAACTGCTGGGAGCCGTCATTCCTGCTCACTCACCTTCTGTGTTTTAATCATACGGGACACTGAAGACACTTCTGGAAAACTCATGCAGGAGTTAGTAAAAAAAACCTGTGGTTTATGCTTTGATGAAATGATTCTGTAGAATTCAATAGAGGATGATATATTCCTTACAGAAATGTTACACAAGTGATACACAACATTTCCGTAAAGGTTATGAAGAAGTTTAAGGTTGGAATAAACAGTTAATAAATTTGATTGTTAATCTCATTTGTTCCTCTCAAAGAAAAAAACATCCCTCGGTTTCATAATCTGATAAAATAGCGCAGTAGCAGTATTTGCCAACACAAAAGAGGGAAAAATCCTGTGATGAAAAGCGCTAAGTGCAACACAATATTGTTTAAAATTTCCTCATAGTTACCTAAAAACATATAAAAAAATCAAGTCATGAGAAAAACCCTCAATACGTTAACCTCTTAAGAGTGTCTGACTATAAAACTGGTTCTTGAAAAAGAGGTAGACATTAGCATCCTATGAGAGCGTATAAACAAACACATCCATGTGGTCTGTTTTACAGTGACATCAGAGCAAGAAAGCATGCTGGCCCTTCTCTACATCTGGTGTTTACATTAAAAAATTAACAAGTAATAAGGCTCATCAGCGGGAAGTATTTATACAGCAAGCAGCAAAATGACACAGTTAAGATATTAATTATCTTTACAAGATCTATATTTCAATACAAGGGACAAGAAAACAAGAAGCGGGTGGGTTCCTGCATCAAACAACATCCCAAAGCCACGTCCTTTTTACTTTAGGACCACGTGAAAGACATCTTTGCACAATTCTAATTATTCTCTGTACTTGCCTAGCTGGGAATATCTACAGGAACTAAACACCCATCAGCCTCTAACAGTGCTAATATCTAGAAAAGCACGTGCATGCGAAGAGGCCTATTTTCATCTATGACCTAAACTAGGACTAGAAGAATGCATATTTCCAGAGATGACTGGATACATTTGGCAGAGAAGGGGATTTGGCGCTATTCCATCACATAAATGTGATTTTTCCCTGCCCATTCAGCTTCTGTGATACTGGAAGAGTCAGTCACTCACCACCAATAAACTTGAGCAGGCAAAGCCAGAGCAGATGGAGAGGAGCTGCCTGGGTGTGCCCCTTGCTAAGTGCCTGCATTAATCCCAGTATCATTATGCAATTCCTACAGATGTCATCTCTTAGGAAAACACTTAACGTAATTGCCCATATGCAAACACTTGATAGACACACTATTTCACCATGTCACCAGCTCCATACAAGTCACAGACAGTGTGTGAGCTCCAAGTATATCCATTACACTCTGTAATAATAACGTGCTTCCAGTCTCATGTTCCACATCTGAGAAGCCCTTCGTTTCCACCTTGCAGCTGAAGGTACAGGGCCCTTCCTCGTGTTTTCAAGACAGGGCAGTTGCTGTCTCTTGTAAGAAATTAGAAATGGCAACCTTACAGGAGGTTTTCTTTTCAGTTTACCCCCCCACAAAATGTACCGTTCCCTCCGGCAGGTTGAGGGAGATGAGCAATGCAGAACAAAGACATGATCATCGTGCAGAAAAATTTTCTAGTGAAGCACTACAAGATTTCAAATGCAGATTTGCAGATTCCTGCTAGCTGCACTTATATTCAATTTACTGTTAACTTAGAATACAAAAGCCTTTTTTCCTCATCCTTAAAATGATTACAACTCTTCTCATAGGTCACTGGAATAGTCCTGTTGCCACAAGCAGCCACCCGACAGCCTCCAGACGCCACGCTGTGTACGATGGGATTATCCAAAGCACCAGCTCGGGAACTGGTGTTTTATCCCAGGAACTGGTGATTATCCCAGAAACTGGTGATTATCCCGAAGCACCAGCTAGGGAACTGGTATTTTATCCCAGGAACCGGTGATTATCCTGAAGCACCAACCAGGGAACTGGTGTTCCCTAGCTCTGGCAGGTTTTCACCAACCAGTTATGAATACACTGAAGGCAGCACCAAGACATCCATGCTACTCAACCAAGCGCATCCAAGCTTTAAACACATTCAGATCCGTGTGTTCTTAAGCAAGTTTAACAAGGGCACTTCCACCTGGATCCTGGATAATACCAGCCAGGCTGCAATGAATAGTTGCCATTTTCATGCAGTCTTTATGTGACACACTGTTGCATTCTGTGCAGCCACTGGGAGCTCAGCCCTCTTTGTTCCTTACAAAATATACTCCACAGGTTTAAAGGAACTTGTTTATTGTAGGACCTAACTTTGTCATTTCACCAAGTTCTTTCAGGTGAGCAGAAAATCTCATTCCTCTACTCATTTTCACAGGATTGCTTGGGTTGCTTGTGCATGCAAGTGCTGAATGCATGAAACTTTTCATTCCTCTTCTGAAGGAATGTTTTCTCTGTTTCCCACAAAAAGGCAGACAACAACAGAAAATGTAATTCCTGGAACTCACTATAAAATGCTGGAGGGGAAAAAAGAGGGGTATTTATTTGCCCATCTTGCTGGTGACAGAGCCTAGCATTTGCAATTGCTCCTGCAATGACAATCTCAAGCTAGGTTAAAAATCAGTATCACCTCAACTATTTTAACACTCATGACTTAATTTACCTAATATTTTTTTCTATGTATGCAGCTGACACACATACCTTTGAAAAGGTTAAGATAGTCCTAGTTTGCCAGTTCAGGTCCCAGACAGAGTTTGTGGCTTCATCTTAAGATAGAAATCTGAGTGCATACATTGTGGACTTAATCCACAGATGAAACTAAATTAATAATCATCTACACGTAAAATGGCTCATCCCAGAAATTTTGGTTTTCTTAGAAAGAGCTCATAGAAGAACATTGGATTCATTTGGAAAGTAATGTGAATGAAGTAATAAGCTTCAAAGCATCATGCAGGATCACTTACACTTCAAATACAAAGTCAAAAGACTCATCTCCAACACTCTTCCATTAAAATACTATCTTCAAAATTTTCCTTTCAGTCAGTCTTTAACACGTAGCTCTTCTCTTAGAGAAATGCAGCTTCTTGTCTCCTCCCCAGCTCAACTCCACCACTGCCCAAAATCCAGCCAGACCCAGAGCCAGTTTGAGGTCAGCAACCCTTCCTAAAACCTTCCTTCCCGTGTTCTCCTCCACACAGTGCCCTGAAGAGGGCAGGCAATAATGGCATTCCCGGCTCCTGGTGACATTGCTACTACTTGAAAGATATACAACAGTGGTGCCGGAAAAGAAAAATTTATGCGGGCCTTCCAAAATTTCACAGAGATAATAGTATCCCTTAGTAAATCTCCTCCTGAAATGATTTAGGTAGCACAAATCCTACAATATCCTGCGACATCACCTTTTGGGTCAAGTGAGAAGGCCTTCTCCCAGTACTTATTCTTGCAGTAGAATCATAGAATCATTCAGGTTGGAAAACACTCTTGGGAACATCGAGTCCAACCATCCACCCTACTCTACAAAGTTCTCCCCTACGCCATATCCCCCAACACCACATCTAAACTCCCAGTACTTCTTCATTCTTTCTCTCCCCTTCCAACCTTGACCATAGTATCTCTCCAAGCAGATGACTGCAGTTTTCCTCTCCGGAGGGACCCTACGACCTCACTCCTGCTGGGCACACAGCGGCTGAATTGTCAGCTGTTTGTGTAAGTAGTCAACAGAGAAATCTGTCATCTGACCTTCTCACTGACTACACATGCATTACTGTACTCCACAATGCGCAGCAATTCTTTTCTGGGATAGTATCTATTATTCACAGCCCCCCTATATAAAAAGCCTTTATGTTCTTCCTGAGTGTTTGCAACACACTGGGGGCCTGCTGGACACAGTTCACAGGATGAGAAGGGGCAGGAATTGCCTTTAGCTGGTTTCACTCTTCAGCAGCCGTTTATCTCATTGCTGGCATTAGCACTGGTTTGTGAGAAGCACAGGCATTGTTCTAACATCTCAGAAATGCCTTGGCATTTTACTGTCCGGTTCGTTTAACATCATTATTCTATGGTCAGACAATTAAAAAGTGTCTACACGCTGAGACATAGAGAGCACTCTGTAAAAAAGCCCCTTTGTCCCTGTATCATCCACAGAGCATACCTTCATGAGCTTAGCTGTGAGCTGCCTAAGGTTTTAAAAAAAATAGTGGCTCAAGTGTTTTATAAGAAAGCACTACATGCCAAACACCGGAGCTAATGCTATTTGCAGATGCACACTGTGTCTCACAAGCTGAGCCAAGCAGAACAATGCAAGCAAATAATTACCCTCCGAAGAAAACTGAGAGAATGTGAAGAATGGTGGTTAACAGATTAAAGAAAGTCCTACCACCTCTTTAGGTCTGGAGGTCCAGCCCTTCCTCCCCACATCTGCTGTGAAATGCTGGTCTTGTTCTCTAGCCGCTCATTTAGCGTGCTCCTCCCTCCATCCTAGGTTACATTCTTTGAGCCTACACAACACAGATAAATTTTCTCATGCAGGCCCCTCTCACCACTTCACCCTCCCTCCAAGATCAAATGCTTACACTCGCATTCAAACTCCCACAGCACCACATTCAAGCCCCCCATCTGAAGAAGACTGCACAGCTCTGCATGCATATATTTAACCTCTCTCCAAAATTCCTCCTGCTTGCACCCACTCAACGTTGCCAGCTTGAACTACAAACACCAGCTGGACTGGTTCATGTTTGAGCTACCAGGAGCACAAACACTTTCTCACTGGGATCCCAGTACTGGGCAGCATCCATACCCTCTTGTATTTCCACCAGTACTTCCATTCCAGCAGCAAAGAGATGGCGGGACAGGGGTGATGGAAATCCATTATCCATGCCCTGCAGATGGTCTCAGTCCTGACACGTGAATGCTGCCAGAGGAAGCCAAGTGTGAAAAGTACTTCAGTGCCTTTCGTCCTTCCCTGTCTCGTCCTACTTCCCCAGCTCTGCTGCTCTGCCAAAGCGCAATGGGACAGGGAGGGAGAGGAGCAGGAGCTCACTGGACATTAACAGTAGAGAAAAAAACATAAATTAAAACCACACTAAAGAATGGACACTTTGTGGCAGACTCAATCCCAGTTGCTCTTCTCTTCAATGGCAATACTTTCTTTTGGATAACAAGGTAACCTGAAAGCTTATGAAGGAATACCTGCTTAGGCATACAGGTAAATGCAAGCCTTTCAAAGTAAGAGAATCATGGAATGGTTTAGGTTGGAAGGGACCTTCAAGATCATTGAAGTCCCCTGGACAGGGACACCTCCCACCAGACCAGGTTGCTCAAAGCCCCATCTAGCCTGGCCTTGAACACTTCCAGGGATGAGGCATCCACAACTTCTCTGGGCAACCTGTGCCAGTGTCTCATCACCCTCGGAGTGAAAAATTTCTTCCTGATATCTAATCTAAAACTACCTTTTTTCAGTTTGAAGCCATTACCCCTCGTCCTGTCACTACATGCCCTTGTAAAAAGTCCCTCTCCAGCTTTCTTGTAGGGCCTCTTCAGATACTGGAAGGCTGCTATAAGGCTGCTCCCCAGAGCCTTCTCCAGGCTGAACAACCCCAGCTCTCTCAGCTTGTCTTCACAGGAGAGGTGCTCCAGCTCTCTGATCAGCTTTGTGGCCACCTACTGGACTCCCTCCAACAGGTCCATGTCCTCCTTGTGCTGGGGGCCCCAGAGCTGGACACAGTGCTCCAGGTGGGGTCTCATGAGAATCAAGTAGAGGATCAGAATCACCTCCCTTGACTGCTGGACACACTTCTTTTGATGCAGCCCCGGATGCAGTTGGCTTTCTGGGCTGCGAATGCACACTGCCAGTTCATGTTGAGCTTCTTATTAACCAACAGCCCCAAGTCCATCTCCTCAGGACTGCTGTCAATCCATTCTCCACCTAGCAGAGAAGTCCCTCTGGATGGCATCCCTTGCCTTGAGTGTGTTTGCTGCACCACACAGTTTGGTGTCGGTTGCATTCAGTCCCTCTGAATCTGATCAGGATGTCACACGGGACAGTGTCATATGCTTTGCACAAGTCCAGGTAGATGCTGTCTTCCTTTCCCTTTTAGGAAATGGGGGCTACTTTCCCCTTTTCCAGTCAGTGGGACCTTCACCAGACTGCCACGACTTCTCAAATATGATGAATGATGTCTTAGCAACTTCATCTGCCAGTTGCCTATGGACCTGCAGATGAATCTCATCAAATCCCATGGACTTGTGCACATTCAGGTTCTTCAGCTGGTCTCGAACCTGGTCTTGAACCTGGTCTTCTCTTACAGTTCCTCATTCTCCCAGACCCCGCCTTTGCATTCTGTGACTTGGGCGGTGTGGCCAGAGCCCTTACTGGTGAAGACTGAGGCAAAAAATCATTGAGTACCTCAGCCTTGCCCATGTCCCGAGTGACCAGCTCTCCCAGTCCCTTCCTGAGTGGGCACATATTTTCCCTCGTCTTCCTTTTGTCACTGACATACCTTACACGGCTTTCTTGTTGCCCTTGAGGTCTGGAAGAAGAGGGTCTAGAAAGCATCTTGGATTTCTAGGGTCCTGTAGCATACTGGAGACATACAGCTGTTGATCAGTGCACTGGATGCAAGCCATCTGGCTGCCATTACAGAGAACATCATACAACTGAATTACCATGCACTGCTTCTGAGCACTGTACTAAATGTCTGATACTTAAACATATTCAGGAATTAAAGTATTTAAGAAATATTGGAATATTTGGGCAGAATATTTTGGTTTTTTGTAAATACAGTGAATATGCATAATTCAACTAATGAAACCCTTTTAACTTCCAAAACTTGGTATCTTTTAGCAGTACCAGTCCTGCTGGTTTTGTAACCCAGACCTCGTGTTCCCCAGAAACATGCAGAGGCAGCAAATTGAGCTGGACCTGCAGCAATGGCAAAGACATTGAGACACTCATCTGTAGTACAGACTCCAGCAACATTGTGTGAGTTAGGACAAAATTGCTCCAACGTTTCAAAGAACAACAGCTCACACATACAGCTGCTCCAAACATTACATCGGTATTTTCAGCAGGACACAAATAACCATGAGAAGTCCCAACGCTCTCATCTTCTGGGATACCAGGAAAAGCAGCAACAATTTAACCTAGCAGACCTTCCTTCTGTTTAATTAAACATTTAATTATAAATACTACTGTACTTATAGATGAGTCATCATATCAAAAAAGTGCAAGAATACAGCTGTGTTGTGAATGCAAGCCAGAAATGGGTATCTTGGTTTCACTTAGTGTTCTCCTCATGTCATCTTAAGAGCTTAATTAGCTTTACTCACCATGTTAAATACTCTCAGATTTAGACATTAAATCAGCCTTTTGTGCATTCAGAACAGTAGATGTGTTTTCTCCAGACAGTTAATTGGATACTTCTTTCCCGTGTAGCAAAGGGACACCAAAATAATCACTGTGTTTACTAGACTAGCTATTACACTAAAGAGGTTAAAACAAATGCCATCATGTATGCTTGTTTGTTTTTAACATTGGATATAATCTGTTTCTTGCAATCACAAACACATCCATAGGCCATGTAAGAAACACCACCTAAAATCAAGGGTCATAACGCATTGGTCCTAAAATCCTGATTTCACAATGAGTAAAGGCTGGATTCTCATGCTCCAAAGTTACACGTGCCCTGAAAAATTTAACACTCCTGTTTGCAGAGAAGGACAAAAGGTTGGGACTTCTCTTTCCAGTGAAGATTGCTCCACAGCCAACAAGAGCCAGTGATAGCACTGATGCTTGCTAGCCATAGCCTTTTATTGGAAAACGTGCTTTATTAGACCTTGGAGACTATTTTAAGGAAAAAAGCTCACCATTTCCTCTCTAGCATCTCCTTGATGCTATACGTAAATCCTTGTCTGCAACTGGCTGAGAACAGCTTGATTACTCATAAAATGCTAGATTTCACCTTCTCCTTGGTATGGGCCAGAGGGTAGAAACTTATTTTACGCATTTCGTCTTACCATCACATTATAAAATACTGAATACTTATTTATTTTTCTCTGCACCCTCCACCTCAGCTCTGGTTAACCTATCCAAAAATGAGAAAATGAGGCAATCGGTCAGAAAATTGAAAGCCAAAAACTTCAGTACATCAAAAAGTCTGACACAGAGGCTCTGTATGTTTTATTTTTCAGCTGTGACTTGTACTTCTTGTTCCCAGATAGTGTTGGTTATATAAATGACATTTTTAAATGCAGAAAGAAAACAAAGAAACACACCTGGAATAACAATCAAACCCAGGAAGCTGAAGGAAAAAGATCTTCTGTTTATCTGAAGTTAGTTAAACGCAACATATATGTTTTACAGCCTAGACTGTGAATGAAATCTAACACTGGACTTCTTCCAGACTAATCTGTGAATTCTCATACCAGACAACATTCCTTCAAGAGCCCACTATTGCACATACCTTGTTAAGCCTCACCCCCATGTAGCTTTTCGCTCCTTTTCGCAAGATACTTGGGAACAGAAGAATTTTGACACTATATGGAATTTAACATACCTTCATTTAAAGGAAATGAAGCAGGTCTGATGCTCACAAGGCTGACCTGGGCCTTCTTGAGAGACACAAAAAAGGTGACAGCACAGTAAACTTCACATTGCTACATCTCCTTTTCTTTCCCAACACCATTGTACATCTCATCCAAGCTCTAGCCGTGGCCAATCTCCTTGCTCTTAAATATTTACATAAGGAAATTGTGAAAACAGGTTGACCTTAGTCTGCTTTTTTTTCTTTATCCTTTTCAGAGAAGTTCTAACAGGAGACATAACTATTACCAATCACTCTAGCATTTCTCATGAGGTGTTTTCTCAAGAAGTTCCTCTAGGCAATCCTTCCCCTGTTGAAAGGGATTACTTCTGTAACATGTAAAAGTTGATTTATATAGAACATCATCTGTCTCACAGGAAACTAGATCTTTGTGTTGGATTTAAGAGTATGCAGATGAAGAGATAACACTGCATTCAACAAAAGATATCAAGAAAAGCTGTGAAGCTCCCTCCCAGACGCTCCACCATTAGGGATTCCATCTTAGAAAAGAAAGGTTTTCATAATAAAGTATACTGAGCAACAACTCCATTTACAGAAAAAAAACATCAGGAGAAACACAACATAAAAACTATTTGCCAAATATACTTTCAGCTTGCAAAAGCTAAACAGAGTTTCAGTAATTGCTGGTACACAATTGGATAGCTATCTCTCCTAAGTCCAGGGAGGAAATCTGGCACCTTAACACCAGGCAGTCTGTGACACAGATCAAAGTTTTTGACAATATCCTTTCTCTCCACAAACACTAAACCTCTTCTTCAGATGTGGAGCATTACTTATTGCTCTTCAAGTGAGGAAAAGGCAAAGAAGGAAGAGGAAAAAAATCTGCAAGTGTGTCTCATTCTCACTGGGCTCCAAAACATCTAAATAATTCCATGGGGTTTTTTCAAGCTGTTCACTTTTTTTTTCCATCCTGCTAGAGTGTTTGTAGTTCTTAAAAATGAATTTTTAGGATACAAAAGTTCTGATTAAGCAGGCAGAAAAAGGAGTTGGTTCTCACCAAAACCAAGTGAGTAGCCTAAGGCTTGGCTTCTAAGGTCCTCACACAGCATAAGGACAGAACCAACTACTGTAATAGGTACAGGATCATGGCACTCAGGCTTTTCATTGCTCCCCATCCTTCACATCTCACACTATATCAAGGCTGAAACAGGAACAGGAAAGAAATCTTAAGTTTGAAGCAACAGATGTTATGGAAACACAAAAGGAAAAGGGGAAGGGAAGAAGTTCAAAAGCAGAGCTGAAACCTATGGATTAGGCAAGGATAGTCTTTGCTGCTGAGCCATCGTAAAAGAAGATTCTTGTGACATTCCCGCTGTATTCTGAAAAACGCACATATAGTGGCTTACTTACATCAGCTCATTACTTCAATCACAGCCTTGTGTCTGTCTTCCATCACCTGGATCACCAGATCGTTACACTAACGCTGGGTTCATGTCAACAGGCTTCGAAAACACATGCCTGTGTCTTTGAAGGTCCTTAGTACTCTTCAATCGCTTGTGGTCATTATTCAAGAGTTGAAAGCATTTGCTTTGTCTTGGAGACACTGCAGTTACTCACTCAGAGCAGGAACTCTTTGTGGGTAGCTGCAGAGGCTTTTAATGGGTTGTAATCTGCAGCCCAACCAGTAACAGAGAAAGCTTTTGTTAGTTCAACTTTTGTGCTGCAAGTCTGCTGAAAAGGATGTCCCTCCAGCATTTAGAAGTTAATTTAGCTGCTTCTGTTACCATTCAGTCCTTGGCCTCTGTTCTGAGGCTGCCAACACAAATACCGCCTGTGATGGTCATTCTCATGAACTTGTTCTGTACAAAGGGGTTTGAAATGTCTGGCTCAGCTTTTCAGGGAACACGTGGCAACCCAAAGACTCTCAGAAACCAAGACTCTGAGGAAGATTATTTTTTGTCCACAGTGTCTATGTTACACAGACGTCTGCACCATTTTGCTGTGTTTGAACTTGCATAGGATTCAGGTAATTTTTCACATGATGAGCCCAAGCTCATACAGAAGAGCATTTCTGCAGCCTAGCCAAACAAAGCTGAAAGCAGTGGACTTGCACAAATGCTGCTAAAAAATACTGCTGGAATCGTTCCTCAGTTACTACAGCAACAACATTAAATAAGTCCCTTAGTAATATGCAAGGAAATAAGCAAACACACCTAGGACTAGGTGTGCTTTCACTAGGGATGTTAACTATGGCCTACACAAGATAACACAGCACCTACTTAACTTTTCCACATCTCAAGCATTCTCTTTATAGCATATGCTAAACAAGAAGCTCCCTGCAGCAGCTCTAGGTCATGAGTTGATCAAACGTCACTCAGTTTGATCGGTCAGGCTCCAAAACACAACATCCTGTATCTAGTCATTATCTCAAATGTCTGCCCTTAGACAAGACAAATTTATCTCGTAACCTCTGCCGCCCAACTTAATGGAGTGCAAAAAAAAAGAATATTTACTTTTATAATGGTTAAGACTTCACATATACTTGAAAGAGAAAGCATTAATTTACTTAAAGATTAATTTGGAGATTGAATTCCACAGAATTTCACCTTATACCCTCACATGTGCTGTGTAGCAGTAT
Source organism: Tringa solitaria (assembly GCA_026413425.1). Lineage (NCBI taxonomy): Eukaryota > Metazoa > Chordata > Aves > Charadriiformes > Scolopacidae > Tringa > Tringa solitaria. Next base: position 19,239,915 of record JAOXJM010000033.1, read on the forward strand.
TCACACTAGTTGCTTTACTCCACTGATCCAATAGCTTTCCATAAGCAAGGAAAGCTAGAGAGAAACATCTAGAGCAGACCATTGCTGTCTGACTGAATATGACACAAGGCACTGCATTGCATTGGGGCTGATAATACAAAACCACTGGCATGATTAGGACTTTAGATCAGCAGTCTTTCAGACAAGAAGTTGCTACTAAGAAGACAACCAATGACGACTATCACAACGCAACATCAGATAGATTTTTTTAACCAGCAGCAGCCTGACACCAAACTTAGAATCATAGAATCATCTAGGTTGGAAGGGACCTTTAAGATCATCTAGTCCAAC
>JAOXJM010000033.1:19265600-19278422 GCA_026413425.1 Tringa solitaria
AACGCTAAGATCCCCTCTCAGTCTTCTCTTCTCCAGGCCAAATGGACTCAGGCCTCTCAGTCTTTCCTCACAAGAGATGCTCCAGTCCCCTGATCATTTTTGTAGCCCTCCGCTGGACTCTCCCATAGCCTTTTGTGAACTGGGGAGACCAGACCACTATTATTATTTATGCAGGAAATATAGCTCAGCTGACTTATAACTTGTTTCATTCGTATATTTTAGATAAATTAATTTCGTAAGGAACTGGTATGAGTCAAAAGGTCAATCATTTGACTTTCTCAGGTTTGCCCCTCTACTGAATTCATAGCTCAGATGATGAATTACAAACAGGTATTTGTAGCTAACCTAGCTCACAACCACGCAAGCTGTTTTACTGGTTGGCAAAACAGGAAAATACTGGAATCCGTTCCTGGCAAAATCTTAAAGAGATACAAAGTCTTGAGACCACCTCTTTGATCTTGAAATGGCTAGTGGCTAATCTTTTACCAAAACTGAGGAGATGGGATTCTTTTCAGCGTCTGAGCATCCAAAATCCTATGCAGCCCTTATTTTTCAAAATTATTAATTACTGTGACTGGCTGAAGAATACAGTCAGTTTTAAAGCTAACTGCAAGATATGTAGAGCTAAATCACCAAGAGGACGACTTCTTAATTTCATCACTATCATAAGATCACTATAGATTGCACCAAAGTTATCCCTAAGGATGACACCAACCAAGGTTGTCTTTTGGCAAAATGGGACATGATCCAGTAAGCAGTTTTACTTTTTAAAAAAAACAACTCGCATGACTTTTACTGTTACTCATTAAGCAAGTAATTGAAAAATTTCACTTGCAACAATTCATATTGTTCTTCAAAGCTTGTTGAACAACCCACAAAGCTTTTGATTTTGAATAACTAATGTGAGTTGGAAAGAGGCCTGGGTTCATTTTCTGGATCCAAAAAATTGAAGGTGGAGGAGCATGTATATTAAAACCATTGATTTTCAACCATCTCCTTTCCCCCCGCCCTCTCCTTAAACAGTACTTTTGTAAATGTACATAAATTTATTTTCTTCTGCTCCAAACTGGCAAATGAACGTTCCCGTCTGTAAATATTTCGGGACAAGCAAAATATGTTCCCAGGAATTTACTAGGCAATGATTTAGTTACAACTACTTTTATCCAGCTCAGTCACACAGCTTTTCCTGCACAAACACCCACGTAGGTGATCCAAGCATAACACCAGCACAGCTGTGTGGCTGTGCTGGGCCTTGAGCAGCTCTACACCTGGTTCAACAGTGGAGAAACTTAAGGAAGGTCGGTCAGAGGCAGCCATGAAAAACTCCACTTGCCTCTCCCAAATGGTAGCGGAGAAGATAAAACCAGTCTCCACCTACTGTCCGCGCCCTTCCTAAACAGACCTGTACACTGTAAAGAACAGTGTAAGAAAATGCTCCTAAAAGGTTCATTTTCCCAAGAAGGGTAATGAGCTAAGAATGCACATTTTTAGCAACTGAAAAAGATCGGTCCACTGTACTAAGAGGGCATTTTGATTTGCTGGTCCTGTGACAAGACTGACAATATCTACCACAGTCATGGGTACACAAATCTTTGCAGAAAATGGTACATCAGAGCATTTTGTGAAGGCATTTTCACTGAAAAATAATGCCCAGAAGGAGGAGATCACACAAAGTAATAGAGACATAACCTCTCCATTTTGCTTGGTTTTGCAACCCTGAAGCATTTACCAACTATTTTGTAGGAGTCTGTAAAAGGCATTCAAGAGAAGCATCGAACTCTGCCAGTGATATTTGCCCCAGACTGCTAATTCTGAAAGATAAAATCAAAGTATGAGGACAGAAAAGGACCGGAAACCGCAACCTGAGTGGTAACTTTAGGGCTTGATTATAATCTTTTCAATCCCAAAGCCATCATAAAGCAAGGATGAGCCCATCTCCAAACAATTCTATTTTTGTCAGGGGGACAACTGAACCTAGTGATGCTATATATCCAGGACCTACAGCTATTGTGCTGTCACACAGAAATTACAAGAGACTATTCAAAGTCTGAAGAAAACGCTGCAACCAGCTCTTTGCATCTAGAAGACACTGAGATGAGATACTGGTAGGCCAAAAAAAATAGGAGAGTTATCAGATGGTGGCTCTTTCACAGTATTATAGAGGCAAGATTTATACAGAATTTTAAATTAATAAGAATATAAATAAAGAAGATGACATTTATCATGCTGAGCACTTTAAGTTGATACCCAGTAACAAATCTCTGCATGGGATTTACTGCCAAACCCATATACAAGCTCAAGTATGTGGAACAGCTCCTGAGAAGATGAATAGCATCATTTCAAGATTATTAAAAGTGCAATTACGATCACATTCCTATCAGACAGAACTGAACCTTGGACTTCACATTCTCAAGAAACTCCCCCCCCCTTCTAAATATCTTCTCATCTCAAGCTTGAATCTTAGCCCTACTTTTCATTGAAACTTATCATTTCAGAAACATCCTAATATGTTAAAAGTCAACACACGTTATATTACTTGTTATAGTAGACTCCAGTTTACAATATGCTCTCAAAATCAATGCAGTATTTCAATTTAAAAAATCATAGAAGTGATAAGCTCCCCTTAATGACTACAATTAATGAGTTAGTGCTTTCTGATGGGAAAGTGTTTTGGGAAGTTGTTAACCAGCTCTCTTCAATACAATACCCAACTGGAGTGTTGTACAACCCCTAGAAACAGGAATCCAACAGTTTGAAAAGGTGACATGCACACTTAACAATAGCTCTTCTGTGCAGACAGAACACAACTGCAATTCAGAAAGATGCCAAGGGGAACCTGATCACGTCCTCGCATCACACTTACATGGAGGACTAAATCACAGTTTATCCTTCGAATTATTCAATTGTGAAGAACACGAAGTGAAAAGAAAAGAAGAAAACTGAGGTATTGTCACCGAAGTTGACAGATAAAGGAAGTCTCAACACATCTGGATACTGTGAAAGCAAAATGTTTTAAGCATGACTTCCAGTTCTCCTCTCTGGCAAATATGCATTAGATGTGCTAAATTCTAATCCCAAGTTATTTGAATTGCAGCTTAGAAATTTAAAAAAAAAAACAAAAAACAAAAAACAAACACAACACCAAACCAATCAACTAAACAAAACCAGAAAGAGGGGCAAATCTCTACTGGCAAAACCAAAAAGCCCATAATAAGCAGCACAGCACACAATGGAATGAAAAAATGAAAACCAGTTCTAAGAGGAATGGATTTCAACACACTCTTCCAGAACAAAGTTGTTTTACCATCTTTATTACAGTTCACCGGGGAATTTTACTTCATGTTTGACGTAAGGAAGTACATCAGCAGCTCTCGCAGCAGTGTGACGTTTCCTGAGAGACTGCTGAGGAATCTGGGGAACCCCAAAAGATATCCCACATCCTGGACTTGGGGAGCACTCTGGCGTAATTCACCTCATGGTCCAGGTTTTCATAAGAACCTCCCCAAGCAGCCCTGCGACAAACTTTTTCCTGAGGAAGTATTTAAAGCTTGAATCTGCAAAGCAAAACCTTAGCAAGCTCTCACACTATCCCTGAGAAGAAGGCTTTGATAGTGGTAATTTGGAAGTGATGGGACAATTTACAAAACTCACAATTTTGTCAAAGCTATTCTGGATTTTTCCTTCCTTTCCTAAGCTTTGAAGTGGTTGCTCTTGTATAGAAACTTGCCTTTAAGATTTATAAGACAATTTGATCCCCATGAGAACTACAAGAATGACATTTGATGGACAAAGAACAAATAGAGAAGACACTGCAACTCTGGGCTATTTCTTGCAAGATTCATATTTGAAAAATATAATTTGCCAACTTTGAAAAAAGTAGTCTGAAAGGAATACAGAATACACATAGATCTCTTTCTTCATTACAGTTTCATAACAGCGGTAATACATAACAAATTATTTGTAAACTTGCTTTCCAATTCAATACGGAAAATAATACATCATATGAACATATCACCAGCTTGTTTACCGAGTCTGATTCTTCTCCACTGGAAACAACAAAGATAACTTGGAATACATTCAGGGCAGAGGAATGAAGATGAGCATTTGGTTGGACTGACACCGTGACAGCCAAGAAAAGCACACAAAACATTCCACAAATGTTTGAAAGATACAAACACCAAGGAGAAAAACAACAACTTAAAGGGGAAGATGATAAACATCAGCCCTCTAAGGCAAGCAAATCAGTGGCTTGGGAAGTACATCAGCAATATCCACTGGCAGCAACCATAAAAAAAAAAAAAAAGAGAACAAAAACGAGCACCACCTTTCCACTGCCCAACAAAAGCCTTCAGGTGTTCAGTGAGGACTACTCCTGTATCAAACCATTTCTTCAAAGCCAGAAATGCATGTATAGCATTTGGCACAAGTTCAGTTTTTCCATGCTCTACACCTTCATCCACATTTGTACTAAAAAAAAAGATGCTCTGGATAGTGTTCAAAACATGATCAACATCCTGATTGACGATGATTCCATAAAGCCAAAGCTCTTCACAAGGACCCGATACATAAACACAAAATGCCTATTCTGAAGACACGCCTATTTTACTGTTTAGCCAAGAAATTTCTCAGCTGTGCTACCGCCAATTGTTTCAGATTTCCCATGTTTTGAAGTTTTAATTATTTCATACCAAGCTCAAAATGTTAAATGAGGCTCTGAATTTATGAAAATACAGCAGTTCAGGAAAACATAGTTTAGTATCCCTCACTGCTAATTATTTCCACTATATGTGAAGAAATCATCCAGTTTTTAGAGTGTCTTTTACTAACACAGTATCTACCCTGTACAGATCATAACCTAGGATTTAAGCATATAAACGAACTTGCAGATGTGTGATAGATGAATCAGCAGTAATGATGAATATTTTTACCTATGAACAATTAAAGTAATTTTTATTCCATGAACTACATGACTTTGCAAGAAATTTTCCTCTTACAGTTTGTAGATTGACACTAACAACTAGAATAACCATAAAATGTCCAACATTTTCCAGCTCACTACTGGATTTATGCTTGTTTCTTATACTATGTTTACCTGATTCTTGTTTTATTCATATGTGTTGCATTTTTCTCAGCAATACTTTTTTGGCCCTTTTTATTGGGTTTCAGGAGATACTGAACACAATGTAAATGAAAGCCTTTGTTTGAGGAAAAAATACATTAGCTATCAAAAGCCCACAGCAGATGTATCTTGAGGTCTCAACACAGATCCTTCAGGCAAACAGAATGCCGAGACACAGTCAGCAACACTTAGGGCAAGGTCATAGCTTTTTTGAAAGACAAGTGTGTCAAACTGTATTGGTGAAATAGTTCAGACTGTGGAACTGCTGCCACCAACCTCTACAGCAGGTTGACATACTGAACACCAGTAAGTCCAAAAAGCATTGAAGCCCTTTAGTATCCACACCTAACTGTCCCCAGTTTTCCGCACAGCAGTTACTGGGTTTTCTAAGCAATCTGGCAATTTTTAAGAACCCGTCTGAAAGCAAATGGCCTAAAATTTCACCATATAGAAGGAACATATTCACCCTAAACACGCCCATGAAATTCTCAGAGTCCTCCCCTGTGCTAAACACGTGCCATGTATGCTACTTGCATGAATGCAACCAGGAATGAAATATTATTCCTTCTTGTCCATTGTACACAGAGGCTACAATTACAACCAGCTCTCAGGTAGGTTAAAAACACAAAGAAATTTGGAAGCTTGTCTTTTGTTTTCTCCAGAGAACCTTTTTTTTTTTTTTTATTTGCCAGACCTACGCACCCATAAAGGGTCCAGTCAAAATCTGGCTGCCAAGAAGAATGATAAAAATTTGCTCTTACTGTAGCATGTTTGTATTCAGCCATCACACAAGCTTACAAGATTTCATTGTACTTTGATAACTAAAACTTTTCTGATGGACAGCTTCTCCATTTTAGCTGTAAAAAAAACCACAGCAAAATTAGGATAACTATGAAGAAACAGTATAAGTTATTCTGAAGACCTTTGCTCTAAATTAATTATTGAGAAATGACTGAATCATTCATAACATACTTTATTATTTCCTGATGCTTAAGCCTATATATGTGGCTTTTAAAACATCACAACATAGACCATAAGTGAGAACATGAAATTATGGATGACTAACTGAGGAGGGGGGACAACTCATTTCCATGACTGCTCAAAAAAAGTAGCAGTTTCAAGTGCACCATTACATTTAAGACAATTCTCAAGGCACTAAAACACTTAAGATCAGTTGTAATCACTTAATTTAACTTTTTGTTAAAAGTTAAAGCTCCTCCACTGCAGATGTTCAAACTAATGCAGCATTTTTGTAGAATGCCACCCTGAACTAGTCAAAGTTTTTCTGAATTTTACAGCCAGACAAAACTGAGTATTTTGCTTGGGTTTGATCAATAACACGATATGGTGTCTGTTTCCTAACTGATGGAGAAAATTTATTTTCTTGCAGGGAACACTTGCAAAGTGTTCACATTTAATATTTCCTTTTCCCAAATGCCTAAGAAAGTTTAACAGCTGTATGGAGGCACACATTTGTGCTACTAAATGACATAAAGCGTGACTTTTAACAAGAAGCAAATACAATGAATAAGTGCCAACCTGGGTACTGTGGAGTGGTGCAAAAGCTGAGAGCGCCATGATAATTACTGATTTTCTACAATGAAGATTCTTTTTCCCCAGCTCTGCGAATAACATAGTTCCATTTAAATTTTTCATCTGTATGGACAACAAGAATAACAATGTTTAAAACAATGCAACCGCACTTCTCAAGGAGGCAGCCTGGAGTGTCTTATTTTTCCTGCAATACATTTTCCAGATTCCAGAATCCTTTTTCAGCAAAGAATTTTGTAGATCCTCACTCTACACATCATTTTGCAGGCAACCACATTCACATATCTCCCTGCAAATCATGGTAATTCTACAAGATTTCCTCAAAGTAAACTAGCATAGCATACGACAGACCAATGGGTGACAAAATATAAATCAGTAAAAAGACATTACAACTAGAAAATTAAGCACTTTTAGACAGGCCATAAGGAAATATGTAATGCTAAAAAATAAAGTGACATGGCATCAAGAATCAATCACATACATCTGAATTTCATTTATTAACTGTTTATTGAAATGTTGCCAAGTCAAACAAAAAAGTTAGAATTCACTCACAAGACCAAACGCAAGCCTAAATTGCACTGGTAAAAACTGGCAGCAACGTATCTAGGACCATGCTTTCAGGATCTCCAAGATAAAAGTTGCTCTGATACATCTACAAAGAAACAAAACATGCAAGAAAATTCACTGCCTCCTTCTCCATGATCTCCTTGCCTGAACAACACCAGTTTATCAAGTCAATTCAATCCCCTCCTAATGTACAAGTGTTAAGACCAAGGCTTTCTTCTCTCTTTCCCACCTTAGGAGACCTTAGTATTATTGTCCCATCTCTAGAACACCTATCCTTAGAAATTTTTTCAGCCTCTGCACCTTCCTTTACTGTTTCACAAAATTCACGGCCAAAACAATCAGTCATTCTAACGTTACAATGAAGCACCAAGGCCTTAATGAGAGAGGCTACTTAATAGTAAACCATTATTTGGTTTTCATTTCAAACATAATTTAAAACAATGGAACTGACAATTTTATTATAGTGTATGACATAGCATATATATATATTAAGCAGGGACAGTAAATATCCTGTAATATTAAAAAAAAAAAACCAAACCCAAACATATTCTGGTCACTCCAAGGAAACACCAATTTTACCCTGTGCTCTTTTGTCCCAGGACGGCAGATGAGTCTCTCTGTCTCACCAACAGCATCTCCGAATTCAGTGATCTTATGATTATAACTTGGTCGAAACTAATGTATTTTCACATAAGCTTTCAGCTAAAACACCCAGTCTTTCTGCGGAGGTGTTTCACCACCACCACCACAAATATGACAAGTTGCAGCTTTAAAACACTCCCTAAAGAGCTCTGTAAAACTTTAATAGGTTGGTTAAAGGGGGAGAAATTACAGGATCATGTCATGATTTCCACACTACTTTCCTTTTCCCCACCTTATTAGCCTCAAAAATACTCCAAATGACAGACTAGCCAAAAAACACAGGTTTATTTTGTTCCAGTTTCAATGACTCTCAGAACAAACTATTTGCTCGTATCAGTATCCAAGCAATCTGTTTAGGCATCCAACTTTATAAACTAGAAGAACCATTCAAGTCCTTTTGCTTTTAAACATGCACAAACCGAGAAGCTTGTTTAACAGGCTTATGAGGCTCCATGATTTATTTCTTAACATTGCCAATAAATCCTCTTTTTGTATTTGCGATAAGACTTCAAACCCTTTCCCTGCTAGTCATCTATAGCTGTGCTCCTGTGTGCTTCTGAAAACACACACACACAAATCTACTTTTTCCAGACGTCCGGAAACAGCTTGTTTCTGAGCTCAAGTTTTCATCCTATTTTTTAAGCACAGACATTAACTTTGCACTAATCTAAAAAGGACCTTGCTACAACCAGTTCCACACTTAGTCTATTCCAGGTCAGCATCCATAAGCATGCATGCATTCAGCTGTAACTGTCATATCACAGCCAATATTCAACACATACTGGCTGAAACTGGGCAGTAATCCCCGCCTGTACAGAGAGATTTTTGACATGCTTGCTATTTGGTTTCCACGCTTCTAGGCAATTCCCTAATACTTTTGGTTACTCTCCAGAGGAACATTACCTCTTTACTGCTTGAAATCATGAAAGGGTGGATCAAAGGCAAGAATAAATTTCATCTTGGGATGTAAAAGAAAAGTACTCTATCTTACTTATTTACTTATTCTCGAAAGTACCGGGGTGGGTAAATACAAGACTTTCAGCATTAGGCACTGCAAGTCACAATTTCTAAATAGCAGAAATTCCACATAAATAGAAGACATGGGCAGAAGATCAGTTCTTTCCAGAAATCCCAGACTACCCAGACTACCTTACCTTGATGACATTACTAAATATTCCATCAGTGGAAGATTTGGCAAACAGATCACCTTTACTTTTATCTAAGCATTTCATACCAGTAAAATGGGCAGACAGGGACAATTTGAGTAAAATAGGTTTCTTTTTTATCTTACATGCCTTTCCATCCCAGACTTAAATTAGAGAACTGAAAATGGAAAACAAACAGTGTCTTTCAATACATAAAGACGTAGAGATGTGCACCACATATATTAAAGAACAGGACTTCAGAAAGCTCAGTAACATGCAAAGAAAAGTTTTCCATGAGAGAAAGGTGTAGATTTAACAGGAAGTTATCACCAACTTTTTTGAGCACTTCAAGGCTACTTTGAATAAATAAGCTGCATGCAAACTGTATCTCACAAGGTCTATCTGACCCCCAGCTAGGGATGAAAGGAGCAATGAGGCTATGAATCAGTAAGGTACGTGACACTGTACTCACATCAGAGCTTTCTGTATGACAGAGGAAACTGAACAGCCCATTGACTTGTCACACACACAGTAGTCCATCACGTGGCACCACCAAGATTCAGAAGAAAACACTGAACTTTTTCCCCAAGAAGAAAGTACGAAAAGAAGAGGAATGTTCCTGCGGCTCAAAAAATTAAACTATTGAGTGAAAAAATGAAATCACAGCTACCATACTCTCTTTCCCCAAAAGAGCCACGTTGTATGGAGATTTGTTGGATGTTTTATGGCATTAGAAAATAAGTATGACCTAACTTAAAGTGTCTTCGTAACTGAGTGACATCACAGGCCCGCAGACACTCAGTTTTGGTTGTCCAAACACAGACAATCCCACCAGCCTAAGACATTGCAGTTATAAAGAAGAGGAGGGTATTCAGCCCCTTAACAACGTATGTCACAGTGCCACAATGGTGAGCAAAGTCACCAAAGCTAACTTTTCCTCGGAAGCCTAAGCTCATGGGACACCACATGCTTGCAGCCCAGCTGTGCATTCTAAGCACAGCCACAAAACATTCTAAGTGTCCTACAAAACATCTGGTATGAACTACAAGTACTTCCACGCAAATACTTCCTTTCCCCTCCAACAAGGCTGGAGGCTCGGTGTACAGCCCAGCACCACTGACCTGCCCTTGTCAGAGGAGGCATAAGCAGCTCTGTTATTTTCAAAGCAGAAACCTAAGGATCCTTCTTGTCTCAAGGCAATAATAACTTATAAGAGAGAGCTAAATGGTAGATGAACACTTTTCACGAACTCCAAGGCAAAAAAAGGCAAAAAAGAATTTGACTAATCATTTGAGAAATAATTAGCTCCTCATGCCACATTTCCACATCTGTCAACACATCCCAATCGTTCTGTCTATAATTTAGCAGTCTAGTAGCCCTATCAAGATAATGAGTCTGCGAGTGAAATCAGATCTATTCTATGCCATACTACCTGTCCACAGCAACACCTCGGTAATAACTGCCTGTTTTTCATATCCCTGGAAAAGAAACTGAAATATCACAAAGGCATGTCCCTCTGAAATCTCAGTAGCGCTGCTTGTATCCCATTTTTCCAGTTTTTCCTCTGCCACTGTAGTAGCGTAACGTTTTCTTTATTGTTTCATTGACCTGGATTCATTCGGCATTTAGTATAACAGCACAGACTAGAAATTATTTCCTTTACTGAGTTATTTCCACCAGGTAAATTACTTACTAGATACTTAAGTAAGATACAAAATACTTACTGCATAGTCATATATATCAATAACTAATATGTCCTTCTGGCCAAGATACCATTTTCTAGTAGTCCTCATGAAAGTAAGAAATGGTAAAACTCACGTTTCGCAGCCTTCCTGTTCCTCCCAGGAGTGACACCATCAAATAACGTGCAAACGTCTGAGGGGAGTCTCAGCATTTAGGATATTATTTCTAATGCTAGGGGATAATGACCGATATGCCGAATGCCTGTAACGCATTTTTCCAGTTGCCAAGGAAAGGTACCAGGAGCTGCATGAGCCTGCCCTGCACAGCAGTGCTGCATGATAGCCTAATCTTGTTACGTGATAAACAGCCTTGACACTGAATGTGCATTGTGGTGCACACTCAACTGCTGCTTTAGTCCTTACCTGGTGTCAGCCGAGAGCACTACAAGCTTTGTGAGCCCTGGCCTCCTGAAAATTCAGCATACATTGAACAGAAGAGGACTCAACACCCAACCCGCAAGATACGTTAGGAGCTGTGCACAAGAAACCTTGCCAAGCTCCCAAATTTATGGAATCATCACCACAGCTGCCCCCTGCTCCTTCCCAGAAGCTTCCCTCTCCCCCTATGCCTGGCAGAAAGAAGCATTTGAAGGGACTAATGTGGCTGCTCCCATACAAAGACCCACAGACCACTGCAAAAGGCAGAGTCAACAACCATTTCTAACTGTGGTAAAGCCTACCAGTAAGAGCTGACCAAATCAGGAGTCGAATCATCATGGCAAGCAGCCAGAATTCCTTGGAACATCAATGCTAAAACCTAGTAAATTCTTCAGAATCAGTAAAGTTACCAGAAATGCACTGATAGTCGGCTCATTACAGGACAGAATCATCACAGTGAAAATAATAAAAGTACTACTCTGAGCATGTTCATTTGCTGTCAATTATATCTTTGCTCTGGCACATCTTATAATACATGTAAAATATTCTGATGGATAGGGACTAGACTACTCTTTCACAACTGTCCATGCACGATAAACAGGCAGGACGGGAAAAGATCTCCCGATTCATTAAGCCCAGCTTCTGAAGCCCCATGGGAGCCAGCAACACAGTTACTTTCAGATATTGAAAAAGCACCATCAAAAGGGCCATTTTAATATTTCCCCTCATCTCATAGCCCGCATTCCCAACTCTACCCAGGAACTCCTTATTCTGTTAGAATTTTCTTTTTCATGCCAGCACACTCACAGACAGTCTACATCCATATACTCCCACATTATCACCCAAAACGGTTCTGTTCCCTCCCTGAGGTTGACCCACCTGATACATTTCTTTGCAGAGATTATGGCTCCTCTCTCATTTTAACACAAATACACAAATTTGTGTTAAATACACAAAGAATACACAAAGCCCGGTCTGATTTTCTCTTAAGAAAGAGGCCTGAAGTATGGTTGGTTATGCCTAGGCAGCAGACATCACACACATACCAGGTTACATGGAAAACTAAACAACGCAAAAAGTACCAGGTCCCTTTCGCTTATGAACAGATATAGATTGTTTTTTTGTAAGTTTTCATTACACAAAAACATTACTTACAATGTGCCTTCTTACAGCCTTCAGCCACTTACTTCGTTGTGTCGCCCAAGAGAAAAACCCAACCTAAAAAAGCCTGTCGGCACAAGATACAGATCTCTATTTATACAAATGTACGGTATTTTAAATATAATTTACTATACATTTCTGGAGGATGAAGTTAACTGACTCCAGTTTGAGCCCTGTACTCTCCTGTCCTGGTTTGAGGTAAAATAGCACAAACTTTCTGTTCAGTAATTTTACTTCTTAGCTAGGCCTCTTCTAACTCCCTGAAATTAATGGCATATTGTGGAGAAAACTGCTCGTTCTCAGAGTGATCAGACCAATGTTTATAGTTCATGCCAAGGAACGGTGTGCAGAGAGGCCCTTGCTTATACTTATTGCTATAACTATATAACTATACTTACTGCTATTAACAACCAAGATCAGCCAATTTCATTTGCCCCATTAGAGGGTCAGAAACAGAGAAGAGTAGAGGGGTCCCACCTGTGGGGAGGAGGGGACAGGAGAGGTGACCCAAACCTGA
>JAOXJM010000033.1:19278522-19288876 GCA_026413425.1 Tringa solitaria
CATGTGTTCCTGACTCCAGAGCTGGAACCCAGTTCCCATCCATTGCTGAGTCCAGACTGGGACTTCCCCAGTGCCTGCCGGGGATGTCATCCTGGGAGCCTGACATGGTTTTGTATATACTGTATCTATTTTATTATTTTCTTTTTATTTTATTATTAATATTTCATTAAAGTAGTTTAATAAAGTAGTTTAGTTCCTTCTAAACTCATAAATCTCTTTAAACTTCCTCCTCCTCTTCTTGGAGCGAGAGGTGAGAGGAGAGCATCTGTCACTCGTAATTGGCCAATTCAGCCTAAACCACAACCTCTCCTAGGAGGAGAAGGGGTTTCAGCATCATGCATTGAATGTTAATAATGTTTTACATTCTAATTAATATATTGACTTTTGAAGATTTTTTACTTGAACTCTATTTCAAATGGAACCTTCAAGACTTCCCACTGCCATATAATAGAATTGTATTTGCTTTTTTAAAACAGTGAATGAACCTGCCTTACAATGGATGCTGAATGATATTTTGCAATACATATGAACAAAATTAGACCCCAATCTTGAAACCAGTTATTGACTGGTGGGAGGAGGAAGGGGATGCTACTATGCTTTCATGATGAAACTTCATTTTTAGTCACGCCACAGAACTCTGACAGAACAAGTTTTTTGACCAGGATTTTTCCTATTCACTTTTAAACTCAGCAAATTTTACCCTGAAATTACTGAGATCAAACCAATTTGAGTTCCAGCAATGCTGTTAAGATCCCCAATTACTACAGTCAGATTCTGTCTCTCAAAGCCTATTCACAAAACTCACATTTTAGCTGTATTTATCCATTTAGGTCTACTGAATACAGAGCCTATGCAGGCTTTGCACTTGCAAACATAAAGTAAGAATTCACTGTCCTTTTAAAACAAGGTACATCACTATCTCCAAACTAAAAGGCACTGCAAATTTTCTCTTTCTCCAGGGAGGCCCTCCAACATTTCTCCCTTAGTTTGCTTGCTTCTTAGGAGAAATTAAAAAAAAAAAGGCAGAAAAAAGAAATATCTGTGGGAACAGCTGCACAAATACTACAACTGACAGAGATAAGATTTCTTTCCAGGATTTCTTGTTTTGTGTTTTGCAAGACCACTCAGTAGTGGATAATCACAGTGACTATCCATGCCTCTGACATGCAGTTTTGATCTCAATCACAGAAAAGAGGTAAAAGCTCAATACAAGCCAACCATCGATACAAACACACACAGACACAGAAAACAACCAAAAACCCAAACCCTGGAAGGAGTGTCTAGAGGCTCCACTATATAAAAGCTTACACAGCAAACAGGCTGTTTGCTCTGACTTCTTGTGGACAATCAAAATACTATGGTAGGTAGTTTATAATTATAAACAGATGTACAGCACAGCCTTTTCCTTCACTGTTATCTCATATTTAACAACAACACTAAGACCCTAAATTACTCAGCACACTTTCCAAGACAATACTTTGGTAATTAGGCAATGATATCATTAAATACATAGATTTCCAGAAGTCTGTCTTCATCTCCTAGATCCATGTCTGCATTCACATACTCGTCTTCAAATTGCAATAATCTGTTATGCTCCATCTAGAAGAGTTAAGAATGAGTTTTATCATGCTCTCTGCTACGTATTGATAACTGCAATTCTTATTTCCCAGTCCAAGCCCAAGTAGGTAAAGTGAATGTGATTAACATGCCATTACAGTAATAATCAGCTAACTAAAGTAGTCAGTTTTAAACACAGATGGCCATGGTGACAATAAGACCTTGGAGAATGCAGAGCTCCTCAAGGTTTAGGGATTTACTGAACCCTTTTTTCCCCCCAAAATACTGAAAAAAATATTAACCATTTTGGCCACGGGGGGCAGCCGCCACATCCACCTGATCCACAAAGTAGGATTTGAAGAACAAGAAGCAAAGTTAATTGTCTGCAGCCTCTGCATTATTTTGCTTTCTCAAGCAACACAAGAGGGGCCTTAAGCATACTTTAAGTCATCCTTGACTGTAGTGCTTTTGCTTTTGCTAAATAATTATTAAGTACACTGGGATTGTCGGAATACGGTAGCACTTCAGCTTCTTTTTCCACCTCTACAGTGACAGCTGTCAAGCACAGTAGGTAGAGAAAGACTCCCTGTTTGAGTAAGCTCCAGCAGGCTTCAGGGGGTCTGCTCCACCTGAATTCATGTGATTCATTTTCTAAATGCTCATCCTGTAAGACTGTGCCCACACATCCCCCACAGCACTACTTGGAAACAAGTTTGGGATCTTTAAAAATCAAAAGCACAAAGATTCATCACAACTTGCTTTGCAACAACAACTCTTCTCTTCCCTTCTGTCTACATGTTTTCAACAGAAGAAGGCGGGCCTTCACGTATAGCAATGGTCTGCTCTGGTCATTCAGGTTCTTTCCATCAAGTCACAAACAGAATATCAGATAGGTTTTGGTTTTTTTCCTGCATATGTAACATCCAAAAAAAGAAGATCAAAAGTGAACAAATGGATGGCTGCAATAGGATGGAAACGGTTCACCCAGCCCTGCATCCCATCTCCATCTGCGACTGAAGTAAAACCTCTGGGACAAGCAGGATAACTAAGATAAGCACGCAACAATACTTTTGGCTAGTTAGCCCTTAAAACTGGGTTTTCCCTTTACTAAACACAACTTTTTCTGGCAAGTACTTGTGCATCTTCATTACGCTTCATTTACATCTTGTGCATAGTACTACCTGCTTTCATTTGTTTTGAGCCTGCCACTGTCACTCCTGGACAAACCCTGGCATTCCTGTACTGGAAAATAAGGGAAGAATTGGACTCTCCTCACCCCTTCCCTGCCACCTGTTAATGAAGTTTTCTCAGTCATCTCATATCCAGGCTGAAAAGTTCCTTCCCGCTTTGCTGTTTCTGGGGCAGAAGCTGTGCTGTGTCCGTGACCATTCTTGACACCCTTCTAAAAACCTTTTCCAGCTTAAACTGCAAACTAGCCCTTTCGGGCAGCAAGGGACTCCCCCGGTGTCACCACTATCCTTCTTCACGTTTCTCTTCACCCAACAGAGGATGTGGTAGCTGTGGGAAGTTAAAGAAACAGGCTAGAAAGGCAGCTTCAAAAAATTCAGGATCCTGCTACCGGAGCTGAGGTTGGGTCACTTGAGTAAGGATCAACTGGAAGGCTACTTTCTCTGCCAACTGAAGGACCACTTTACCTCCTTGCAAAACAGGGCAACAGCCCAAAATATGGCAACAGCCAACACATTTTGTCCCAGACCACACTAACGTAGGAAAAAGCATGTTTGGTTCTTCCAATTAGTGACATCTAGAGAGATGTTACTGCCTCCCATATACAGGCAAATTGCTGCGGTTTTGCATTTTAGTTTTTATAACACTTCGTGATTGTTCAAACTGGCAGGCCAAGAACAACAGTCCAGTTTTAAGCTGCTCTAAAAGCAAAGGCAGATGTGGAAAAATGACAGCAGGGACACACCAGATACTTCTTGGAAGTAACAGACATGAAAAAAAATCTCTTTGCTAAAGAGCTACTAATCATAATTGCTATTTTACGAAATTGCACAGAACTAAATATAGGAAAATGTGAGGTATTTTATGACAAGAAACAATATAAACATTGCCAAGGCATTCAACACATGTTGCTCAAGTTTGTGCCATTAAGCCATAGAGCATGAAGGCCCCTCCGAACTAACCAGTGCAACAGTAAAACACAGCAGTTTGTTAGAGTTAAAAGCACTGAGTTCCTATGCTCCTTCAAGGCCCCCGGCTTGGTGAAATATCACAATTTCATTCGGAAAGCCCAATGAAACAAGAACTGAGCCAGGCAGACAAAATTAATTCAATTAACAGCTAAGTCAAAACTCATGACCACTGTGGTTTCTAGCCTCAGGGGAAGGATCTATTTGTGCAGTTTAGCCAATGATTTGGAAGAAAAAAGAAGAAAAATAACGATCAGGACTGAAAAACTGCGCACGTGACAAATAGCAAGGCAACTGTTAATTACAAAGAGGAAAGGGCCTGACAGACAGCTGTCTGTGCACCAGCCTGTGTGTTCTTCCTCAGCAGATGCACAAGTTGCGAAGAACCAACAGCACCTGAGAGCATCCTCCTGAAGGAAACCCTGAGGTCCCCGTTCAACACCCCAGCCCCATTCGTAGTGTCATCACAAGACTATTTAACAAGCAAAAAGAAAACATAAAGACCATTGTGTCTCTGGATTTCACAGGACTGCACCTTAAGTATTACCCCCAGCACTGCCATTCAAACATTTAGAAGCATTTTGGAAAACTGGAAACCATTTTAAAAAGGTTGGAATAATTAAAGAATGTAAAGAAGGAACTTTATTTTCCACTTTTACAAAGAGAAGGCAAAGAATAAGACAGTAACTCGAGAGGGAGTAGAAATTTGGATAAAGAAAGCTATTATACAAACAGCTAATAAGAACCAGAGCTAACGAAGCTGATAGTTAAAGACAGTCAAATGAAACAAGCAGTAAAGCACATACTTTAAGACTGATGATAATTACACCAAGTGAATATCTGTGAATACCAAGTGATAGACTCTCAGAGCACTGAGAGTCTATCAAGTGACTTTCTGTTAGCAAAACAGGATATTTCTTGAAAATAAATAATCTAGCTTATAATGAGAACTAATCAAGGACCCTTACGGTTCATTTTGCATTCATAACCAATTAAAGACAAAATAAATTTACAGCTTCCCTCCAGCCGTTACCACCAACATTTTGATCACCCACACATAACTCGCAAAATGATGAAGTAAAAGGAAAGGGTCAGGAAATGTACAAAAAGCTGCAGAATAGGAAGAAGTTTCTCAGCATGCAGCTCCTCACACCAAGATCAGCCACTTCCAGACTGGCTGCCACAGCTGGCTTACAGGCACATCCTGGGGGCACCAATTGAAAGTAAAGATGAAAAACCTATGGAGCTTGGGAGACATCAGCTGCTGGCTGTCCTACAGCGGTTGGGACCCCACAGGGATCAAAGTTACCTGCCTCCTAACACCATCCACCTGCTTCTGGGAGCTCACGCACAGCGCCTGGGCAAGGCAGCCTCTCCTGGCTCCCCCAGTACTGCTCCCACCCAAGGCAGCGTGTCCTCCCTGCTGCTGTAAGGCTGGGGTTTCAGCATAATTTGATTACATCTCTGCAGATGAAGAGTCTTTATCTGTCTCAACACAGGGCTTGTTGTTACCCACGATGCTGCTGAAGCTTAAGTACACCACCCATCTTTGAGATATTCATACCCTTTTGAGTACTATGGAACTGAGCCACGCATTCTCCCTCAATTAAAAAAAAAAAAAAAGGCAACCTAATCAAGGTTTTCTAAATAAATGCAGGCAAAAACTATAAAAAAATAATTCTAACTAGAAATTATTGCTTTTAGCACAATAATAGAAACTAACAGACCAAATCTTACCACTAGTACTTTCTGCAGTCTTGCATGCAGGAAGAGAATCCAAGCTGAAAATTTGTCCCCTGTTGTTTTTTAAAGTTTCTATTCTTCCCAAGACTGGCAGTGGAGTAACAAGCTTCATTAAAAGTGGTGTGTTTCCTTATCATCCAACAATATCAGCCACTCGTCTTACCTGGAGTCCTCAACATTACAGAAAGCCAACATTACAGACAGTGAACACCCCTACAGCGGGTGTTCTCCTTCAGTGTTTTTCTTGTTTTGGAATGCCAAGAAGACAACATTTCTTTTTCTTCCTGGCTGAAAGCTAACACACAGTGCATTCACCCACAAGACAGTTTACAGCACAAATGCCACCCTAATGTGATGAAGTGTTGCACTATGTTCCAGGAGGTTACTTAATAAATAAATAAAAAAAAATCATGTCAAGCACTGCCTCTGCCCAATATAGATAAAGCCAGTAAGTAATAGCTCCAGGAATAAACCACACTTCCAAAGGCCATCAGGTCACAATAAACACCAAACGGACTGCAGAGAAGAAACCTAAAGGTAATAGGATGCAAATCACTTCAAAATACCCACCAGGAATTTCAACTCCCTTTTTTTTTTCTTACACCTGGTGCGTTTAAGAAAATTAGATATTGAATCAAGCAGCAAGAGATGAAACAATCCTGAGATGCCTGTATGCTTTAGCTGTACATGGAGCTCCGCAGGGGTTTTCTATTCTAGTTACTTCTGAAGACATGACCTTATCAGAAGTTCAAACTATTACTTGTGAGGCAATTTCCTTTAAGGGATCTTCATTTCTATCTTTCTAAACTCCTCCTTCAGAAAACTGAACCTAACTATAGGACTGCTAACAAAAGGGATTTTCACGCACCAGCCTGCAAATACAGGAGAGGCAAATGTCTTAAAGGAATAACCCACAGCCTCCCTCTCACTGGCACCCAAAAGTGCATTGGAAAGAAGCCACTCCTTCCTGACAGAATCATGCTGTTAGCTGAATTTTCTACATGGTTTTACATTTTTTAATTATTGTGGGACTTTTATTTTTTTGGGGGGTGGGCACACTATTTTTTCCAAACTAACCTGTGTAATTTCATTAAAGAATGAAAGCCAAGTAAAGAAGAAGAAAAAATGCAGCTGAAAGACAGGACAACAATCAACAAAGAGGCAGACAAACAACTTTAGACACTATGCACAAAGAAACACAA
Organism: Tringa solitaria; assembly: GCA_026413425.1. Lineage (NCBI taxonomy): Eukaryota > Metazoa > Chordata > Aves > Charadriiformes > Scolopacidae > Tringa > Tringa solitaria. The sequence continues at coordinate 19,285,181 of JAOXJM010000033.1, forward strand.
GTTCTAAGCACATTTATTTTTAACACAAGTCACTTCATCACCTACTAGAAGATGCCTTTTGCAATAACAAAACCTGCCACAACATGAAAATTTCATGGGACTGGAAACTAACACTTGACTCTCAGTCCTTCCTTCTCTCTACCTCTCTACCTACAAGTTACTCTTGTAACTCTGCATACCTTCTGTCAGTATGAGATGCCACTTAATGATTTTTGGCCAGGACAAGATGCTCTGCCCCTTGTATTAACTAAACCCCCCTCCCTTAATTCTTACCTCATGGGGAACCCTTTTCCCCTGAGTGTACAGAAGTTATTGTCACCTTCTAGGTACAGAATTACTCCGAAACAGAAAAACTGAACCTAAAACCATCTTAATACCTGCTGATCCAGTACAAGTTATCACCCGCTCCCAGCAACCATGCTATTTAACACAGACTAACAGAATTCAGATTAATATTAGACAAATTCAGTGTTATGAAGTCACTATGCTACAGAGGCAATTATTTTGGTTTCTTATTTCTACCTATGCAGGGCAAGGGTGCCTATTTAAAAAAAAAAAAAACAAAACCAAACTACTGTTTATTTCCAGTTATCTGTTGAAAAAATGTTTCTAACATCACAACGGAATTATTCACTACTCTCCACTCTGCTGAAGGAAGAAAACTCCCAAACTGACAACATAAATGCACGTTACTAATAAGAAAGAAAGAAAAGAAAGAGAGAAAGAGAGAAAGAGAGAAATTCCATACAAGCCTTACGGAGGGGAAAAAGAGAAGACAATTACTTCATTCTCTTAAGAAGAAATCCACTCAGTAGCTCTAAAAATCCATTGAAGGTTCCGTAACTCTTTGGTGACTACAACCGAAGTCCTTACTGCAAAGCCTGTCACAGTGAGGACCTTATCTCTGGAAGCCGGCGACAGGTATTTGGGAAGAAGGAGGAAGCTTTTCAGACACCCATCACACACCCGGAGATGAGCAGCAACATGGAGACTGCCGAAAGCACAAAGGGTTTTTACTTATATTTAAGGCAACAAGTAGTCAGGCGACACACAGTCTGCTTGTACGCCTAAAACCCACAAAAAGGAATCCCGTTATGAAGTATTTCACAGTTAAGAAACAACAGCACACACCACCACTCAAAAATGCCTACACGCGCGCGCGCGCGCGCACACACACAACCCCCGGCAGACAGAACAGCCGTAACACTCACAGGCAGCTGCTGCCACCGCTTCCTGCTCTGCAGCGACCATTTGTCCCGCAAAGACAAATTTTTTTGTCCGGTTTTGCTGCCAAGATAAAAAAAAAAAAAAAAAAAAACCAAAACACCGATGCCACCTACCCCGGCTCCAGCGGCAGCGCCGAGCTCCGGAACCGCCCCGGCCCGGGGCTCCTGCCTTCCCCCCGCGGGGTCACCGCTTCTCACCCATGGACGCGCTGGTTTCTCGAGACAAATTCGGAAGCCTGTTTTCAGCCTGAATGCATTTGGAAGTTTCTTTCCCTTCACACCCCTCCTCTCAGCCGCCCGCAGCACCCGTCCGTCCACAGGCGGGGCTGCCTTCCCCCCCCTTCCCCAACACACACACACTCCAACACGGGAGCTCCGCGCTCCCCACCCCACGTCCCCCAGAAATCCCAGCCGGCAGCAGCCCGAGGAGCCGGGAAGAGCGGTTCTGTGAGCACGGATGTGTGGAATATCCAGGCTCTGGAACGGCCTCCCAGGGCCAGCCCTCAGAGGCAGTCCCGGGTTTCAGGTTTCAGGGGCAGCTCCGGAGCCGGCAGCGGCCCTGCTTCCCCTGAGGGACCGGGCCCCTTCCCTCCCTCACGGCTCTGGAAATGCCGGCCGCACGGCACCCCCGCCCCGACAGCGCCTAGACACCCTTCCTGGGCCGTTTCACCCTTCCTGGGATGTTTCACCCTTCATGGGCCGTTACGTCACCCTTCATGGGCCGTTTCATCCCTCACGGGCTGTTTCACCCTTCCTGGGATGTTTCACCCTTCTTGGGCCATTTGACCCTTCCTGGGCCGTTTCACCCTTCCTGGGATGTTTCACCCTTCATGGGCCGTTTCACCCTTCATGGGCCGTTTCATCCCTCACGGGCTGTTTCACTCTTCCTGGGATGTTTCACCCTTCTTGGGCCATTTGACCCTTCATGGGCTGTTTCACCTTCCTGGGATGTTTCACCCTTCCTGGGCTGTTTCACCCTCCCTGGGCTGTTTCACCCTGCTCTAAGGGGCTGCCCTCCTGCAGCACACCTCAGACACAGCCACCAACTGGCACAGGGACACCCTAGGACCCTATGCAGATTTTTTTGCCTTCCCCTCTCTCCCCCCTTTTGGCTTTGATGCCTCTTTAGTCAACTACACACAGCCTAAGTGGTCTTGACACATCTACTTCTAACAGCCTGCATCTCTGCAACTTAGTGAGATGTTGTGTTGAAGGAGGACTTCAGGGTTTTGCCTTACGTGGGCCCGACGGAGGCCTCCATGGGAGCTGGACAAAGAGGGCTGCGTGCCGTCCCTGCAGGCCTAGCTCTGACTCAGCCACCCAGCAGCAATCGGAATGGGAATCATGATGGAAACTCCAGCTGTAATTGGGTTTCGGGAGCTGCTGTTCCCCCTCTGAATGGCAGAACTGTCATCTGCTCCCAGATGACTCAGTGAGCGTGGGGCTGCTCCCTTCCCATGCTCGGAGAAGGGTTATGAATGACGTGCAACCCCCATCCTTCCACCACCCCCCGGCACCCCAGACCGCACGGGACTGGAAACACAACCTCTCTCAGAAAACCCCAATTGCCCTGTATTACAGGCCTCTTCTTTCAGATCGCTGTCAGGAGACAAAAAGCGGTTTCTAACACTATACTACAATAAGATCATAAGAAAAAAATTGCTACTAATAATAGTTGAAAACAGCTGAACGTTACACTTTCAAGCCCAAGCAGGGTTCTGCAAACTGTGCACACTCACAACAAAACCCTGCCCATTTTCAGCTACATATACCCAGCTCATGGTGTTCCTCTAATGACGGGAGCTGGCAAATCTGTAGAAGCTGGAAAAGTGTTTTGCATGACCCAGAATCTCAGCATCTGGTGAGCGTGCAGCTTGGGCAGACCTAGACACACCCCCATTGACTTCTCTCCCATGACCCATTTCTCACAATTCTGCAGTTGCTGGTTCCAGCTCCACCCAATGGGGACAGCACTAAAAAATCCCGAGTACTGCAAGAATTAGTTACGGTGTTTTGAAAGCAATCAGTTTTCTAACAAATTCCTCAGACCTACGAAATTTTTCCATAGATGAGGTCTGAAGAACATTTATGTACTGTAACGTGTGACACATTATAGCTTGCAGCAGCGATAATGGGATACCACTGTACTGGCTCAGCTTCTGTATTTAATAGAAAACAAAATATGCATTCAGCTGCCTGGTTATCTATACGGAATCAAATCTCTGTATAACGCAGCAGCCAGACCAGATATCAGTGCCTGAATGAAGGGGAATACCAAAGACATTTTCCTCACTGTCCCAGAATGTTGTGATATAGCCACTCAGAAATGAGAACTAAACAGGCTGCTCAGCGTGAGGGCTGGTCCCTACTACGGGAAAAGAAGTCCACAGAGACCAGCAATGTGCCCTTGTGGCGAAGAGGGCCAATGGAATCCTGGGCTGCATAGGGAAGAGTGTGGCCAGTAGGTGGA
>JAOXJM010000033.1:19288976-19307291 GCA_026413425.1 Tringa solitaria
ATGCCATCCTGAGTGATGTGCTCTGGGCAACCCTGCTTTGGCCGGGGAGTTGGACGAGATGATCTCTAGAGGTCCCTTCCAACTCTGACAATTCCACGATTCCGTGAGATAAAGCAAGGGGCCGGAGGGTGAGGGGGGAGGAGAATGGGAGGGGAAGGGGAGGAGATCAAAGCCAAAGCCATTGCTATCATCTCTCTGCCAAATTCAGAGATGGCGCTAACAGAGCTCCTCAGCATCAGGGACAGCATGCAGCACCCCACCAACACGCTGCTTGTCTCAACCGTTGCCTCGCAAGCAGAGTCCAATAGCCAGTGTGCAATGAGCTGATTTTACACACAGAACTGAGCTATTTGTTTATTTCGTACCTGCGCAAAGATGGGTGCCAGCAGTAAACGGGGCATACAGATAGAGGGCTGCGCAGGAAGAGAAAGTAAACACGCACAAACTTTAGACGGCGAGGAGAGCGGAATTAAGCACACGCACAGCAGGATACCTGTGCTGGCCTTCGGTTTGGTTAGCTGCCAAATGCAGGCTCGTAGGGAGAACAGCCAGAATGACATACTAGAAAAAACATTTCTTAATGGGCTGAAAAGCCTTCCACCATCAAGGACCATGCCTGCTCTGATGAGGTGCTTGTACATATGGGAGCCTTACTTTATGCATCACAGTAATCGACATTATATAAAAACTTAACTCAGGCACTTCTGTAACTTTTGTCTCCACAGCCCTCTGCCTTTACTTGAACAACAGCCATATTAACACACAAGACCTCTTGTTTAAATTATAGGAAATTACTATTCTGTTACTGTACTGTGCTCTTCAGAGAGAGGTAACCCCAGGGAAATTTCCAGCTTCCAGAGAGAGAGAAGAGCGGCACAATGTACTTCCTAAGCAGGGAGACTCCCAGGAAGCCAGCTGCGGGGCAGCCTGGAGCTGCTGGCTGCAGCAGCAGGGACACACAGACCCCCTGGTCCTGCGCCAGACCTGGTCCCGCACGGCAGAAAGCTCACAGCCTTGTGACTGCAACGCAGGTGCTTTCAGAAACTGAGCTGCGCATTTGAAGTCTAGCCATTAATACATAATTACAACAATAATGAGGAGGAGACCCTTTCTGTAGTCAATTTTCTTCCTGACTTCGCTTATTGGTGGCCCTTTGCTACTGTTCTTTCTCTCTCCAGTGGTTATGGTTTGCTAGCTGATACCCTTCTACAGCTGATTTTCAGACTGTAAACAATTCATATTTGCAGCTTTATGGGCTCATTAGTAAAATGCATTGAAATCCTTCAACCTGAGTTGTCTCTTCTACGTGTATTATCAATATCCAGCATCTATTAGCCACAGTAAGGAAAGGCCACTAGGAACAGGTCTATAACTGGAAACAGCTTATCCAACTCCATGCAATACAGAATTAAGGCTAAGAAAAGCCTGGTTTGGTGCTGGTAGCTATCCAGCTAGTTTTCCATGCCAAGAGTTCTCTATCCAACTCCTTGGATATCAAACCTGAGCAAACTGAGACACTTCAAAGACTTGACCTTTGCATGGCAGGGAACTAAGATTTTGAATCTTTTCCTCTGGAAGAAAAACATGTTGGTTTTTTTCCAAAACATTTAATGGGACAAACCAGAAACACATTACCAAGCAACCAAAGAACTAGAAGGGTGAAATCTACATTTGCACAGGACAGTTTGGGCCTGCTCAGGCATGGAACGCCCCTGGCCAAGTGCAGGTAGTTCCAAAGGCAATTCTGGCCCTCTGGGCAAATGTACTCTTGGCAAGTGAGGTCACTTTGTTGGGAGCCACAGAGAATCTTAGTCAAGTTCCGTCTTCCTTGCCCATCTTATGTAGAAATTGATCTGTAATTATTACCACCACTGAACTACTTACAGTCCACTACTAAGCCTCTTGCCCTTAAAGCCTTTTATACCAGTGGAAGTGGCAAATTGACTTTGTTGCTCTGTGCAGAGCCCCACCTTCTCACTTGGTCACTGCAGAAGGTGTAACAGCTTATTTGTTTTCAATCTACTGTTGAAGTTAACTGTGTGGCTGTTAACAGCTCAAGATACCTGTATAAGAGTTCTGACCCACAGGAACCCAAACAGCAAATAAAAGAATGTCATTCAGTAAGTCAAACTTATTTTGCAGGGATTTTCTAATCTAGCAAGAGTGGGTTTGCACAGCTTGTGGACTTTCATAGAGTATATATAGGAGACTCACTCTTCCTCTATGTATTCATATATGCGTATACGCACACAGTCTTTGGAACAGGGCTTATCTGCAGGCATCACTGCAGTCTGGTGAGCAAAGTGGGCAAATGTATAAGCAAGCAGGAAAAAGCATCACTTTTTTCAGTGTAACTAATCCCAGAAGGCATTTGCTGCCCCCTTAGTTTCTGTTGGCTGACACTGATGGAGGAGGCGGTACTGAATTCACTACACACTTCAGGAAATATCTTCTCACCCTATTCTCACTGGTTATATTGTGCAATAGAACAGGCTGGACAGTCATTTCCTATTTTCAGTTTCATGGAAATCAGTTCACCTTATCCTTTACTCACTCACAGATGAAATCTGTCTTAAGTCCCCCATGCCTGGAATATTCTGGAAGATGCAGGATTTTTAACCACTAGTGTTTTAACTTTTGTTGGATATTTTTGAGTACTGGTTTACCACTGTTTCCCTCATTCGTCCACTATTACAGCTGTGAATGAAACTGGAATTTAATATAGCAGGTTTCAGCAAAATTTAAGCCACAAGGTAGAAAACCACAACCACATCTCACCAAATAAGTATTCTTCTGTATCATTAGTCCCCAGCAATGAAAGGACAAGCCACGCTCAGAATTAATCAATGACACCTTGAAAAGTGGCTTAAATCTTTACTGTTTCCATAGGGACAGATTCTGCAAGATGTTTCACAAATGAGTAAAGCTACTTACTCTAATAGCCCTAAAGCACAGACATACAAGTGCTCAGAGACAGGGCCAAAACTTGACACATCTAAAAATGGATTGAAAAGGTTAAGATCCTCCCTACACATACAGGAAGCTTCTGCTCATAGTCATTAGGAATGTCTGGATCATTTCTGCATCTTCAAATCTACCAAAACCTAGCTGTCCAGCTGGGAATCATTTTCTCTCAAAGAACCCACAGGCATCCAGCCACTTTCACATCCACATCCCTCAACTGCAGCAAGATATTTCTCAACAGTTTGTAGATTTTCTGCTCTCCCTGCTTTATAACTTCTTCCAGCCCTCTGCTTGGCAATTGAACCTCACATACAACTTTTAGTTGTACTCAGCAGCATAATTCCTAACTACGTGTTCTGTTTTCCAGTCTAGATAACTGAGGACTCTTAAAACGCCATACATCAAGTCACATGGGAGAACCATAATATTCAATTTTTTAAAAAAGGTTTTATACCACTTCCCTCTTCCTTTCTCTGCAAAGTGATCAGAATAACCTGGTGTTTAGGTTAGATGTCAGTATTCTGCCGAGAATTTCTCCTCCTCTTATAAGAGCCCAAACAATTTTATCTGGTCTACTTCCTTCAAGTCCAAATTGTTGAGTCTAGAGTTGTACTAAAAACATTATGAAAAACAAAACGAGGTTATCCAGGACAAACAGGAGGAAGCTGATTCAACTGTGTTCTGACTGAGGAAAAGATGGTCACCCATGTAATATATGCTTCAAATTATACTAATTCCTTAGAACTGAAAAAGGGTCAGAACACACAGAATAGAGCTTCAACAGATAAAGTGATGATTTATGGTGACAGATCAATGCAGAAATGTAGAAACAAGAACACCAAGATCAGGTACATCAACAGAAATCTTTAAAACTAATGTTTTTGTTTAAGGACTCGATAACTACAAGATTTGACTCTTTCACAAGGCTGTTGCCAAGATCTCAGATTAGATCTGATTTTACACCACTTGGCTTTGATTTCCTAAACATCTTCCAATATTGCTCCAAGATTACTTTGGAATTAGCCCATACATAAACATACACTTCTTTCCCAGGCATAATCCAAATTCCATTTGGACTCACAGGACAGACAGAAGGTAACTGACCTTGTGTCTTTGGTCAGAAGCACAGGACACAAGCTTATGTATCCCTACGAGGGATGGCAGCAGGTAGGAAGGAATAAAAATAAATTCTTCCTTTCTAATGTAGATATCCCAACAGTGAATCTTGATTTACTATTATAAGTCAAAGCTCAAACCAGCAAATTCTGGATCCTGTTTGCACAGGACAGTTTAGAACAAAATATTTTACTTCTGTTCCTTTATATATAGAGTAAAAACTTCAAATATACAGATAGCATGGGTTTTCTTCACAATTTGACAATGGACATTTAGAATAGTCCTTGGTGCCATGGAAAAATAATGTTGGGTTTTTTAAAATACATTTTAAGAAAAAGGGAATCTTCCTAGAAGCTAATACTCATATGGGAAAAAAGCTTTTTAGCCTGCCCCTCTTGGGAAAGTTGACATTGCAAAAGAAGATTTCTTCCCCTCGGATATTAACATCTACACTTACATTCTGAAATATATTACACAAAACTCCTCAGCTGTCCATTTCGCAGCTGAAGGAGCCTAGCTGAAATTAGCAAACCCCAAAATATTATGTCAGGATTTATTTTGGTGATACACTTAAAATGTATATACACAAGAATGCAAACCAAACTTAACAGTATAGTTGTGTACCTGCTAGCTGGTGCTTAAATGCACAGTCTCACCTTCTTCTCATAGACGCACACTGCGAGCAGTGCCATTTTCATAAGCAATTTACCAGTTTAAGCAGTAGAAAAAACCTAAACCATAAGAGGATCTCATCACTGGCCAAGCAATTTTCGCGAGTCGCTAGGAAGTGAATGTTATTCATCAACAGTAAACAGGAGCTCCAGTTTATATTGACTCTCAATAGCCTGGATGGAAAAACAGAAATATTCATCCCCTACAGTAGCAGTAAATTTGCAAGGAAAAAAACAGCACCCCACAGTAAACCTGGGTGCAGGAATAAATGCATTAGGTGTGATGAATTTAACACAGTTAAGTCAACAGGTAAAGAATTAAGAAAACCCTCAACAATGAAGTTATGTGTCACTGTGTCTGCATTTCACAATCCTCATGACTTCTACTAATCTGTCTGCATACCCTGTCCAGAGGGCACTCATTCACATAACTGTCAGGGCTCATCTCTGAGTAGAAATATGAAAACACCACACAGAACATCCTCCCAGTGTGATATTGTACTCCTTCCCATGCTTTCTTGTAACAGAAAGCTTTTACATCAGGTGTACAGGTAGTTTGCATGAGGCACAATTTGTGTCCATTTTTCTCCTGACATCTGCAGCAAAACATCACCCTCTGAGTCAGTTGCTGTTACATTACATCAGTAAAGAACAAGCGTAGAGGGGGAGGAAATTTGTCTCAAACAAGTTTCATGAGAAAATGAACACAACTGTTCCTAGTGGAACAGGAAAATGAGGAGTCTAACAGAACCGACGTTTAACATTGGTAGTGCCGACCTGTTGGACTGCGGCTCTGAAGGGTGATGAACCTCATCGTATGGACCACATCATTTAAGATGCAAAGGGAAACAGAGGGAAGACGAACATGACCCCATCACAACAAAAAACAAGAGAGCAAAAACTGAACAAATTGTTACACAGTTTGTCCACAAAATACTCTCTTTGCCACCAGGGACAAATCAGAAATTTTCATTTTGAAGACTTGAATAAGGCAGTAAAAACCCGCATACAGAATTTCTTGGTTAGCTTTCATTAGTGAGCAAGAGTAAGCAAGTGTGATGGAAACGAACAACTCTCTCCCATATTACTGAAGGATTATTTTAAGGAATGCATTAGAGGACTGTTAAAATGCATTGAATTCATCCAGTAAAGTTACTGTGTCAAGACTGCTACTATCATGACTTGCATAATGCCTTTACAAACTGAGCATACCATTTCCCAGATCCTGCAAATCTTGTCTTTTCACAGCCATTCTTCCAGGTGAAAGTATCCTTTCTAGTGTTTTCTAGATGTAATCATCATGATAGCAATTGTCACAGGTTAGGTGCTGTGAATATATAATACTTGCAGGAAACCTGGACCTACTATCACCAACATATTGTATGCCAGGGAACCACAGTCATTTTCAAAGAGCTTTGGTAAAACCACAGATGATCTACTTGCAGGACATTGAGTGCAAAATCCATACTGCAATAATTTAAGTGCATTCCTGGAATGTCCATCCCCAGTTCCTTCAATGACAGATGCACGTAGGCTACATCAGGGCCTGATAACATCCACTATCTTACTACTGCAACAAATATTTGCAGATATGTTATCATTTCCTATCCCTCTGAATAGCTTATTTCATCAGTGTGCCATTGATTAATATATCAAGGTGTATTAATAGTATTGATTTGCATCTACAGTGAACAATATTTGTTCATTTCCTCAAAATCCTCCTAGGATACCCACTGGCTTTTTGTTAATATGAATGCATTCTTATTACCCTAGCACTGAAAATGCTTTCATTAAGGCTGCTGTTGCTTTCTTTCATTTTTCTTTTTAAAATTTGATTTTATTGGTGATATCACTAAATGCCCAGGCTTCTTTCAACCACGTATTAAGCCATATCTCTTCAGTTAATCTATTTAGACACCCAGGTCAAAAATGGTTAAGAACCTTTCAGTGCCTCACCAATATTATGGATCCCTTGGACTTGGTTATCTACTGCTTCCCTTCTACTGTGGTCCTGACTAGATGAAATTGAAATAAAAGTGCAAACTGTTAAAGCTCAGATGCCTTTTGCTAGTGGAATGTTTGCCTTCTATCAAGTCTCACTAACTCTTGCTGCACTTCAGCTTTAATGCATGGCACATTATTTCTCAGTACTGTAAATCAGGTCTTACTGTGTCCATTACGTGATATGGATTTAAACTAGTAGAATAAAGCCAAAAAAAGAAAATCAGGAAAGACGACATGCAATCCCATTCATATTTGCTGCTTGCGAATTTCGACGACTTACATCACATCTTCATTTTAATCTTGGTTACACCTTGAGCACTAAGAACCTGAGCGTTCAAAGCTGCAGCAGTGTTTGCCATTCTTCATCACACATTTCACATGAACTGGGCACAAGGAAAACCTGAGTGCTACTTCAGTACAGCTATCTCCATGGCTCATTGTAAAGCTCTGCCCAACTCTGAGAGAAAAGCCTTCTCATGTTTGGACACTACAAAAGGCAGACAGTTAAGTCATCAGTTCCCAAGCTCCTTAGCGTAGCCTCTTTCTACAATACTTTCTTCAGTTGTGTTTGCCCTCCTATGTTTGTCCCCCTTTTCTCTAAAAACAGCATTCAGAAAGGCATAAAGAACAAATAGTGAAATCACATGGATTTAAAGAAGACAGATTGTACGCAGTCCTCGCTATCGCTCTACAGTTAAGTCAGCTATGAGCTCTTAAAGCATGACCAGAGATTTTGGGGGTAAGCACTATTTGCTGCACCATGGCACAGAGCTGAGAGCTAGAACAAACAGAGCTACAGCTCCCTGTTTCATCTGGAAAACCCATTGAATTTTTAAGCACTGACAGCTGCTTAACATTTACTCTGCTTCACTATTTGCTTTGGGAGCTTTCAAGATCTCCCAATTAAGCTCTTCAAATTCCAACAGGGGATTCAAGTGACAGATAGTTCTAGCAACAGATTCAATACTAAAAGAAAACACAGCAGTCCAAAGTCCTTTCTCTTCCATTCTTTTGGATGCATTCTGAGGCATGACCGACAGACAATCCTCCATCTCAAACAGTGGCACTTACTTCAAAATACTAGAGAGCTCTTAAGCCATTTAATTTTAACAGTACAGCAAAATAAGGCTTTTATCTTCATAGTCCAAAAGCCCCATTTGCCACTCTGCATATGTCCTTTTGATCACGTATAAATAGGGACCTCTTTCGGCTGTCCCATACATGAATGCCAGTCTAGCATCTGTCTATTCTACTCCCACATACAATCTGTTTTCAAGGCCATTCCATTGACTCAGAGTGCTTCCGCTAAGTATTTTGTGCCTTCCAGGTGCTTAATAAAGTCTTTTTGACTGAAAAACACTTCAGCTAGCTCTTGACTTTCTCTCTTGCAATGTCATTGACATCTGTTCTTCCTCTGTGGATACTCCCCTCTTCATCAAGACCCTTTACCCAAGAAGAACCCTTCCCACATGAACAGGATTTTTACATCTGAATATTTTAAAGCATCTATATTATTGCTTACCGCTGAGGTCTGTCTTAAGCTCCTGCCACAGTTTCCCCAACATTACACAAAACAAATGCAGTGAGTGGAGGTGATGCCATGAGTGGAGGCTGCATGGGATCAGATATTTAAATGAAGCAACATAACTGGATACCTAATCATAGCAACAAAGGCTGCTGCACTCATCTCCACATGCCTCATTTAGTTTTATGAGTATTTTCCAGAACCTAATGTATGGCTGATGACCTGTGCACTTAGAAAGTTTTTAATTCCAGAGATTTTACCAAAATGTCATGGCAAATGACCTCCTCCTCTAGGCAAGCAGCCACAGAGATGAAAAGGGCCACTTTTGCAACAATGAGAGAATTAAGGCTATTACTTTAAGAAGAAAAAATGCTTCCCTTCATTAAGCACCCAGAGCAAGGCTTTCAAGTCACCAAGGCAAAACAGTGGAGGTTGCTACTTTATGCAGTGTAATCCAGGATGTAAGACATATAGACCTCTCACTTTTTGACCCCACTATTTCATCAAGCAATTTAACCAGAGCTGGTGAAATTTGTATTAATTACATATATGAAGGATCTGGCATACAAGTTGTGTTGTTGGGTTTTGTTGGGTTTTTTTAAATTTTATCTCATTTTTGTGGTACATACTGCAAACGCGGAGATCATCTGCTGCACCTCACAGGCAAGCTATGCATGGGAATTAACAGTCACTGCTCCCTAGCTTCTTCAGGTCTGTGGAAGAAGCCTCCCATGACACACATCCAGATCCAAAAAATGGAGAAACTAAGGCTGGACCTGGTAGTTCCAGAGTTAAGAACCTCAACAGCTGTTCCCAGGAAGGCCTTGGTCATGCAGTTTTCTTGATCATGAGGGAAGCTGCCACCTTTCATCTCCAGTAGACAGGAGCATTTCTAGGTCAGTACACAATTCGGACACTCAGACTCTACAACGAACGCTGAATAACAAGGGAGTGATCTGACACAGGCTACCAGTGTTTCACACCTGCCTCACTGCACATCAGGTATTGGGGAACCAAAACTAGTTAATAGAAACATACTCTATATCCCAAGTGAGGACTAAATAATTACAAAATTCAAATAAGGAATAATATACCTTTATGGGTAACTAGCAATTGCATAACTTTCTAACAGTTGTTCTTCACCATTACCGGAATTCTTTAAAGCTTTGAGATGACATAACAAACAAAAACCACAGGCTTCCCAGCATTCAATACCAGGTTTCCTTCAGGGTCTCTTATGCACCTGACCATCTCCACAATCTCATATGTCCCTTCTGACTCTCTGTCTTTGCTGCTAATTCTGAAAGACTTCAAGGCAACAGTAAATAACCAGAAATTCTCCACTTAAAGGGAGACCAACAAGGGGCATTTGCCATGCAAAATTGGCTGATAGAGGAATAGCATAATCTGCCTCATTTCCACCAAGTCATTTACAGAAAGTTCCAAGTCCTAACAAGTTAAGAGCTTCTCCGCTTTTTAACTCTTTTTCCTGATAAGCCACTGTCCTCCCCCTGCCCCAGGTTAGGAAGTCTCAACCTCATGCTCCAGTACATTTAATTTATTTTGTGAACCTCTTTGACTTTTTGAGGTAAAACTTAGGCAAAAAAAATGACAACCTTCTTCCTGTAACTGACAGAGAATCTGTGATGATAATACTTACTGAGGTCTACTTCATCCAAGCCCCCCTTGCCCACCCAAGCCCCCCTCACCCAAACAATACAGACTGTAGAGCAGGAAGAAAATGTAGCTGGCTACGCAAGAAAAGAAACTTTCTGTGGAATCAGATCACACTGCATTTACCATTAGGCCCACAGTGGGACCCAGATCCCTTTCAGAGAGGTTGCCAGAAACCTTGCCAGTTCTCAGCCAGGAGCTAGCTGTCAAACACAGACCAGGGCTTTATAGCAACCAAACCTTTCTGCTTGCCACAACTTGGGGACCAGATGCGAGAGCATATGCAATACTCTTATGATTAGCTTCTCCAACACTCCCCTCTTCATAAAATAAAAAAAAAAAATAAAAAAAAACCATGCCTGGCCCATCTACAGAAGTACAATGGCATGAAGGTTTGGCACAGCCATCCCACTTCCCTAGACAGCAGCAAGTTGCTACGCTGCTAACACGACAATGGACCTGAAAAATTCAGAGTAGGAAAATCCCTCCCAGAACTGTAAAACCATTCCTACTGATCCTTGCATAGAAATAATGTACAAGTCAATCCTGTAACTGGAATATTTCAGTAAATCTGGATGCTAAAAAACCCACTACTGTTACATTCTCCCTTCCAAAAACATAATTGCAGTGTTGGGACCTTCTGGATATCCATACTGCAGTGATAACATCCCATTAACTTATTCTCTTCAACCTACCTGGCAAGTCTCAGAAATGAGACAGATGTCATGAGTGATATAAATAGAGAACAGGATCCAGCCCAAAAACATCCAATGAGCTAGGGGCCATGAGATTTGAGTTCTAGTCCAAGTTTCTGCCAGCCAAGCAAATCTGGGCAGCCCATGCTGCTATTCTGTGTCTTTCTTCTGTCTCCTCCACTTCTAACACATCTGTTTCAACTTAAGTTCTCCAGGACAATGACTCTCTATTGCTGCAGTGCCCAACATGTTGTGCTTCCATTAGGAAGCAACAAAAGTCTAATATGCATAAGGTGACTGCTGGATACTCAGGATCAGTTCTCAAAGATTCTGGCATGGGATTTTCTTTTCTGCATTTTCTGCTGCAGAGGAACAGGATGAAGTCACCCACTCATTGCACTAGAAGCGAAGCAAAGAGGAATTTGGACTGTGAATCCCATCTCGACAGATCAGGAAAGGCATCTAATACCACTGCAAGCAACTGTATAAAGCATGAGTAAATAATGCCTTGCCATTTTTACACAGACCATATAAATCAGAGAGAACTCACTCACTCTAGGACTTTTTCTGGCACAGAAAAATTTTGGGCAGGCCCTTATGATTTCTCTGAATTTGGTGGTATGTAGATGGCCTGGAACAGGAGAGGAAAAAGTAGCCCAATATTGGTCCCACTATCACAGAATGACAGAATCTTCATGGTTGGAAAGGATCTCTGAGATCACCGAGTCCAACCACACACACACAAAAGACCCCCACAATCTCAGGCACTAGAGCATGCCCTGAAGTGCCCCGTCTACACGTTCCTGAAATACCTCCAGGGATAAAAAGTACGTACTAGTAAACAAACTTACTATGTGGGGTAAACAGAGTCTCAAAAGCGCAAGTGAGAAGTGGACATCATTTGCCCTTACGAACTCTGGGTTGGAAACTGCTTCATTAAAATAAACCACCTTTAGACATGCCTCTTGTTTTGAGATCCACACTAATATGGATAACAGGACTCGGTAACAGCTTCTCCAAAGCTCTCAGGCACAGGGGCAGCTATGCCGCAGCAGGGCAGAAAATCCTAAGCAGACACACCACAGTTTCACTGACCTAATCCGTGGGCATCTCCCTGCAGCAATATCCTAATTATTAAAATGATGTTGACGACTGGGACATGAGAAGGGACTCCCAAAGGAGAAAAACATATGCACAGCACAGACCATGAGACCAGAGGAGAAACTAGAACCATTTTTACTACTGCTAAGTCACATGCATTAAATACCTTTCAGAGTCTAGCTAAAGGCAGAAACATTCCATTTCACAGATGCTTTGATGGTAATATTTCGATGCGGATACTTCTGCTCAATTCCTCCCCAAAGCCATATGCATTGTGCTTATGAACTGCATTCATTAAACCATCATACCTGTCAGCCAACCACCCGCCACACCCCACTGATATTGGGAGAGACAAAGGAAAAACACATTTATAACACAGTCTAAGTCACTTAACCCAAGCAACATCTAAGAAGATGTTTAGTTACATAACAAATTCTAGTATACCTTCCATTTCCATAAGCTACTGACTCATTGTATGTGGCCAAAGCACCCTCAAAACATTAAGAGAATGAAAAAATTAATAAGGAATTGTGAAGTTAAGGATCCAAGTTAAGTCTATACCAAATTGTGCATAACGCACAAACAGGCAGGCCCCAAAAAATCTGTCCATTGGGCAAGTTTTAAGATGTGCTAAAGAAGAGATGAAAGCACATTAGCATGTGAAATTGCTGAAATCCACAACGTGATTTGAAGGTGCCAGTTGCACCCTATGGTACCAAGGGTCTCAGCTTTAAAGATCATCGTTCCATTGCCACCTCTGGTGAGCATCACTTACCATCTGGGAGGACCTCACTCTACAGACTGCTATCATCATCTGTACCTTTGGGATGTTTAGATCATTTTTAAAGACAGAGAATGAGACTACAGCCTGAAGTGCCTTTTCTGACTATTCCTGAAGCTCAGACACACTCACCTGATATAGCACCTTTCCTACCTATTCACAACTCCACTGCTGGACCCAGTGACCATGTCTACTCTACAGCAGATCTCGGTGGGTATTGACACACTCCACATGAGTGCAGATGAAGAACAGGGGAGGATTTCTTCTGGCATTTCACTCAAGACCGGTCCATCCGTAGTACCCGTAGCACTGACCACCTTGTTTCTTATTCTCATTATGCCTGTTATTTCTCCTGCACTCCTGTTACTGTGGAACAGCAATGTAGTTGGGTACGTAGGTGCTAGATAGGACTGGTGTGTCTCCTGCTTTAATACTGTTCTTACAAATATTTTAAATCACTTTATCCATCACCATGGCTTCAATGAAGTTAAAAGGTTAAATGCTGTTGTGTACTGGCTGAAGACCTTTATCTGTACCAGGAAATGTTTCTATGAATTATACTGAACACGTGTCATCACCAGGATTAAGAAGTGCAGGACTTGCAAAGAGAATACCTGAGAGGGTGAATGATAAGCTTTGGCTTTATATGATGGAGTAGCAAAGCAAAAATCTAATACAAGTAAATCACAGTTGGTTTTAGTAAAATGTAATTAAGTTAATCAACTGGATTTTTACTGAGGGAAAAAAACCAACACCAAACCATAGTATCATAACAGAGTAGAAAAATCTTGTCAGCAGAACGAAGGGAAGAAGTCTTTTGTCCATCTCAAAGGTGAAAAACCAGCCATCAGCATTCACATTACCAGGAGGAGTCAAAGAGAAAACTAGAACAGATCACTCTTTACTTTTCACTCTTTACTTTTGAGTGTACTTTTACAAAATTTTAGTTCACAGCCTTGTTTTGCAAGTATTTTGCAGGTGTCCCTTGATGGCACAGGCCATCATGTTGTTTCCATTCGGCATATAAACAGTCACCTAGAAAGGGGGAGTTTTTAGTGACATGATAAAGCACTCAGACCATACTCTCATGGTTTACAATGTCACCAGGACCAGTTCAGTGTTTGGTTTCTTCCTTTGCACCTCTCTGCAGTCCTGTCCGTTATTCTCTCTAGATACCATGATTCTCTCCTGAAATCACAAGTTTGCTGCATTGGAGAAGCAGCAATTCTAGGAAACCATGTAATTCATTATACAACTCATGTACCTACAGTCTCCCAAATTGTATGAAAACCGTTCAGGCCTACCAGGTGGTCCCAAACTTAAGTGTCAGAATTTCTTAAGCAAATCTTAACTTCAGATGTTAAGGCACCAAGTCCTTCAGCACTAAATGCACTCACAGTCCACATATGAATAGCAGCATATAGCACTTTTAGGAAAACAGAGAAAAAGCATTGTGTCTATCTCACACTCTGAAAAAGAAACATTAAAGCATGACTAACATTTCTCCATGTGGTAATGGATGGCAAGGGTGCCTGCTGGGGCAGCACTACACACCAACCTATGCTCATGCTAGTATTTTTAGTCAGAAAGGGAAGCCAAATAGTAGGGTTACGCTATTCTTCAAATATAGGAAGAAAAACTACACTGTTGCGTCCTTCTGCAGAAATCTTAATGACAGCATTTCTTCCAAGGCTTGAGATTGCCCAACTCTTGTCACCCTCTCTCTGCCAAACCAAACATTCACAGGCCAACCTGGAATATTCAAGGCTATCAGCTCCTGCCTTTTTTCACACAACTCATGCTTCCAGTTTGCCCAAAACTTCTTGTAACATCACCTTCTAGAAGTATTCTACTATTTCTGCCTTGCGAAATGAATTCAGTGATCAGGCAAGGACAAGCATTGAGATGGACCTGAGCAAAAGCCTATGCCTCGATGATCAGGTGCACTGGAGCAAATAGTAATTGTTATCTATAATTATTATTTATTATTTTGTACTTGGACTATCCCCACAAGTAGCCAACCTAAACCCCAACATTTGACCAAATCCAAACACCAAGCCATCCTGGATCGAAGTGAACATTTCATAGCCCCAACCACATTTCCAACACTCACCTGGCATTTCTGAACCTGTTAAAAAAAAATCTCAATCAAAGCCAGCTGTTTATCTCATTGGGACAGGTCACCACTAGCTAACATTCAGCTGTCAAGCATGAACATGTTTGACAATTATTTCAATTGTGCAAACCATGAGTCTTCCCTTTCTGTGATAAAATGCTGAAGTCCTCATTAACTGAGAATACAGATGGGTGACAGTTACAGCCTGAAGTATTGGAAAACCTCAGAATGGAGTTTCCCTTTCTACTGCTGACCTAAATAGGTTGCACAAAGGTCCACACACAGGTAAATGTCCCAGATCCATAAATTGAGCAACTTACTGGTGTTTAAGGGCATTTAAATTCAACCAATTGCAAAAATAAAGATCACAATTATCTTCTAAGCAAATAAAAACATAGGGCCTCCTTTTTCATCTGGGATCCTTTTATTTATATTTTAGTGTTTCTCTGTACAATTGCAAAGTATTCTTTGCCTAGCACGTGTTATGAATTCTTCTCTCTTCTGAAATACCTAGGCCCTCAGTGCTGATCTGCATACCTCAGCTTCAGCACGAGACATAACACATTACCCAATCACCTCCTCCAGTTTATGTTGCCATAGGTGAACGAATTAAAGCACAAGTCTAAAGTTTGACAGTGGGGACTGATGACAACTCTGGTATTGTTAAACTATACAGCCCTCAACAGCCTGTAGTATGGTTAAATTAAGTAGACAGTGAGTTCCCTCTGTGCTATCCCATTGTTTATTTTCCTCTGGACTATCCCTCTCTGTTTCTTACCCTTCTCCAATTTCCTCAGGACATGAGGGAAGACATAGTACAGATTTAAATAGCTACTACAGTTATTTCACTGCCAAGAGAATGGAAAACTAAGAAAAAGGCTGAATCCATGCTGCTGAACTTCTCTTGATGGCAATGTTTTCCCTTTTCTCAATGAACTCTTGTATTACAATAGCATCTGTGTTTCATCTCCCTTGCCCAGCTTCTTTTTCAAAGTGTGGCTTGCCCTTGGGAAGTTTTTTCTAAGAATACAATAATACATTCTGAGCACCAACACAAAGATATGTTCCTTATAATTTGATGGAAAAATACACTACAGTGTCTTCCATGCTATACCCATAGAATTTGTTCCATACAATTTGTAGCAATTTTTACTTTTTATGTATGTTAAAGGAAAAAAAAATGCCCTTGTCATCTGGGCTTGCTTTCTTCAGTAAGTGTTGAGCATGCTTTGGTTGGGTTCAACATGCTCCAATTCATAGAAATTCAGTAGTTTCCCTGCCCTCTGAAAACTTCCTAAATCTTTACTAGTTTTATACAAAAAGGGAGAAGACAAGTTACCTGTCAAAAAGCCATCCCTGCTCTAATGTTTTGAAATTATCTCTCACTGTGGACTGTTCATACCTTCCATTCAGCATTTTCCTTAACATCATCTTTAGCTTCTTTATTGGTGAAGAAAGACTGGCATGGAAATTTTCGTGGAGAATATTAGATCTGCTGTGGTTGTGGGAAATGAGGAACACCCATCTGTGACACACTGTCCTAGTCTCAGCAAGGTGTCTTTCCACCCTTCTGAGGTTTTCCTGGCAACCGCTTAGAAAGAGAACTTTCATGTATGTTTCCAGAAGTTCTGTCTAGATTATAATGTCTAAATTTTAACTGTAGGTTCTGGTAAAAAATTACCAAAATCTGCATTGTCACAGAACATTAACAAATTACCATATTTAAAATATCATGAATACTATTCTTAATGTAACTCTCTCATAAAAGATAGCAGAACTGGCAAAAGGCCCTTCAAATTTTGTCACACTTCAACAAAAATATCATTAAGGAGATGTATATAACCTGACAACATATGCACAACATCAGTGCTCCTTATTTTCTAAATCCAGCCGTTCTTCGCTCACAGCAATAGCCTAAATGTGGCAAACTAACAGGTAACCTCCAGTGTTTACTCAGCCAATTCAGACAATGGGTCTGAAATACTAGTACTAGTGGAGTTTCTTGCTTGTTTTAAACAACAGTACGGAACTGGTGTACTGTACAAGTACCAGTACCCAACTAAGCAAAACTAGTATGTCTGACCAGACCCACGGTGACTGTAATTGTCTTTGCAGCAACCAAAGTGCTAATCTTCCAAAGAGTTCAACCATAGCCATCACACTGTAATGTTTTCCTCTGTGGAAATACCTAGAAAAATAATAAATCTTGTAAGGTTGCTGTCAAGTATTTTTCACTAAGAACTTGTTCAGGAGCATTAAAAAAAATATTCAGTGAAATTCAGTGAAATTATAACCGTTTATTTCTTCAGCTGGGTGAACTGAGCCACAAGACCTGAGATGTTCAAGTCCACAAAAAAAATCCAAATATTTTGTGATTCAAAGAAAACAAATGTGGTTCTTTGTTATACCTCCTAATCATTAGTTTACCTTATCCCTTTATTTATTCGGTATTTTATTGTCTAAGCCTTTTAAAGAAGCTAAGCTAGATATAGCAGACTTAATTAAAGCAGAGCTTCAGCATTCGGCTTTTTTCTATCTGGAAATTGTTATAAAGAGAATCTTGTTGACCGAACCAATGCAAATGTCCTAATGAACTAAATTAGTTCATTAAAGCTCTCTCATTAAAGCCCTCTCATTAAAGCTGCAACCATCTCACTTAGCATTTTAGGAGACCGAAATTATTTGGGAGAAAATTGCCTTCATGCTGGAAAGAGACCACATCCTGAAAGAGTAGCCCTAGATTAATGGTGACAAAATAGAAGCTTATGCTTTATGTGTTGAAAGAAGGTGTAAAAATATTAGATTATTATAATGATTACACTTAAAACAGTGTAAGACTCTCAAGGCCAACTGTTGCAAGACATTACTAATTTATATAATATAGCAGCTTGGAATTCCTCCACAATGCTATAGCCACCTCATCAACAGAGGCGATGCATTTTTTTTTGCTAGAGATACACAGAAAAGTCAACTTTAAAACCCAATAGAAAAGTGACCATGATTTTTCAGTAAAGAATATTTCAGTTTACTGCTTTTTGGATTTTTTTGAAATAGGAAACATTTCAAAATTGCTTTATATATATTGCCTTCTTATCCACATGCCACTCTGTGGCAACATACAAATAAGCAAAATGCTTACAACAGAAATTGTAAAGACAATATATGCACTCTGTGCAGCATGCTAGAATACTACTCTACACAATAATAGTGCCCATACTCTAAAATGGATTAAACAATTCAGTGCATAGTGCAGACTTTCTGGACTTACTTTTCAGATCAAGTTTTCTACTGCTTTTGTCATGGCAAGAGCAGCACAGGTGAAAGACCATTCTTGAAAAAAAAAGAAAAGTGTTTTTTATAATAATGTGTCCTGCTTTGAAGTAAAACAGAACCAACTTTTTGTTTAGTAATTTTACATTTCAGCTAGGCCTCTTGTAACTCCCTGAAATTAATGGCATATTGTGGAGAAAACTGCTCGTTCTCAAAGTGATCAGACACGTGTTTGTGCTCCATGCCAAGGAATGGTGTGCAGAGAGGCCCTTGCTTAGACTTACTGCTAGAACAGCCAAGGTCAGCTAATTTCATTATTTGCCCCATTAGAGGGTGGGAAATGGAAAAGCGTAGAGGGGTCCCACCTGTGGGGAGGAGGGGACAGGAGAGGTGACCCA
>JAOXJM010000033.1:19341075-19352044 GCA_026413425.1 Tringa solitaria
CCTGGACACGTTCCTGTGGGACCTGCTCTGGGTGGCCCTGCTTTGGCAGGGGAGTTGGACTAGATGATCTCCAGAGGTCTCTTCCAACCCCATAGCATTCTGTGATTTCAAATACATGCCTGCAAAAGCATGCAAATGGCTACTTAAGTTCGAATATCTTATAGATGGTTTGTTATCCAACTCAAATAAGCTTTGAAACTCCTCTGGGATCTGGCTCTGTTCTGTAAGTCTGATTTTCACAAGTTTCTATAGAGGACCAAAAAAAAAAATTTTCCTATGCAAAACTGTCCCCTGTAGCAGCAAGTGCTAAAAGACTCAAAGGAGTCATATTCTGTGTGCAAGGACTACATAACAAGCTCAACTATGTTACTAGAAAACTCAGCGCCTTCACACTTAAGACACTTGTTCTCAGCACTGATTCTGACAGTCAAGCACACCACCTGAAGGGTGCTGGTTTTTATCTCCCTGGTAATACTATTTTTTTTAAATGCATTTTAAAATCATGTTTTCATTTGTGGGGGTCCTTTGTTTGCTGGGTTCTTTATTCCTTTCTTTTTCTTTTTTTTTTTTTTTTGAGTGTTATATGGATTTTAAGTGAAAAAGTAACTTCTGGCCTGAAAATAAAAAGAGACAATTCAGCCAACTCTGTTACTAGAAACCATCGGTGTCCCACATTTCCAAACACCTCCGTCAGTGTATCATAAAGCTAGGTAACTATAGTGTTCAAGTACTGTAGCATGACTTAGATCTCCAGTCTTTGTGAAATGAAAGGTGGCCTGTCAGTGGTCAACTTGCAAAACTAATACTTTGCATCCTTAGAAATCAATTGTCTCCACTGACTTCTTATGAGACTCTTGAGAAACTAATTGCTCTTTTTCAGTAGCAGGAATCATATTTCTCCTCCTCATGAAAAGGAAACTTAAGGGTAAGATGCAAGTTGAGCCACACTCCAGACACAGACCACTGGTACCCTCAAGCACTGTGGCTGATGAGTGATGTAAGAACTTCTGAAAGCATTTAATAGCCACAAGCACTCGGCTGGACAAACTGTTTTCACCACATCTCGGACTCATTAGTTCTGGTGGATTTCTGTCCTTATTGACAACAGACATCCCAGCTTCAGTACCAACAATGGCATGACATGGGCTCCAAAACCCCACTCTGCATTCAAACTCTCAGGTTCTGAGCAGAGTTGCCTCTGTCAGCCAAATTCACGCACGAGACAGGCTTGCTCCTGGACAGACTAGGAACACAGGACCTGGAATACAGATTCTGCTGCCTGGATGGCCACCCATGTTTTGGCTCAGTGCAAGCTAGTAACGTAAATCCCATGTAATATGAGACAGATAGTGTCATGCAATTGCAGAGGTTTGCTGTTCTCCTAAATGCATGTAAAGGTGCTATATGTTTCAACCAGCTCAACAAAAAATAATTGCCAAGGGTTCAATCCCCTTGCCAACAGGATCTTGGTAAAAAGGAACAACACCAACCAGCAGCATCTCTTACTTCCTCTTAGTTTCCCAAACTTCTGCCATCCTTCTCAGTTGTTTGTCTCCCTTCAGGAGCTGTTAAATCAAGACTGATGTTCCCCTCTTCCCTCTTTTTCTCCCTTAAAGTGGCTTATTTTAAAATACCTCTAAGTATTGCCCATCTGCAGTCTTCAGCATCTTCCTCAGGCAAGCAGAGGACATGACTGTAGCTCACTGAATGCTTGTTTCCAAACCATGGATAGATGGTGCCGTACTTTACACTGAGCATGGGGCAGATGGGATGGAATACCCTGTTGGTCAGGTTTGGGTCACCTCTCCTGTCGCCTCCTCCCCACAGGTGGGACCCCTCTACGCTTTTCCATTTCCGACCCTCTGATGGGGCAAATAACAAAATTAGCTGACCATGGTTGTTATAGCAATAAGTATAAGCAAGGGCCTCTCTGCAGACCATGGAGCACAAACATTGGTCTGATCACTCTGAGAATGAACATTTTTCTGCACAATATGCTGGTAATTCTGGGGAGTTAGAAGAGGCCTAGCTAAGAAGTAAAATTACTGAACAGAAAGTTAGTCCTGTT
This sequence comes from Tringa solitaria, assembly GCA_026413425.1. Lineage (NCBI taxonomy): Eukaryota > Metazoa > Chordata > Aves > Charadriiformes > Scolopacidae > Tringa > Tringa solitaria. The sequence goes on from JAOXJM010000033.1 coordinate 19,343,144, forward strand.
TTACCTCAAACCAGGACAGTCAGTTTTTGACCAGCTAGAAGAGGAGAGAAACTGGCAACGTAAAGCACATTACAAGGCAACATACAAGCAAAAGTTATAGGGCCCACAACCTAACAATTTAACCCCGTTTTTGAGATTAAAGCTCGTTCATTTCATATTTCATCCAAAGTAGTCCTCCCATTTCTAATTCTTACCATAAGGTGCACACCATGGATCATTTCATACATGCTAGCACTGGATGACTAAAAGGAAAAAGACTTTCTGGAACCAACGGAACAAGAAATTAAACACAGTGCTACACTGATAAATAACAATTGTATTATGAGTCAAATTTCAGTCATAATGCTGAGTACGTACTACAAGAGATACAGTTCAAGTACAGAAAGAATGGTTTTGTTTTGTCCAAAGAATTTTACAATGTTATTAGAAACAATATGTAATTTAAGTAAACCACCAGGCAGAGCTGAGTTGGTTATGATTCTTCCTATTTATTGTTCAGTAGCCGCAGTAGATTGTTTTTGCAATGTACAAGAACACTTCAGATATACAGTTTCACTCATAACCATATGGAAAATAATAAAATCCAAAAGAAAGGGCTTAGTTTCTTGTCTGTACTTTCCCACAGTACTGTCAACATTAGCTGATGCTCTACAGAAGAAAACAATACTGTTCTAGAATTATTTTAGGTGAAGGCAAAAGAGCAACACTGTGTCAGATGTACCCAGGAAGGTACTAAATCCTGAGAGATGAACTGCTTAGGAATTCTCAGAGGATCTTCAACAACACTCAGTTGCAGACAGCTGCACTCAGGAAATCAGCACGTTTCACCTGAACTTTCAATATCATACTGTACTTGTAAAATAGCGTCCTTTACAGAACATGCAAGAGAGTGAGACAACACTCTCCAACATCTTCACTCATTATAGATTAGCTTCATTCATTCAAAGTAATAGCTATATTCCAAAGGCTAGAAAATGAAGCCTTAGCACTCGGAAGTGCATCGGTTGGTGAATTACCTCACATCACGTTTCTGAACCTGGTGGGCTGGTAAGCAGGGTAAAACAATGGGGTTTTACTCTCTTCAACGCAAGATTAGTGAATAATTCCATCACATCAATCCCAGTGCAAATTCAAAACCTAAGTTAGAAATGCAGTAGAAATGGACCCTCAGCACCGCCCCCCACCCCAGCCCAACAAGCGTATTTACATATCACCCCAGCAATTTGGAAGCACAGCCTAGCTCTGGGGCATACACTCCAATTCAGACTCACCTACAAACTCTTCATTTACTAGATGCTTTTGTGTGCACTAACTTGGTTGTTCTGCAAGCTCTTTCCCAAGGGGAGAGTTGCCAGTCAACCTCAGGCCACCAAAAAATGTCAGTGTCCTTACAATATTCTAATTTTTTTTAGCATTCTCTATTAAGATATAAGAGCCAGCAGATCAATACCTGGCTCCAAGCTTGGTGTTGCTGGCAGAACTTTGGTTTTTTGATTATGGGTCTGTCTACATGACACCAGGTCTGCTGGCAACAGATGGAGTACACCCATCCCAATGAGGCAAAAGGATCTTTGCACAGGAGTTAGCAGGGCTCACTGAAAGAGCTTTAAACTGGATTTGAAGGTGGAAAGGGATAAAATCAGGCTTGCTAGGGATACCCCCAGCTAGAGTGCTAGGGGTTCTAGTGCCCAGGTCCTTCAGTCTGCTTTCTCAGTGGAAGCAAGGGATGGAGATCCATGAGGCACCAAAGACACGAGGATTACTGACGTGTTAGAAACCATGGAAGTGCCTGAGAATGGTCATGTAGGAATTAGGTCTTCTTCTCCAAAAAAGGTGGCAGGATCAATAGCCCAAGTGAAGTGCAGCTACATCAATGTATGCAGTATGGGCAGCAAACAGGAGCTGGAAGCCATTGTGCAGTTGTAAAACTAGAATGGAGTTCATGGAAAAATGGTTGGGAGTCTAGAAAGGAGCCACTCCAGAGGCAGGGATGTACTCATTTGGTTGGGGATCCTCCTCCTCAACCTCACTCTCTCCCACTGGCTCCTGGGATCCCCAAAAGCCCCCTCAGTCCCGCTGGTGGCTTCCCACGAGGAGGATGCTCCACTGCACTCGGTCCCCCCCGCAGCATCGCCCACCATGGCAGGGAGGTTGGGCTGCGGTTCAGCCCGGGGCATGTTACAAACTGCAGCTCTGGGATGCATCGGCCTCTTAATATTTACTGCAAAACCTGTTTTCCTTCTAACAAGAAATTACGCAACTCCCAAGTTTGGATCTGCCACTGCATGTCACATTTATTTAAAACCTCAATAAATTCAACTGCTTTCTCTTAATTGTGGAGTTAGAAAAATCTCTCAAAAATTCAACAAGAGGTAACAGATGAGAAGAAACTTGTATTTTCATGTTCTTTAGCAGGGAAAAAAATATAATGCTTGAACCGATTTGAGCTTAGTACTGGCACAGTACTAAGGGGCAAGAGGCATTTCTGCATAGTTTCCAGAACTCACAGCTCGTGGGGAACTTGGCAGAGTTCCTTTTAAAACAAGCCTCACTCACCAGTCACCTTCGAGTGGGGATGGGGTTCACTGCATCCTCACACTTTACTGGAGGTGTAGGAGCAAGTTGAGACTGGGAAAAACCTGGCCACAGGAAGTTTACAAAGGAAACAGACTAAAGAAAGTTATAATCTATGAACCATAAACTGTAGGAAGCACCTTAGGAGCATAATTGCCCCATCAGAGGCTTGTTCCAAAGCAAGTAAACTCCATTATGATCAATAAGCCCTTTAAAATGGATTCCAGCCAATTCATACAGGAAAAAAAAATAAATAAATCCTTTCAAAGAGAAGAATAGCCAAACAAGATGTAGAGGTAGAGGCCCCAGCTAAGCGAGTGCAGCCAGAGGTAACATGAAAGGCTACATTCAAGATACAAAAGTCTACTGGAGCATCTCAAAGTGCCATTGCTCCATATATTGCACAAACCATTCTTTTTATTCTTCCTCTCTTTTATCATTTCTCAAGTCAAAGCCAGGTGCTCCCTGAACAGATCCTCCAATTTCAGATGAATAATAGATAACAACTCTGAAAGGAAATAGTTCGAAATTTGAAATTTGCTTTAGCACCACAGCAAAGCCATTTTTTAAAATTGTCTCCACAGGTGACCCTAGCCTCCTGCAAAGAAAAGAGTGTATTTCCCAGGGGAAAGGTTTCTTCTCAGAAGAAAACAGGATTAATGCTAATTTTTGCTTTGCACAGGCCAGAAACCCTGAGTGCAGATCTGCTTCTGTCCATTGATAGCAAACTTTCAAGTATTTAAGGACTGTGACAACAGCAGTTGTGGGACTGAAGAGAAGAATATCTTCTGTGCTGGTATTAATTTACATCTTCCGAGTCCTGTCCCATACACAATTATGTCAACAGCAAAACTGATGTACAGAGAGCATTGCTGGGAATATATGCTCAAGACTCACTCTGTGATACTCTTCCTGTTGGGTATAAGCATGCCTCACAGATGTCTTGCTCCCAACTGATTAAACTCCTTTATGAACAACGAAGCCCTTGAAGTGTATTCCAGCTAATACTTAGTGAGAAAATAACAAGTATCTCCAAGAATAGCCAAACAAAAAAGCTTACATAAAGCATTACAGTTGATGAGCCAACTTTCTAAAGTACTAAGCCTTGCAACAGAGATCCAAGTGAGTAACTAGGGTCAAAGTTGGTTTAACTGCTAGGTCATTTCCTACTTTGAAAGATGCACAAATATTTTCCTTTATCAGGATCAGTCTCATAAGATATGACCTCTGAGGAAAATACCTTGGGCAAATATCCTTAGGTGTCAACAATTTTTCCTGCCTGCTTTCCCAGCCCTCTTAAGAAATGACTTACACTAACAGAACAATACAAACTTGTCATAGCAGGAACATGAACTGTGTGGCTGTGAATATATTCCTTTTCTCATCTGTTCTCTTTGCAAACACTCTGAATTGCCAAAATCATCTGACCAACCTTCCTCCAGCAGTGAGCAGGGCATGAGCCTTTCCCATAGATGACCCCTTCTCCTTTTGCAAGCCTTTCTGACCAGCTGAGGCATTAGCACGGGATCCATGGCTTCTGCAGGAGAAATTGTGCTCATCCTTGGGGACTGCTCATTACATGAACAGCTTTAGCACTCATTTAATCCACCACTAAACGTCACCACCCTCCCAAGCTCAGTCCTTGCATTCAGCATTAACAATACTTCCCAGATAACCAAGAATGAGCATACAACATCCGACTCTGCACGTCAGACTTTCCTTACACCCTTGAGACCTGGTCAGTAATTGAGTTCAGTTTTGGAGAGATGAAGCTCAGGTTCTCAGATCACTGCTCCACACACAGACATATACCGGTGTCAGGTTTTTCCTCGCTATGTCACATACCTACAACACTAGGCATTTTGCAGCTTCAAACTTTGGCTTTAAAAGCCACATGTGTCTTATTTTAATCATTTTGAAAAGCAAGACTTAAGGGAAAATGTATGCCAATAAGCCACAAGACACTTCTCGCAATCCAGCTCCTTCAGGTTACCTGCACAGGCTGCACTGGCCAGACAGATACCTGACCTGTGTTTTCATAGTCAGTTTAGGCCTGTACCGAAGTAAAAGAGATGGTCCCACCTTCAACTTTTAGTTCTCAACGACTCCATCTCTTCTGCACAGAGGCAACTATCAAAGCAGTGCATCTGACCTAAGAACTCATCTCTTTTGTTCTTTTTCTTTTTTTTTACTCCATTACTTTTAACCACCGTCAACTTCTCCCTATGAAGTTCCTTACTGCACAAAAGCTCAGACAAGGGTATTCAGCGGTATGGTGTCAGCACAACCTCCTTTTTGGCTGGAAAACTGCACTGCTGCAAGATGTGGGGAGAGGAAATCTAAGAATCTACCTTTCACACCTGAAACACAGTGGTTTCTCTTGGGAAAATTCCTGTAAGGTGGAGAAAGAGGATTTTACAGAAAAGTCAGTCTCAGCTTCAATTATGAAGCAGTTGCTACTATCCAGAAACCATCAGCTTTTTCTAGTTGGCATTTCAGATCAGGTGTCTGTAGTTTGAGAAGCAGCAATTGCAGTGTGTTGTCCTTCATCCTGCAGGATCCTTGCCCTCTCCCCTTTTTCTCTTCACACTCAGTCTTGGGACAGAGACAATAAAATTTGCAAGTACAGACAACTTGGGCTGGCTCTGCACACCATTTCTACACTGCCAAGCCCCGTTTCAGCATTGCACTACTGATGTCACTCTACTGCTACCAGTGTGGGGGGCACCAACAAGACAACATGCAGCAAAGATATAGCTGGTAATCCTGCCTACCAGCTGTTACATTCCTCAGAAGATTAGAAGCACTTTATTTATTTATTTTTTACAACCCACCTGGAAGCCAACAACTTTCTCCAGGCCTATGATTCAGGTCAAGCACTTGCCTCAGCTAGAGTCTTGGAGACATCTGAAGAGCACACGGAAAGCACACAGCATTCAAAGGTGAGAGTACTTGGACATCAAACAGATAAAGCAGCAGTAAACAACATCCTAGCTCAGTATGAACAAATAAATGCCTGAAATACCTCAGCCCCAGACAACAGAGGCTGGTTTTTCTATCAAGGCTGGTAAAGAGTCTCCTCGTGTCCTAATATCTGAAGGTTCCCTCCTAGATCTAGCACAGAACATTTTAGATTCACTTTTCTCTGTGCCTGTACACCACTTATTCAACACCTCTGTTCCAAAGTCCCATGAAGCATCCAAAACACAGTTGGGAGCGAAGGCATTGAAGAGAGGATTAATTACTGCTGATGATTAGCAAAAGAGTTTAAGGTTCACTCACCATAGCACTCAGCCAGACTTTTTCATCTGGCACAACCACTGACCCATGATCATACTACAATATCAAGTCTGAGCTGATGCTTTGTATAAATTACTGTATAATTTCCATGGCTGAGGGCTGAAACATCAAGTCCAGCTGCTGAAGAGGCATCTATGGTGTTACACCAGGCTGTCTCCTAGTCAACTGTTACACACCAAAATCCTTCCTTTCCTTCACTAGGATTGTACATTGGTGGCAACGGCCTGGCAGCCAAGTGCCTCCTTAGATGGAAAGGGGAGGAAAAAGGGAATGAACCCAGGTACCACCATGCCCCAGACCTCCTCCATTGCCAAGCCCATCTGTGGCACATAGTCTTAACTGCACTGCCTGAAGCCACAGACACCATTCTTCAGGGGGTTGAAGTGAAAACTCCAATACCAAAAGGATGACTGTAGCTGATGAGCTCGTCCTGCAACACAATTAGTAGGATGCAAACGTTGGGCATATTATTTCCCTGTCACTTGCCATGAAAAATGAGATAAAATGCTTATGTTTTAACAAAGTGCAATGCAGCCCTGCAGGAAAAGTGTCATCTGAACAGAACAGGTGCTAGCATTCCAACTTCTCCAGCTTTGCTATATTAAAGACACCCTAGAGCACTCTATCAATTATTGTGCGTTCGTCAACACAGGGCAATTGCTGTCACATGGCACCGATAGATCAAAGTGCTAATCCTCGCTTAACTCACATGTGCTGCATCGAGCCCGCATGAATCAAGTGAAGCTCAAAGCTATGCAATGATAAAAATCTTACTAACAGAATGAAACCTGACACAAATTTAACTGTTTCCCCACTCTTGAATTATTTTCCCCTGGATGACAAATTTTGGGTGCAATTACATTTGTTCAAACAATACCTCTATTTCTTTAAGCAATATCAAAAAGAAATGAGGGTGAAATTTGTTAAATGTTCTAGCTTGCTCCTGAGATCATGAAGAAAGGAAAAAAAAAAGGTTACCTTGCTTTAGCCTGCAAGATCTTCCATTAACAGTCAACTCTGTGCTTTGGTCAAATAATGACTTGGGGATCCATTTCTGTCTCTAACTTTGTAGCTTCACTAAATATTGCCAGATATTAGTCCTGTGCATGTCACACGCTTGTAAGAGATTAGTTGGAATGCAAAGCATACCGGTACAATTGCAAACAGCATAATTTTTCATTACTTGACATGGCTGTAAATAAGGAACACAACATATTTACTCAGAAATAGTTTCTAGCAGTAAAAACGCAATATACAACTAGCTTAAGTAACATTACATCTATAATGTAGATGGGAAAGTTTTTGAGATGAGATAATTTATATAGTTGGAAAATGTAAATTCCAACTATTATTTCTAGAATATAGTAAATTCTATTTCAACACATACTTGGAGCTACTAAGAGAAAATGTCACTTAAAGGACAAAAGTCAAGAAGAAAACTACTGGTTTAGCGACAGGGGTTGTGACTTGTCTCTCTAAACTTTATCTCATTTTCTGAACTTCATATTAGAAAAAACAGCATGAAAACACGATGATGGTAACATCGCTGTTCCTCAACTGCTTTTTAAAATGAGGCAATGATATAGCAGCTTTCTAAGTCTCCCTCTGTAAAGATGAAAATTAATTAGCTCACCTGACCAATCCAGTGGGAGCAGACATATCGTTCTGATGGAAAATCCATGTATTCATACCTGCCTTTACAAACATTTAAACCTCATAGAAATAACCTTGTGTTCTAGGAGAGGGAAGCACAGATATTTGTGGGGGTACCTTGTTGGGTAAGGAAAAAGGGAAGAATACTAATCAGCATTTCCTGGAATGGGGAGTGTGTTCATTAAAGTCATGGGAACCTACATTTACGACTCCATAGATTACCGCCAGGGTTGCATTAGAAGCGCAGATGGTAAAAGATGCATCTCTTTGTTACACCATATCATTCCACAGAAAATCATTGCTAGAAATGCTGCTCAAAGCATATTTTTATGGAGGAAAAGCAGAACAAAACAGTAAAAAACCTCATCTGAAGCACTCTCAGCCATGTCTCTGTTTGACATCAAAAGTTTTTCATTCAATTTAACTAAAAACCTCTCTTACCCCACTTTATGAAATCGACTGACTGCAGAGGAGGTATTTTATTAAGTCTCAACTGCTGAGTTGAGAAAATATTTGTCATTTAGTACATGAACATACGGAAGGTACAAACTTGGCTATTATTGTATCAATAATATGTATTTATTCTGAATTTTATGATTTTTTTTCCTATTTTGAAAAACATTTTTATAGAACATGTCTTTCCTTTAAAAGGAAATTTGCCGTTGGTACTACAAGCATTTTGGTTCTATTTTAGAACACTTTTCAGAAACTAAAAATACCAATTAATTGGGCTACAATATTTTGAAAAAGTTGCTGACTTAAGACCAAACTAGGATGTCCCTTGCAAAAACCTTGATTAACAGGTGCCTTGTTTATCAATTTAAAATATCTACATGCCTAAGATGCAAACTATTTACAGGAACATTAACATACAATTATATACAAGGTAAAGCACATGGAGCGTGGGGTAAGTGTGACCTGCCTGCTGAACATCAGCTGATCTTGGACTTCATGTCCTTGGACTCACCTTCTTTCCTGAAGTCTGTCTCCTTCAGCATGGTCAGGAGCAGCTCCTACTGGAATCCTTACAGCTCTGGAAAAATTCCTGGGAGCATCACCAAGCTCAGAAAATTACTTTCCCAGCTTTTGAAGGAGCTAAAAGACCAGGGATGATTTGAGTTTGGCCACTGGCAAATGCGGGTATTACAGGGATGTGGGCCTGTAAATGAGGTATCATGTGCTTACCTATTTCACGTCACTGCAGTATCGAGGCACTGAGTGCTGCTGAATCAATAATACACTACAGCAGCAAATTCACAAACAGCACTTCTTCCTTTACTATTTTAACTACACAGCAGGTGATCTGCTAGACTATGGAATCACAGAACGCTATGGGGTTGGAAGGGACCTCTGGAGATCATCTAGTCCAACCCC
>JAOXJM010000033.1:19368934-19383999 GCA_026413425.1 Tringa solitaria
TAAACTCTAGGCTATTTGAATATATATTTTTTCTATTGAATATTTTTTAAAAAATTTTTAAGCATGACAGGAATATGTCTAGTTACTCAGGCAATAAAAACTTTTTGGCTAAACAGCACAAAGAGGGTTACTACTACATTAGCTGACCAGACTACTTTTTTAATATTGTTTTTTAAAAAAAAACAGACCCAGAGCTGTTTTCTGGAAGTGTTCTGGTCCTGCTTTTTTCTTAGAGAAATAGTCATCATGTCAAGTTTATGATGTTGTAATAAAATTAATGTTTTACACTCATTAAGAATCAAGGCTGACTGTCTGTTTTTTAGTTCTTAGTCTGATAAACTTTTTCACTTTGCTTTTTGATTGTGTTTTGCAATGAATAACAATATTGGAGCAATAACTACTGCAAAGAATAAAACCATCATTTCAAAGAGAAAGCCATGCATCATGTGTAAAGCAAAGTCCCTAACCTTTAAAAAAGAAATAAAAATGGAGAAGGATTTGTATGGTGTTGTATCCCTAATAGGTGACTTCCATTGTTTTCAGCTTTCTTCATGGAGGTCCTTTTTAGTAGATACATGTAATTCAGTGTAGTAAGCTTTTATCAAAAAAACTTGTAAAATCACCAAGACCTCATGAATCCCAAGTTCAGTCCCACATTATATTTAAAAGCATATTAAATACTGTTTTGAATCAGTGGTAGTGTTTACTCCCTTTATTCTGAGTTAAGTCCTATTCTTGACATTTTTTCCTCCGGTGGAGAGAAAATTTTGTGGTACCAAGTGACCCCTTCGTTGAAGCACCGAAGTACAACCTAAGCCATGCATGTGGGAAGCAAGCTTTGTAACACACTTTGAGGACAGGGAAAGGCTCAGAAATCTCAAAAGCCCAGAGGCTGATTAATTTGTTCTTCTGTGCTTGCTACGGATGAACAGAGTTTAATCACAAAATAAAATGGAAATGTGCTGGTGGTCTTCCACAACAGCTGAGGACTCTACGTAGGTTACGTGTGTGCTTAGCTCTCCACCTAGTGGGGTGCTACTGGTTTTGGCTCCTGCATTAGGGCAGCCCCTGGCAGAAGCAGGAAGGATACCGGAGCCAGCAGTGGGCCAGGGGCTCAGAGGGGTTAGCACTGCCCTGTTCAACATGTTCTTTTAGCTGATCCCCAAAGATCACCTTGGATTTGAGTTGGCCACTTGGGCTTCTCCGCTCAGAAATGATTCAGCTCATCTGTTTATTGCTTTCCAGAAGTCACTCCTGGCCAACAGGGGGGAAAGATATTTCACAAAGAGGCTGTGAACACCCCCTGTTAGGGCTTTTTAGAACTGTCTTCTCCCTTCAGTAGCAAAGTGAAGCAGCAAATGCCCTAAGTTGGAATGTAAATGAACGGCACACATAGCACACCTCCCTCTGCAAAGAGCACACTCCCAAAAGCTATGCGCACAAGTCAGTGTGACTTGCTTTTCAATATTTAAAATAAATAAATAAATAAATCTGTAAGACAAGTAAAAAGAAAACAAACAGGCTCCAGACTAATAGTGACTACATCCACGCTTCTCTTGAAGGGAGATACAATTCTCAGCCAGCACCACTATGAACAGGTTACAAGTAATTACACTTGAAAAATATGTGGTGAAAACACTCTTCAGCCTTGAAAAGGAACGCCACTCATGTCAGCATTTTGCTTTTCCTTTTCTGATGCTCTGTGCAAGATGGGCAAGAACAATTGCACAGTGAAGAATAACATTACAACTGGGTCTAAACTCACTTGACAGTTTCTTACAGAGTAGTAGTGGCAAGGTGCCTTGAACCAAGACACTTCCTTCATGAATCTAGACAAATGTAGTAAGTATAGCAACGTGTATGCTATGTTCTTTCCTGTACTAAAGAATTTGATTTGATAGCGAGTATTTGTCGTAGTAAAATTATTCGAAAGTGCAGTGATGTGCTGTCACCCTGAGCGTGACATCCTGAAATGTGAATTCCTTTTTTGAGGGACGTGTGCTTTGTCATCCAACTCAGCTTTGTTTCTGTAACCAGTTCAAGAATCAAAAAGTATGAAGTTGCTTGGATCCAAGGTATGCAGATAAGATATGCAATTGAGTAAATGGAGTTTCCAAAAGAATGGAGATCACAAAGCATAAAAGCCTCTGAAGACTCAAACGTTTTTCACGTTTTTTAAGCATCAACAGCAGAAATGGATAGCGTAGCTAAGTCTATTAAAATCTGTGAATGCCAGTATCACTACAAGTTTTACTTTTAAAAAAAAAAAAAAGTATGTAAGATGTTTGCTAATAGCAAATATAAAATTTTCAGGCTGCTATCTTTCCTATGTCAGTGCCAGTACTAGGCAAATCCTTGGTGTCTGTTTCTATTTGGGAAATGGTGGCCTCCTCTACAATTGTTGCTCTCATATTTAAATGGTTCTGAAACTGGTTTATTCTCACAGATTGTAACAGTGAAATGAAAGAAATCTTGGCAATGAATATTTTGTTGCAATAGGGCTACATTTTTGTTATTGCAAAACCACAAATTCATCTTCTTGTAGGATTCAACAGAGACGAGCCTGTGTATCCAACTTAACCCCAAATCCCTAAGTTTCATGGGTCACTTTGGTATTCTAGTGCACAAGAGAATATAAACAAAGTCAAAACATAATGATAATTTCTGGATAAGCCAGGCAAACAACAAACCTGTTCTAAAGAAATGAGATAGGATGTCTGATCCTCTGTGGAACAGCTGTTAACCAAGGTGACACTCCAGATCTCAAGCTGTCATGGTATGACTAGTTAAGGGAGCGAATTTACCACATCACTTGAAGTATCTATTTTAATAATGAAGTAAGCCCTTGCACTTCAAGAAACTGATCAAAAGCCTAATCACAAATTTTTGAATGGTATATTTTTTTCCTGCCGATACTAGATTAGATCATTCGAGTAATTACTGATTAGCTACTGTGTATCTGTCTTACCCTGTCTACATAAATGTTCTGACACCACCTTTGCCTTTAAACTAACTGGGAGAATTTAGAGGAAAAAAAGGTCATCCAGATATAAAAGCTATCCATGAACAGCCAAAACCAGCTCTGACTTCTGACACTGTCGACTTGGAAAAAGCAATACAGCAAAGATACATACAGTCCACTTGGGACTTGATTGTGGTCAGCTTGGCTTTTCTTGCCATCCACTGAAATATCACTCTCTCTCCTGTAACTAATAAATTATTTACAGCTGCTGTGTTAGAGGGTAACACAGGAGGCCATTTAGTAAGACAAATGACCCTTGGGGGTATTGGAGGGGATTGTCCAGAGTGCCAGACACCAACACCAGTAGACAGACTATGTCGGCCCACACCACAACAGCCACCCAACCTCTATGTGTAAGAGGGATCTGGAAAATCTTCCACATCTGCTCTTCTACAGTAAACTTGTCAAGAGGGGGCAGTTCCTTCTTGCTCCCACTGCTGCTGTACCACTTCCCCTCCCAGAGGAACTAAAGGATATTGTCAACTGGGAGCCATTATAACTTACTTCACCGGTTGTTTTGCCAGGTTGCCAGAAGTCCATCCTATTTATGGATGAACCACCCTTTACTAGGCTCCTGGCTTTTCTAAAAATCCAACAGCAGTAGAAATCTAAATGCATAAACATATTAAAAAAAAAAAAAAAAAGGCAGAACAAAAATCAAAGCATTAGACTTGTGGATTAAACCAAAACCTTTGACATGAAAAGACATCAACATCCTCCAGGTTTTGAGACAAAAAGACTAGGACGAACAGACACTGAAAACTCATTACTAGTATTATTACTTGTGAAACGAAAAAAGAACTAAGGTAATCGAATTACAACCTGAACAAGATCACATCAAATTAAAGCCTAACCTACGGACAGGAACAGCTATTGATGAAACTCTGCCTTGGCTCTCCGTTACCAGAGAGCTCTCTGTGAAAACCTCTGCAGAAAATCACACAGTAAGATTCATAGATCTGGCAGACCACACGGATAGGTGAAGAATGCAGAACTCTGGACTGATAAACATCAGAAGAGCCACTTTGATACTCCATTGCGGTGCATAAGCATTTCAAGTTAGTCCTGCTTATCACGCTGCCTTTACTCAGTTGTTGTACCTCATTATAGAAATAATCCACACAGCATTCTCCAGCCACTCCAGTTTCAGAAGGTGTTTATCCTTTGCAGTGCAGAATCTCTACCTGAATCTCTTCCACTTTCAGTTCCAAAAAAAAAATGCTACGGATACTTTTGTAAAATTATCAATTCAGGGTGACCTAGAAAATAAAACTTGCTTGGCTTACCTTACTTGGCATGTGCTGTGGTCTCATCACTTACCGTACCATCGCAACAAGCTCTCTTGGGAACATTGGTCTTTATACCCCACCTCTCAGCACAGATAACTCTGTACCTGCTGCACCAATGCAGGACAAGGGTCAGGATTTCCTTCAGTTAAGATTTCAGGCTTGTGTTTCGTAAACAGAGAAGAAGAAAAAAAAGCTGGTTTTCATTTAACATTTTTAGGGCTTGAAACCGACAATTCCAAAAATTCAACTTATTTCAAGCTGCTGCTTAAGAAAAAAAAAAAACAGGTCCCCACAACACTTACACCAAGTGGCTCATTCCAGCCTTTATTAGAATAATTACAACTAAAAGAAACATGGCACTTATATTTTCACAGCAGGACAAGCATCCTAGGAATTAGTGGGCTACAAAGCTATAGTAATAAAGTGGGGAAAACAAAAAACCAACAAAATTAAATAAACCAAACCCAAAGCTTGCTGCAGACACTGCAGCTGCTTCTATGTGAAAACCACAGCTTTTGGGACAGCAGAGTGCAATGCAGACGCAGCAACAGCACCATCCTATGCTCAGAGAACTGGGGGACTGTCACACCAAACACGGTATCACCTAATTGTGTCCTAGCCAGAGTAAAAGCAGAGGTGTGGAAATTAAGGTGGGTTATCTCTTTGGTTCACAGTCCTACTCAGTTCCCTTCTTCCAGCACAGCAAGCAGTTTGTTGCCTCCCTTCAGACAATGCCTGTACAGTCACTGAGCCATCTGGGCTTCCATTGCCTGCGCTGTCCATTCTGGGGCTGTTTGACTTATTTTCTCCAGCAGGTTGTTAACCTGGAAACACAGTGACTGAATCTGCTTGTCCCAAGTTGGCAAAGCTTCACGAGCTGAAAAAAAAACAACCCATACAAAACAAAGTAAGTCTGAGCAATGCCCTTGCCTTTTCAAGCCCAACCTTTTCTTCTGTTTCTTCTGCCACTGCCTTTACCTACCTCACACAGGAAGCCTTCCTTGCAGCTACATCACACTCATTGCTGTATTCAAAAGCTACAGTGATTTTGGCTGTTTGTTACAAACCTAACTCCTGCATTGCAAAGTAGAATTGAACAGAGCAGCTCCCGTGAAGCTATTCCTACAAGGAAACTCATGGAATAAATTCACCTTCCTGTGGGTAAGAGAATGCATAACAGGGAGGGCAGATGAAGTGTGATCCTCCATTAAGGCAAACCCTGCCACCTCCTGGCCACAGCAAGACTCAGCAAGCTCACTTCAAACAAAAGACAGTAAGAAACTTAATTTCCTTATCCTGTAAGGCAGCAACTCAAAAAGATCACTCTGAAAGATGCTAAAAAAATTATTACTGTGGTTGAACTTACTCTCAAAATGAACAATTCCATCAATCTGATCAATGAATCCATTCATTCGACCCTCAGTTATCATCTGAGAAGCTATCTTTTCTGCCTGAAATAATGAAGAAAGATGTTAGAAACTTCTTCCATTCTGAAATAAGTTAAAATTATTAAGACTCCATAGTTCTTACAGGTTTTTCAACATCTCCACACGTGAGGGGATGGGGGGGCAAATTATGAAATGATTAGATGTACTGTCAGTGGCATCTAACTCCACTATTGTTCATACAAGATCATGTACCCTTCCTTCTCCTAAGATCTGCTAGATATTTAACCTTCCTCATCATATGGAATATTTAATAGTTTCCTAATATTGAACTAATTTTTCTAATATTTACCACAGCTATTTTCTCATGTCTTTAACGTTCCTTGTTTTAACAAAAGATGTAGAAAACCGATACCTTAGCTGCAGGGATCTCTAGTAATGCTCCAAGCTCTTCAAAAGTAATGTTGTTGTAAAGTTTGCTTGCAGATAATAAGTTGTGTTCAATAACAGCTCTGTCCAGGATACTGGAACCTTAGGGATTAGATGAGAAAAAAATCCATTACTATAAGATTGTAACACTTTGCTTATATTGTAGAGCAGATGGAAAACACTTTTTTTACCCAGGGATTAAGAGTACAGAAGGTCAAGGCGCGTCTGCCTTGCATCAGTGCTGTGCTATGCAGAAGAAAGTGAACAAAAAGAAATGGATGGCACGTGGGTGATACTAAGACACATAGCATAAACCATTTTATTTAATTTCTAGAACAATCAAGTGGAGCCTTTGGTTTTGCTACAAGACTCAACATCTGAATTGAGGGAGTTTGACCTCCTGTGATCAGTTTCTAGCTTGCCAAACAGAAAGACCTTTTTTTTTTTTATTATTATTCACTACAGCTCTTAGGAGTACAATTAACCTCTCTCTTACCGTGCTTATACGGCAATAAACTCTTAGGTAATTTCTCTCTTCTTGATTCAAAAATTTCACTCATTTGCCCATTACCCTCTAGTTGAAAATAAGCACATTATTAAATACTAACTAACCTGCATTCTTTAACTTAGACAGACAAACAGTACAGGTTATAAATAAGCAACAGATTGACCCAAGGAAAAGACTGTAGCTGATTGTTAGTAAATATCTTTAACCAGTTTTCACCTCTGCAACTACACAGTTGTTTATTTGTCCTTAATTAACAAGTATTGTTCACTAGGAAGGTTTTCCTAATTAAGAGGTATTTCATGCTTATGTATTTTTCCACTTCCATATTCTTCTAATTTAGGAAATTAAGACAAGCGTGTTTAGGATTTCAGTGAAGTCATCACTTCACGTATTTCTCACTGTTCAGAGGTTCCAGGAAGAACTGAACTAATAAGTCCGTGAGCTGGATCAAAAAACAATTTGGAGACAGTGTGAGGTCCAAGTCATCCTCTCACTATCTGTCATCTTCCTGTCAAGTCAGGAAGCAGCTCAAATAAATTTATCATCTGCACAGACCATTTACAGCCCGCATGCATGTCACGTGTTTCTAGGCATCCTATTTATAATAGTGCCTGAGATCTGGAGAAGCTCAAAAGGCAAGGTTAGAAATACTGGGGGGTTGTCAGTGAAGAGGGCCGTCCATGGACACACAAACAAGATTTTTACAATTTATCTTCTAAAAGAGTATTTCAAAACCTTAAAGCCAATCAGAAAGATGAAATATGCCTAAGAAGCTTCACTATTAAACTATACTCATGAAGGTAACATGCTGGGAAATAATTTTAAAATAATCATATAAGCAATACTAAATTCTTTGCAATCACACTTCTTGACTGCATTGGGCAAATCTAACTCCTGTGGACAAACACCTAGCATTACGAGGCTTTAGAGAAATACGTACCATCGGCTGTAGTTGCTTTCTGGTGAGGCATTAGCATAGCTGCAAACTCTTGCAGTTGATTTCCACGGATAATTCTGTCGAGATACATTTTCTCCAAGATCCCATAGGCTGCAAGCTGCTGGCATCTCTCATCCTTGAAGAGTGTAGCAAGCATGCGAGAACGCTGCTGTCCTAGGAGTGTCAAGAAGAATCTTTGTAAATGGTCACCAAAACATTGAGTATTTAGAAGTAAACCACAGAAAGTTACAATCTTTTTTCTCAATACATGCTATTAACCAACAAAGCTCTACTAAAGAAGGACCCTGGTTGTGTTCAGTTCCAAAACACTGTTTGCTAGTGACTATCTTTTGCCTCTTTAGCCAAGATGCCACCTTATCACTGGCAAAGACACAGAAGTAATCCAACTCCGACAGGTAATTACCAACAGGTAATTTTGACACAGTGTTCATGATTTTGGATTCCTCACCAAATCTTAATGGCAAGATCCCTCCCTACAAGTAATGCACAAGCTAACTTGCTTCAAGGGATACGAAATACCTACATCAGTTCTTCTATACAAAAATGTAGTATGTATTTTACCTGCTGATGCCAAAATAGTACAATGCAAAGCATGCTTCAGTGCCTCCAGTCGCTCGGTTTCATGGACTATGCTCTTATAGGAGAGCTCGTTGTATCTTTGGGCAGCCTCAATGAACTTTCTTCTGTAATCAAGAACTCGAGCATAGCAAACCTAGAAAGAAAGTATGTCTCAGAAAAAGAAAACAGGAGTGGCTGCATAATATAGGTGTGTATAAAATGCCACATTATCATGTTACAGCTCCCATAAATATTGCTCTACTGCATCCTAGGGAAGCCTCTTTGAAGGATTAGCTTGACTTGTAAAGCCCTTGCTGAAGTATCATGGAAACCAATTGAAAGGGCATTTCCCCACACTATTCACATGTTAAACACTGCAAATGTCTAAATGCCAGAAACTATGTAAATGAAATATTGTACAGCTGATATTGCACTTATGCAAGCTTCCCCTTCACTACTGACACTGACAGCTAGCACTTCAGTAGAAATTTTCACATTTCAGGTGTTTGCTTTTCCCCTTTAGTGCTGTAATAGTATCTGGTATTTCTCCCTCCCTTCCTCTGTGTTTTTCTTATGCTTACAGAAAATATTTACACTTCCAACTGAGTGCACACTTTAAAGCACAGCATGGCAGGAGAAAAAAACAGGAAAACCAACAAACCAAAACCACCACACCCTGAGTTACAGCTCATGGCACATCTGCTTTGTGTTGTAGAATTTTAAACACCACCATGCTTGATTGGCACTGTTACACTACAGTTATCACTCACTGCTATCCCAGTTACTAAAATGGTTTGAGAAATAAGTGTATGAACTATGTGTGTGGTAAACCCACAAATAAGTAGAAACGTCAGCAGCTACTTCAGTAATTGAGAACTTAAACCTATTTTTATGGATGGGACTTACTATTTAATTACTGTTGGGGGCGGGAGGCTTCAGTTGTCCCTACTATTGGACGTGATTTTTTTTTCCCCTCTTAGATTTACAGACAAAAGTGGAGGCAGTATTTTTTAACAACATTTCAAATGTTCTGAAGGCTAAGTTTTCTTTTCAATTAATAAAGCTGGCATTTAAGGAACCTTTACAGACAACTTCAAATCATAAGGAGTAAGCTGTATTATTACTGCTATGATGTGGCTCTCAAGCTCCCACAATTTAGAAGCTTTTCCCTTTGTCTGTTTTCTCATTACAAAAGTTTTAGTGGCATTGCATAAAAACATCTCAGTGTGGAATCAGCTCCCTTTAGAAAGAGAAAGCAATAAAACAAGTTAGACAACCTTATAATGGATTTGCAGCTGTTCATTAGTTGATTCATTCTGAAGCAGGGAAGCTCGATTAATATAAGCTTCTGCTTGAACTGGGTCATCATCCTCCAGATACAGCCTGGCAATTTTCAGGTAGGTCTCCAGTTTATAATCTACATTATATTGCCTGTAGAGAAACAGAGAAGTAAGCATTCAAAGTTGTTCCACAACTGCCCTTGCTCTTAGCGGTTCTAATCATATATTGAGATTCTTAAGCACTTGGCAACATTTGCTTTACTCTGCTTTCTTCCTCCCTAACACCAGAATTAGTGCTGTCTGTTCAGGGTAAGGAAATTTGAGATGAATGCCAGTATAGAACTGATCTTACAAACATCAGTAGAAATAATGCTGTCCACCAAGACACGAATGTACACAGACTCTCATAATCTGTTTTTAGTGAATTGTAAGTTTGCCATGAATGGTGAGCCACTTGAGTTAAGAAGCAAACTTGCAATGGAACAAATAGGTGCTAAACAGGCAAAACCTGCAGCAATTCTTTCTGCATGTGTACAGAGAACAAGGATGGAAAGGACAGCCAGAGAAAAGTAACAGCAAGGCTTCCAGACCCTAAACAAACCCACAAATAACCTCAACTGCATTTCTTAATATCCAGTTTTGGATGTCTTCTTTTTGAACTGTAAAGGCAAACACGTGGAAGAATTGCCACCTTTCAAGAACCTTAGAAGCATTTTTGTAACATACTATCAAAAAGGCTGTTCAGCAATACGATTAATTAATAGTGCAAAACTTCTGGTGCAGTATTTTGACCCACTAAACTGTTTACCATAATGTACAGTCATCAAGCTATACTTTTGTCATCTGGTGATAGTTCTGGCCTGAACTACTGAAACTCTGGGAAAATATGCAACCTCAAAATTCTCACTCGCTGGTCTATTTAAGTACAAAGTGAGCGAGTATATTTAAAAACACATAACTCTGCCTAGTGCAGTACTTACTTCTGTCCTGTTTCCAAAGGTATCCCCACCAATACTTGTGCTGCGTTTCTCCAGTCTTCTTCTTTCTCATAGATTGATGCAAGATGTTGCCTTATTGAAGCAACCTAAATGATTATAAAACTAATCTCAAATCTGATAAAAGTTGAATAGCTCTGTATTAACTTTTACAGTGTTTGTTCTTGTTCATGAATCCCCTCAATAATACCCCAGCTTCACAGACACAGCAACCTGCATGCACACAACTCTTTCCATGTGAGGAGTCCTGTGTGGGGCTGCTTTAATACCGAGCTTTTAAAATGAGTGGAAGCGTTTCCACTTAAGCTTGTGACAAGATAAAAGGGAATGAGAAGTAATAACCTTTCATAAAGCTTTTAAAAAAGATGAAACAAGGCTTTCAAGAACTGCAGCACCACAATTCACAAGCCAGTTCTTGCGGTTGTACCTCATATCATGCCTCTGAGATACAAATACAGACACTTTGTGGATGTTTTGTAGAGCATCTGTCAGCATGTAAAATATCAATGCTTACAGTCTGGGCTTTATAAGCAGAAATGTGGCTAAAGAGAAATAATTTGATGTCTAGGATTCAATTTATGCATAATAATTATACCACAGCGACAAGCATGTTCAGTTAACACTTAGAGTAAAAGCTGCTTAAAAAGACAGGCAAAGACAAATCACATCGGAAACTGCCTTGGTTCTCAAATACTAGATCCTAAAGGCTTTTTAGATAAACATCTACTATAAAAACCCTCAGACGATAGTGAATACTCACACAACAAAACCAAAAACTGAACTTAAAAAGAACTGCAGCACTTTCAGTAGTTGACTAGAATTGTGTTTTCAAGAAAACATTTCTTTCGTGGTAAAATGATTATGGTTAAAATACACACACAAATATTTATATTGAAACAAAAGCTATCTGTCAAGATCCTTCTCTCTTTACACAACCTGGCTGTTCCATTAGTTGGGTTAAAAGCAATAAAATGAGTACCAGTCTGTCTCTCGACAGTACCTCCAGTAGCTCAAGTATTGTCTCATTGTACAAAGCCATCTTCTGGTAGCAGAAGAATTACACACCCAGCATCCTCGCCATTCAGCAAGACCTAGACAGGCTAGAAAGCTGGGCAATGAGGAACCTGAGGAAGTTCAACAAAGACAAGTGTAGGGTCCTGCACCTGGGGAGGAATAATCCCATACACCGACACAGGTTGGGGGCTGACCTGCTGAAAAGCAGCTCTGCAGAGAGAGACCTGGGGCTCCTGGTGGACAACAAGATGACCATGAGCCAGTAATGTGCCCTTGTAGCCAAGAAGGCCAATGGTCTCCTGGGGTGAATTAAAAAGAGAGCGGCCAGCAGGTCTCGGGAGGTCATCCTGCCCCTCTGCTCTGCCCTGGGGAGGTCACATCTGGAGCACCGGGTCCAGTTCTGGGCTCCCCAGTTCAAGAAAGACAAGGAACTACTGGAGAGAGACTAGTGGCAGGTTACGAAGATGATCAAAGGAATGTAGCACCTCTCTTATGAGGAAAGGCTGAGAGACCTGGGTCTGTTCAGCCTGGAGAAGACTGAGAGGAGATCTCCTCAATGCTTACAAATACCTAAACAGTGAGTGTCAAGATAACGGGGTCAGGCTTTCCTCAGTGGTGCCTGGTGACAGGACAAGGGGCAATAGGCACAAGCTGGAACACACTAAGTTCCACGTGAACATGCAGAAAAACTTCTTTACTTTGAGCGTGACACAGCCCTGGGACAGGCTGCTCAAAGAGGTGGTGGAGTCTCCTTCTCTGGAGACATTCCAAACCCGCCTGCACACGTTCCTGTGCAGCCTGCTCTTGGTAACTCTGCTTTGGCAGGAGGTTGCACTAGATGATCTCCAGAGGTCCCTTCCAACCCCTATAATTTTGTAATTCTGATGAATAGACAAAGCTTGTATTCTTCGCATGATTCCTAAATACCCTCTGCATTTAGCTCAGATTTTGTATGTACAAGAATGCAAAACTGGACTCGTAAGTAGGAATATCTGTTTTGAATAGCTTTTTAAAGACCTAAAATAGTCAGCAGATAAGGGGAAAAAACCAACAAAGCCAAACCTGCAAACCAAAAACCCCTCATCATTGATCTCTCACCTGCTCTTCAAATGAAATAACTCTAGGCTGTATCTTTTCCAAGGTGAAGTGGTAAATTTCCTTGGCTGTGCTGTCAGGAAGACTTGGAAGATGGGTACAGAAATCTGTCAGTAGCTGACGTGAGATCACTAGACTGACATTCTCATTCACCACTGGTTCAGAGATACATGCAAGAGAAAAACACAAGATGGATGCAACACTTGTCAGTGCCTTCACTGTAACCAATCATTTGCTGTTATACTAAATTTGAATATTTCAAGTTTACAAATCTGTATTCTAGTGAAGGTGGGTTTTTTCTTTGCTTTTAAGTGGTGAATTTTCTCTCTTAGAAACAGTTTGCTTATACTAGAGGTCACCAAAGTTCTAACCCCTGACAGACAATAATGAATTTCTCGCTTTGACTTCCAGTTTAGAGATGTTTCATTCTGAATCACTGTTCTCAGCTGCTGAAACATCTTAGGCAAAGTAAACCTTTAGGCTAAATTTCACTAAGTTTATTCTCAACTTAAAAAAATTACAACAGGTGTAATTTATAGAGCTATTCAATAAGCCAAATGTCCAATACAACACAAAACAAGCCCTAACTCTTTATTCTTGACAGTTTTTCGAACTAAGCTGAGACAGGGGAAGAATGAGGTTGTTAGTTTAAATACCACTTGGCATCCAGCATCAATTTTAGCCTTCAACAGAGACAACTTTATGTTTTCATCTTCCAACACTGTCACGCTGACAGGTTGAAAAGTTATAACTTAAAAAGCTTGCAACTTCATTCTCCCTTAACTTCTGAATGTGGCGATGATGGCTCCCTCTTCTAATTGTGTTTGAGTTCCAATAGGAACCAAAAGGCAGAGTTAACAAATATGCAATCCCACAGACCTCTGGCTTTCACTCAGTGTGCAACCATTTATACCAGATGCACTTACTTGCTTCTACAAATGCTTTCAAAGCTTCAAGTTGTTCTACACCCGACAGCTGAATGGCTTTTTCCAATATTTGGCGATATCTGTACACAGATTAAAAAAAAAAAAAATTTAAAAATCACCCACAGGAAACAGTTTTTCACTAACAAGTTCTGTTTCTCTGTTTATTTTCTGTGTCAGAGACCTACTTTGGGTTATATTTTCTATACTTTTGAGGCGGTAATTTTTGAAAGCATTTGCACTCAAATGTTGGGAACATTCACCTGGAACTGATATCCAGCTCTTTTTAAATCCCAGGACTAGATTTTCAGATAACATAGCTCAGCATTTTGTCATCTGTTAATGTATGTGCAATTATGAAGGGTTGTAAAAAAAAAAAAAAAATAATCACATCCCTAGGATAGCGCACAGAAAAAGTAATGAAAACTATACTGCATGTGGATTACAATCAATAAATTTAGTCAAATATTCACAAGGGTATATTTAATGAGAATGAGAAACAGCATTGGGAGTGAGAGGTAAACAGTATGTTATGGCCACTTGATATGAGCACAGGGACAGACTGTGCGTTTTTAAGTGTTTTTTCCTGCAAAAATAGCAGCTTCAGTTTTCATACTTCATAAAGCTAATTAAACTTTGAGCCACAACCTCAGCGCATGCAATACCAATGAAGTGCAACATTCCCACTGAAGCCACGTTTTGAGGGGGATATTTCCAAGTTTTTAGATGAAACTCCTAAAAGTCAAGCAATTCCTCTAGAAAACAAGCAACTGGACTAGGACTCGAAGAATTTCAATTGACTGATCCACAACCGACTGAAATCTCGGGGGGGGGGAGGGAGGAAATCTACATGACACACTGCACTGTGAGTAGCTCAAACCCCAAGCCTTGTGATCCAAAATACCCACCTAATGAAAATAATAATAACGATGGAGTTACTGACATAGCTACGTGACATATCTAAAGCAGAAAATCGCGAAAAATAAATTCCCCGGCCTATCAATTCTGTGCAGGCGAGGGGCAGGCAGCGGAGCCCTGAGGGGAGACAGGAGGGAGCTGCAGCCAGAAGGGGTAAGGCCCCGCGCGGGGGCCTGGGCTAGGACACCGCCACACAGAGCAACCCGCCGTTAAACGGCAAAAAAAAAAAAAAAAAATTAAAAAAAAGCCAGAATCACGAGGTGAAATCTTTCTTTCTTCTTTATACGTAAAGAAGCGCGGCCGTTGGGCAAGAGCCCCCTCGCCCGCCCAGGGCCCGGCAGCACCCCCCCTCCATTCCCCTCCTCAACAGCCGTAACCCCAGCGGCCGCTCAGCCCCCCAACGGCGCCCCGCCATGAGGAGGAGGAGGAGGAGGAGGAGGAGGAGGAGGAGGAGGACGCCGCCACCACCACTCACTTGCCCGCCAGGTCCTTGTGAGAGCCGCTGGAGTTCATCAGCTGCGCCAAGTCCTGCCTCATCGCCGCCGCCATCTTCGCCGCAGCGGCCTGTCCTCCTACCATAGAGCCGCCGGGGCTAGAGGGGGCCCGCCGCGCGGCGAGGTCACGTGGAAGGGGGCGGGTCCGCGCGGGCCGACGGCGGCCGGCGGGGATAGGGCTGGGGCGGCCCAGGGCG
>JAOXJM010000033.1:19586035-19591035 GCA_026413425.1 Tringa solitaria
TGAGCAACCTGGTCTGGTGGGAGGTGTCCTTGCCCAGGGCAGGGGGGTTGGAACTGGGTGATCTTTAAGGTCCCTTCCAACTCCAACCACTCTATGATTCTATACCATGTTCTGAGTCTCTTTTGCAATTAGCAGGAGCAGCGCCGTCACGGAGTTGCAAATGCTGCTGCCAAGTGGGGAAAGTTTAATCCCCCTGCCAACCAAATCCCACGGCCGTGGGGAGTGACTGGCCCTGACGTGTACATCTGGTGTGATGTGTGCCAAACTACAAATTTTTTTTTGAGGGTTTCTTTTCTAAAAGGTAGCACGGGGTGTAGCCGAACACTCAGGTCGCAATCACGTAGCGTTGCCCTGTGTTGCAAACATAAATGGTGTGTCGGTAGCCTGTCAGTGAGAGGCATGAGGCACCCTGACTTTCCCATCCTAAACCATTCCTCCTCTTCTGTGAGGAAGATTGCTTTAGGTGATAGCTTAAGAACAAAGGCAGCTTTTAATCTTTTAATGGCTTCTGCCAGATGCTTGGCATGGGGCAGTGTCACTTTAATATGGCAGGTGAAGTTTATGTGTAATAAATCTGGTTAGAGGGAGGACAGGCTTGTTGCTGTACGCTGTTTCCTGTCAGGCCAATAAGAAACTCGGGCTGGTTTTGATCAAGGCAGAAAATAAACTGGATAAAGGAACACTAGCTACTGTGTGCTGCAGAGAATTGCTGTGAAACCTTCCTGAGTATCTTCCTCCTTTTGTAATAACCTGGGAGGTTGCTGTGAGCAGGGAACCATTTTTGACTGTTTTGCTATGGTTAGTGAAAACTTAAAATGTTTTTGTTACTTCTTACCCGCTCTTAATGGCTTTAAGTACCTTTGCAATTTGCGTATTTGTTTTACTTTTTCCCCTTGAATACGCACCTATTAAAAGGTTTTCATAAGGAAGCCTATCTTCTTTTGAGTCAGTGCAGCCTATAGGAAGTTGTCACTGAGTGGGACAGTGACATCGGGCAGTTATGTAGCACACACTGACTTGTACTTTAGTTCAGTTGGATTTTTGGCCTGTGGAATCTTATGGGTACAGCTGTCTTGGTAGTAGAGAGAAAACAGCACATCTTTGGTAGCCACTGGATGCAGGTACATGGGTGTTTCCTTTGCATTAGGAATTAGTGTTTTCAGGAAAAAACAGTGCGCAGGTTCTCGTACCCTCAGATCTCCTCAGTGAGAACTGCAGACGTGAGAAATCTACAATTTGGCAGCTGTCAGGCAATTTCCTGACTAGCCTCTTGGAGGAAAACCAAAGCTACTAGTTATGTTATAGTGATGTCTGTGCTCTGTTTAGCCAAGTCTGAAGTTTGAAAGCTTTCCCACTACACTTCTGGTAACTTATTTTGGAAAACTGTGTGTGCTGATGTGACTTAAACTGGCCAAACTGTGCTTTGGGAAATGTACGTAAGCTTTTGACAGCACTGTGACATTGCACCTTAATTGTTTGGTGTGTTCACCTTCGTGTTGTAGCCTTGCTCTGGCCTCTCTTTTGCAGTGGAGAGATAGTTTGTCACCTTCTATAGTGGCAAGCCGAAGCAGTCATGTTTTTTGGCTGTGGAACTGGAGTCATGGGTGCAGTTATTGCATGGTGGGAAGAAAATCCTTCAGAGGGCTGTTAGTTTCAAAGTCGTGTTCTTGGTCTGTCATGTCCTTAGTGATATAAAGCAGGGTTTTGTGCATTTATGTTGATTGTTCTTTAACTGTAAGAGGAAAATAATATATAATAAACATTAAAAATACATGTTTACGTTAGTGGTTTGTTGATGACTGTAAAAGAGATGTTTGGATGTCACATAGCAAGTGTCCATTCAGCAGTAACTGCTAAAGTATCACTATCCCCTGTGTGTCAGAAAGACAGTGCTGCATCCTCTGTATGTGTTCTGTTTTGCTACTTAAAAAAAAAAACCCACAAAACAGAAAAGAAACTTAATGATGGATGAACAGAAGGATGCAAACATCCTTTGAATTACTATCCATATTGGTGCATGGCTACTGGTTTACCAGGGTGGACCATTATTTCTGTACTGGTCCTGAAGACAATAAGATGTCATACTAGAAAGGGCTTTTCGTGCTTTGGTAAAGAGAGATCTGGAACTAAAGGGACAAGTGGATGAAGGGGAATCTGTTCTCCTCTTTATAGACTTCAGGAATTTTTATGGAAACTTCTGAAGCTCGTGAACCCAAACATCTGTATGGAGCTTGGATATGTTTGTAAGAAGCTGAATGTTCTTGTTAGTTCTGTAAGAGCACAGCTAGTTCAGTGGAGTTAGTTCACATGAGCAGCTTTTGATTTGAGAGAATTTGACTTAGGAAGGTACAATGCAATTGTACTTGTATGTGTGTGGAAACTGGAGGAGTTGAAAATGTGCTACAGTGGTTTTCTAGGTTTTCTGATAACAGTACATGTGCTTGTGGAATAAGTTGGTACACTGAAAATAGACAAAGCTTTGTAGAAAGTGGTTTTATAGATCATAATGGACCATAGTTTTTGTTTTGAGCCCACTGTAAAGTCTTCTTTACCTGTATTAGAGATCATCTAAAATCAGATCCTCTTTTGAATGGGTGCATAAGCCTTATGCCTAATAACTAGGGATGCTTCATTTGTGTGCATACTAGGTTGATTTTTAGTTGGTGCAAATCATGAAGTGTTCCCTTTTGAGACACAGCAGTTCTTTATATATATATATATGTATTATTTTTTTTTATGGCTTACTAATGCGATACGATTGCCATGATTTGATTCCAAGCTTCCAGTGGGCTTTTGAAAATACAAGTCATTATCCGAGTTACCTGCTGTGCATGTTTCCCTGGCAGCACTGGTACTGTAGCTGGAAGGTGGGGAAGATCATTGGGAAGATGTTCTTTGTGCTAGGTTTTTATATCATGGTTTTGGGAGGAAAGATAAGTTTTGACTGTCCAATACTTGTGCTTTTTTACTGCTTTCGGGGGGGGGGGAGGTTAACTAAACTTCCTTTATTTGTTTTAATTTAATTTACTAATATCAACATATGTCCAATCCAACCTAGTACATAAATGCTTCTGTTTAACTGCATTGGCTTATAAATCTGTGTTTGTTTCATAAGCAGTTGTGTGGAGGCTCCACAGATAACTAAATGGAATGAAGCCTGTGGTGGGTCAATAGTGGTGGGGATGCAAGGAAGTAGTAAAATATGTTTTTGTCACTCTTTGTAGTTTCTTGGGATAGCAGAGTAAGCAACTGCAGCAGAAAATGGTGCAAAACTTTTGTGAACATGTAAGTTTTATTTAATCTGGCCACAATTGTTTAAGCAAGTTCTCAAAAAGCATGTAGGGTCACTGATAAAATTCTGCTATTCCTTACATTAGGTAACTGAGCTCATAAAGCTTGACAGTACAGGATTTTGAGTAAGACACATTAACAGATTAACCATCTTGTCTTAACAGGAAAATGTTTATTGGCGGCCTTAGCTGGGACACTACAAAGAAAGATCTGAAGGACTATTTCTCTAAATTTGGTGAAGTTGTAGACTGCACTCTGAAGTTAGATCCCATCACTGGGCGATCAAGAGGCTTCGGCTTTGTACTCTTCAAAGAATCAGAGAGCGTAGATAAGGTATTATTAATGTAATGAAATATCATGTTCAATTTTAGGTAGCAAAGATACAGCACTCAGATGATTGTATGCATAGTTGGTTGTATGTGATCTGTTAAAGATGACCCTGGGATACAATATACTTAAGATACTTATTGAAATGGTTTTGTTTTTTTTTTTTTCCAAAACTGTCTTGCTTGTGATGCAGCGGTCAGGACCAGCACTGGTTCCTTAAGTGTGGCTTTGGATACTTACAGGGGAGTATACTGCAAGCCACTGGACTTGAGCACTTCAAAAATACATTTATATATAATGTGTGTCTTCTGCCTACTACTGTGAAAGTAGTAATTTACAAAAAGCTTTGTCTTTGCATTCCAGAGCAGCACCGTGAACCCCTAGAGTAGAGCCAGTGGCTTTGATAGAATTGGGATTTATCCAAGCAAAAATTAGCTGTTAACCTTTCTCACACGCTGTTGACACAGCACACTGAAAAGTTTTCACCTTCATTTACCTTTTGTAATATCTAAAATACAGGTTCTTTACTTCATGAGGTTTGGGGATGGGATTGTTGAGTACTTTCTGAGAAACATTGCACATTCCTTCTTCCCTTGAGTGATACGTGGCTCCAGATGACTTCTAAAATGCTTTGTCAGAACTGTCTGTGTCAGTGATCAAAATATGAAAATGTTTCATTTCGTATAACAAAATATTGCTGTAATCGAAGTATTGAAATGGACACAATAACATTAACATAAACTAAGTATGAAATAACTGTGCCTCGCTAAAAATATTGGTGGAACATTTAGCTTGAACTGTGAGTAAGATTGTGTTTTAATTTTCTGCAGGTCATGGACCAGAAAGAACACAAGCTGAATGGGAAGGTCATTGATCCAAAAAGAGCTAAAGCCATGAAAACAAAAGAACCCGTTAAAAAGATTTTTGTTGGGGGCTTATCTCCAGACACGCCTGAGGAGAAAATAAGGGAATATTTTGGAGGTTTTGGCGAGGTACGTGGTGAAATAAGCTGCTTATATTTGTAGAACTTGTTCTGTCTTCACAAATTTAGTAATAAATAGTTGCCCCCAAATGCATCCTGCATTGCCACTACTGTAAATTTAATGGCCAGTGTAGCTCCGTGTGTTTTAGTAGTCAGAATTTTCATTAATTACAGGCTTTGAGTAGCATAGACTGGTTTAATGGGAGGAGGAGCTGGGATAAGTCAGTGATTTATTGATGGGAACTGATTTCTTGGGATATCTGACAGTTTTGGCTGAGACAGGCATGGGAGGCGACGTTTTTGAGCATGCTGCTTTGGTCAGTTGGGCAAGAAGCTCTTCAGCCAGCCAGCTGATTTGCAATGGCTCAAATTCAGACAGTTTGCCTAAATTCTGTGTGAC
>JAOXJM010000033.1:19621813-19637548 GCA_026413425.1 Tringa solitaria
AACGAGTCCGAAATAGATTTAATAAATATTTATTAAGGTAGGAAAGCAAAAGCAGCACTGGGCGGCCAGGGAGTCGTAGCTCCACCAAAGGCTTGCAAATTCAGGCAAGCTAAACATAAAAGGGGAAATTAAGTGTCCCTAGAGAAGAAGATTTTGCCTGAGAATGATTTTCCCTGAAGAGACACTGAAGACAACTTCCCTGGGGATACACAAAGAGCACTCTTAGGAACAACCCCTGTTGGCTGGAACAACGCTGGGCTGGAACCTCTTGATCTCTCTCTTCTTCTCTGTCCCTTCAGTTTTTTTCTTTTCTTTTCTCTTCTCTTTAAAAGTTGAAGTACCTCTTGCCATAATTTGTTGTGTATCTGTTGCTAGGTAAGACTTGAGTACCTTTCCACTTTCCATAATTTGCTATATACCTGACCTATTATTGTGGACTTAGTTAAGACCTATGCTAACCATTCTGGGAATCTAATAAATGTTTGTATAAGGACCTTGAGATTTGTCTCACCTTAGTCCGTGCTGCTGGAGATTTGTCAATCTGAGACACCCCTCTCTCTTCTGAGTGGGATGTGACACATATTCAGGACCACGAAAAGGCAAGCATTTGCTCTGTCTCACATGTTATAATGTGAAATACTGCAACTAACTTTTTTCAACAGCAAAACAATGTTTCAGATATGAACAAAGGTTCATGTCTGAAGTGGGCTCACATCTGATGTCAGTATGTCCATGGTTGACTCTTCTTTTAGCTTCCTTGCTCTGAACCATGCTTATTCTCGCTACATTATCATAAATCAAGTTTACACTTATTGGTTTATTTGTAAGTTGTCATTTAAGAAGAATGTCCTTTATGGTGTTAAAAAACATCTGTTTGCTGTAGATACTAAGAGACGGATGATACAAATGGTCAAATTTTAATTGTTGGTGTTAACTCAGGGAAATCCTTATATTGTAAAGGAACAGAAATTTGTTTAAAAATATAAATAGCTTCTTTTGCTTTTTCTACTTCTCAACACAACTACTTAATGTACTGTTCTGAGTACAGTCCATTATTAAAGATATTTTCCCTGAATGTAACATAATTTTGCTATTGAAATCTTTAAGTGCAATTTAAAGTGCTTTAAAAAGGCATTAAGAAAACACTTGCCAATATCAATGTAATATTGTTTGTTTATAAAGAAAGGGAAACAATTTACTTTTAGCTCACCTGTGGTTCCTTAATTACTGCAGGGCACGGGGAGGCTGATGACTGCAGATGGCTGCAGACCACGAGTGACCTGTCAGGCAGTAGATGTTCTCCTGAAGACCAGTAGGGACAACAAAACCATGCCTCTGTCCATTTAACCTTTCCTTTAAACTCTTTTAACTCTTCCTAGTCCACCACCACTATTCCTGCTTTGCTCAGTTGCTAGCATCTCTGCAAATCTGGTATAAACCACTCTATTCCTGATGGCACTGCTATGAAAAGCAGAGGGAATGAAACCATTCCAAGGCTTGCTGGCCCAGAGACAATGGACATGGGGGAAAACTGGTCCCCTTTTCTTTCCTTGTACAGATACTCAGACCAGATTAGCCACCCCACCCAGAGCCTAGGAACTGGTTTATCATAGAATCATAAAATGGTTAGAGTTGGAAGAGACCCTGAAGTTCACCTAGTTCCAATGCCTCTGCCATGGGCAGGGACACCTTCTACTAGTTTAGGTTTCTCCAGGGCATCAGATTTTTTTTTTATTATTCAAAATTCACCATCCATTGTGTTTTCACTCCTGCATAACTCACATTGTCAGGTGCTGGCCAAGAAATGATAACAGCTGAGCCATCCTTATCCAGTAATGTTTTAATGCCACTTTGCATAAGCGTCAGTGACTCAAGAAAGAGGAAGGTCAGACCAAGCAGCTTTAAGGAAAGTTTCCCCTGATATACTGAATGATGATGTAATATTATTTTTAGTCGTCATGAAAAGCATTTAAAATAATTCAGCATAAATACATTAAAAAAAATAACAAAAGCAATTATGAAAGCTGAGGAAAGCGTCTTGAGGTACTTCTCTGCTCCAAATGGTGGTAGTTTTGTTCAGTCTAGCTGGGACTGCACCAGTTGGCCCAGTGCCTGGAGTCAAAAAACAGTACAGCTACAGAAGGACCGATGAAGAACAAGCCATTCCTCTGCGTCCATCTACCTAGAAAGAATGGTGACACGTGACATGAGGGGTATTAAAAAAAATAATAATATTGTCCTGCTGCCTTTGGCCTTTGGCAGATGGTAATGTGATGCTCAGCTGTGTGATGTTCACACACTAGGGAACAAGGATCTGCCTCTCTGCTACAGCAATTTCCTTGCCTTGCCAATGGTACTCTACCCACCTCTGTGAACTCCTCTTTGACATCTATTTTTTTCCCGGGCGCATAACTGCCCCCTATTTATGTAGTCAGGGGCTGGTCCTGCTGGAGTATAGCCCTGTGTTTGCATGTGTGTGACTTTGAATCCTTCTGAACTCACAGCTTTGTATGACGTAAAATATGCACCTATTATTTTATAAAGGTAGTACTCACCTGTCTTAAGATATGATTTGTGATTAATCATACATCATTTTCAGATAAAACTGGGCACAATATACTCAAAATAAATTAGTGTCCATCCCCCCCATATAATACAGGTTTTTATTCACAATCACAGGTGCTAACTACTCTGCTTTTAGTGATGTCAAAAAATTATGCTCCTGTAGTGCTATACATAACTGTTCTTAGTAATGTCTCATTAATCCCATTGTTTGTGCCCTTGCCATTTTTGATCCTAATGTTTCTGAGGTCGGTAGGACTGCCGCTGTTTGTCCTTTCATTTTGTAGTCAAAAACCTCTAGTTATCATCGTCTTCTCACACATGCTTGCTGACTTTACCACAGTTGTTCCTGACTTTCTCTGCCTGCATTTGAGAAGTGCAAGCTAGTGGAGAAAGAACGGACATCATTTACGCATACAAAAGTCCTATTGCATAGCAACTAATTTAAAGTGACTGAAATTAACTTCAGGTACTAAAACATAAAATCACCAGACATCACAGAAATGTTTCAGCCTGATTTTCTTCTGTAAAAGAAATCAAAATGGTTATGGCTTTTTATAATATTAATGAAGTTTTATAATTTTTCATTAAAATCATTATATAAAACGTTTGTATTCAACTTGACTTTGGATTTTTAAAGGAAGAAATGCCCACAGAAAGCAGGTGCTGTCTATATTTTGATTAAGGTTCTGCATGTGTATAGATAGCAGAAGGTGCAGCTTAGGACTCTTTTCTCAGACAGTCTGGTGCACAGTAATTTTGGAGGGCAGAAACTAACCAGCTCCAGTTCTCAGCTTTAGAAGACAAAAGGAGAATGGACTTCTGAGAAAATTCAGTACATGCACCAAAGTCCCTAGCACAAAGCAGGACATTTGGATGGGCTGGCTGTTCCTTACTGATCTGGGCAAGAGGGAGCTGGAACAAGACTTTCAGAAGCACAGATGTACGTCCCATAAGTCTTTCTTTCCTACTATCCTTCTTTCTACCAGTGACCAAAAGCAGGTCAAAGGAGGACTGTAAAAGCGGTAAAAGCAAAGAGGTAAATCCCCACAATACTTTTTGAGGCTCCAACCATATGTGACATCAGGTGTTACTGAGCATGGAGTTGTATCCTGGTGTTTCAGCTGGGAGCACAGCTCTCCTGTGCTCTAAATGACTCTGCGACAAGAAGCTGGTGAGACTGGTGCTCAGGAGAGGGGATGGAGGAAGGATAAATGGTATTGGGAATGGCTAGGCACACGGACAGGTATGAGAAGGGAAGAAAAGACAGGGATTGAGTGCTGCCTGAGAAGAGGAGGGTTGGGACAGAGAAGGCAAAGTCCAAATGAACCTCTTCATCCTGGCTCCTTCTCCTTGTCATCACCAGGTACTCCTGGGGATTTAAGTCTCTACACCTAAGCAATACCAATGAAATACAGATCTGTGTGTATAAAGGCCTTACGTGATGACTTTCTGCATGTAGCATGTTATAAATGAGCTTTCTTATGGCGTTGGCTGATTCCAGTTACGAAAAGAAACTAATTTTACTCTGCACTTTTGTTGTTAGTTCAACAATTGAATTAAAGACTGCTATGAAAGATGACTTTCATTCCAGTGCTCCTAATCCGTATGTCAAAAAGTGAACTAGTGCCTGTCATATATCTATACGTCTGTAAAGTTAACACTGTTCTTGGCAACAAGTTTCATTGTATGGTGCAAGTAATAGCCTGACATTGGTAGTAATTTCATATAAAATTCAATAAAACTTATAGCTGAAACTCAAACAGATCAAAGAAATTATGTTATTGGTGTTATTATGGGAAAAAGGAAATTGGGAGGCCCTGTTAGAGGATGAAATGGATTTGTAGTTCTGGTAGATGAGCTTTGATTGTGTAATAGAAAGGGCAGGTCAGAAATGGGCCTAAAATTTACAAAAACCATGAAGACTTTTCTTTTTCTGTTTATTTTAAAATAGGAATTGTGGTCTTTCATATAAATAACAAGATATTAAAAAAAAAGATGAGGCAGGAGCATTAGCTCTAGTAATACCTTGGTCTGTATTGTCAGAGAAAAAACAGTAGATAAGGAATGAGTTCAGGTGTCTTAAATAGGAAAAGAAGAAAAACTATACTCACTGGACAACAAAAGAAGTAAAATGATGTAAGATTCATTCACCACAAACAACTGAATGCAATGAATTTCAAGTATAGGCATTAAGTTCACCATCACTTAGAAAGCACTGATACCTCATAACTTCAGCACAGACTAATTTTGGGGTCTATACTGAACTCAGACTTGGGAAGTTCCGTTTCCCTGACAATTTAAAGAGTAGTTCATGACTTTATTTTTAAGACTCTGTTAGGCCCAATATCCTCAGTTATGCGTCTGTAATTCATTTGGTCACTTAGGCAGGTGTTAAGCTGGCTATCAAAGACAAATGGTAGATAAATGAATAAATAGATGCAAGCAGCTCTTGGAGTTCCTGGGCTTGCTTAGCATTTCACTGTATCTGTCTTTTTGATAAGTCATTGCATCAGCAGAATGGATTGCTCAGTAAAAGCTGACATTTAGGAAGAAAAAAAGAGCACATTTATAACAGTCTCTTCCTAGCAAAGGCATAAATACATATTTATATAAGCACAGCCAACCTCTTGCTTAGCTTTTTTTTTTTTAATATACATGTAAGTAAAACTAATCAGTTAATTTCAGGATTTCAAAATGACAACAATAAAAATTAATTATATTGCTTAGACAGAACGTTTTGTCTCCACACTTGTGTTAAAGCTCTCTGTGTTTTATCCAGGCATGATTCATGACCACTGATTCCCTCTCTGCTTGGGGAGTTACTGCCTGCTGAGGTCTTTGGACAGTGTGGCCTGCAAAGGTAGGGCAGAAAACAAAGGCTTAAAATCAAGGCAAATTGAATACGTAAAAGTTTTCTACAAGCCTGAAAATATCTGTGTGTTTTATACATACAGCTTCTAGCATCATGCAATCTTGACACTTGATTGTAGGTCCTGCTTAGAATTGTAACACTGCATACACAGCCTACTAGCTCCTACATAACTATTTTAACTCATTTTAAAAACACTGGCTTTGTTATACATTAATTAAGGTAGATTCTTTACATCCTGCACTGCAAAGCACTTTTCCAGGTCTGAAGTCAGTCTCTTTGCTATCAAATGAAGGCTTCTTCCGTGGTCCTGCAGGATTAGCACATTAATGCTGTGAGGTTCTCACTTGAGTTAAGGACTCAGAGTCCTCCCTTTTCATCTGTCATCCCTGTGCTTTTATTTTCAAGCCAATGAAGGGATTGCTTGAATTCTGGTTGATTAAAGTTTTGGTGTGGTGGGAGTAGAATTTCAAATCGTTGGCATCATTTGGAGGAAAATAGGGTTCGCTCTTCCTGCTTTCACTTTCAATTAATAGTAGCCCTGCTGTGCATTTCCTTGCTATGTGATTCAGCTGTAGGAGACAATCCTACAATGGATACCATTTTGCAGTGAAATCCAGAGACTTTGATATATCTTCAGCACATGCCTGGACGTGATCCTAAGAAGCCTAATCCAACTGTGTGAACTAGAGGCCTCCAGAGGTCCCTTCCCACCCAAATCTTGCTATGATTCTATCACAGCTTTTTCCATCACCTATAAGAAAAGGTTGAGATCTGTTCCTCATGCAGTTTGCCAACACTTTGCTTTATCACAGATAAGCATAGTTTTCACTAAGATAACTGACAGTTCAGGAGTTGTAATCTATTCTCCCAACTGGCAGTAGGGTCAGGAAAACTGCAGAGTTATTTCTAAGGAAAAGTGAGGCATGGCTCCAATACTTTTATGCAAGGAAGCAATTCAATGGAAAACCTGCAGAAAAGTTTGAAGCACTGTTAAGCATGCAGGTAAAGAAAAGTATGGCATTTACCTAACGTGATAATTCATGAGCAAATGTATCATCCTGAAAGAAATGTGGCAGGATGGTCACGCTAAGTTCACAGCACTATTTGCCCCAAAGTAGCTGACTGACTTTTTTTTTTTTTTTAACTTCAAATACAAAACGACGTCAAATAAACAGAATGTCCCCAAAGGTCCCATGTCACTGCATAAACTGAAGATATTACAGGCTCTGGATTTCCCAGGCGGTGTAGAAATGTGGTTCTGCCTAAAGAGGAAGATCTGTCATCAGCTGATAGAAATTAATACAGATCAATTAAAGTCAGTGTAAATATACCAATTCATAAAAAGTGAAGATCTGGATTTACAGATCTTAAGCTACTCCCATTTATCAATCCAGGAAACTGGGTATTTAGCTGGCATTGAAAAATAGGACTGCTCAGTTATTGGTTAACATGGAAGCTTTTAAAGAAGAAACATCAACAGTGGCAAACAGACAGGTTCTGGTAGAAATACCCATGCAGGATATTCCCAAATTAGCTCCCCACTCTGCCTCTTCCGAGGACCCGCAGCACGTGGCCTCTCCATTCTGCTCGTGTAACGACACGTAGCAATACTGTCAACAACACTGGGACCTGATGGGTCCTGCATGCCAGTTTCACACTTCATACTCTGTTTTCCTTTCTTCCCTTCCCATCATGCATTCTGTCTTATTGTCCAAAATTGGGCACCTCACTTTTCTGCTTGTGTGTACTTCTCTTTCTCTCCCTGGAAGATGCAGTTACCTTCTTTTACTACATACACACCATCTAGTAAAGAGTTAGATCTTGCCTTGCTCATCTTATCTTCTAAGGGGTCTTTAGACTTATCAGTCTGCCTTGCTTAAGGCTGCTAGTGGGGACAGAATTTCCCTTATGGCATCTTGCTAACTCACCAGGTTATCTCATGGATTTCAAGAGAAAGCTCATATCACAGTTGTGTGACTCATTTCCCACTCAAGTTTGTGAACCTAGTAGCTCAGAAAAGCAGATGCTGTGAACTATACAAAACTGGCTAGGAAAGTGAAATGCAGTAAAACAAAATCTAAATCTTTTCACCAAAATCTATGTTGATCTACCTGCATCTTCAGGCCAAAGTACTATCAGAATACTCCAGACTTTTATCTGCTTGCAGCCCATGATGACTTGAAATATCTGTACAGCTGATATCTCTCCTGTAGGTCCCTTCTGACCTAAATTTTTCTATCATATGATCCATGTTCTTATAATGCCCTTGATGTGAAAGCTGTGTGAGGTACAAAGGCTTTCATCTTTGAAGACCTGACATGGGAGGTTTCCTTATTGAACTAAGCAACGATTTTATGGAAAGAATAGGCTTGTGCCTCTGTGAATTGAATTATTGTTGAAGGCAGTGATTATCTGCCGTATCTGTCAGGTAATTTGACTTTACTTCTTTCTCAGTATCAGTTTTATACCTCATTTGTGACGTTAGCAGACAGAGGGCCTTCTGGCTTCTTTGGCAGAACTGTAGCTGTGATTGCTTCTTGATGGCTCAGCTTCATTAACGTCAGTTGCTAAGAGGCATGAGTAAATGGTTGCTTATTTCACAGGTGGTCATGCATGTGGTGTGGGCTGCCAGGAGTGGTTTGCTGAGAGGAGTAAAAGTTATAAGCCTTGCTTCCTCCCAACCCTGCATAAGATCAGGGAGATTTTGTGACATGATCTTTATTCTCATACTTTGAACATAAGGGACCTTCTAGAGCAGGAATCCCAACATCTGTATCAAACTCCATACTTGCCACCTTCTCGTCCTTGCCGGTGTCCTTCCTGGATTGCTACCTTCTCAGGATACCTGGACTCCATCTTCTTCACTCACTCAACCATGACCTTCAGGGCTCTACCACATTTCCCCTTCGTCCCACTGACTCCAGATCCATCATTGGTGCCATAAAGCTCAAGCCAAGGACACTGGCACAGCTCCATCTGTGTGCTTTGCTCTTCCTTATACTTCACACTGGTGTGGTCCTCAATGTAAAGAAACAATACAAGATAACACAGGAATGTGCTAATGCCAAGGATGGATCACCTCCTAGGGGGATGGGTTCATGGGTAAGTGGAGTTGCCCAAGGGTAACCTAAGACTAATTAGCATGGTAAAAATCACACCCCTAGGAGAAAACCTTACATGTTAATGTCAGACTGCCTTCATATAATGAACTAGACACTAATAGGAGCATGCACAGAAGGGGGTTGGTTATCTAATTGAAAAGTGACCAATGAACAAGTCTTGTACAACTTTTCTTTGTTGTAAAATGTATACCCTGTATAAACCTGTGGCCCCTCTGAAGGGGTGTGCTAGCTTTGTGAATTATTGCCTGGCACCCCTTTCTGTACAGAGCTGCATGAAAGGTTAGAAGGTAGATCTCAACTCTTGTCCGTTCTTTGGCTCCTGTGCACCAGGCATGAACCTGAAACCCAGATTAGGAGACAACACTGGTTCAGGTCCCTAGTGAATCATGATTGACCTAGGATGTAAGAAAACTCATTGGGATCTCTCAAAGCTCCCTTTGCGTCCTTCTTTCTCTGATGTTGTTGCAACAAGTCACTTTTGAAGAAGATTGAGATATGCTATTTGAGGCATATTTTTCAGGCAAGAATCCAAATGATCTGATTGTCAATTGAATTTGGGATTTGCATTCAGAAGGAAAGATCCTAGCCTCTGGGAAGCATCCTAGAGGCAAAAAGAGGACCTGGAGGCTCTCAATGAGCAAACACTGAAGTCTCTCCTTCCTCAGCCATTTTCCCATGAAGGCCAGCTACACTAGCCCCTTTCCAAATGTCACACTCCTGGTAGATCTGGTCTCTGCTTCAGTGAGGAGAGATGCAATCAGTCACCACCCACTGAGTCCTCCCTGATGGAACCATAGCACAACTGGTGACTGGGGAGGATCACACGGGACAAAGCCTAGGCTTTTATCCTCACTCCTGAGATGTGCTACATGAAGACTTGAAGGGAACTTTCCCATCATCCATGCTGGTACTGAGTTTGGGGGTTCCTGGCTGTGAGTAGCACTGTCTGGCAAAATACTATTATTTCGCCTCCCTTGGTCAAGCAGTTCTAAGTTCAGCTGTGTTACAATCAGGAACGGAGAGTCTAGCGGATATGTAAATGTGTAACTAAAAGTATTAAGGGCACCTTTTGCAAATAAAAGCAGAAAGAATCAGTGAAGAAGAAGAATCAGAAGAAGAATCAGAAATAATCTCTTTACAAGCCGGCAAAATAAATGAAGGGGTTGCAAAAGCTTCTGCATTTACTTTCCCCAACCCACTCAAAGAGTTATCAGCGCAAACCTGCTATGCTGGCCAAACAGAAGGACACTCCAAGTCAAGGCCTTATGTGAAAAGAACCACCAAGAATTCACCGAGACTTCACTTCTGAGTGACCACCAAACACCACTAGGGACCACCCAAGACCTTCCATGAAGCCCCTAATGGACTTAATGTGCATGTGCCAGGGTGATGTGAATATTATATTGAGTTCTGGGAAACGTAATGAGTTCTGGGAAATATTCTATACAGAATATGCATAGACTCTGTGAATATAAGTCTCTGTGAATCTTGCATTCGGTGGACATGTTGGGTGGAGCAATCCCTCATGTGCCCGGTGCCGCATCAAAGAGTGCTTGCTTCTTAAGGCTACATTGGTGTTAAGGAGTTTATTCCTGATTTTGGTGACAGCTGGTCTACCGTGGAAGACAAGGAGGGAATCAGAGTGGAAGGCAGGAGCAAGGGACTAGAGGCCCATAGAAGGAAGGTATGGGGAAGGTTCTGTCCTCTGTGTTTTCCTCTGGCCAGGACAGAAATAATCACATTTTTCACATTACCAGTACAGGTGCAGCCATGTCATCCCCTATCCTTTAGTACAGGTGGCCAACTGCACTCTGATTTTTCAGGTTGGATCTCTGGGATGGAATTGAGATCAAAGAAATATGAATGTATGTTGCAGGGACATGTGTTATTCAGCTCACCTGCAGATCTAGACCGGGGCTGCAACTTCCTCCCAGGGGTGTTCGATATATGCAGGTGGTCTGCTCAGAAGCACCAACTCTGTGTAAGATGTGAAAGACGAGGTGCCTTTTACTTTTGTTCCCTGATGCTATGCACCTGATGGAAACAACAGGAAATCTGCTTGAGTAAGCACTTCAAGACTGAGGCACTCATTTATTAGCATCACCATAAAGCAAGGTCTTGCAATGTCAGCACAGTGCACAGCTTCGTCTTCTTCTTCCCCAAGGCTATCTCAGACTTTACAGAAGTTATCTGTTTCCCCTCAACAAACTGTGCAGCAAGGTGGCCATTTAAAAGGTGATAAATACAGCAAACATCCTAATTTAGCAGCAATATTTCTGATTTTAAGGATGGCTGGTAACTAATCGACACCAAGAAACCACCACATTCTTTGATAACAGAACTTAAATAGCTCTTCCTCTGTTGTGTGACAACACCCAGCTCCCTCCTCGTTCCCTTCCCCCCAGCCCTTTTTCCCCTTGCCCATTCCGACCTATTGCTCTCTGAAATCATTAGCAGGGACAAGCAGGCTCTTCAGAACCAGTTTCTAGCAGCTTGATAAAAGTAATCAGTCCAATCTGCATTTTACCAATGCCTCTTATAAAGGAAAGAAGCCTGAGGGAAATAGCCTGAAACAAGGCCCATAAGGTAAAGCAGAAAGATTGTTCCTTCTCTCCCTGTCTCTCACTGGCACTCTTTCTTTCAGATTTAAATGGTCATTTCTTTATCTCTTCATTTGTGTTATAACACTGAGTCTGACATAATTAGCCACTAATTAGTGAATCTGTTATTGTCTCATCATTTTAAAATTCATTTTCCTCTCCTTCAGCAATTCCCACCAAATGCAATACCTGTAGGGTAAAGATAATGTTGTTCTTTTTAAAGTGAAAAGTACAAATTCCTCAATGTAGGTCTGGACCAGATGTTGGAGAACTTCCTTCTTACAAAGATTTCCCTACAACAGAGGTCACAGTGATATGGCTGACTGGTATGGAACTGTGAAACCTCTAAAAACTTGAGTTCTAATGGCCATTAAATCATATAAAAATAAATCGTTCAATTTTCAAAAGCACTCTGCATCCAGAATGCTTGAAGGAGCTTTCTGTCGCCAAACAAGTAATTTGGGCATGAGGATATGTTGTCCCAAAATAAGTGTTCTTCACCTGGTGTGCAAGAGCAAATCAACATACTGAGTCAAGACACTTGTCTTTATTTCAGTTCTGCACAATAGGGTGCCAGGCATCTAATGCAGCCAGCAGACCTGTTAGGACATGCAGGTTCTTTTATACAAAAAGGAAGGAAGGATGAATGAACAAATGAAGGAAAATCATATTAAAATAGCTGATTGTTCACTTGTAATTATATAACAAAAACTCATTTGTGTATGTCCCAATTTCTGTCTGGTTCACTATTTTAAGGTGGTCTCACATTTAACTATCAAATCTCCTCTTAGTGGTGTGATTTTTAGTATTAAAAATATCCAAGGTAACTAAAGGTTATACCTTCATCCTATCAGCTACCACTAGGTTACTATTTAACTTTCTATTCTGTTGGGCCACCACTTGGAACAACAGCTAACTTCAGGATTGGTTTATTTATGTATATGGGCTTTTAGTTTTAGGGGGTTTCTATTCCTGTTGCTAGAGTTTCAAAGTAGGCCATCACGGTCACTCAATTTTGTGGATTTTTGACTCTTCGACATGAGATATTCAGAAAATTTGACACTCATGCTAACTGGAAATATAAGCAAAAATATATAAGCAATAATTTCATTTCACATGAGATGTAAATTTCATTCACATTATCATTTCTAGAATGGATGACATCACTTCTCTTTGACTCATCTTACTTGATGTGGATGTAATGCTTGAAGACGATTTCATTGTTAAGCTCATACATCAAACCTGACAGGAGGGCTTTCACTTCTCCCTATCATTCACTCTTTTGTTTCTCTCCATGTGGAGCTAATCAATGGAAAGACAGTAGCCTCTAACAGCTCAAATTGCTGTTATTCTTCACACAATGTCACGTTGTGCCCTTAATTCTAGCTGTCTCCATTGTTAGCATATGCTATTGGCAACGTATCAACTTTTGACAAGGACTTAGTGTTTTGGCATGGCCTTCTATAACTTTTTATGTAAAATGTGATTCCTTGTGTTCTCTATGGGCACTGAGAAGAAATGTTTTAAGTGACATTACAAAAAGGAGTGTCCTGGCAATACCAACTCCTCATTTGAAACAGAGACTAAGAAAATCTGACACTTAAACTGGGAGATAGGTAATTCACTGCTCTGATGTTGGCTTAAGTTAACATTTGCTTCTCAGTGCTCACATAATGCTACAGCCAGTCACTTTCCAAATAGCATGGTGTGGTAATACAGAAAAACCTAGAGCTGGAAGGTATGTCTTCATGACATAGCGTAGAAACTATTGGCAGAGTGCAGAAGTATGTTATTTGGCCTGTTGCTTCATGAATCCTAAGAACGTTTGGACCCTATTTCATCTCAGTCTGCAGATGACTCATCACTCTGTTCTATGCTGCTT
Organism: Tringa solitaria; assembly: GCA_026413425.1. Lineage (NCBI taxonomy): Eukaryota > Metazoa > Chordata > Aves > Charadriiformes > Scolopacidae > Tringa > Tringa solitaria. The sequence goes on from JAOXJM010000033.1 coordinate 19,634,855, forward strand.
TCTTTGCTCATGCTCATGTGTATTTGTCTCAGTGGCTGAGTTCATATATATCTTTTGCCTACAGCCTAGAGTTTGGCACACACTAACTTTGGACTGAAGCAGGGGCATATCATGTGCACTACTAATGGTTTGACCCACTAGGAGGTTTCTCCTTCCTTGCTATATTTCCTTCCTAGTAGCTTCTTCCCAGACAGTAAAGCGATAAGCGAGCACAGTAACCAATATAGTACTATACTGCCTTCAGTACTGACTGGGTAAGGGTGAAGAGCTGTAAAAATATGTACAACTGATATACAACTCTTCCACCTCCACTGCCTCATTTCTTTATGCATGGTGCCATCCAGTAGGTGCAAATCCAGCTTTAGGCCAATTTTTCTACAAGGTCCATCAATTGCCATCATGTCTTTTCCTTTAAGGATGTTAAAGATACCTTGAATGTTATATAATGGAAAACAGGTCTGGACTATATAAACTATAAGCTATAATGGAAAACAGCCTATTTCTGGCTGCTCCCTTCCCTCTGACTGCTAAAATAGAGGAAAAGATTATTTAGACACCAACTTTTTTCACTTGCACCCCCAGGACTTTATACTCTTCCTTAATTCTTGCAGTGTTATTCATGCCCACATGAAAAAGTAACAATGGGTAGTAGTCCATGTTCTTGACAAGTTGTGGCACCCTCTTGGCACCATCTGGAACCTTAGCTCCCAGGAGGCAGCATACCTCACGTGACTCCCTTTCAGGACAGCAGATGGATGCCTCAGTGCCCTTTAATCCACTACTTGCCCTCATCGTTTTTTTCCATGTCTACTGTGTGCTGACAGTGCAGGTCCTTCTGGCAGACCTTGATCCAGGTTGTCTGTAGCTGTTAAAAGTTTCATCTGTTTTTTGTTTTGATGCCAGAGGGTGGGGGCTGAAGTGTAGTCCTGCTTTTGTGGATCACCAAGGTCCAAGGTGCCTCATTCTCAGTAGTATCTACTGGAGGAGCATGGTTCTGAAACCACCTTTGATCTCAGCTCCTCTTATACTACGCAGCTTGTTAATAATTTCTTGCGACTCAGCCATCTGACATAACAGATCATCAACTTGTGCACACCGTGTGCAAGTACTGACCTTATTGCAGAATGAGAAGAATAGTCTGGGCATTCACTGCAACCTACCACCTGTACTGAAGCCTCCCTCCTTACCAGTTCCCTCCGTGTGGATGCATCACAAATCCGAGGGGTTTTCTTTGCTGGAGCAGTGGTCTTAACGCTAAGGTGAGTGCCGACCATTTTGTTAGAGACTTTGAGTACTTCTGTGGGCTGTGGACCAAGAAGCAGGGTGCAACACCCTTTCTGCGTGCCCTTCTGTGCAAACTGCCACACAAAATGCTGTGCCACAGCCTGACTGATGCCCCACACCCCGTTTGCCTGCCTGTTTGCAGTGCTCCTGGTCCCCAGCGCTCCCAAGGACCATTTACACCCCCTTCCTAAGGTCAGCCTCACTTGCAAGAGCTGCTGGCTCCTCGTGGAGCTCTCTGCTCTTCTTAGGGTTTCCCTGGCTCTGGGAGCCCCCTGCCCACCTGAATCTAGCACCCGGTCAGGGTCTGCGGCTATGTAGCTTGCTGACTGAGGCAAAATTCATCATGGAAATTCAATAGCCACTCAAGGCAGCCCCTCACAGGGCCAACACTCCCCATTGTATCAGAAAGTCCTTCCAAACCATCTGCTACATTGAACTAGAGAAAGCAATCTTTCCAATTCTGGATATAATGACTTCCCTTAGCATTCTCTAATTAAACAGTTTTTCCTTATAGGTCATGCTTCCCGATCATCTGACATGTTCCTCTAGGTGGACCTGCAGGGGTGTTGGACTAGATGATCTCCAGAGCTCCCTTCCAACCCCATATAATTCTGTGATTCTGTCATCTTTCTGATTTCTCCCCTCTATATTCTCCCCAAAACGAGACCCTAGACAGGTAGGCTCTTAATTTATTGTTATAAATTGTAATACCTGTTACAACCATTTACATAACTCCGGTACTTGCACTATCATTTTGAGCACAGCACAACATTACACTGGCCCTCCCTTCAACTGTATCTACTCAACACAGAGAAGATTTGCGAAATTCACCTGCAAGTTACGGTTAAAGCTAAGAAATCATTTGAAAAAAAAAAAAAAGACTTTATAATACATATATAAAATATATATATATTGAACACGCACATACATGTATGTGGAGATGTTCAACGGCAGGTTGGATGGGGTTTTGAGTAACCTAATCTAGTGAAAGGTGTCCCTGCCCATGGCAGGGGGTTTGGACCTAGATGATCTTTAAGGTCACTTCCAACCCAAACCATTCTATGATGCTATGATTCTATGTGCGTGTGCGTGTGCAAGTGCATGTGTATGTATGTATACATACATATATATAATGGTTAATTAATCAGGAAGAACTATCTTTATTTTCATGATCCTTAAAAAAGTTTTAAAAAATCTGGTGCTGCCTGCAGTGCACATATATATCATACTGACATAAAGGACAACAAAAAAATTTTTTATAAATACATCAACAATAAAAAGAGAGGCAGGTAGATTCTCCATCCCTTACTGGATACAGGGGGAGAACATCGCAACCAAGGATGAGGACAAAGCTGAGATACTTAATGCCTTCTTTGCCTCCATCTTCAATAGTCAGACCAGCTACCCCCA
>JAOXJM010000033.1:19664937-19693157 GCA_026413425.1 Tringa solitaria
ACTTGTTCTCTAGATCCCTCACCAGCTTGGTGACTCTCCTCTGGACACGCTCCAGCACCGGAAGGGACCTTTAAGATCAGAAAACAAATATATATGCTAGGCATGGTTTAGGTCACTCTAAGTCATGGATAAAGAAGCCCAGTGCTTTTAACCGCTGGTGACTGCAGAGGAGAATACTGCTTCATAGCACTGTATTTAGGTGACTGCTTATTCTGGTCTACCTGTGGCAGCATTTCCAAAAGAACTGGGTGGAAGAGAAAGTTGTGTGAGTCCAGACGAGATATTTCTTTATAGGAAGGGGGATGACCCAAGTGTTTACCCATGCTAAGTGAGGACTACACCAAGATAACTGTCATGCTGAGCTGCAGACCTCAACATCTACTTTTCTGCAGATGTGGAAGGAAGCAACTTGCATTTGCAGGTGCTTGTCTGTATCTGGACACAGAAGGCTTGGCTGTACTGCCACCTACTTGCTAGATGCCAGGAGAAATGAGTGAGGGCTAGCTGCCCCCACCAGTTCCTTAAACAGGAGATAGCTGGAATAATGAGCTGTGTCAGGAGACAAGGGAAGTAAGAGTGCAGAGGATGTCATGCTCACCTGGCTATGCAGTCTACAAAAAGCAAAGGGGGAAGACTCAGTGAAGACGCTTTTCTATAAGCCCACACCATACCCCCTAAATTTGCTGAAGGCAACAATAGTCTGCTACTAAGTGTGAGCTATACTTAACCTCCATGGAATTGCTGCCAGTGTTAAAAATCTCACGAGGGACTAACAGTTCAAGTGGGTTACTGCATGAGCTGATGCAGGAGCAGTCTGGGAGAAGGTCAAGTTCTTCAGGGAAATAGATTTCAATGGTTTCAAGTCTTTATGCTCTGTGGATTTTTTTGCTCTGAACTGAAAATAAACCAAAGTGACTGGACAGATAGATCTAATTACAAACCATGCTGTGTATGTTTTACCTTCAGCAGAATTTTGTCCCTTTCATAGTCAGTAGTTACAAAGTACTACCATGATTCTACAAAAGTTTCAGAGGAAGGTAACGAGCAAGAATATTTGCAGTTATTTTGGAGAGTCCTACAGAGTCCAAGGCCAAGAAAGGCACTCCTACAGTGCTGAGATGGCCACAGATTTAATTTTTATTGATACAATTGGATCACTTTTCCTAGAAGGTAGTAATTATAACAAAAAGGAAAATGGGTGACATTTTTAGTTAGCAATGTCTGGAAGAAAGTATACAGAGCATTGGCTACTTGCTGATTCCAACCTTATCTCCACGTGCTTCTCTCCATTAATGTGTAAACTAGAAAAGAAGAATAATGGAAAACAACATATTGCTAAACTAAAAACTAAAGTGTGCAATAGTTTACAATATTCAGGCTCATTTGAGGGTTAGTTTAATCTCCCTTGCTTTGCTACAGGTTCCTCTCAATTGCTGCAAGAGCTGACCAAATGTTATTTGCTGAATATTGAGTGATATTTTTGGAATAAAATGTGCTCTTCTTATTAGGATCTCAACTAGATCTAGAATAGAACTAACATAACAATTCGCAGATTTCATTAAAGTATTTGACAATTTTTCACTGAAGCTTTTGAATGAAATATTCACCCTTTTCCAGCCTAAGATCCCTCACCACAGAACAGAAACCATGTTCAGTACCCAAATACTTACAAACCTCTGCTGATCCTTACCAAACAACTTTTTTTCAGTTCTGACAGTCTTGATGTTAAATTAATCTTTCCTTAGTGCAGTGAAAAAATATGCCCCATTTAAATGGTGGCAGCCTTGAGAGAGAGAAAACCTTTTTCTGTCCCCCTGATCTTTGCTCCTTCCTTAGGCACTGTGCACCCTTAGGCACAGGAGGGATGCTATTTGTGGGAGAGAGAGCTTCAAGTCCCAGCTCTACTGCAGCCAACAGCAGACCGTGGTGTCTGGCAGGATGTTCAGCTATTATGAATTACTGCTATGGAGCAATGTGCTGCTAAGACAACTACTTCCCTCTTCGTATAGGTAAAGTTACAAATCCTCATATGTACAATGAAATATTGATCTTTTGGTGGTTTAGAAATTTTCGTGTAACTCCAATGCAGAAGAAGGTAAGAAGCCCTTGCTGTAAGTAATTTAGTTACAAACTAAGGCCGTGCTGTGAGCTTCAAAGGTACATGAGCATATGTTGGCATAGGTTCAAACTACACTGTTGTTCAAGAGTTGATTACCCAGGTGAGACTGCAGATCAGAGTCCATGGAAATTTTCCTAAGATAATTCATCTGCTGAATTATCCTAGAGATGGTTCCTGGCTGAAGCTGTGAGCATCCATGTACTGACTTACAGCACAAGGCCTCTGAGCCTTGCTCATTTCATAGTTTTTCTTTTAATATTTACAATTTCATACAATCCAGTAAGATTTTAAAAAGCAGATTCCCAAGATTAACAATGCTGATACCATTCATTCTCATGTTCTCTCCTAACTGGGAAACCACATATAATGATGAATATTTAACATCATAGGATATCATGGGAATAGGATATTCACCCGTAAGACTTCTGAAGGAAATTAACAGAAGAGAAAGGTCAGATTAAAAAAAAACAATGTGCTTTCAGGACTGAGGTATCGTTCTATAGACGTGTCAGAGGCAAGCATTTCTCCACAGATGAAAGTTTAAAAAAGAGATAAACAAGTACCTGCTACGATTAACAAGGGAGACAAAGTATTTAGTTTTGTACTATTGATCTGCAGGATGCATCAGTGAAGAGCTTTATGCAAAGACTGCAGGTCACAGGCAAGAAGAAAATGTATGTCTTGTAAGACCAGCATGACATTCTGAAATCTCTTAAAGCTGAAGAGTTTTTTTGAGCTAGTTTGGGGTTTAACATTTCCTTGTACTTTTGCTATTTGCTAATGAATGCAAAAACAAATTCAGGTTTTCTCTTGTGACTCACACATAATTTTTTTTACATGAGGGAAAAAGAAAGTGCTTTGTGATACCTACCATTTGCCTCTGTACTCAAAAGAATCTTGAGAAGAAGAGTTACATGTAATTATAACAACTTCATTATAAGTGAAATTCAAAAGGTCAAAAATATTACTTTAGGAAGAATTTGACCTATTCCTGCAACAGTGCCAAGTAATTACAGACCATACAAACAGTAGCAGCTTGACTTAGCTAAAATTATGCATTTAGAGTGAAATCCTATCATTCTTAATTCTTTTATTCCCACAGTTACTTTAGTCTTCTTTATACATTTTCTGTGCAGACTTTCTGCCCTATTTTAGCTTGGTGACACCAATACTGGCTATTTGGAAAAGTACCAATAAAATTACTGCACTTATTTTTAATTCTCCCATATTGAAAGACACAACATACTGAATCAGAAGAAGACACGCATACACCAGTACTTTATAAAGAGACCAAAAAAAGAGTGGAAACTTTCTGCACAACATCTCCAGGAATACATAGTTCCCAGACTAAAGATTTTACAGTTTAAATAGGATAGAGGGCCAAGTAAATGGGATGAAAATAACACCCAGGGATTTGGTATGTCACATAGTAATTAAAGATCCAAGTTACAAGCAGGCTCTAAAGTGCCCTGAGCCACACTTCCTTAATCTGTCTGCTGTCCTTCTTTCTCTAGTAAATAAATGAGAGCAAGTCCCTCCTCAGAAACCTTTCTGGCAAATTTTTTTTCAAATAGTCTTGCCTATTTCCTATTAAACAATGCCAGGTCTTCCTTTCAATTAAAATATTTGTTGCATTACTTAATGCAACGACCCTGCACAACTTAATCATGTTCTCATTAAATGGGTAAATTTTTTTATGTACCTTACCTTTTATCAAGCGACTCAGGGAACAGAGAGTGACAATGAACATTTTGATTCAGAAAGGAAGGAAAATCATACTCCTTTCCTCCCCATTTAAAAATGCTTTTTTGTCCTTTCTAATTTGCTTTGCCTTTTTTTTTTCTCCCAAACAACCTTACAGAGAGAAGAGCGATTAAGCTATAAAGTAGACATTTGTCATAGAAAGAGACTTATTAAGGAGCAGAGCCTCCTCTTCTGAAGGATAAAATGGCTAGTAAATTCAGAAAATCACAGAGGTACAGAAATGTTTTCAGTCTGTTTGTTACTTTGGTTTCCTGCCAAGTTTGTAAAATACACTCATGCAGGAAGTAAGGGCTGCAGTCATGGTAGACATAAGCAGAGCTAATAAGGTAAGACTTACTCCTAACCTACAGTTCCCAACTAGTCACCAACACCCGTTCACAAGCCTGCTCCTGACACAGAATCAAAAGAAGATAGTCTGGGTGTTTCAGCTGAAGCAGTCCATGGCCAGTCATAGATAGCTACTAAAGGCACTCAGAGACTTGGTGTGTTAGCTTGTGTTAACAGCAATGTGCTCTGAGGTAAATATTTCTTTCTACTTAGTGAGAGAAAAAACCCGACTTTGATCTGGTAGCAAATAAATATCTCCGAGTAACTTTTTTTCTCACCTTCCTGCAGGATTTATGTCTAATTCTATCCCTGTAGCAGAATAATATACCAGCATTGGGAAAAAAAAAACCAACCGAACAACTTCACAGAAAATATTTCAGCCTCTGTTGCAGTTTTTGAGGCTCTTACTCTGTGTAATAACAATGATGGATCTCTATTAGCATCCTACAGCTCCATTTGGTTTGTTTTTTTCCTGTTAAATTTGAGAATAACATTCCATAGGACTGTGAGAAATATTGCATCTGGATCCAAGTAGACTGTTTTGCTCCTAACTGCAAACATTCCAAATTGGAAATAATACTGTACAGCATTAACATGTTTTCTGTTCCATGCAGATTTGTACCACAAGGTTATTAAAGAGAAAAGGTACATTCATGCTCCCAAGGATAAAACGGAAGGGCTTCTAGTGCCTGCAACTGAGGAACTCTCACACAGTTTCATAAGTAAATAAATAAATAAAAAAATTAAGTGCTCCAACTGTGAAGGGCTGAGCATGCAACAGCTCTTACACTTCAGGTTAAATACACACTGTGAAACTTCACTTTAAACTCTCGTCTTTGAAAACACTGGCTCCAGGTTTCCTGCACTAAAGCTTACTAACCAGTCATTTAGTCTCAAAAGATTGGCCAGCAGCTCATCACCAGGTACTTCTGTCATCAGCCCTGCTCTCACTCTATGATGAGTGCTGCATCATAGCTGCTGCAGGAAAGGGCAGCACACAGAAAAGCACTCTCTGTGGGCGAAGAGATTGTGGGTGCCCCATCCCTGGATGGTGTTCAAGACCAGGCTGGATGGGGCTTTGAGCAACCTGGTCTAGTGGAAGGTGTCCCTGCCCATGGCAGGGGGGTTGGAACTCAATGATCTTTAAGGTCCCTTCCAACCCGAACCATTCTATGATTCTATGACTTGTGAACTGAGGACAAATTCTAATACTTAACAGAGTTTCTCTGCCATTTGTGTTTCTACCATGTCATTTATTTTTACAAAGTCTCAAGATTCATTTTCCAGTGAGTAAATACTTTTGCCTAGAAAGCTTTCCATTTAAACATTGACTTGACACTTATGCCTTTATAGCTGTATTTACCCTGTGCAAATATTTCTGGGTAGTAAGACCTCACTTTCACCAAAAGTCCCCCCAAGATATGAGGTAGGATAACTAAAAAATCTTTTGCATATATCACTCCTGTTTCTTTAAAGGTCTTCCCATTATGTCCCAGTTGGCTACTGACTGAAGTGGTGCAACTCTCTGATGGGGAAAAGATTTTAGCTTAAAAAACAGCCTTGAAGGCATGAAACCTAGAGGGTGTTTTTATTTTCATAAGACAAAAACATCTCAGGCTTTTAACAATAAATTAACAGTGCCTCACCTTCACTGGGCTGAAGCTGCTCACCACAGAATTAACAGCCTGTTTGGGCCAGTTGGTGAGGGTTTCAAAACTAGAACAACAGCGATAAAACCTATTTGAAATGTACACAAACATTTTGTAGAAAAGCTTAAAGAATTCAGGAAATGGATAATTTTCTAAAAAACAAATCTGCAAAGTGTGAAGGAAAGACTCATCTCCCCAAGGCAGACTTTTTAGAGAAATGTGGGCAAAATAATGTAGAAGATAAAAATATTTTTAATCTTATGGAATGGGGTGAAGCAGGGATTGTACTTCATTTTATTTTGCTTAGAGAGCCTGCTATGCAGATAGATCAGCGATTGTATCCACTGATGCAGAAGCACATTTACAGGGCCAACAACTGAAGCAGCATGTTTGAGCTAAAAAGCAGAAAGGAATAGCCCTTGAGAGGGGATGGGCATTACCCAGCTCCAGTTGCTTGTCAGTTAGTGTCTTGTATAAATCTCACTTTTGTTTACAGAAAAAAAGAATCATTACTTGACAAGCATGACTTCATCCTACATTTTTTGGCTGGATATCTGAAGATCAGATACGCATCCACTCTTCACTGACTGGTGGAATACCATATCACCAGTGTAAATTGGGTTGGGTTAGGTGAATCCATCTATAGATATACAGATTATCCTGCTACCAAGTACAACCTGATAAAAAGATGCATTTTTTTAATAAGCTTAGATTAATAAATCTAAGAGAATTTAGAGACTGGAGAAGCAGGTAAGGGGGCAAAACTTTGTCAAGGAATTGTCTTAGTGAAATCCAGGATGCACTACAGCAAACACAATAGACAGAAAACCCTTGGAACTGACAACATTTTCCAGTGTCCTTTATTTAGATCTGAAAATCAACACATGCAGCTACGAATAAATAAATAATTAATATGTCCCTTAAAGGCTACAGCCCTCCCATGCTGGCTAACACTCTGCTACACTACACTAACAAGCAGTAACTTGTGCAAGCTGACACCTTTGTTCTCCTGAGACAGTACAAAAAGACATCAGAAAGGAGGGCAGCAGATCCTCCAGATGAGTTTTATTTGCTGTTTGCAAAACATTTGCCTTAAGAATTTAGAAAATTCCTCTTCTAGTTTATTTTCAAAGTGTAAGAGGAGATGTTTCCCTGTAAACATTTCTGCTGGCAGTTTGTTTGTTTTCTTATTGGCATCATCAATGATAAAGAAATTTCATGTCTTGAAATGTTTAGATGGAAAGTTAGGAGAAATTTACTCTGTTCGTGAGAATTTGCACATTTTTCTTTCATCAGCTGCAGTTGCCACCATGACCATTTGGATGGTAGTAAATAGTGTATAAATATTACAGAAGCCTCAGACACAAGTCATGGGCAGCATTTTTTTGCTCTGTTGCAGAAGCTTTAGACAAACTGAATATTTTGCTGGCAGGATCCCCTCCAGACAGTCTCCAGCTAACCAACCGTCATTTATAATGACTCAACTTGCTTCAATAAAGAGAAGGGCAGATTTTCTTTGGCAAACACCATGGACTATTTGGAAAGACTATCTCTATTTCAGGTCAGAACTGAGTTGGATCGAAATGGTGAACTAAGTTTTTGGGGAGCAATGTGGTAAGTGTTGCTCACGACTGGCAATCGGAAAGTAAGGGCCTTTCTCTGCTGCAGATTTGGTAAGAATGAAAAAGATTTCCCTTTCTGTGGCAATGAGCCTGTGTCAGTCTCCATGTCTCATACCACGATCTGTTGATGTAGTTTTCACATGGTGGTAAACTTCTGAACCAGTGTGACTTATGCCACATGCTTCTTTGACAATATTTCCTCTTAATATATTAAATTAGTTCCAGCACTGTGGTGGCTTTGAAAGTCAGTTATTCAAAATCTGGCAGCAGCTAAGTAGAACCAAGTGATTTTCATAACGTATTTTAAATGAAAGACATAAAGAAAATTCTCTTTTATTAAGTGCTTGAAGGGTGCTTTTTCCCAATACCAGTTCTGTTGAAAATGTACATGCTGACTGTATAGCAATACATTTTCCTATGAAAGCCCTGTCATATGCTATTAGTTAAATCTGTTTTCTGTGGCTGTGGAGTAGAGGTCATATGATTTGTTTCAAGTAAATTATCCAATGAATCTTTTTTTTTTTATGACTGCATTATTTCTGACTAGGATCTATCATTATTTGACTGCTTCTACAGAAGGCAGATATTCTCTGGTGAATCGTTTCTTTTCCACCTTCCCCCTCACCATTCCCCCTTCATAAGTTGTCAAACAAATTATCTGGCATATTGTGTGAGGCTATTTATTTCTGTTGTTTAAGCGTTCTTCAGAAAATCATCAGTTCAAAGCTGCTGAGAAAATCCTTGAAATGTTTTTTCAAGGATTTTCCAATTATATTCCCTCAGGAATGCAGTCATGCTGATGAAACTTTCATCTGATCTCTATCACAGGCAGAAATCGAAAAAAATAACCTGGTGCCCAGGCATCAAGCATCTCAAGTGAGTCACTGAGCTATGAAGTCACCAGTTTTATTTGGGTGGGAGCAGAGGGTCTGGTCTTTGTGTGTGTATAAGTGTGCACATGCTCATGTGATCAGAAAGGACAGGAGAGTGCTAAGCACACCAAAAAAATGTCAAATGCCTGAAATCCTGAAAAGCAACTGCAATTTGAGTAAACTTTCCAGCCTGGCTGTAGGATGGATCATATATATTTTTGATAGAAGATGTGCTGAGCTGGGAAGGAGGGCACACACTTCGGGTGGAGAAAGGCACTGGGCACTCACGATGGTTTCTACCTCCATTAATAGCAGTAGTTTACTAGTAATTAATTAGACTAAGCCAGACATGCAGGTTTCCTTTGTAGTGGAACCTCCAGAGGATGATTCATCCCATACCGATGTAAATGGCTTAGAAAAGGTGATTCTCCTTAGATTTTTCTCTCTCTTGGTCTAAGAGAAAGTGTCTTGGACAACTGACTACAAATTTATTATAGAGAAGGCTTAATTGAAGTCCCTGTAATCCTAATTTTAACATAAAAATGTCCAAAGCCTGTAGTGGTCCCTACACAGAGCTGGTTCTCAAGTCTTTGGCCCTCAAGTCTTTTGCCAGCCTTTCTCCTTATAGTCAAAGACTTTTCATGGCATCAGTGAAATCTAATATAGGGACATGCTTCAGAAGAAAATTAATTGCTTCTGTCATTCAAAAAAGACAAGAAAATAAGAAGTGTGGCAATGTTTCTAGTCATCTAAGTTTTAAAAACCTCACATCCATTATCTCACACCCACCTCTCCTCCCTCTCCTCACAGCTTACATAAATGAAATGACCCAGAATCTGACATACCAGCTCAGAAAGGTGCTTCACAGTGTTACCACTGCCTATGTGGCAAGGAATGTCATCTCTCATCTTAAACTTCCAGATTCTCTGGAATAACACATATAACACAATAACACATGGATGCTGTGCTATGGTTATGGGAGATGTACTAAGGAGAAGGTGTGTCTGTGCCAAGCAACTTTTTAAAATGGAAACACTTCCCTTTGCTGTTCTCCAGTTTGTGACTTCTGGAAAGATGGAATATGGAAGCTACTGCCAATTCACCTATGTACGTCAGGTTCATAAGGATCAAATGTAGTTGCACCCCTGTAGTTCAGACCCCAGGTATTACAAACATCTTCACTTCTCCCATCTCTTCTTGAGAGTAAAATCAGTAAATCCAAGAACTTGCACTGAATTTCACTGCACCTGAAATACATTCTCCTAAGAACTTCTACTCTTGTTTTGAAACCTCCAGTTCCTGAGCACCTCCTTCCCCTTAGCAAATTTTTCTAGAGGCTAATCACTTTCTTTTACATAAAACAAGCCTTACTATTTATTTGGATTCATTTGATTATAGCTTCCAGCCATTGATTCTTATTATGATTTTGATTACTGGATTAAAAATCCATTAGTCATGGTGTTTCCTCCATGGAAAAGTTCTTGTACATTGTAGTAAAGCCACCTCCCATCTTATTTATCATGCCAAAGAGTTTTAGCACTTTCATTCTCAGTAAGGAATTTTTATTTATCTGTGTAGCTTTTTTTTTTTTTTTTTTGTTATATACTGCTTTCAATTTTGTATTCACTGCCTCCAAATGTCCCTGCGCTTTCAGCCACCAGCCACACTTTTTCACAGCTATGGGGCATTTTGACTGTTCAAAACACTTTTTCTTAAACAATCCCAGAATTTCATTCCGTTTGCTTCTCCCAGTCAGTTTTGACTCTAATTTTCCATGTTTGACAAATTAGATTTTCTTGGAGCACTGGGTTGCAAAAACTCTGTGTTTTGGAGCTGTCCCTAAGCAATGTAGTCTTCTCATGTGGGATATATTCATCTTCACCTATCTGAAAAAAGTCCAAATGCACAGTTCCTGTGCTGGGCGCAATACCACATTGTAAAGAAAATTCTAACATTTGGACTTTGACATCTACAAGATAAAGCAGATAATAAAAAATATAATAAATTAATCTAAAACTGTTGGGTGGAAGTTTGTTTGTTTGGTTTCTTGGTTTTCTTTTATTGTTAGGAGATAAAGATTATTTCAGTACAAGCTGCACTGGCTCTCCAACATCTGTTTCAGAAATACCAAAACCCACACAGATGTAGACAGGTCTGACACATTGCAGACATATGTCAAAGGAATAGCCTAGAGCAAGCCTAGTAGTCAAGAGCAAACAGCTACCAGAAGGGCTCCCTGGGCTGTAGCAGTTAGCACATGGATTCATTTACTGACACAGTTTTGCATCCTGAGTTATAAATTACGCCCCAAAAAACCCCAAATGCATGTTAAATATACATCTTGTCTTTATAGCAGTGTGTTAGAGATACCTGAGTTAGCTCTGAGGACAATAACATTTCTATGCAGCCCAGTGCCATGCAGAAATTCTAGCTCCAGTCCCAGAAACTAGTAGACATGTGGCCATCAAGCCAAATCTTGGCAAGGTCTGAGGCTGCTCCTACTTCTGCAGCTGGTGGTTTCAGCACTTGTCCTAGAGTCATTGCACCACACCATTTTGCATGACATCATTGTTGACCTACCACTCCTCTTTGTGTCTGAGAGAGTAAGTGTCACAGCTTCTTTTAACATCTCTTGATTGGTGTCCTGTCTTTCAATAGGACAATGCTTGCTGCTCCCTCCACTCTCCCTGATTTATTCTTGTTACATGAACAACAATCCCCCCTCTTTGCTCCTCCACATCAGGCAGCAGTCCTTCTCTGCCCACCAATGAAACAGCCCTTTTGGCTAGGGAATATCTCCACCCCCCATCTCTCTTGCAGCAGCCCCAAATAAATTGGCCCAAACACCTCTTGTACTAACTTTATTTTTTTTAATTTGTTTTACAGAACATAGACAAGTGCTCTTCAAGTCCTTAAAGAGCAGTATGAATGAACATAACCCCTGGAGTGCTGGTTCCATTCACATAACCTCTTTTACCTGCTTCCTCTTTCCTAGGCAGAGACAGTTGAGAAAGCATGATCACAACAGTCCTTTCTGTCACTAAAAACATTTATAGAAGGACTAGAAACCCCAAACTTCCTCTTGGGAGCGTGTGTTTTTCTGTCCTCTACATGCATCTTCCACATGCCTTCTGAAGCTTTCTGCATTCAGCATGTCCAAAAAGGGGCAATGAGACATTTTGCATCTGGAAGCCTCTGGTTATATTCACACCCCTGTCCCATTATGTTTCTTTGCTGATGAATGTCACATCCTTGTATCATACAGAGACACAACACTGCTCCCCATTTCTGAGCAGAGCCATTGCTCCAAAAATGTGTAGGTAAACACTTTACCAGCTTTGTAAGTTAACCAAGGTGTCAAGGGACTCACCATCTGTACTTCATTTGCAGAGACCAAATGAATTTTGAATATTCTCCTTATAAAATGGCACTTAGTGAGCCTTTTAAAGTATTACCATTTTGTAGCTTCTTTGCAAGTAGTTTAAAGTTATTTCATCTGTGCTTCAGAGGAACATAAAAGCTTCAACCTATCAGGGAGAGGCGATGCCACAGGAGGTAGCGGGCAATGGCGGAAGGTTTCTTGATAGTGCATGGGGCTAGGAATCAGAAGAAACTACCCGTTTTCCATGCAACCCCGCTTTCCCTCCCATCCTGTGTCTGGGAAACAAAGTCCTTGGGGCAGAAGCAAGCATATTATGGTGTAAGCTGTATCCTACTCCATCCAGATGGTGATCTACAAACCATCTAGCACAAAGCACCAGTCCCAACCTATGGAAGCAATCCTTGGCAATCCTACTTTGTCCTGTCTCTGATAAAATGTCCTTTGTGGTAATGCTTTCTGGACTGGTGCAGAATCACACCTGGGCTTTAGAGAACGGGCTAATGAGAATACTGTTTCTGTCCATCACTTGGTCATCCAGATTCCAAACCTGATTTACCAGAGTATTTCTAGTTCCCAGAGTAAGATTGCAACAGACCCCTGAGGAGTGTGAGCAGCACCAGCAAGCAGCGTCAGGGGACAACGGAGGGACAAACTTGGACAATCACAGGCTTGACTGAACAGAAGGTTTTCCCTGAGCAACTGAGCCCACAACAAAACCTCTATTAAGACCGGCGCCAAGAAGAAACAACGGCTAGTTATGGTCACTGGTGATTCCCTGCAGAAGCCATTTGCAGACTGGACCCTCTTTTCAGGGAAATTTGCTGCCTCCTTGGGGGCCAAAATAGAGGGAAAAGAAATTGTATGATCTCTGGAAGTGTGGTCAGGCTTTGCAGGAAGATTACAGAGCTGTGGTTTGTATATGCAGGGAGAAGACATGAAAAGCCAAAGCTCAAGTACAGCAGAAACTGGCCAGTGTTGTGTCAGATAACAGGACGGGCTTTTTAAAATACATTAATAGCAAGAGGAGATATAAAGAAAACATTGGACTGATATTTGTTGGAGATGGCCACCTGACAAACAGGGATGAAGAAAAAGCAGAGGCATTCAATGCGCTTTTTTTCCCCAGTCTTTAATAATACTGATAGACCTAGAGCTGCTCGGTCCCCTGAGTCGGAGGACCACGAGTGTGGGAACAGTGATTTTCCTTTTGTGGATGCTGAAATTGTAAGGGCCCAGCTGCATCAGCTGAATATTCACAAGTCCACAGGGCCTGATGGGATTCATCCCAGAGCACTGAAGGAGCTAGCGGATGTTGTGGCAGGACCCACTTGATCATCTGCCTTGAGAGGTTTTGAAGCTAGCTATTGTTATTCCAGTTAACAAAAAGGGAACTACAGACCTGTTAGTCTAATCTCCGCTCCTGGAAAAATGGAGAAGATTATACTGGGTATTATGCTCCCAATACGAAACTGGGAGGTGGTATTGACTCTCTTGAGGGACCATATGCCTTGCAGAGGGGTCTAGATAGATTGGAGCATTGGGCAATGATTAATGGGATGAAAGTTAACAAGTCCAAATGCTGGATTCTGCACCTAGGGTAGAGTAATGCCAGGCACAAGTACAAACTGGGAGAGGAGCGGCTGGAGAGCAGCCCTGCAGAAAGGGATCTCAGGCTGCTGGTCGACAGCAGGTTCAATACAAGTCAGCATGTGCCCTGCGAGCCAAGAGGGCAAACCTCATCCTGGGGTGCATCAAACACAATATAACCACCTCATCAAAAACGGTGATTAATCCACTGTATTCAGCATTGGTGTTGCCTCACCTTGAATACTGTTTGCAGTTTTGGTCCCCACAATTTAAGAAGGATGTTAAAGTACTCAAATGTGTCCAGAGGAAGGCATGTAATATGAGGAGCAGCCAAGGACTCTGGGTTTGTCTAGTTTGGAGAAAAGGAGGCTGAGGGGGGACCTTAGTGCTCTCTACAGCTTTCTGAGGAGGAGAAGTGTAGAGGGAGGTGCTGAGCTCTTCTCCCTGGTATCCAGTGATGCGTGATACCATGCGTGGGAATGGTTCAAAGCTGCACCAGGGGAGGTTCAAACTGGATATTAGGAAGCATTTCTTTACCGAGAGGGTGGTCAAACACCGCAACAGGCTTCCTAGAGAGATGGTCAATGCCCCAAGCATGTCTGTTTTTAAGAAGTGTTTGGACAATGCCTGTTATAACGTGCTGTAACTTCTGGTCAGCCCTGAATTGGTCAGGCAGCTGGACTGGATGATCCTTTTCTTACAGCTAAAAATATTCTATTCTATTCTATTCTATTCTATTCTATTCTATTCTATTCTATTCTATTCTAATTAATGAATATGTGCTGACTCAGCTCTACCATTTTTGGAGACAAGCTGTTTTAACAGTTGGTTATAGAGCCAGAACATAGCCTATTTTAGCTGCACATTTTGTGCTATGGTTTTCTTTTCTTCAAATTGATTTGTTGTTAAGAATCATTTTGTTACCAACATGGCAGTATGTAATTCACAAGTAGTACAACCTTTTTTTGTTGTTTTTTTTCTCCTTGGAGAAGATAAAGACCTCATTAGTCATCAGAAGAAATGCCTTATAGTGCTAGCAATTATAGACATCTACACCGCAGTGGGTCAGATACACTATCAAAATAGCCCTTTGGATGTTTTGTATATCTACTGCTTTTCTCAACGTAAACAACAAAAGGCATAATTAGGCACAAGCATAAACAATTTCCTGTCTTTTCTGATTAGCACATAAGATTTAGAGTTTAGCCCAGATTCATGCAAGCATTGTATTCATGCTAATGCAGGTCAGGCTGCTTTTTGGAGAGGTGATCTCAGTTGGCTCTGTGAAGTAAGTGAGCCTGTTTATCATGAGTGTTCACCTTATCTCTTTAGCCTTTCTGCACATTGTTCTGGGTTTTAGCCAACTGGTTTTCATGCTGCCAAACCTTGACTGGGATGGCACTCTTCATTCAGATGAAGTAATCTTTTAGGCATTTAGCATTATATATTTAAAAACACCAGGCAGAGTCTGAAACCCTCTGAAAAGGTTCTTTTATATACTCCATTTATGGAGGATGTAATGTTTAATATCAAATTTACTTACTTGAAGACAGTTGATACACAGGATTCCTGACTTCTGATTTTCTGATATAAAATATAGTGAAAATTCAATACAGATATGTTACACTCAGAGTAATCTAAAATATACTGAAAGCACTATACAATGTTACAATTGGCAACATCTAGCAATTGCAATATACAGTTCAATCACAACACCAATGTGATTCCTATCACTGGTCTGTATAATATATTCACTGTTATGATACTGGGCGTCCCAGGTCACCAGGAAGGAATACTTGGGTTGAAGCCAGCTCCGGTCTGTTGCTCTCTTCAAAACTATTTTGTTAGTGGTTCAGTTTTTATACCGTATGAGCCAACATAACAAATACATATTCACTCTTCCCATACTGATCTGGCTAACTGAGAGAGACATTTACACCACCAGATGATCTACTCAACTGTTGATGGATGTTTATCTACAACAAAGGCCACCGTCTGGTCCCCTTTGTGTTGAGATCAAGTCAGCTTCTTTGCATGTTCTCTGAGCTGTATGGACACAACCACCATTGCCCATCTCTACTGAGGATTATTCCACTGTATGGATTTATTCAGTGTCATATTCCTCCCTAAGGGTACAGTCAG
Organism: Tringa solitaria; assembly: GCA_026413425.1. NCBI lineage: Eukaryota > Metazoa > Chordata > Aves > Charadriiformes > Scolopacidae > Tringa > Tringa solitaria. The sequence continues at coordinate 19,680,402 of JAOXJM010000033.1, forward strand.
TCATGACACCTGAGTAATTTAACAGCCTAAATGTTATGGATTCACTTTTAAATTCTCTGAAGTTACACAACAGTGTAATTCATATGTTGGCAGCAGAATGCATGGCTTTCTATTCAGTGCGTCATACATCAACTGTCCAAACAAGACTTTGCTACCACCATACTTCTTGACCTAATGAAGTCAATGGTCACTGGGATACACATGACCTTCTTCAAACTTGAGGTCTCCTTGATGGTATTTACTTCAACTTTGCAAAGCACTGAACCTACCCACACGTATGTCATCGCACTTATGTATAGTAATCTAACACTTGGATCTAACTTTGAAAATTGGCTCTCCTTTGTGATGGGGTTTAGACCAGAAACTTTCAGAGTTCACTACTTCTATGATAAACAAAGCATCCACTGCAACTGCAAGACATATTCTGGTCTCAGCCAAGCTACAAATATGAAACATTCATTAAATCTCAGTGATGTTGATGTACTTTAAGATGGTAGAATGCACTTTTAAAAAAAATATATATATTTTAGAAGCTAGAATCTCTCACTAAGTAAGAAAACAAAGAGCTGTAAAAAATATTACAAGGCCATGTCAAACTGGACATGTGGTAAAAACAATAAATGCCTTACTCATGAATATACTCTTGAAGAAGAACAGAAGGCTGATAACAAGGGAGCATCCCTCCACAGGAGGTGCCCAAACCAGTTGAAAAACAGACAGCTGCTGAATAAAGCATAAAGTCAACAAAGATTTGCAGTAATTGGAGGAAAGGTAAAGTGGCAGTGGGAGATTGTGACCACCTACTCAATTAGAGACTGATTTGGACTACCTCCCCTATGGTACTGGAGCATGTGCACATCAATTAAAGGACCTTGTAACTTTACATGAAAAAGAAAGACTGCACTAATGAATAGAAATCATTAAGATAAGGTACTAACCAATAATTATAATTAAGGGTGTGTATTTCTGTGTTTTGAACCGTATAAATATTCCTTAGAGTTTGTAGGCTGGTGTGTTAGCTTTGTGGATTACCACCTAGCACCCATCTCTGCATAAAATGATTTAAACAAATAATACCTCTATTCTGTGTGTATATTGGTGTCTGCACACTGGGTAAACGACCCTGCTTTGGGACAACAATATTGCTTTCTCTAGAGCTTGGAGTTCAAGGGTAGTCCAAGAAGATAATGCAAACAAGTGGGACAAGACACAGCACATCCAAGGAGAGCACCATAGCTTCTGGGAAACTATTCTTCAGCTTCCAGCTCACAGTGGTAAGGGCAAAGTTATCACTGGTAATTCCACAAGCCCATGTATATGTGCAACTCTTGGTAGGAAACAAACATTCTTCCTGTGTGGTTACTGCCGGTGAGTGATGTTTTCATATGTTCCAGGAAAGATCTCCAAAAAGGTCTCATTTTTAAAGATATTTAAAACTTCCCAAACATTTGAGAAGGAACATTTCAAATAGCATACGATCCCCCTGAAAATGGATTGTGAAAGAGGACCACAAATACAACCAGTCTATGAAAGAGGGATTTGAAAGCTACTTCAGTTTAACCTCAAGTCCACACTTCAATACAAGAGTGTGGGTGAACCATCGTGAAGCAAGATTAGCCTAAACATGGAGGCACCTTCATCTAGAATAGACTGAATCCATATTTAAATTCTTTTCGGTCTCAGCAAATTTTCATATAACCTTACAGCGGGTAGGAGATATAAGAAACCTAGACAGACAATGATATCAAAGTTCTTTGCAATAAGAATACTTCAGTTAACTTCAGTGCAGCTGTGGCAACTTCTGTCACCTAAGTATCAACTCCAGACTGTTTGGGGTGATCCATGAGTACTCTAAAACACTATATAAAGTAAATGTTTCCTCCCATATGCCAGTGAGATGAGAGAAAAAGCCCCGAATATGGAGGGTCTTTTGTGACCTAATTCCCAGTGATTTCAGTAGGAATTAAGTATCTAAATATCTAATTTGGGCCTAATATTCTTAACATAATTAGATGTCATTAGTCAAAAAGCAGTAGCCTGGAGCAAAGCACAAATTAATTCATCTACTGTGGCTATAAACTTTGCTGAAATTTATTATTTTAATTTTACCTTAGACCTTGACTTTTCATCTTTGCCCTAATGTTTAAAAACTGATCTGTTTTTTGCTGTTGTGGTGGTTTATTTTAAATGAAGCTGTTGCAAAGTGGAGTAGAAGAACACATGCACCAGAAGTCCCAGCGTAATCATGCCTTTGTTCATACTCACAGTCTCCTGTCACACCACATTTGCACAGATTATGTACTGGGATATATAATAAAGCTTGTATTTTTCATTACTCCAGTATTGCGAATATTATGGTTTAGTATGATTTTTAAGAATAAACGCAACAAAATATAGAGTCAAAGAGATGGGTTGTAACTAATCACTTATCTTCCAGACTGGGGAGGAATTATTTATGGCTTTCCATGCAATGATATTATTTCCATGGCCCACTGACCTCTGCAGTTCATTAAGGATACATCAATTCCACATCAGCTATTTTCACACACGTCAGCAGAGATCCTTAGAGTGCCTATGATAGAAACATTCTGGAATTGTTACAGATGATACAAGTTTCATGATGCAACTCCCAGAGTTAGCTCAGCTCTCATCCTTAGACAGTCTATGTTTTCCTAGTTTAAGGCAACAGGATAATGTTGAGAGTAGGCCAAAAGTTTATCACATGTCATGTTTTCTCTGAACTTCTAATGGGTGCATAGAAAATTGTATGCAGAATGATGAAGCTAGTCTGCATTCTGCAGATTAACAACTTTTCATATGCTCCTGATAAACAAAAGGGCCCAGGAGGTATTTAGGTATTTGAACTTTCAGGTATTCCGTTCATTTGAGTTAGGGTCTAATTTTTTCATGTACACATCAAAACACATGTGCCCGCACATGCACACACACACACACACAAAAAAAAAGAGTGTGGATCACCAATGATAATGTCTGTCATCTGTAAAAATACATACCTATTCTTCATTATGAGTTTTGATATGATTAAGGGGAAATATATGCTGCATATTTATCTGAGTTTTTCTAATTTGTCCAATTAAATTAATTTTTTATCTCTGAAAATTAAAAAAAAAGGAAAAATGAAAAGACAACACTGCCCCATCCCTTCTCCAAAACCCAATATATTAATTTCTGCACACTTACAGACTTTCCTTTGGAAAACATCTGTGTTACAGAAAAGGTATTGAAACATAAAATACATGTAAGCCCAAAAGCTGACATCAGATCAAGCACTGAGAGCTCTCACAGTCCTGACTATATTTCATTTAGTATTTGAGTTGCATCCACTAATGATAATGAGGACTAAGAGATTTACAGATGAGAGTGTGTGGTTGATATTGTAATTTCCAGTTTGTCATCTTGACAATGTGTGGCAGTGAGAGCAGCTGTTATTGCACTATAATGCATTGCTTGCTATGTCTTATTTATTATAACCCATGCACAAATGTCTACATTTTTACAGATACAAATATTCCTATTTATGAACCTTGTATGCAGTGGGCTAAGCCCAAGAAGCAGCAGCTGCTATACCTGTTGCAACGGTCTTTGATGGATTTGAGATCTAAAGGAATGAAAGAGCAGTTTGCAGAAGAGTTTCTGTGTTGCAGGAGCAACATGAGACTGAGGGCAGAACAGATTGTGATAAGGTGTTAAGGTGATGTGTAAAAAAGAAACAGGAGCAGCATAATCAAAAGCCTAAGGGTGGTTTCATACAGCTGGTTACCCTGCATCTGCTCAAAATCATGGACTAAATGATGGAGGCTTCTCTCACTACTGTTATTCATTCACACATCTCTGTTATGGCTGTACAGAAGGTGTAAAAGTTATTTTCTGGAAAGGAAAAGGAAAAATGGCAAAAAACAACTCAAAGACACAGCTACAAATGAAACTACATCAAGCAAGTGTCAGCTCGTGAAGTAAAGCTGTCAGTCATACAGCTTGACTTCAAGAGAGCTGCCACTCACCCTGCTAATTCACAGTTCTAAAACATGGCATACTAGAGACACTCCATTCACCAAGCCATGCACATGCTAAGCATGGCTGAGTGAGTGGAAGAAAGGATTGACAAGTGTGATACTTCACTAATGCAAGACCCATTGGAGCTGTTGTTTCACATTATGAAGAACTGCTGTGAAAGCAAAAAATTGATGTGAATACATCATGCTAAACCCATATTGATGAAAATGAACAGAAATTGATTATGCTTGCTACATTTTCAATTAATTTCTATGCACTTTAAACATTGCTTTTATATTTATTTTTTTTTTTTTTCTTAAGGAGTAGCATTCCATGCAACAAGCAGAGCTGTGATACTGACTTATTTTATATACCTCTTTAGACCTCAGGTATTGATTGTTATGCCTCATTCAAAGTATTGACTTTCTATATCCGATGTCATCTGCACTACAAAATAATCAAGTATTTAAATAAAGAGTCACATTATTGCTATAACTGTGGTGTGGTTCTCCAAGCTTACAAGTGAACATTTATTAGTGGTCAGAGCCTATTTCTACACAGAAGCAACCACAACACTGAAGAAATGCTTAGTGAGATTCTTCTGTAACCAGTAACCCACCCCCCCCCACCACTGTGGGGGACAGAAACAAAGGGCACATTGGAAAGAAATAAGAACCAATGGTTAAAAGAATAAGCAAGTATAACTCCACAGTATTCAAAAGTTTCATTTGAAACTTATGTAGGTTTCTACCCAAGTCTGTCACATCATTAGAAATTTTTTATCCAGTAAAAAAATATATTTTTTTAAAAACATATTCACATTATCTAGAAAAACTGCTTCCAAATCCTCCCACTGAAAATGATCACCACTGGAAGCCTGAGGTCATTCCAATCTGATGAGATTTACAATAAATTTTTTAAAGAACAATTTTACTGCACTAGAACAGGTTATGAAGAGGAGAGATGGTTATTAAAACTGCTGGAAGTTTCAGTTCAGGACCAGTTTCCCTTTTGGGAAGAGGTTCCAATAATTCAGGGGACTTGATACAGAAGTTTGATCAAGCTCTAGCCTAGTCCTTCCTATATCATCCTCTTCAGTCAAAGGAAAAATACCATTCTGCCTTTAGACATCATTCGCTGCAAGTACAGAGCTCCAAATGCTTTTAAACATTAAACCAAGCATACATACACTGTTTGAAGCTTATTAGAGCCATATTCCAGCTGTGCTATGATGATGGAAAGGGCAAAGAACAGCAGACCAAAACAAATCAGTGTCCAGGCTTTTCATTTTCTCTCCATGATGAATTGAGATGGTCTCCCACAAAGGAGCAGCTATGGACAAAAGCTGTTCTAGTCTTGGGTCAACAAGACCAGCAGTGATGACACCATTATTCCTTCCCTGGTGTGAAAAGTCTCCTCCTTCAAAGGTCCAGATGGGACAGGTTGAAGAAAAGTTTTCTGAGAGGGCAGAGTTTAAACTCTCTGAAATACCTGTGCTAATACAAAAGCTGGAAGATTGCTGAACTGATCAGCAAAGATACAACACAAGACCTTCATGTTAGAGGACCATCAGTAGAAGGTTACCTTCTTCTCCCCTCCTCCTACAGGGCCAACACTCAGACACTGTGCTCGATTGTCGAGCTGCTTTTTTCCTACTTGCTTATGTGAGTGACTGGGCAGACACAAGTTGGGACCTCAATACCACCTCTACAACTATGCCTACCATGATGGCTCTGCACTGCATGGCATTGGATGGCTTTGTAGAAAGGTAGCACCTTCCACAAAAGGTTTGATGATACATGCAAGAGAATAGTTTTGACTGAACTCCTAACATGAGTGAAGACCCCTGAAAATGTATAATTGCACAGAGAGAGAAAAGGCACAGGGTTACTATGTTGAGTGGCATACTGTACTAACAGCTGGCAAGTCTACTGGGGTGGGAATTGTATCTTTCTTTGTGCCTGCATAAAATTTACTACATGTTGGCTGCTATTGAAATTTGGAGGAAACATTTGTTTCCTGGGTGATTTTAGAAAAGACCTCAAAAAGCTCCTACCTGACTACTGCTTTTAGGTATGTAGCCCAAAGCTCTGTCACAGGACCCAGCTTACAGAGTAAAAACTCTAAGCTTTTCCTCAAAATTAGGTCCTGTTAAAGTAGCTAAAACTAAGCTACCTTAAGGAAAAAAAAAAAGAAAATCTAAGATCCTGGCTTCTGTGAGTTCTAGATCCTATAACCAGCAGATGCACTATCCAGAAAAAAGCCTTGGTGGGCTTGGAGCCAGCTGATTTTGGAAGAATTCCATGTGTGTAGTTGTAACTATACCTTTTTTTTTTATGAGAAAGGTTAACAAGTGTCATCCTTTTGGAAAACCCATATTCACGTTGCACTGCTGCTGCATACCAGCCTCAAGTTGGATATATCAAGTCTGTGTTTCCAATTGCTGAAAAAAGGATAAACCCCCATCTCAGACTCTTATTTGAATCATTTGACAGAGGAGTGTCTCCATCCTGGAGAAATCTGTCTATTGAGAAACTAGCCTGAGACAGTAAAGGCATGTGACCAAAGTCCATGAGGTGAAAAGTTAATGCATTCAATCCCAGCAATGTTGGTTGCCACAGCCATCCTTGTGTTGGTACTTTGTTGAGCTCCTTCCCAGCCAAATTTATTGTTATGATTTATATGAACACTGAGGAGAGAGGTATGAATAAGTTCCAAGGCGATCTTACTCATGGGACTACCATGCTGGTATGGATTATAAAAAATCCAAAACAAGGGGGAAATATGTTACCAATGGAGATTGGTTTGGCGTTTTTATTAGCTGTGTCATTTTGAGTCATTGAAAAGATTTGTATAATAATTGCAAATACAAATCACAATCCAAACTCGATTTCCTATAAAGAGAAACATTTTTATACAGTGTAATATTGTATGGGTAAGACAATCACCTAAGAAAAAATCAAACGATAATCCATAAAACTGTACAGCTAGAGAAGTGTAGAGATTGAATATAATTTTATGTGCTTTAGCAAATGACGACTCAATGTCTGAGCACATGATTAAAAAAAACCCCAGAATGCTACAGAAAATTTGTGAGTGTTTCAGTTGGGATAGAGTTAGCTGTCTTACTAGCAGCTGGCACAGTGCTATGGTTTGGATTTGGGATGAGAAACCACACTGGTGGTTTTGGTTGTTGCTAAGCAGTCAAGGCCTTTTTTGCTTCTCACACTGCCCCACCAGCGAGTAGGCTGGGAGTGCACAAGAAGCTGGGAGGAAACACAGCCAGGACAGCTGACACCAACTGACCAAAGTAATATTCCATGCTGTATGACATCATTCTCATAAAGCTAGGGGGAGAAGAAGGAAAGGGGATGATGCTCAGTGTTATGGTGTTTGTCTTCCCAAGTAACTGTTATGATGGAGCTTGCTTTCCTGGGGATGGCTGAACACCTGCCTGGGGATGGGAAGTAGTGAATTAATTCCTTGTTTTTCATTACTTGCATGCGTGGCTTTTGCTTTACTTTTTAAACTGTCTTTATCTCAACCCACAAATTTTCTCACTTTTACCATTCCAATTGTCTTCCCCATCCTGACGTAGGGGGAGTAAATGGGTGGCTTCGCGGTTCTGGGTTGCCATTTGGGGTTAAATCATGACAGGGTTCCATTCAAAAAGTGCTGTATGTGTTACAGGGAAAATCATCATAAGCTATTTCACTGATATAGCCCTAGGAAATTTTCAGAACACACAGTCCTGCTGCTCCAAATCATGGCAAGTAATCCTTCCAAAACCCATCTTCCACCTGTCACCATCATTTACTCTATCATTAATTCCATATATACAGGAAATTAAGTAAGAGGTGAAGAGGATGCCCAAACCTGTGCTATAAAACTAATATTGTTATTAGTAAGAAACACATTGTGTATAAATATTATGGTGTTCTTTTCTACTGATGTATGCAAAGCACCACTTTTTATATGAGTAATGATAATTTTACTGACAACAGTTGAAGCTAGCAGAGGAATATAAAAGAGACAGATTTTTATCCTAGAGAAGAGAAGGCTGTGAGGAAACCTTATAGCAGCTTTTCAGTACTTAAAGGGTGCCAACAAGGAAGATGGAGAGGGCCTCTTTATTAGGGAGTATAGTGATAGGATGAGGAGTAGCAGTTTTAAACTGAAAGAGGGTACATTTAGATTGGATATTAGGAAGACATTCTTTACTGTGAGGGTGGTGACACACTGGAACAGGTTTCCCCCTCTGGGGAAAAGTTGTGGATGCTTCCTCCTTGGAAGTATTCAAGTCTGGGTTGGATGCAGCTTTGAGCAACCTGATCTAGTGGGAAGTATCCCTGTCCATGTCAGGGGTGTTGTACCTAGATAATGTAATTTAAGGTCCCTTCCAACTCAAACCTTTCTATGATTCTGTGGTTCTATGATGTGATATGAGTTAAGCTGTCAAAAGGTGTAGCAGAAGCTAAAGATGCACGTGGCTTCAAGAAGCAATCAGATAAATTCGGGGGGGGCAAGGCCGTAAGAGTCATTAAACGCTAAGACACCATCTTCTCCAGGATGCACCTCAGTCATTGACAAAGAGGCAGGAGAGCATTTTAGGGACATATGTCATTGCACAACTTTGCCCCGTCCTTCTCTCAACATTTGCTACTGGTTACCAGTTCACAGCTTCCAGTCTGGCTGTCTATTATTTTGCCTCTAAGACCTGTTACTTCAGTCAAAATGTATGAACAAATTATTTATTCCCTGTTTCTCCCTTAAATTAGCATTAATCCTGTGCTGGTGCTGGGTGAGTTTTGCCCTGGTAATGACTTGAGGCTGGAGGCAGCTGCAGTAGAGCTGAATAGAGGCTGCAGAACAGCCCAGGGACACAGAGCACCACCCACTAGCTGTGCTAACACAGCACGAGTCCTTTGTTGCTGGAGGACCTACCCTAAAGACTACTCTATTTTGTGGTCAGTACAACATCATGCTTTCTTGCAGCCTGTATTTATACCGTGGTAGTGCCTTAGATGTCCCCAGAATTACTTGGCACTGCAATGCTGGCCTCTGCCAGGGAGAGAAATCCCCTGGAAGTCCTTTTAACAAGGAAGGACACCAAACCATGCTTCTCTGGGGCAGCTGGGATCTGGAAGCAGAGGCAAGACTGCTGTTAGAGAGGAGGATTATCTGTAGATGCACCACACATGTTCTACAGAATAGATGGGGGGGGGGAGATCATGGATCTCTAATACCCAGAGTTTGTGGCACTAGGGCTGGATCTGTCCACAGCTCATTTATAGCAAGTTTATTTATGTAAAGTCACCTAACAAACAGTGTCCTTCAAAATCCCTAGTACCATCATATGGCAATGCCTTCTTCAAATTCCCTCAAGGCAGATGCAGCCTCAGTCAACAGGAGGGCCATATAGTAATATGGCCAAAATACATGTACTAGTCTCAAAAGCACATGGCCAAGGCACGGGGGATAAGAGAGTAAGAGGCCTTATAGCTACCTGGTAAACCTGTGTCTTTCTTTCCATGACAGTATATCAGACTTATGAATAAAATGATCGAACTACTGCTGCCAGTTCCTACCATAGACCTTTCAAATAAATAGAGTACTCTTCTTTCACATGCATGTACAAGGGTTGCACTGAATTCCTCCAAATAAAATGTAAAGGAACTGATGATGTAGTCAGGCCTCATGCTGGACAACTACACAGGAATGACTTGGCAGCACTTATTAAAATGGAGGTCTAAAAGCAAAAATGAAAGGGACTCTTCAGAAAGATAGAACCTGTCCTCTAGGTAGGAGCAGCAAGGTCATGGGCAGGCTTACCAACAGAAGTGCCCATTCCTACAAAACTGCAGGTTTTTTTCTGCAATTACTGCCTGAAGTCACTTCATCATCATGCAAAGGAGAACAGACGTGTGCTGTTGCTGCTGTCAACCCCACCGTGCTCCTAGTAGTATTCTCTATTGTTGGTATCTCTGCTGCAGCCAAGTGCAGAGACACAACTGTAGGCAATACTTCCCAGAAGTTTCTAAACATGCAAACATGGGTCACCATCAGTAGCAAATGTAACAACCCCAATTCCTCAGTAAAATCTCACAGGAAACCTATGACAGATGAAGGATCTGAATCTATAACCCTGACACTGGTCTTTTTCACAAATAAGAACTTCCTTCTTTGCACATCCTCTTTTGTACCACAGAAGCTGGAAAAGAAGCTGGAAAATACATTGTTGGAATTTAGACAGTTTTTGAAAGCAATGTTTAAGTGAGTATAAAAAACCCCGGAAGTACAACTCCCAAACTCATCTGTCCAGCCTCAGTGTTGAACAGACAGCAACAATGTTAGAAATTTATCACAGTGTTTTATTACTAAATTGAAAGGCATTTGGAAAGCAATCACCATAATCAGCATTTTCACGTGCACTAGAAATTGTAATGAGCTTTTAGAGAGCAACTGGCTTTACATCCTACTTCAGAATGGATGTATCCACCCAAAAGCTAGAGTACTGCATCAAAAAATCTTTAACAGGGAATTTGACTACAGGTAACCAGGCCTTTCAACACAACAATTCATTTAGAGGCAAACTCCCTTGGCATTCCTTCCATATATCGCTGTAGTCAGTAATGCCTCTGGAAGAATTTCATTTAGCTTTGTCTCTAAAAAAAGGCACTTGTCTTTTTTTTCTTTTTTTTTTTTAAATTTATTTTTAAAGCCATTCTGTGTCCAGAAAGCCTGATATCTCACCTCAAAGTAGAGATTTTTTGTCTGTCCACATTTTTTTTTAAAATTTAAGCCTGGAACTACAAAGCATCAATAACTTATTTGAACTCCTTCATTCCATCTGATATTTTTCTTCCCCAGTCCCTGATTGGTAGGTCTTAAATAACGTTCCCTTTTCATTTAACTTTTCTTTGTTTAATTTCAGGGAAGGTTTGCATGCATTTTTCTCTTTAGGTTTTGTGGGTGTGTGTGTGTGTGATGTAGTTCGGGACTTTTTTTGGGGATTGTGTCTGTGCGTGTGTTTGCAAAACAATTGCGTGATTCAGAATTTTCCCCAGAAAAATGAAAAATGTCATTCCTGACCTGAAACCAGCAGGTGGAGCCACATCAGCTTCCTATGCAGCAGAATTAGTTCTCCTGAGTGCTGAAGGCATCTCCATCATGCAAATATTTTTCATCTGAGCAAAAAACCACTTGGCTTTTCCTGCAGAACCTTCAACCATATCTCACCATTATCATTGTGACTGTATTTAGCTGTGGCAAAAAGGTGTTTCTGCAGGAAATAGGCTAGGTATTTCACAGCAACAATTCTGTCAAATGCCTCTGCATGGGCTCAGGTAAGAACTCAGGGCCAAGACTGAATACCCAGCCTACTGATACACATATACCATCAAAGCATGCAGGCAGCATTGCACAATTTAAAAACCATGGAGAGTTGAGGTTTTATGCACGCTGATGCTCTATACCAGTGCCATACTCTAAAACAACACACAGAGAGTCAAGATCCCTAGGATACATGCAGCAGTATTTTCTGAGGAGCAGGGCAAAAATTCCTACTTACGCTACATTTATTATGGCTTTCCCCCTTTGCCTGCTCAATTTGCACCCCTTGCCAGGCCTTGCTAATGCTGGTCACCTCTGAGCAGCCCAGCTTTGACAAGTCACCTGCATGTGCAGTTTCTCTTCTCTGTGTCCTAAGCAGGAGCAAACACACACAGTCTGAAAGGCAGCATAGCTGATGTTCAGATGCAGACAAGGCGGAGAGCCTGCCTGTGCTGTCTCTTGACACATTGAGGCCAGGAACAGAGATTTCTGACCTTGATGAAAGAAAGCAAGGGTGGATTCTCAGTGCCAGCAAAGCAGTGGGGATCAAGAGCCATGTCCCAGAGCTGTAGCTAGTACAATCCAGGGTCCTGGAGCTTTGCAGGTGGAAGCAAGGAGGGTCAGGGGAACCTGAGCACTGAGATGGTGACATCTCTGCCATAGGCGATATCTCTCCCATACTCCCATAATAGTTTCTATTTATGGGACAAAAATGGAGTGATGATTGCTTCAGCTCTTCTTCCAAAGGGAAAGAAGATCTGACAGAGAGCACACCGGGTCACCATTTCACCAATTTATCCCTTGAACAATGTCCAGACAGGAACAGACAATGCAGAAAGACATGGGTAATGGGTAATCCGTTACCACTCCCAAGAGGACCTGGAATTAAACCACAAGCTAATTCCATAAAGGCATGTAACAAGTTCTTAGATCATGATTGCTTCTGCTTTGGCCTCAAGTCTACCGGTGGGTCTCAGCAGCCCAGACTTGACTTTCCAGTCTAACTCCACTCATGTTGCAGGAGCTCACAGAAATTTGCTTAAAGTCCAGTTGGTAGAACAGAAGCATCTCCCAGTGCAGTGAGACAGGTGAGTCTCTGCTACAGGGTAACACTAAGTTCAAGATGCAAAGGAAAAATAGACCTTTCAAGGGAACCTGCGTTAAAGCCTTTGATACCACGCGGAGTATGGGAAGGAACAGGTAACTGATTTAAGGCATAAACTCTATTCCCTCAGTGCAGCAGTGGTATAAGACTTTTGAGAGCATAGGTGTGGTTTCTTCAAATAACCTCTGAAGTGGATAAAATTAGTAGTCAGGCAGTTGATCAGATGATTGTTGTGGGACCCTTCCAACTGCTCTCTCCTCTCCTCTCCTCTCCTCTCCTCTCCTCTCCTCTCCTCTCCTCTCCTC
>JAOXJM010000033.1:19747752-19758216 GCA_026413425.1 Tringa solitaria
GCCTGGGCACACTGCTGGCTCATGTTCAGCCGGCTGTCCACCAACACCCCCAGGTAATAGTAAGGAGTGGTATGCAGAGAGGTTCTTGTTTATACTTATTCCTGTAACAACCGAGGTCAGCTAACTTTATGTGTTACATTGGAGAGCCAGAACAAAAAGAGTGTAAAGTAGTCACACCCAGGGGGAGAAGCAGACAGGATAGGTGACCCAAAACTGACCAACAGGGTATTCATTCCATGTGTATTGTGCTCAGTATAAAGCTGAGAAATAAACAGGGTCAAGCTTTCTTCTTCAACGGGTGGCATCTGAGGAGGACTCTGTTCTTCTGCCTTTAACTCTGATACATGTGTTTCTGAATCCAATTCCCATCTGCACTGAGTCCAGTCTGGGATTTTTCCAGTGTCTGTTGGCACCATGACCATCATCCTGCGAGCTTGATATTTGTTTTGTACATAGAATCATTGAATTGCCTAGGTTGGAAGGGACCTTTTAGATCATCTAGTCCAACCATCAACCTAACACTAACAAAAACCATCACTAAACCACATGTCTAAGCACTATGTCTACCCGTCTTTTAAACACTGCCAGGGATGGTGCCTGAAGCACTTCCCGGGGCAGCTTGTTCCAATATTTAATAACCCTTTCAGTGTAAAAAATTTTCCTAATATCCAATCTAAACCTTCCCTGGTGCAACTTGAGGCCATTTTGTCTTGTTCTATCACCTGTCACTTGGGAGAAGAGACCAACACATATATATCTGTATGTATTTCATTATTTTCTTATTAATCTTATTGTATTTTATTATTTAATATTTCATTAAAGCTGTTATAGATGTTTTTTCAACCTTTAAGTCTCTCTCTCTCCCTTCCCCTCCTGGGGAAGGATGCTTTCTACCAACCCCTCTCCATTCCCATTCTAGGGGATAGAAAGGGGTTGATAAAAAGCATCTGTCATTCGTTTAGTGGCCAGCCAAGTCTAAAACCTCGACAGCTGGCCACATGATTTCCGATACAAGCCAGGATGCTATTGGCCTTCTTGGCCACCTGAGCACACTGCTGACTCATATTCCACTGGCTGTTGACCAACACTGCCAGGTCCTTTTCTGCTGGGCAACTTTCCAGACACTCTTCCCCAAGCCTGTAGCGCTGCATGGAGTTTTGGTGACCCAAGTGCAGGATCCACCACTTAGCCTTGTTTAATATCTATATTTATAGAATTTACCTTGGCCAATTTCGTGATTTGTGATTGTGATAAGGGAATTACAAACATACTGCAGAGTCCCATTGTTCCAACATAAGGGTTTATGTGAGGAATACCGAAAGGTTCTGGGTCTAAATAACTGAGCTGCAAACATGATGTAAAACTGGGTAAATTCTCAGAGAGATCAGCAAGGTTTGTATCTGTGCCATGAAGCTCATCGTCTTCAAATAGTGTGACAAAGTACAACTAATACTCTACAAATCAATTTATGAATAATCTTGTTGCTATTTTTATAAAATTATTTCAAGCACCCTTAGGATTATGCTAACATTTTCAGAGAACAGGCTTTTAAGTATCTTCTGAAACTGCTTTACAGCCATTAAACAAATATTTCATTTATGAAATATATTGTCTGCACTTGACACTGCCTGTGCAAACCAGTATGTATCAGTCACCTACTTCATTCTGCCATGATGTCTCTGCAGAGTAGTGTTGCCTCTGAATTTGTGTAAAAAAGGACTTAGTGATACAGGTTACTGCTGTCCATGGCATAATGCCAGTGGAAAAGGTCAAGAAAGCAAGCAGGATGAGTGGGCTCCCAAGACGTATCTGAGATCTTGCTCTATTGTCACTGAGAAAGGTGCTGAGAGAAATTTTCCACATCAGCAGAAGAGCAGCAGATGATAAAAGCAAATGGGCCAGGCTAGCCAATCCTGAACGGTGCTTTGCTCTTGCAACTCCTAGACAAGTCCATGGGAGATGCAAGTCTTCACAACCATTCCAAGTTTGGTCCTTAAGGAGGACTGTGACGGAGGGAAGATGAGTGCTTCATTCTGTGTTTTGGTATTCTGCTAGATTATTTACTTTTTGTTGCTGAACAGATTCCAGAAACGCTGTGTGAAATCAAACACTTGGTAGGCTAATCAAAATTGCCAGAGCTGGCATGCCTGTTATGTGTAAGGCAGAGTTTTTGAGCTGAAAATTACATCAACATGAAACCAGCCATTATTTATCCAGGATTCAAGGACAAATTATGTATGTGGCTACTGATTAGGGACAGTAAGAGTCATTATAATTGTTCTTTTTCAAGCCAGAATATTAGTGCACATTTATATATTGCCACATAGGTAGAAGGAACAGCCATGTGTACAATGTTAGTACTTTAGTATCCTAAAGAAAATACTGTAGCCTGTAGTGTACACGATTAATATAGGCTTAATTATATCATACACAATTTAAGTAGTTAGCAAAGTCAAAACCAGTCTGTGAGGTCCCTCCAAGACCTTCAGATTGTCAAGATCTGTCATACATATTATACTTTCCTTCCCTCTCCTATTCAGACGAAAACACTCAGTTCATGGCAAAGAAAGAAGGGACAGATGTGATGAGCAACTCATAGCCATAACATGACAGCCCAGTTTTGCCAAGCTTCTGCATCTTGACAATGTTCCTTTTGATACCCAGGACTGAGTCAGAGCAACATTTTCTAAAAAAATACTCTTCTATTAGAAACTGTTGATTTAGCAAGATCAAATCCTTCCACAGATATTTCTGAAGTTAGTTGCTCCTTTTGGCAGCAGGAACTATGAGAAGGCAAAATAAAGACAATAGCTTCCCTCATTTAGACCTTACAAAAACAATATGGCAAGGCTTAATACCTTACAAATATGCAGGCTGTAGGTAAAATGTTTTTCTTATGTTATCTATATTTTCTCCCTGATATATTTTCCATGTCTTATTAGAATATATAATAAATATCTATTCTGAGTAAATTTCAAAACTCCACATGATCCTGAGTTTCGAGAAAAAAATATTTTTGAGATATGGCTGGCAAAGATAAAAAAATGACACCTCAGGTATAAGTATTTTTATTGATTTTTTTTTCTAATTTTTTATTAGACTGAAGAACAGCTTTGATTTAGAAGGATGTGCTTGTTGGCAGGTTTCGACACAGAAAAGGATCTGGGTTTGAATCTTTTTAGTGACTGAATTCAATGATGGAACTGAGGTCAGAACAGTAATATTCAGAAAAGGAGAGAAATTCTTTCAAAGACAGGATGAAGCCCTGTTTTCCATGAAGTCAACAGTTACCTCAATGAGGGCAAATTTAATCAAAAAAAAAAAAAAAGAACTCAGAAAACATAATGCCCAGATTGTCTTTGCTTCCCAAACCTGAAAACACCCAAGACATGCAGCAAGGTCTGATCCTCCAGCAAGAAGTAAGATCTTTGAGACATGCGTTCTCTGAAGGCCTGTGACATACACACCCATGGTCGTTCCACCAGCCATGAGGAGGCAGAAGCACAGTTCCTGCTCCATGGTGAGCTGACTCCTATATTCATTATGCCCACTCAATATGGGGACATTATTCTTTCCAGCCTCTGTGAAGGACAATAAAAATGGCTTTTTCTCTATGGTGTTCACTCATGCAGGGTATGACATGAGTCCAGCTCATTGTACTTTGTTACTGCTCAGCTGTTTTATTTGTAAGAGCAATAATAAGCTGAGATAATATAATTGCAGCTGCTTAAAACTGCTCAGTGCTTCTAAACTTTGCCTTTCCGCATAGATGCAATAGGATGCAATAGATGCATCCTATCTCCTAATATAAATGTTTTACTGCATCGATGAGTACAGCTATTCCCTTTCTTGCCAGCTTGCCATCTGTGAATTGGGGGCTGAGGGAGGTCACTGTAGCAAGAAGCCCATCAGTTGCTTCAGAGAGTCATTTGGGTGCCATTTCAGTGTCACAGTGCGTAGTTTGTCATCTTAGTTTTTGTCTTGTTCCTACCTCTGCCCATCGTGAACTCCCCAGAGGACTCACTCTTGCAAAACAGCAAGATACTCGCTGCAGTGAAATAAGAATTCCCTTTAATAATGTATTTTCCGTTTACTTTTACGTTCATCTCAGTCTCGAGAAAGGGACTAGCATCTTATTTCTGTGCTTCAAGAAGTGATCAGAACCGTTTTGTTCCAATTATGCAACTTTCTAATCACATCACACCTAAAAGTGGTCCTGCAAAATAATACAATGTCCACACTTGCAGGAAAGGAGGCCTAATGGGAGCAGACTATTGGGTGGATGCAGTTGGCACCCAACATCCATGCTGTAGGCATTTCATTGTCTTACTTCATGTTGGATCTAGTCCAGTCCCTCTGATGAAGTTTGCCCCTATATATGGGGTTGAAAGCTACTCCATGGAAAGCTGTCCCACAAGAATCTTCTTTCTGGATTACAGGTCCTTTAGCAGGCCACATTTCAAATACCATGCTGACAATTTAACGCACACAGATGGTGTCAGCACACTGCAGCTGCTGCCCTTACTGCCTGTACAGGGCTGTCCATTCAATAGTGAGCCTTATTTGACCTTACAATCTTGCAGTAAGCCAAAGAAGTAGGGACATCTTTGGAACATGGGACAACCAGCTAGGGGCACAAAACATACAGAATCATAGAATAGTTTGGACACTGGAACATGCTTGGAACATGAGCACACATTGCCATCTCATGTCCAGGTTTTCATCCACCAGTCCTTCTCTGCTGGTTGCTATCAATCTGTACTGATACTAGTGATTGCCCCACTCAGGTGCAGACTTTGCACTTGACCTTGTTGAACCTTATGAGGTTCACACAGGCCCACTACTTGAGCTTGTCCAGGTCCCTCTGAATGGCATCCTGTCCCTCAGGTGTGTCAACCACACCACTCAGCTTGGTGTCATCTGCAAAGTTGCTGAGGGTGTGTGCACTCAATGCCACTGCCTGTTTCATTGATGAAGATGTTAAACAGTACTGATTGCAATATGGACTATTGCGGTACTATGCAATAGGCATAAATATGGGATTATGGCAGAGGTCCTCTGTCATAGAACTGTACTTCGCTGAACAAAATTTTGGGAGTCTCAACTTGTGTTGAAGATAATGACAGTTACCCTATGGAAACTCACTACTCACATTTCCTGTTGTTCAGTGGTTAACTAGTCTGGGGTTTGCAAGTCTACTGGAGTTGACAAAGGTGGTCAAACTGTCCTTTATTAATGTGTATGGGAAAGGCAGATAAGATCATCCAGTCTGTGGGTTGTCAACGTGCACAAGGTCTGCTGCTGAGATGCCCTTCATCATCCAGTCCACAGCCCAGGACGGCTCCAATTACATGAAGAGCAAGGGCTTCATAAATATGCCTGCCCTTGTGAACCACCAAGGCAGGTGAAGGGCAGGCAGTCTTAGGCGGGCCTTGACTTCACAGTCCCCAAAGCACAAGAGATGCAATGGTTGCCTGCCCTCACTCAGTGACTGTACTGAAAGAAGGTTTTCCTTCTTTCTTGCTACTGCGAACTCCATAGCTTCTAAGTGAACAGTGGTCCCCAGAAGAGAGAATGCAGGTGAAGCTCCTCCTTGACACAGAAATTCTCAATGTTATGTGCATCTGGTTCAACATCCACCTAGATGGCATAGCCCCCATCAAATCTGCACTGAGTACACTCAAACCTTTAAGGCTGATCAATCTTCCTTTTTTCCCAGCAGAAGCTCAGGTGTGACCTGTCCTGAAGGACACCTATTCCCTTTTAGAAACTTTAGGAAAAGCTCTTTTTTGTTTCTTTTGTATGTTTGTTACACAAATCCATGGGAAACTCCATGATCCTTTAACTGTTATGATTTTTAAGTGGTTTCTTATTTCACAAAACCACAAGGATGGCCAGTAATATCATCCAAGGTAATTATTATCAATAATATGCCAAAAATGTGTAATAAACTAGAGATATTTAAAGCCATAACAAAGCTTCATTATTATGATGGTAATTTGTGATCCTCATGAGAGAATAATTGCTTTTCAGTATTATTAGAACAAGAGTAATCATTTCTTCCTGTCACTGTAAATGTAAAACCACTGATATGATTTTCCCTTGGTGCTCTATTGTTTCATTTGGTACTCAGCCTTGCAAAACTATTGTAATGCCCAAAAAGCAGAACTGGGCTGGTACATTGTGAAATAATCAGAACATTTGTATGACTTGCTATTCCTGTGACAGCCAAACCAATAATCCAGAGTAGAGTATTGCCACTGGAATGCAATAAAATCTAGTTAACTAAACAATTAGAGTACATCAGCTTTAGTAAGTTACTGGAAGTGAAGAGTTTCCTAATCAAAAATGACTATAACAGAGAGGAGGCTGAGTTAAGCCAGTGAACCATAGACATCTTGCAGCCTGCATGAGAAAGTATCTCAACACAGAAGTTTATTTTAATTTTTCATGGTAGCATGTGTAGGGATTACGTAGTTAAGGGAAACAAGGCCAATTTATGATATTTTGTTATGAAACAGCTTTTACTACCAGGCAATTTCAAGCCATTTTCTCTCTTCTTTGAAAAGAATGCAGATATGATAGATTTGGATAATAGTGAATAGTGAAGTTTAACAAACCTAGTGAAAAAAGGATTTTTCCAAATGAGAAACATTTTTCAGGATAAAAATGGAAAAACTGTAAACTTTTCTTCATAAACTTGAACATAAAAGTGTTTTAAAACACTTCATTTTGGTTTTGGCCTTTTTAAATTTTTTTTTTAAATGAACTGAGTATCAGAGGAGGAAAATCAGTAGGAATATAAAAAAAATGTTTTCATTCTGAAAATGTTGAAGAGGATGTTTAATCAATCTCTAAATGCTTTCCAATCTTTCTAAAAATAAGGACTTTTTCAAAAAACCTGACCCATTCTCATGCAACAGATCATCATTTTTCAATAAAAAGCATATTTTGTAAAGAAACTTCCAGACAGCAGTGGAAAATGAAGCAGGTGATAAAAATAATTAATCAATGACTATGAGGTCTTTATTTAAATATTTTACAAAATACAACAATGGATCAGTTAAGGTCAACTGCTTGTCAGTAAAGGTTTGTTTTACAAGTGAATTAATTTTATTTTCATTGTTCAGGTTTTACAAATATTATACATACTTCTGCTGAGCTTCTGGCTCTGAAAAGCTCTTAAGACAGGTGATACAGGTTGATAACATGATCCCAAGCCTGTGCAGCTATGCCTTTTCAACAACACGACAACAGTACTTATGTCAATTACAGTGATGTATCTCTGTGGTCCCACCAGATCAGCCCTGAGCACGCCAGAGGAGCTGCAGCCTCTGAATTCTTCCCTATGGTGCTGAAAACTTTGTGGCTTCACATATTGGTATCAGATTGAAAATTCCCAGTGGTAGCCAAGACAGGCTAAATGAGAGGTAAGGGTGATGAATAATTCCCACTGGGGTCATTTCACACACACACAAAAAATCCCATTTTTAAAGCTAATTGCTGAGCTGGAAAATGGCTTGTGCGAGTAAGTATACTGGGAAGCAAAAGGATTGTTGACATGGTGAGGAGTCACCTCACCTGCAGCACTCTGTAAGTTAAGCATCTGGTATAATTCTTCTTTCCAAGCTCCTTCTGCAGCCCTCAGCACCTCCAATGTCTGTTCTCCCACAGGGCGTGGGGTGTCTGCACCCAGCAAGGGGGCACCCAGCGCCTCCACCCGCCCCGGGAGAATGGGAAGAAAAAGGCAAAATTTGTGAGTTGGGACGAAGGCAGTTTCACAGAACAGCAAGGAGAACAGGAAAACAATAACACTGATGGAGGAATGTACAACCAGGCTTATGGCCCCACCGCTCAACCACCACACCTGGGATGCCCCAGCCCACTCCCTCGGTACGACTTGCTGCCGCCCCCCCCGCCAGCTCCCGGCTGTGGTCTGGCCATGGCTCACATGGGATGGAATACCTGTGTTCCTACCACATCCTGGAGAAAATTGGCCCTACCCTCACCAGAACGAGGACACCATCCTAACACAGACCAAGAAGGGCAATGGCTTCACATCTGGAGGTCCCTCTTTCTCTCTGGTGATTATTCAGGAAGCCTAGCTAGCTGCCCAGCTGTTAGCCAGCTGGAGGTCAATGAAACAAACTTCTCTATATGGTCCAACATTTTGCTTGAAAGAGGAGATTCTGCTTCAGCGAGGCCACCTGGCCATAGAGCTGCCTTAAAAAATAAACAAAACCCAAACATGATGAAGCCAACTGCTGTTGTTGGTTTTACCCCAGCTGCGTTGTCCTTGTTAACTCCCAGTCAGCTGAGCACAGGCACATAGATTCAGCCATCTCACTTGTGACACTCTTCAAGCCAACAACCTGAGTGAGGCAAGGAAGGCGTAGTTGTTTTGACCCCTTTGGTAACATGTCTCAACATCTGCCGAAGGGAGCTGAGATAACACATCAGATAGCTGCTTGTGTCATGATCAGAAAGAAATTCTCCTCTCTGGCTTGCTTAAGAAGAAAGACATCAAAGATCCCCACAGGTAGGCCTGCTAAGCTAAATTGCATTAAGAGGTACAACAAGCACACAGCCCAGAGGAGAAGTCTTCATCACTGGAAACAAATAGTTAGCAAAATAATGGGTGACAGGGGTGCAGGGAACAACATGTCAAAGAAGGTGTGTTTCCTGTTATAAAGAAGCTTTAGATGAGAAAACAAGAGGTCCTCCTGGTTTGGGCATTCATGACATCATGTGCAGTTTTCCACGTTGTATTTCCATCTACTACCAGAAAGCAGACACATAAACATAGGCAGACTTTTCTGTAAATAAGGAAAATAAACCCAATTTGAAATTCTTACACAGGCTTAGACTCTCATCTATTGAAATTCTCACTGATGGTTTTTCAGGTCACTTTTTGTTTTATTTAGATCCTTTTGGTTTGATGTATCTGGAATAAACTAGTTGAATAATATCCTGTCTGTCGCAATATGCATGAGTCTCAGCCTTCCATCAAAATTTTCCTCATATGATGAAGGCAGCATTGGGCACCCTTTTTCAGTCTCCATCAGCTGGCTACACAAAGTCAGATGTGTATCATTGCTAATTTCCAGTCCATTACAACAAGCTGTTAAGCAAGGACAGAAAAAAATGAACATTGCTTACAAATACATTGATAAAAGTACAAAACATAATGCAAAACGATTGAAAAAAAGAAGTATTCATTTTTGATGTGAATCCTTATATACAGCCCTGTTTCCCTGCAATAGTATGCTTGCAACGGAGACTGGCTCCAGGGCAGGTAAGACTGCGCTGGGAGAAGGGATCTGTAGCTAAAAAGGCCAACAGAAAGCTCTTTTGGGGGCTTTTTTGACTCCAGGCAAAGCCTCCTCCTCGTGCTGGGGGCTGACAGCTGGTGGGTGGGCTGCTGACTAAGCCCTTGGCAGACCCAGTGCCTCCCGCGGTTCATCACACCAACAACTTATAAGGAGCCCCGGGGAGGGCAGAGGCCTCTGCCCACCGAGCAGTAACCAGTGCTTGGGTGGGTGTCAGTGCCTCACGTGGCTGTAACTTGTACGGCTGGGGCCTGAGCACCTGTCATTGTACAAGGTAAGTTTAATTCCTTTTACTAGTCAGATGACTAGCACATTCATTCCAACTGACCCTTCCACTGCCTCTTGCTTGCAGACATCCAGCTATGGTTAGAACTAGGTCAAAGGCTATTGTTAAGAAAGCTGGGGGCACGCAGACAGAGGCCCCACACAAACACGTGCGTGTCCAGGCCTCTGGCTGCAGGGAGTGCCGGGGCCTGACCCTTGCCATGGAGGGTAGTAGGGACAACACCTGTGTCAGATGTGAACAGGTGAAGGATCTCCTCAGCCTGGTGGTTGAGCTGAAGTAGGAAGTGGAAAGGTTGAGGACTATCAGGGAGTGCGAGACGGAGATTGACTGGTGGGCCCACTCCCTGAGAGTAGAGGAACATTTTCAAGCCTCACGAACACCAGAGGACCCTCTCCCCACTTCTTACCTAGCAGTAGAAGGGGATCTCAGAGAAGAGGGGGAATGGAAACAGGTCCCTGCTAGGCGAAGCAGGCAAACCGCCTCCCTGCCCCTCCCACCTCCCCAGTTACCCCTGCAGAACCGGTATGGAATCTAGGCAGGAAGTGCCAGAAAGACCAAGTCGCTGTAGACCTGGCATCACAACTAGTTCCAAAAGGAAAAGCAGAAGGGTCATCATTGTGGGTGACTCTCTATTGAAGGGGGCAGAGGGACCAATATGCCATCCTGACCAGCTTCACAGGGAAGTCTGCTGTCTCCCTGAGGCACGGGTCAGGGATGTGTTGGACAAAATTCCTACTCTATTCAACCCTTCTGATTATCACCCCCTGTTAGTATTTAAGGTGGGCAGTGATGATGTGGGAAGAAGGAGCCCAAAATCAATTAAAAGAGATTTTAAAGCCTTGGGAAGGG
>JAOXJM010000033.1:19813330-19829105 GCA_026413425.1 Tringa solitaria
CCCCCTGTACTGGGCACTGGTGAGGCCCCACCTCGAGGGCTGTGTCCAGTTTTGGTCCTCTTCCCACAAAAAAGACATTGAGGTGCTCGAGCAGGTCCAGAGAAGGGCAACAGAGCTGGTGAGGTGTCTGGAGCACAAGTCTTGTGAGGAGAGGCTGAGGGTGCTGGGGTGTTCAGCCTGGAGAAAAGGAGGCTGAGACCTTGTTCTCTACAACTGCCTGAAAGAAGGTTGTAGCAAGGTGGGGGTCGGTCTCTTCTCCCAAGTCACAGGTGATAGGACAAGACGAAATGGCCTCAAGGTGCACCAGGGAAGGTTTAGATTGGATACTGGGAAAAACTTTTACACTTAGTGATATGGTTTAGTGGTGGGTTTTGTCAGTGTTAGGTTGATGGTTGGACTGACCTGAAAGGTCCTCTCAACCTAGGGAATTCTATGATTCTACACTGAAATTTCCAATGGGAGATAGGTCTCAGAATACAAACTGAATGCCAGATATTATTTTGGTTAGTCAAAATGCCCATAAACTTCCTTCCCCAGACCATAGGACACTCTTTGGCAGAGGCTGTTGCAAATGCTTACATGCTTCTATGTGAGAAACTGTCACGGCCATGAGGTTGCTCCAACGGGTGCCAAAATCCCCATAGGCCTTTCCATTATATATAATACCTGACTGCAAGTCCTTTGACACAGCAATAGATGCTTGCTTACAGACACTGCATCAGCTACACACATCTCAAACTTGCTGCCAGTTACTAAGTCTCTTTCCCTGCCGCCACAAAACCAGAGTCAGTTTGTGCTGGAACACATTGTCTCAGTTTATTAAGCTATGTCCAAAAAAGCTGCAGTACTGAGAAGTTGGCCCTTCCTCTACCTAAGCCTACCAAAGCAGTCCAGGGGGAAAGAGAAGGAGAAATCTGTTTAAAAAAATTATTAAGCCTGAATCCCTTCAGGAGAACAAGTGAAAAGAAGAGTTAAGGAAACCTACCAGGAGAGAGCAGTACAAGAAGTTACTGGAGAACTTCTCCTAGTCATAGAAGTCCCTTCTTCTTCACCAGAAGCATGGCCTCTACAGTCTGGGAACAGAGGTATCTCAGACTAGTATTAGGCCAGGCAGCCTGAGCCGCTGCTCTGTGTTTAGACCTGTCAGTTTGCATTGTGTTGCAAATTTTCAGGACAAAGGTGACAGATATATTTCAAGCTGTCTTACTCACCAGAGAGCACTGCTCAGGAATCCCAGAAACAGATCAGTGTCCTGATGTAGATTTGGGAGGTATTAACACAAATGAAAATTGGTCCATTTATGTGTACTAACTTAAGCACAAGACATCACATGAAACGATTTTCATGCATTTACTGAAGCAGGATGAAGAATACGACATACCTTACTTTTTTTTTTTCTGGTCACTTCAGGAACACTCACTTATCATCATGATCTAGTTATAACAGCCATACTTTGAGTACTTACATGTTAACTAAATTTAGAGCAAAATTAAACATAATTAGAAGGTTGATGGTCTTAGACTATGGAAATTCAGGCTATCCCATCTGTGCAAAGCTTTATCCTAAATGGGTCTTTATTTCAATCAAATATCTTCTGTTAATTAGCTTCATGAACTCCATCTGCCAAATGGAAAGTGGGCTGTCTCTGTGCATTTCCAGTACTCTGAACAATATAACATAAGTAATTATTCAAAGCATGCATCTTGTATAGCACAAAACCCTGAAATACTAATGCATGGCAGAAGTAATTAATATTTCATACACAATAACTTAAAAAGCAAGAAAAGTATTAGTTAATGTATTTGCTGAATACATGCAGGCAGGGTCCTGATTACCATCAATTAAAGTTTTCATCAGACTAGTTACAATTTTCAAATGCATTAGTATCATTTATATTTTATATATACATACATGTATTGGTATCATATATATTTGTTTAAGTTTTGGTTTTTTTTCCTGAAATGGTATAGGCTTTGAACAACCAAAAATGATAGAACTTTTAGAAGATTCTGGGTCCTGCTTTTAAAAGAGTGATCCTACCATTAATGGCCTTTTCAGTCCTAAATTTGTAGCTCCTTTGGCCATGGCTGCAGCACCATGCCTCAAGACACATACAGACACGTGGACAAAGCACAGTGACTCATAGTTCAGAGATACAAGCCACCTCAGGTATCCACACACTGCCATACTAGGTATACATGGAAACAGTATGGTTAAATTGCCTCAGGCAGAGCTTCTGGCTCTAGTAAAAAGCATCTGTATACATTAGAAAGGAACTGCCACTACTGTCACCCAGATATGGAGGTGAGAAGCTGAGGAAGGGGTGAAAGCTCAAGCTCTCCACCAGCTGTGCTGGTGAGGGTTTCTGACAGATGCAGAAATAAACACTTCCTCTGCCCTACTTCCTCGTGCTGGTGGTCTTTACCATAAAGTGTAAAATCCTATAAATATTCACTCAGAGGTTGACCCATCAAGACAGTACATTTGTAAGTTTCAATTTAAGCACGTAGTGGAAATGTTCAAAGGTTCATACTCGTTATGACTCCTAAATTACCAAGTTGCATATGCCTTATCACCCTATGTTTCTGCATATAAAGTTGCCTTCATTCTAACTATAGTTCAACTGAAAACAATAAAACATGCAGAAAAAATAGAGCCATTTTAATCCCATTCCATTTCTATATGCTATGGTATACACATAATAAAACTCTCATGCAGTCTGGGGACGGTAATATCATACTCCCTGAAAAATCCTGTCCTGCACAATTTTAATATTTTTCTGCAACAATTCAGCAAAATTTTGAAAATTCAGAAAAAACAAAGTTTGCTTTCTAAATGTGGACTTACCATCCAATATAGAGTCATTTCATGCAGCGCTATCATGTGGAAACATACTTTGAGCAAAGGAGTATAAGAAATTTGGCCAGATCCCATCACTTGTAGTTCTTAATAACAACTCTCAAAATACCAGTTTATATGTATAAAACCTTAATGAACCATACAGTTATCACTTACAGAGACTGGAACTGGAGTTGGCAGAATAGAGAGGAGGAATATATAATTATTGCCCAGTCATAACCAATGAGGAGCTAACACAGAGGAACTGTAGAGACAATGCTGCATTTTGCCTGGTGGACTAGCTACTTATTCAGAATAAAGGTTACTGCCATTCATTTGAACAAAACGGGCATTGCATGTATCTTAACTGTTGGGCAAGATACAGCTGAATGGTGCTTTTGTTGAGCATGACAAAAGGCATGAGAAATTTAGGAATAAGGAGGTCTGTTTGGTACAAACTAGGTACCCTCCTGAAATATCTCATTTTCTTGGGACAGTATCAACTTGCTGTTAGAATAACCCTGGTATTTTGCCCTCAGAAATCTTGCCATGCAGACAATCACAAACATTTACTACCTTCCAATTAAAAAAGTGCTGGCCTGGACTGCCATGCACTTTCTCCAGGCGCTTTACTACC
The DNA here is from genome assembly GCA_026413425.1 of Tringa solitaria. NCBI lineage: Eukaryota > Metazoa > Chordata > Aves > Charadriiformes > Scolopacidae > Tringa > Tringa solitaria. The sequence continues at coordinate 19,816,806 of JAOXJM010000033.1, forward strand.
CTGATTAAAAAAAAATATTCTAACATGTCTGTGGGAGCATTGATGAAGGTGTACTTCATGGAGACTGATTTACTAAATGCATCTTATTTGGGGATTTGACATTCTTGCTCTCGATGCTTCCCTCATGCAACACACCTATGCTCTGATTCTTAAATTATGAAAACATGCTATGCTGCATGAAAACAGCACAATCTAGTCCTGAATATGCAGGTTCCCTAGGAAAAAAAAAAAAAGGGAAAAAAAAAATAGCTCCTGCTTTGTGTTCCAATCCTTTCACGTTGGCTTTACACAAAAAGAAAGAAAAATTTTAGAAGATGAAAATTCAAACATGTTTAATGATGGTGGTCTGATCACAGCAATTTAGCTGCCTTGAAAGTCTTATTATTTCACTTGCAGGCTTTCTACTTCATATTTTGAACAGAAAGTCGAGGACAGACTGCTTTTTTCACCTTTGACATAAGGTCAAACAGAAATGGCTTTTTGGAAGTCCTAAATTTTTTTAAGTTACCATGGCTAAGTAACTTCACAATCAAAAATGACAAAATACAGTAGTCCAGGCAATTTTGCTTCAGTTCCCTCATGCATCTCTAATTACATGATTTTTTTTATTGTGTGTTTTTTCATACTATGATAACTACGTGAAGAAACGTCATGGGAATAATTCCATGAAAATATAATGCAAACCGTTTTTCCTAAACTACGTGTTCACACTGACGAGCTTGCAAACTTGCTTGCCTCTGCTTTTTAACATGAGCAATATAATGAATTTTTTCTCAACTATATTCCCAGTAAGCAAACTATCCAAGCCTCGGGCAGATATCCAGTAAGAGAAATTTCAGACCACAGAGTTAAACTTTTTCTAGGTTCAAGTGAGTGAAAGCTGGGCCTTGAAGTGAAATATGTCAGGCAAGTTTAGCAAAGGACAGTGCTGTGGACAATGTCCCTAACAAGAAGCTTTCTAATATTTCCTATGTATTTGCAAACAAATTAGCTGGAGTTTGAACTGATGCCAAGCTGAATATTTCAGTTGTTTCTTAGTAAAGTGCACAGATCAGAATTTCTTGGCAATTTCAAAAGATAGGCAAACTCATTGTGCTATGCTTAGTCTCATCACCCTGATCTGAATCCAGGACAAGGATTCTCTCAAAATTATTTCCAAAAATCACAATGGACAATGACCCTAAAACCATCACGTCATCAATGAACTTTTCTTCCTAGCCTTTAACCATCTTTCAGTCTATAAATGAACCTTTCCTCCAGTCCTTTGGCAAAGTTGTTCATTTGATGAGCTTTTGCATGGAAACTTGCCAAAGGCTTGTTGAAAACCCAAATACATTTTGTCCACATGTTTGCAAACATCCTCATTGCAACTCTTCTTGTGTGCTGTAAGCAAGTCCCATGAAATAAAAAGGCATATCAGGACATTTGAATCTGCCCAGGAATGGTGGTTTTCAATTATATTAGGAGATAGGCATGGCAGTCCCGAGACAAAGCAACATGCTACAGAACTGCTTTTACTTTCAGAACATTGCCAGTTGTAAAATTTACACTTTTCCAGCAGCAATGACATAAGAATCAGAATATAAAATTTTTATAACTACTAATAATTTAATTAAACTTTTAGAACAAAAGGAGGACTGTGCTGGAACAGAGCAGAGCTATCACTGTCAGCAGACACCACATTGCTAGAGACAACATATAAAGAACACAGCAAGCATACAATGATGCATCTTCCCAGTAGCCGACTAGCTGTATGCTATACATTTCCAGAGGCTGCATCTTAGGTGGTTTCAAAATAATTTTTAATGCCATTCATGATTTTTTTCCCCACTATTTACATTTTATTCACATTTTATTACTTTTGGGATAAATTGGATAAAAAATTCCCTGCAGCATAAAATTCCATGGTTTCGCATGTGTAAGAAAGGGATTCCCTGTATGTACTGAAAATCTGCTGCCATTTATGAAAGAAGAGGAAATAAAGATCCGATTTGCATTTTGAACATCATGTAGTTTTATATATGACTTCTAATATCCTTCTTCAGCTTTCGTTTTTCCAAGTGGATGAGAAACAAGCTTATTTAATCAGTTCTCATAAGAAGTCTGCTCCATATCTTTGACCACCCTTGTTCTTCCTTGTACCTTTCCTAGCCCTACAAAAACATTTCTTAGATGAGGCAAAGAAAATACCATGCTGTTAAAGTGACATAATTATGTTTTCTATTTTTCTTAATTTCCCCCCTAAATCCCTAACATTCTATTTGTCTTTCTGTACAGTTTTAAAAAGAGAAATGAGGTTTTAGAATACAGATAAGAAGCTCCATGATCTCTTTTCTGAGCAGCTGTTAGAGCACCCTACTATGCACATGTACTGCTGAAACTCTTTTCTGTATACATCACATTGTATTTGTCAGTGATGAAATTCATCTGCCATTTCATTAACCACCACCTTAATCTTTACAGTCAGTTTAAGTTTAAATAATTATGAATAAACTTTGTTATCACACTACTTTACTTGCTTTGCAGATCACTTATGAGTATAATGAACAGCAAAATGTTCACAGGATACAACTGCATATCTGGGTGTTGGGACTAGATGGTTTTAAGGTCCCTTCCAACCCAAACCATTCCATGATTTTTTGATCTGATGTATATTCATCCCTTTATTTCATATCTTTCTAGTAACCATTAATCCAGAAGAGGCTGCCTATTCTCTAAGAATACTTAGTCTTTAAAAATACTTGGTGGGGGACATTGGTTTCAGATGCTTCAAAACCTAAGTAGAATGGTCTTGCCTCAGTGTTTACCAATTCCTTTCAAGAAAAGCTCCTCAGACTTAAGAGGCATTGAAAAGGTCCCACTGATTCTTCAGCTGCTAAATATATTGATATGATTTTCTATTCTCTCTCTTATCATCGTTTCACCATATCAGCCATCAATGGCAGAAGTCTGACTTGCTCCATAGTGCTCTACATCTATTTTGGGTCACTTCTTTAAAACTTCATTGCATTTTCTGCTTTCTATTTTCCTGGGCATAAGCAGATTAGAGCAATAGGTTTTATAGCACCATTAATACTTTGGCAAATTCTCCTTCCAGTTTTCAGTAAATACCATCTGAACCTGGCAATTGGCTACTTATCTATTTTAGCAAATTTTTCTAATGTCTCTTACATTGACACTTCAACTTGAGGCAATGTCTCAGGCCCTTGTAAAAAGGCTGACAGAAATAAATTCTACTCTACTGTGACTTGATCTTTTTTTAGTCCTCCCTTTGTTCATCAGTCACCTATCTTATCTACAGAGTGCTGATATGTTTCCTGAGATGAACGTCTTACAAAAAAATCTACTAAAATTTCAGTGTGTTTCACAAGCTACTTCCCAAGCTATTTTATGCCACCTGCTAGGATCTGCTTGCATTTAACTTGACAATCTTAGTCTTTTCAGCACATAAGCTGTCTTATCTGCATCTTCTTTGCCCTAGTTTTCTGTTATCTACATTTTATCTAAATTCCTTTGTTAGCCTGATTTCACTGTTTAGGAGAACAGTGTTACATGTTACTTTTTGTTCTGTGCTTTCATTTCTTTTGGTTATTCATTTACACAAGCTTTCCTACCTCCATCCAGAATAAGTATAAATGTTATTCCTCACAATTTCAGTGGTTAGAGATTTCAACATATTGATTATTGCTTTTTATTTATCTTTAAGATCAATGGAATAATCCAGAGCTGTAGTGTTACTTCCATGAAAAAGCCAAAGCCATTAAGATTTGAAAGCAAAGCTAGCCGTGGTTTCTAGGGGAGCAATAGCTAGGCAAACTTACTCACATCTAGAATTTTGAGAAAGATTTCAAAGATTGAATTACTGATTCCCACTGAAAGCTAGAAATAACTGAATGATGGATTTACCAATGTATCTGTGGAAATCTTGACATCTGTCCCCAATCTTTGGGGACTGCTACTGTGCTTCTACTAAAGTATACACATATGACTTCACACATGACTGAAGCCTCTTCATATCATTATGGTGCTTTTTCAGTGATAAGAGAACTGGGGTGGTCCTTTAAAACATAAAGCTGTCAAACAAGATTGAAATATCTTAATAAATTTGAATGTAAAGTTTAAGCAGAGAATGAACTGAAGACAGTGAGCAGAACCCTGGATATTTGCTTAACAACCAGAACAAAAATAAATCTCTTTGGAAGAGTTTTGATGCAACATTAAACATGACCTTTTAAGTAACTGATTGAAAAGGGTTTCTTAAAAAAAATAACAACAGACATATACAAAATGTCGAGTTAAATATTGCAGTCATTAATACTAGTCTCATTCAGTTTAAAAATCTCTCTGACTTCCACAGCATATGTTTTTAAAAAAAATGCACTGTGTACAAAGCAACAGTCAGAAATTAATTCTCTCCCACCAGTTTTACTTAGTATAAGATATTCAAATAATTATTTTTTAATGGCATGCCAATACAAAATCAGCTAACAGACTGAACATTTCAGATGGAAGTGGAAGTAAATGAAATCATGATCAGCCAGGGATTTCTTAGGAAAAAAGCAAGAGGAACTGAAGAAATGTCAGGTCTCCTATTCTCCCACCTAGTACATGGTGTGCCTAGTACTGTTTTCCCAGCACCATCGTTATCAGCATTCTGTACATCCCCACTGAGCAGCATTTGTTGAAGTATCCCCCTCATAACCAGTTCTCTACAAAACAACAGATTTAAAGGGCTAGAGCCTCCTAGGTTAAAGATGACATTTTCAAAGAGCACCTCTGAGATTTAGAGGACTGAATTTTATCACTTTTAAACTGCATTCCAGAGTTTGAACTTCCAAAAGCTATCCAACAAAAATTCAGGGTAAAATCAGTCTGAAGATCTTAGTTCTCTTTTAAAATACCTCACTCTATGGGCAGTGCATCTTAGTTCACTGAATTTGAGAGTGTCATAAGCAATTCTTTTTTAAAAACTTTTTTTTTCTTTTTTTCCCACATCCCATTAATGGCTGTGGTTAGGTAGCATTTCCATAAAATCAAAACTAAGGGTGCAAGTGCCTACCCAGTACCCAGTACCAAACTTTGTACCCCTCTGTTGATAATGGAATCCTGATGCAAGAAAAGTCCATCTAGATGGACTTCTACATTTCAGAGATTTAGAAACCAATCCCAAGCTAAGTGGTGCATCTACATGACACACTGCATGTGGTATAGTTATTTCCATGTGCCAGGACTAACTAATTTTGTGTTACAGCTTCACAGACAGCTATCCAGTATCTACTAAGCTGGTGTGTGACATTCTCAGCATGCCATAAAGAGGCACCATGACCTTTCACTGTCCTGCTATATGGAAGTACTTTACAATTTGAAGAAAAATACAGCAACCACTTCTTTGCACAGGGCCCAAACCAGTAGCTGTGCATCAGAAAAAATGAAAAGATCAAGTCCCTTAGACAAAACTGATAGACAGAATAGAAGTCTAGTTTCTGAATCTCAACAGCACATGTCAAGAGACAGCTGTGAACCTACTCAGCCTCTGCAACAAACAAGATGCACCTGCTGATGTGCTAAAGCATGTATTTGAATATCTACAGGAAATTCAGCCCTAAAAGTTAGATTTCAGGTACCTCTATGTTTAACTGGTAGTTGAGCAGATACTTCAAAGAATTCTTTTTTGGGAACTCAGAATATAAACCCCCAGTTGGCTTCACAGGTTCAAGACACCAAGGTGACTGCAAGTTTTACCTGGCATTGAATTTCAGGGAAAACTTTCAAAGCCAGGATCCATACAAAACACCTTCCACACATGAGAAGGACAGATGCATTTTGCACTAAGCAGGCTTCTGGCTCCTTTTCCACAACTAGTTCATAGACTAGTGATTTGAAGGTCATCATGCCTGAGGTGCTGGAGCTCGAAATAATAACACTGAGATAAATAGATGAAAGCTGTTCCAGGTCCATTGTTAGAACTTGTTCTTAAAAACAAATTTCTTGGCTTCCAAAAAAATTATTATATAGGAGTCTGTGTCTGTTATTCAATTATATCATACCAAACACAATGAGAGCATTAGCTTGGCTGGGATTTCTTATGCTATCTCCCTAACAATGAAGCATTATTTTCTGGATTAAATACAGATTTTGACCAAAGTAAGGAAATTATACTAATAAGATCTGTTATATAGGTAAGAAAATAATCAGGACAATGTTGGGAGGATATGTTATTGGTGTAAAAATACTTAGAAATAAATTCAGATTGCACTCTTTTATTCTCTACATTGGTCATTGCAGAAAGAGCAGAATAGCTGAGTGATTAAAGAGAAAAATATATTACGTATAGTTTCCTACCCTGAATTTTTAACTTACTTTAATTGAGAGGAATGAACTATTACCCATTCCTGGAAGCTTCATAAAAAAATATTTGAATATCATGTAAATAATTATTTTTCTAAAGTCATATAACTTTGTTCCAACAATATAAAAGAAAACTGCCAGTGTATGAACAGGTGATGAATTTGTTTAGTTTTCGAACCCGGAACAGAGGACAAGAGCACTTTAAAGTTCTGAACCAGGAAAAATTGCTTAGAATAACATTTGAAAGGATAGAAATATTAGGTGAGTGGTTTAGAATCACAGCTTGTACTTCAGCAAGTATTATGTTGTTGAAGTTCAGCATGCATTAAGTTGTAGGATGCTCTAGATAACCCTAACAAAGCCAGTTTGTACAAATGGCCTTCACATTTGGAGATTCAATCTAATATATCTGATGTTCCAGATCAACCAACCAGGTAATGGATTGTTTTCCATTCACACAGGTATGGATGTTTTGGATGCTTTAAAATACAGTATAATTCCATAAGGTAAAGACAGATAAACAGACTGGTTTCCATTCTCTTTACAAAGAAATATCTTTACACAATATGCAATGGAAAATATAATGGAGGGTTATAGGTGTGTCAAATGAAATCACTCAGTATGATAACATTTTCAGAAATGGTAAGAAAAGTTAAGCTTCTCTAAGTACAGCTGCTAGAAAGCTTTTGTTAGATAGCAAGAGGAAATCTATTCTATGATCTGTCAGGAAGGAAAAGACTGGGAGAAACAGCTGTTCTCACTAAGTATGGTCTAGCTGAATAGAGCAAGCTGTTATCTCTCAAGTATGTGTGATGTCCTCCTTCACCACAGGTAGTGAAGCACAGCCAAGACATATGAAGCACAGACATAAAACTGCTCAAATCCTCAAACACAGGCTTAGGTAAAGCACCAACTAACACATATACATAACCCATGTACTGTTTATAAAGCTCGCCAAACTCTGAAGTTCTTTGAAGAGCTGTATATACAACAGATAGCAATCCTTATTTCCATTCACACTGAAGAAAATGTATTACACATGTCCTTCCTTTCAGAGAAACATATGTAATTGAAGTCCATGTCATAAGAAAACTATGTTCTTCTTGCCCTTAGTTACCTTCCATTCATTGATTTGGTGGTGATTTGTTGTTTGCTTTTTGGTTATTTTTCCTCAAAAATCTGAAACCAGCTCCCAAATTTCAAATCATGGTTTGACTGCAGTAGTTATAAAATGGTGTTCTCTTATTTTTTAAATTTCCTCTCATACTCATTTTCAAGATGGAGCCAAAGTAAGGAAAAAATGGCAGCACAGGAGTCAGGTAATGTAATTCTGGAAGGACAACTGAGGTTGGTACAAGAGCAAATGGTCGGTGTTCCAAACGGGATGTTTTTACTCAGTTTGGAACTGAATACTCTGCTGAAACATATTACACATTTTTCTCCAAGTGACCCCAACAAGTGTACTCCATGGCTTTTATTGTTTATAAATATAATTAAGACTGTGGGTCTTTTTAGAATGGGCCTTTCTAATAAAAAAGATTTTAAACTGAATCAGGTGGTCCCAAGATGCATTTGATCCTGAACTGGCTGACACTTTGTTCCTGATTTGAGAATTTGTAGGGGATGCTGGAGGAGATTAAGGAAATGAGTAGTACAAAACTGAAGTTTTCCTGCTTTGGGAAAGGGTGTTAAGATATGGAAACAGAGGAAAGGAGGACATAAGAGCTAACTATTCCTGGTTCCATCAGCTATTCTCAGGTAATCTATAGCTGGAAACCTTTCACCCAGAGAGATACAAGAGAAGAGGAATGTAAGAGATGGGAAAGAAAAAGGTATTTTCTTTGCCTTGTTTTAAACAAATTCAGAACAAAAGTCACGTATTCTGATTATTTTCTCCCCTGAATTATATCATTTGGTAATAAAAGCCTCTCTACCCAAGAATATTTTCATTTTCATCTTCCATTGTAGCTGCTTGAAAAATCCGCTTTATCTAGAAAGTATGATTTCAAAAAATGCAAAAAAAAAAATCTCTGTGAGTACAAACAAATATATTACCACATCACAAAGAGCTGCATCGAGAGGGAAATAAATGCCAACACTTGGTTTAATAGCTTCAGCTTTTCAGTATTATCAGCTGTGTGTTCACCATCTGGCTACTTGGATTTTACACATCTTTCAGCAAAAATGGAGTTCCAAATGCAAACTGAATAGCTCAGGAAGGTTATTTCTCCCAGTAAGGGATAAAGGTCACAAACCAATGCACAGATTGAAATGAAACACATAGAGCAAGATTTCAAGGTGCGATAAAAACAATTTGTTAAGTACTCTTTCATGCTTCATATCATTAATTTTCTTCAGATCAGTACTCTGGTATTTCATAAGAAGAGAAGCTCTACTTAACATTAATATGTAGTGAATTCCACAGGGTAATTAATTTAAAAAGGAGAGCTGCTAAGGAGACATAAATTAAGGACTTATTCTATTAAACTACAACATCAGAGAATATCACAAAACAGAGAGGTTTTTCATCTAGAAGTACACTATTAATTATCACTGCTTCATGACAATGCTGTTGACTCTGTCAGATAAGCCATTTTTAGAGATATGGACAAACTGACTTTACCAAACAGCTCTTTGCTTTGGGCTTCACTCACACTCAAAGCTCAAAGGTCAGGAGTAGCAACAAGAGGCATGTCCTCAGAAGACATTGGACTTGAAACAGGGAGATTAATTCTCTGAAGCTGACCTGAATTGTGAGTTTTGGTAAGATTTTCTGCCCCTCTGAGGCTTGGCTTTCCCCATAGCCATCAATCCTGGTTTTGTTGACAAGGTTGGAAATGCCAAAAGGCATGGAAAAACCTCTCAACCATGTTGCCTTTCCAGAGATTGTTTAGTTGTATCAAACTCTGCTTGCATTCTCCAGAAACTTGAATCTTGACTCTGAAAAATTTTTGAAAATCTAAAGCTAAATCTCAGTTGTTCTTTTGTTTAAATTACTCAAACCTTATTTATTAATTTAATTTTTACAGTTGTTAAAACAAATAAAGAATTTAAAATCCAGAAAACAGCAGGACAACTGTTGTGAGCCAATGAAATATCAAAAATATGATGAGGTCATTGATTAAAATGTTCCCTTCAGCAAATACTAAATAAATGGCAGCGTGACCTCCCATTTGGTTCAGGAACTGAAGCCAGTACAGCTCACTTTATTAGCTGCCAAAGAATCATTAATTATGAGGGATCAAACACTTTGCTAGCGCACAAATATCAAAGCAGAGAGATTAATCATTAACTGCAGTCCAGAGAAAATTGTTGCAGGACCCATCACTGCTTTTGATCTATGAAGGCCAGATTTACCTTTGGCAGTTCCCAATGATGAGGCTGGCAGAACAGCTTGGACTCAGATGAATAGTATTCACTGTAGTTGTTCTATAACCCCTCTAAGAATCTTACCAATTCCACGGAACTTTTTGAAGTCTTTTTGGGAACACAAAGTACTTTTTAATCTTTATTTATCCTAATTCAGTTGTTATGAGAGGCAGTCAATTCACTGAAGTACAATCAGATCAGGCCTGTAATTATAGATTAGGCATGGGGCTACTGGAGTGACTTGAAAATAGCATTACATTGCATGCTGTAAAGCAAAAGGAAAAGAAACAACTGATGATTATCATTTCCTATTACACTATAATATTGAGCTGTCTTTCCAAAACTTTTCTACAGCAGTATGATAAAGATATAAGCAGGATTTCCAAAGGTTTATTCATTTTAATCAGGGAGATCACATCCATTAAATATTTATTCACAATAAACCTCTTCAAAATAAGTTAGCTGAAGGGTTTACTGACGAAAATTTTAGTTCAGGAATCTCATGCAAATATTTTCAAGTGGAGAAGAGAGTTAAAGCCCTCAGCAATACCTAAATGATTCTGACTCCGAGGTCCCCTGATCCATAAAATTTCGGCCAACAGACATTGGGCTAACAACTTCAGGTCTCCTCAGAAAAGAAATATTTTAAATCCTAACAAATTTTGCTTGTTGAGTTTGAGGCCTATTATTTGTATTTCTATGAGGCACCATATGACATTATTTTCATACATAGAACAGGATTCCTGTGCCTTGCTACCTATTCTGGACACCAAGCTCCATTTTTTTCCTGATAAACTCAAGACTTCTCTCATATCAGCATCTTATACTGTTAGGCTTTGTTATTGATACTTTCTAATTGGAATGAGAAATAGCTTTCTCAAAAATATTCACTCTCTTTGGCATGAAATAAAAGATCCAGTGTAGTTAGTATAGCTAGTGGCTTGAGCTTGTGAGTTCTCTGTAATTCCTTCTCATAAACCACCATCTTCAAAAGTACAGCAAGATTTTGACAGCTCAAGGCTATCATATTTTTCACCAAAAAACCTCCCTGTTGATATTTTTTTCCCACAGGAAAGAGCGAACGATGCTTGCAGTAATAGTCAGTCCATTTTTCTAAGTCCGCATGATTTTTTTTCAAAACTAAATCTCTTTAAAGCCCACTGCATTTGGAATCCTGTACATTATTCTCTTCTCTACAAGAAAATCTCTTGTATAAGAAGAACAAGAATGAATAAGCTGCTCTTCCCAAGACAGAAAAAAAAGTGAAAGAAAATGCTCTACATCTTCCAAAATCATCTTCAGAAACTCACAGCATACTAATTTAGCTGTATTCTCGGGAAGGATGAAGCTACTCACTTCATTAAAAGTGTTTTAGTTTGGGCACCAAAGAAAGTCAAGAAGTCAAAAGATATTTTTTTTTGGAAAAGTATTACAAAATTAATTTTAGCTTTATTTAAATTTCCCCCTGTTGCACATTTCAGGAGATATTGTGAGATTAACGCGAGAACACCTTGTGAAAAAAGCATGATAAGCTTTTACTTGGAAAGATTATTTTATAAATAACAATATAGCCAACTAAGTGAAAATGGGGCAAGAGATACTGTATATTCTTTTATCAAAACTGGACCAAAACTTTAAATATGAAGTCAGTGTTAATCTTCTGTTAATTGGAATGGCATATTCTTATAAGAAGACATTTACAGTAAATATTGTCATATAAACAGTGAGCAAAAAAGGCATATCGTATCTTTTTTTTTTTCCTTTTTCTTTAAAACATCAACTCAACCAGCCTCTGCAATGAAACTAAAAATGAAAATTTACCAAGGTCATTCTCTCATACCTTCATTGACTTTCCAGAACTCCATCCAAATTTCCTTCGGCCTTTCAGTGACAAGCCTTCAGAACACTCCAGGGAAATTATTCCAGTTGATGTTTCTATACAAAGCACAGAATACAACTCCTCTTGCCAGCGGATTGACTCTGATTGCACATCTCATATTAGACAATCCTAACTCTAAGCAAGATTTTCAGAGAGATACTACTGACTTCCTGTCCGTGTGTCGCAAACCAGCAGCCCGTAAATCATATGACAAAGCATACGGGGAGTTTATTTCTGCGTTCAGACAGGGAGATAAAGAATAAAGATGGCCCTAAAAATGATTGAAACTTGAATCATTGATTTCCTGAGGCAAAATTAATAGAGGTTTTTTCTCATCCTATATAGTACACAGAGTACTGTGTTCAGTTTTGGGCCCGTCACTACACGAAGGACATTGAAGTGCTGGAGCATGTCCAGAGGAGAGCCACCAAGCTACTGAGGGGTCTGGAGAACAAGTCCTATGAGGAAAGGCTAAGGGAACTGGGCATGTTTAATTTGGAGAAGAGGAGGCTGAGGGGAGACCTCTTTGCCCTCTACAACTCCCTGAAAGGAGGTTGTAGAGAGGTGGGGGTAGCCCTCTTCTCCCAAGGGAATAATGACAGGATCAGAGGAAATGGTCTAAAGTTGCGGCAGGGGAGGTTTAGATTACATATCAGGAAGAATTATTTTACTGAAAGAGTGGTCAGGCACTGGAACAGCCTGCC
>JAOXJM010000033.1:19829205-19840481 GCA_026413425.1 Tringa solitaria
TGTGGTTGGACTCTATGATCTCAGAGGTCCCTTCCAACCACGGAGATTCTGTGATTTCTGTGATTCTGTGATAGTTAAATCTTTGACTGCTTTCTTGGCAAAAAGTTTTCTGTTGGCTAAAAAACAAATATAATACCAAGTAACTGTTAAGGTATTTTCTTCTATTAAACTAATTGCAGCCAACTTTAACTCTCTGCGGCAGTTTCTTTTTTCTTTTTCTTTTTTTCTTGTGTTTGTCCATAATGATAACTCTCAGATCAAAGCAAATCTCAGTCCAATATAAGGATATGAAATCCATACCATGAAGAAAAAAAAAAGAGAAAAAAAGTCACATGCATTTAGTATGCCAAACATTAAATGTATTTTATTGCTAAGAATTTTTTCATGAAACAAAAGTAAAATTACACTTACCAGAAATTCTACTTCAGAGGGATAAAGTTCTCAATACTTCTTTATTCTAGAATTATTAAATAAAATACTTCTAAATATAAATAAATAAAATACTTCTAAAATATAGTATCATAAGCCTTGTTTCAATGTTTGCTGCCTTGAACTCTATCCTATAATTTTTGCTCAGACTACATATGTTCCACTTGACAGAATGATAGCTTTGGTCCTGCTGCTTACAAGATCAAATGGCAGGGGACAGGGGGGAGGATAACTTTGTTGTAAATAATTCTAATATGGTCCAGTTATATCTTGTAATGTTGTAAAAGTGCCTTTTCTCAGCTCTGGTGCATGCAAACTTGTTTATATTGAAAGAAATACCAGGAAGATGAAAGGAAGGTGAGAAATGGCAGACCACTCATGCCACACCTGCTGTGTAAACTGCGTGAGACAGAGGATCAGCTGCTCAGAACAGCTCAGTGCTGCCCTCATTGTGTTCACAGCTGATGGCACTGTGATTTCTACCTTCTGCTCAAAAGACAAGTAGATTTAGCTAATGGCAGGTTGAAAATCCTACCCTAAAATGCTCATTGAAATACAATAATCTGGCTAGTGATCTCCTATTGGTTCAAAACATTAAAAAAGCCTTAATAATTAAATATTCTAAAGTCTTACAGTATTGATCCCTAAGGAATTACTATCAATTTCCATGATTTCATGGAAGGTTATTTTTTTCCAACAAGACTTAACTTTTAAAAGGTTTTTCTAGAAAATTGAATTTGAAGTGAGGCCAACTTTGAGTTGGTGAAAGAGGTGAAGATGAATTCTGTCTTGAACACTTGTGCATCCTCAACACTCATGAGATGCAAGATAAAAGAAGAAAAAGTCTAAGCATTAGACAAAATAATTGTTGAACTGATGTGCAGTCTAGAAGCCACCTCAAGTTCCACAAAATAAGCTATGTTTGATTAAATTTAGTTGGCTGTTACTGAGTTACTGCAGTTGTTCTAAATGAAATGCATGGAAAAATTATGACATATCTGTCCAATGCACTATTTAAAAATGAGTGAATAGAATCTAACAGGATTCTTTAAAGCAAGTTACTTTGAGGAAGAATATCTTAAAGGATGATCATGATCACTTCAAACTTCATAAAAATGCTGAAAAAGGAGGTTTTTGTGTCTTCCTTCCCTGCATTCTGAAGTAAAGATTTAATAGAATTTAAACAGAAGACTCATGGAGGACTGAAATTTTAAAGTAAAACTTTTTTTTTTTGCTTTTAATGGTTATGTTAAATGTCAATCCTAAATGGAAAAATTTGTTATAAACGGAAACCTTATCCTATCAAAATAAAAAAAAAGAAAATGTTATCATATCAAAATAAGGTATTTTAAAGATATAAGATAAAAGAAAATATAAAAAGATATAAAGATATAAGAAAAAGAAAATTATAAAAATAAGATATTTTAAAATCAATCATTCTTGAGTATTGATGAATTACAGAAATCTCCCATTTCCAACATAAAATGTTACACTATATCTAGATGTTTCTAAGTTTCAATTTGGGACTGACATGGAATTTTTCCATTTTTAAACTGAAGGCATGTTTATGTTCTAAAGAACTAAAATGAAATCATATTTAAAAAAACATATTTCAATCTCAGTGCATTATTACTTCCACTAATGCGTCTACAGAGCTCTGAATGCAGTTTCTTTTAAATTAACATTTTTTTGTGATTTAATTATTATTAAAGCTGACTGAGTGCACACCAAATATCCATTGAATGATCTGACAATTGACTGAAGAATTTGCTGACTAATGTGCTTACTGAAGGAACACTGCATATGTTCTGTTATATAGATTAATAAAGTATAAATGATTTATAACACAAACTGCAATGAAATAGAACCTTAGTGGTGCCTCTTGTTCAGATTGCTAACAGTGACATTGTCATCATTCACAAAGAGGAGTACAAAAGCTATGACTCAGCCTTGCAGCTCTCGAGCAGATAGATGGTTTTAGAAAACCATGCACAATTAGTCCATCCTATTGAGTGGTTTTCATTCATTCTGGCAGTGGAAGGCCTCCAAAGTACAGTGTATTCTTGGGGATGGGGTAGCTGGGCACACTATAAAGAATGACCATTTCTTTTCAAGGCAGTATCTCAGCAGAACACAAATGAGCTCCTCATCTTAGAGGAAAGCAGTTGTGAGGGCATTTCTGATCCACCACTGTGGATATAATGACTATTATTCACTGATTCCATTTTCCTTTTCTTATAGCAACCTCACTCATTAGATACTTCTTCAAGATCAGAAACTATCCAGCACCTCATCAGGTAATGAACTGGCAACACATTGACTTGACAAAGTGTTGTTGAATCCAGAGCATAGAATTAGGAACAAAACTAGTTTACATGTTCGTTTTTTTAGATTTATAATTGTGTAGTGCTGTGATGACATTACATCATCCAGACTAATCCAAAATATTAAGAATTATTAGGAATCCCATGGGCTGAGGCTCTAGAAGGAAGAGGGGTGCAAGACAGCTGGCTAATATTTAAACATCACTTCCTCCAAGCTCAATATTGATGCATCCCTTGCAGCAAGGGATCAGGAAAAGGCAGGAAACCTGCATGGATGACCAAGATGCTTCTGGAAAAACTCAGATGGAAGAGGGAATTTTTCAGAATGTGGAAAAAGGGACTGGCCACTTGGGAGAAATATAGGAACATTATTAGAGTATGCAGGGATGCAAGGAGGACAGCTAAGGCCCACTTTGGAATGAAACCTGACAAGGGATGTCAAGGGACAAGAAGAAGAGCTTCTTAAAGTACATCAGTAGTAAAAGGAAGACTAGGGAAAATGTGGGCCCCCTGCCAAATGAGGTGGATGCCCTGGTAATGGAGGATGCACAGAAGGAGGAGTTACTGAATGCATTCTTTGCTTCAGTCTTTACTGCTAAGGTTAGCCCTCAAGAATCTCAGACCCTGGAGGTAGGAGAGAGCACCTGGAGTAATGAAGACACTCCCTTAATCGCAGAGGATCAGGTTAGAGTTAATTCAAGCAAACGTGACACCCACAAATCTATGGGCCCTGATGGGATGCACCTCCGAGTGCTGAGGGAGCTGGCAGATGTTATTGTGAAGCCACTCTCCATTATCTTTGAAAGGTCATGGAGATTGGAGGAAAACCAATGTCATGCAGTCTTCAAAATGGGCAAGAAGGAGGATCCAGGAAATGACAGACCAGTCAGCCTCACCTCCATTCCTGGAAAGGTGATGGAGTAGCTCATCCTAGATGTCATCTGTAGGCAAGCAGAAAAAAAAAAGTTTATTGGGAATGGTCAACATGGATTCACCGAGGGGAAATCACACTTTACCACGATGGCATGGCTGGCTGGGTGGATGAGGGGAGGGAAAGCCGTGGACATTGTCTGCCTCAACTTCAGCAAGGCTTTTGACACAGTCTCGTACCCTCATAAGTAAGCTTAGGAAGTGTGGGTTAGATGAGTGGACCGTGAAGTGGATTGAGAACTGGCTAAAAGGCAGAGCTCAGAGGGTTGTGACCAGTGGTGCAGAGTCCGGTTGGAGGCCTGTAACTAGTAATATTCCCCAGGAGTCAGTACTGGGTCTGTCTTATTCAACAAATGACCTGGATGAGGGGACAGAGTGTAGTCTCAGGAAATTCGCTGATAACACAAAACTGGGAGGGGTGGCTGGCACACCAGAAGCTGTGCTGCCATAAAGTGGGACCTGGTCAGGCTAGAGAGACGGGTGGTAAGGAACCTAATGAAATTCAACAAGGGCAAGAGTAGGGTGCTGCACCTGGGGAGGAATAACCCCATGCACCAGTACAGGTTGGGGGCTGAACTGCTGGAAAGCAGCTCTGCAGAGAGGGACCTGGTAGTCCTGGTGGACAACAAGTTGACCATGGGTCAGCAATGTGCCCTTCAAAAATGACAGCCTGAGGAAATGCCAGAACTAAGAGCATCTATGTGACCTCAATTGACAAAGAAGGATGGGACAATCATTTTAGCTGTAACATGGGCAGCTCACCGGCTGATTTTGAGTCCATTAGAAATGCTTATGATTGCTTTTGAGAGACAGAAATATGTCTTTTATATATACAGAGGGCCTAGGCTGCCTGCATACCTGAATAGCAGCTATGACTTTCTCCATCTGGAGGAAAAAGCCAGAACAAGAGACGGATGGGGATTTTCCAGAAATTAATTTCTTTAGACGCATGAAAGATGACAATTTCAAGGTGACTGGTTATGTGCCTTGGGAGGCCCTTAGCATTAAACTTTCAGGCTTTTACCTCAATATTATGCTTCACCTTCCTGGTGAAAGCAACCCTGATCAGTCTCCAAGACATTTTCAGGCTCTTCAAGAGAAATGTTCTTATGTGAATATAAAGCCACCATCATTGGCCAGATAAAACAGAAGATTAGTGCTTCACACACCATTAAAAAAGGGCTAGTTTGAGCTCCCAAAAGTGAAAGCAAAGTAATGTAAACTCCCTAGTCCCTATGGTTTATGTGTGTTTGCTTACTCCAAAATTAAAGTATCACAAAATAGATTTTTTATATTGTTTTGTTGTGGGCTTGGGGTTTTTTTGATTGGTTGGTTTTTTGTTTTTCTTTTTGTGTTTTCAAATGAATCCTCAGCACAGGCTGTTCAAATGTTTAGTCCTCTCTTTTTGATGAAATGAACTGATCAAAGCTAGGATCTTCATTTTCATTCAAGCTTTTAATATTCTCTTGATTCATTTGCATTATTTTCATTCAGAATAGTCTGACTGAAGCTGTTTTCACTCATTGCATTCTTGTCGTCATATTTTTTCTTCCTTAAAAATGGTTTATTGCATGGCCCTGAGAGATTAATTTGAAAATCTGAAAACCAGTATGAACACTACATATATGAAAAGAGAAATGCAGCCAATTCAGATTGGTTCTGAATTCAAATTCCTCCACTGTGTCCATAGCACTAATCTCAGATTAGCACTTGACCTGAAGTTTAGTCTCATTTATTTACATATTTATTTGTTCTTGCAGAGCAGAACTGGGGCTCAGTGATATGGCCCCAAAGCAAAAATATTGGCACAACTCTGTCTTTTGATCCAGTGCCCAGTGCTTTATTTTATTAATTCATTCACTTACTGTTTTTATTTTGTATTTTTTTAATGCAAGGAGGATGCTAAAACGAGTATTATTTTTAATTTAGAATGGCCATATTCTCAAAGTTTGCATTACTTTACAGGTTCTCCAAGGGCAGTATGGGAATATTTTCAGTGAACTTAAATGTCTTTGTTGTTTTCAGGTGCCTTTGACTATTTCATTTATATCAAGTCATATTTTTATACTTCCCATTGTCCAGAGCTTTGTTTTAAAATCAATAATGCACCCAGCTACATCAAAGGGCTCGACTTACAGTGCTCTAATAAGAGTCCTTAAGATGAATTGCATCATCATTACTACTGATGTTTTGGGTTGTCCTAGGCACACCTACATCATCCTTGTTACTACAAGCAAAAGGCAGCCCACGTCATGAAAGCCATGCTGCCCAGTTTAGGAAGAAGATATTTCCAGGCTGTAGAATGAATCTTTTGATCTTTGACCTCACATCTGATTCAATCCCACAATAAAAATGACTGTCATTTAAAAAGCACTTAAATGCTTCTCACATTAATCAATGAAGGATACAATCCACAAAACATCAGAAACTTGCCAAAATTGGAATTAGGGCCTTAGACATGAGAACCATCTCTACTCTAACTCATGCTATGCTAACGATGAGGAGCAACCACTCAATGCTGTCATTTCAGGCACTTGCACACGAACAGCATCCTCAGTATAATTTACCTTAAAGCCAATGCTTAAAAAAGATCATTCTGCGTTGATGAGAGAATTCAGGCTTTGGTGTAAATATGCCTGGAGATTGTCCACATAATGTCACTACATGGCATGAAACTTCCCCAAAGTAAGGTGGAAGAGACAGAGAAGATAGAGATATTTTGCCTTAAAAATGAAAATTACTAAGAATGAACGTAATAAGTATAAATAAAAATACACATACTCAAAAGACAGCACACCTGAACATGTCAAAGAAGACCAAAAGAACTTGCAGTGAAAGCCAAGTCTGACAAATGCAGACAGCAAAGGAGAACTTTTTCTCACAGCACATCAGTAGAAGATGAAAATTTGCCATAGGATATCTATGAAGCCAAGAACTTAGCAGAGAGGCATGTTTCTATAGATAGCAAAACTATCCAGATTTACTATTATAGTTATAATTTTTGGAAGGGTATAGCACCTCAGAAATTTGAGGGTAACAGCCCTAATGTCTAGAGACAAGTGAGACCTACTGTGGGAAAAGCATAGAGTGGAGCCCCAGGGTAGCCCTAGGTCTGGGGCTTTACCATTCCCTGAGGCATCTGGAACAGGCCATTGACAGGCAGAGGAGAGTGAAGAAGACAGATCTTGGGTCTGATCCAATCTGGCAATTTCAGCATTTCCAAATTTTACAGAATGATTGTTCACACTAAGTGTGGGCCTAGCAAACGCTTTCTGGTCACAACATCGATGGCCAATAACACTCACATGTTCTTTGAAGAAAAATACTAAACATACAAATAAATACAAAGTTAATTATTCCCCAGTTCGCGGGGGTGTAGAGCATCAGCAACAGAAAAATCCTGTTACTTGTGCCAAAGTAGTCATCCACTGTTAAAGTATCTAGCAATTATAGGAAATGGAGAGAAAATGAAGGTTTTTTTTAAATCAAACAGCAATTTCTTAGACTAAAGCAGTAAAAATTTAGTAAAGGCTCAAATGTGTTTCAAAACTGAAGCAAATAAGCACTGTTACAGTAATCAGCACTGACTGCTAATGACTTGCATATCAGAGAGAGTGCTCAGTGTAGCATTATTGTTTTAGGACTATAGTCTCCTTTTTGAGGACAGAAAGTGCATCTTTTTGGCTTCAAATTTTTCTGCTCAGCCTTTGTAGCTTTTCAAGGACTTTCTTTTCAGGCCCATTCAGGCCTCAGTACACAGCACATTGATCAACTCTTGCATCTTAATTTCCTTCTTGCATTGATTATTTTGACAAACTGAGGGTTTGTCCCAAACTGTAACTAAGACAAAAGTAAAATTTTGTGGTTTTTCTTCTTTTCATCAGTAGGTTCATTTCAACCAACAGAACAATTCTTTGTCTCCAGCAGGCAGAAGTCTGTCTGGAACTACAGTCACCTAACATAGAGCAACAGAACGTTCCCAAAGTAACAGAAAAGCAAAAGGTAACAGAGGAACAAAAGATCGTACAAGTAATTGCTACTTGGATTGAGGAAATCTGGCATCCTATAAATCTGTATACCTTCATATATAGTGAAGATATACAGTCTTCACTCATCTTCCCAGAAGCTACTCATGTCTCTCCCCCTCTATTCCACCCTCATGAGACCCCACCTGGAGTATTGCGTCCAGCTATGGGGTCCACAGTGCAAGAAAGACATGAATCTGTTAGAACAGGTCCAGATGTGGGCCACAAAAATGCTCAGAGGGTTGGAACACCTGTCCTGTGAAGAAAGAATGAGAGAATTGGGATTTTTCAGCCTAGAGAAGAAAAGGCTCTGGGGAAACCTTGCTGCAGAAAGTTGGAGAGAATTTTATACAGGGCCTGTAATGACAGGACAAGGGGTAATAGTTCTGGACTGAAACATGATAGATTTACATTGGATATAAGGAAGACATTTTTTATGACGAGAGTGTGAAACACTGTAACACATTACCCAGAGAAGTTGTGGATGCCCCATCACTGGAAGCGATGAAGGTCAGGCTGGATGGGGCTTTGAGCAACCTGATGTAGTGAAAGATGTCCCTGCCCATGGCATAACATACAATCAAATTTTAATAAACTAATGAGTGAGAAAACTGTATTTTGCTCCATCTTTCATATCACTATGTTCTCTTTTCAAATGGGAAAGCAATAAAACAAGATTTTGAACAGCCTTCATGTTGACTATAGTCTCCCTCACAAAACACAACTAGCCTTCTTTACACCATAAGCAGACCTGGAGAGTCTGCCAAGGTTTCTGCCACTTCTAGTCAGAAAAAGCCTTGCACTTAGAAAATACATGCACTGAGCACCTGCAGGACTGAGGTATTTTCTTTTGCCAATAGATAAGGACTACCTGAGTGACACAACAAATTAGTGAGGGTTACATTTCCCTGAAGAGAATCTCATGTCTGATATAATTAAAAAAAATCAAAAAAAACATCCAAACAACCCTCCACTTTTCTTCCACCAGTGTATTTCACTTGGACCTATTGATGAGAAAAGACTAGGTAATAATTATTCTTTCCCACATGTTTACATACTGCATCAAGACAAACCTTAATTTAGTATTATAATAAAATTAATGGTGCATGCATAATGAGTTGGATATTTTTTTTCTTACCAGTTACTGTACCACTTCTCTATTTTAATAAAGAGGGCCAATATGCAAAGAAACCTAACAAACAAACAAAAAAAAAAGGAAAGAAAGAAAAGGATTTGTTTTTTTAAGACCACGCGTTTCATAACAGCATTAACAGTTGCTGGGCCAGGCACTGGGAAATGATAGCTACAGATTAACATTATATACTGAATAAACACTTTAAATGCAAACAACTTCTTTGCCAATTTAGTGATGAAAACAGCAGTTCACCGGAAGCTCATTTCCTCTGCTCAAAAAGACGTCCCAATGCACCTGGAAACTAATGGTCAAACTGCAGAGCTAAGAAGTAATATGCAACTTTCCCCTCCTCCTCTTTGTTTCATGTCTTGCTCATATTGCCACTGCATGAAGTGCAATTTTTCTCCCCCAAGTACCTCAGTACAGATGTAAAATAATTCTATGACGTTCAATGACGTTCAGCGTCAAGAACATAAGAACTTTACACAAAAGCAGAATCTGGTATCTGGACTTATTGGACAAATTAAATTAACAAAAATATGCAAGTAGTATCACATCATGTGAAAACACATCTAGCAATCTTTTTTGATCAGTATTTCATAATGTTACAATGCAGCAAAATCCCACATGCGATAAACACAATACTGTATTAAGCTCTATTGTAAAAGTCCGTAATAAACATTTTGACTAAACAGTGCTCTTCTGCAGTTCTACTTTCTCGTCATATTCAGGATTTGACTTGCCAATTTAAAAATTAGCTATAATTTTTCTCAATGTTGACTGTACGGTTTTTCATGTTCTGTGAATGGCCTGCAACATCCCTGGAGATGCTTGGCTTATTCCTTCGTCACAGGCATTTCTGAAAAATGCTGTCCTGAGTCTGGTGGGGATAGGGTTAATTCTCCCCAGGACCTATCAGGGACACAGGTACTCCATCCCTTGTGAGCCATGCTCAGAAGTTAGCGGGGGAAGGGGAGGGACAGGAAGTCGGGGGGAGAAAGAGGAAGTCACAGTGTCCCCCCCCCACCAGAGAGCAGAGCAGTTGGAGGCGTCCCGGGTGCGGTCGGCAAGTGGTGGTATTATAATCGTGGTTGTATTATAATCGTGGTTGTATATTCCTCTGTCAGTGTTATTGTTGTTTCTTGCTCCCTTTGCTGTTCTGTTAAATTGCCTTTGTCTCAACCCACGAGTTTTGCCTTTTTCTTCCGATTTTCCCCTCATGACTGCGTTGGCAGTGGGGGCTCCAGAAGAACATCTTACTGTTAACTGGTACCTACCATGGTACGACACAGAACAGTACACAGCTCCTGGCTGCCCAGAACACTGCGTTCATTCAGCTCAGGAAAACAGACATACTCAAGGGAAAAGGACATGTAAACACAATTTATGTACCTGCATAGCCATTGTAACGTCCCAAACAATGTGCCAAGGTGTGAATTACTGAAGATCATAACCCTTTAATGCTGCTCCTTGCAAAAATAACAGTTTATACATGCTTCTTACCCATGGAAAAGGAGATAATCTTCTCCTTTAACATATTTTTTGCCTATCTATTACCACAACTCCCAACCCAACCTGAATGTCACCCATCTGTCACTTTATTATATTTTTCTCTAAACTCAAGGGTATATTTTCCAGAGATTTTAATTTTTGAAAGCATATATTATTGAAGGCAACTTCAACAGGAGGAGAAGAGGTGAAAAAACTACCTTCCAAAATTGTAAAAATTATAATAAAATTAATTCTTCATGTAAATTTTTTTGCATGCAACCGAGTAGCTAAAACCAGAAGCTCCTAAAAACAAGTCATTCAACAATAACTTAATTTTTCAAATATAATATACCCCCTCTTTGCATCATTGAGCTTTGAGAGAGCTTCATTCTGCTCAGAATTCCTTCTGTTCATTCCGCCCAGAAGTGATCCAGAGTGTGACTAGCTCTATGCATAACAGCATGATAAAGGTAACAGGTCTTAGGAAAATACTGCTCACTTCTTTAAGCATTGTACGACTATAACCACTGCCTCTTCAGCAACTGTAAATAATGAAGTGATTTGTATACTGCTTATTAGGAACTATTTTAATTCTGCTGGGTAATGGAAATGAGAACAATGTGTGGTTTCTAGCATTTAATTTCACATGAATCTAAGGAAATGGGGACTCAATATTTGTTAAACTCGCAACTAGTATCAGAATAGGATGCAATAAACTGTAGCAGAGGGCCAAGCATTATAATAATACAGCCAGCACCCAATGAGACCGCAAATTACACAGATAACAAAAGTTTCAAAGCAGCAGCAACTGACCTGCGTCTGAAAAGCTAAAGCTCCAGAATGAGGGGACAGAGTGTATCCTCAGCAAATTCGCTGATGATACCAACCTGGGAGGGGTGGCTGACACCCCAGAGGGCCGTGCTGCCATCCAGCGAGACCTGG
>JAOXJM010000033.1:19850732-19866006 GCA_026413425.1 Tringa solitaria
TTTCTGTTTTTTTATTTTATTAAAAAAAAAAAAAAAAGAGACAATTTTGACAAATGTTCTGTCAATGAAAAAAAAAGAAAAAAGAAACAATTATTTAATTAATTTTCAGTTCTAAAGGGCTGTTTCACTTTTAATATTAATTTTATTTTTCCATTATTTTTCACACTATTGCTATTGAAACGTTTGCTTGGGTATAATACTACCTCTAAAAAGATCATTCTATTTTTTTCTTTTAATGCCATTAAGCGCAGCTGTGCCTTCACACCAATTCAAACATGATCTCTTTTGTAGAAGATTTGCTGCAGCCAAGGAGATCAAACATTAAGCATTGACACTTTCGCTGGCTCATCACCAAGTGACATAAAATAATGAACACCAAAAACACCCCACAGAAATATTCAAAGTTCATAAATGTTTGGGTTTGGTCTTTCTTTCCCCCTGAAACTGCAATGCTTCTGAACTTCCCTGACATGAGCAGAGTGTGGCTTTTTGTTAATTTCTGGGGATTTGGGGTTTGACTTTTTTGCAGGTTTTGGGGGTGGTGGTGGCGTTGGTTTTGTGTTGGTTTTGCGGTGGTTTTTTTTCTCTAAAAACAACATTTCTAAAAGTCGCCATTGTCCTTGGAACAGTGGCTTCAAGCTTTCCCAGACTGTAAGGTCACCCTATTGGGTGTGTTTGCCATATGGAAGCAGCACTGATATGAAATCCTTGCTGGGGTCACTAATGCACCCTCCAACAAGACATACTGGTGCTGTTGCATTGTGTCCAGCTGCTCAGCTTGCTTTGGCAGCACTCTGTCAGCGATACTGGGATACTGTCACTGAGATATACCTTCTGATGCTCTCTAAGGTCCCAACATCTTGACATAGCCCATTTTGTGTGAAAGGCTTTTGTGTAATCCAGAGGTGTTACCTTAAGTTAAGAATGCATTTGGAGATCTAAAGACACTTTCAGCCCTCACAGGGAGACCTCAAAAAAATCTATGAGGGTAATGAAACAACAAGGACCACCTTGTACCATCATGCCACACATTTTCCTTGGCTACCAGCATCTCTACCTAAACTCTCCTTTTAGAAAATCTGATGTAAGACCCATAACTAGGACAGGGAAAGAAGGGTGTTCATCATGTGCTCCCATCTGCCAGGGAGCAAAAGAGTCCATGATTGTCCAGCTGCTACTGCCACTCAATAAAAAAGTGCCTGTGTGTCAGTACAGAAGCCAGTGATCTAAGTCTACTTCTTATTCCTCATATGGCATCCAGGATACAGTGTGACAGGTTGAGTCCCAGCAAGCTGGTTAGTGGTTCTAGAGTAAAACATGGATTTTTATACTTTATGAAGCCAATGACAGGGTTTGCTGATGCCATAATATATTCATTGGAGAAGAAAAGCACAGAGAACGGATGGAAAAGCAGGCACCCAAGGTGCTCCACTATTTGGAGGACTCAGTGCCATATGTTGCTTTTTCAATGCATTCTTTCTGTTTTCTAGAATCTTTGCATGTATTATTCTCCACTTAGCAGTAGTTTGTGTTTTCCTCCTTCAGCAATGTTTTTTTTCTGGTTTGCATTAGAAGGCTTGAAATTATACCAGGAAGTCCTCTTACCACCAATGCAACATATGCCAGCAAAAGAGGAGTTTCCCTTTACGGCTCATGTTTCTGTGAAATAATTTAGCTTCACTGCCAGAACACATTCTCATATACCAGCAATTCCGGCATCTTCACTAGGGCTATTGTTGATACAGAAGCATAAAGTATCCCCATTTCTGGCATATTACAGTACGACATGTTCTTACCCGACTGTGACTCTTTGTCACCAAGAGACGGTCTCTCCCATTCTTTGTCAGCTAGCATGAAACCAACCCCTCTGACTGGAAACATCTACTCATTTGAGTTTTAACTTAATGTAACATCAACATTTATAGCAGAAAAGAGCACAAAGCAACAAGACTTACATAACTACCCTTTGGAACAGGAGGTTTTAAATAGAAAGCATAAGCAGTTCCCAATGTGTGCAGAGCAGCTCCGTACAAATAACTAGCAAGAGGATCTGCTAATCTTTGCAAGTGATTGACCAAATCAAGACTTGGGATAAATGAGCAACCATGCACTACACACCCTCTGTGAGAGCTGCAGCCCATCTACTGCAATTTGCATTTTGAGATAGCAAGAAGCAAAAGTCACATGAGAAGACAGAATAAGCTGGGAATGGATGAGTTTGTTACAAACCACTAAGGACAGCTCTAATTCACAGCTCTAATCTTCTGTAAACTACATCCAAGTCTGAGGTCCAGAAGAATGTGTTGGAACACATACTCTGCCTTTTCCAAATGTAGCCCGTATTCTCCCCACACGTATTCTCCCAGTGCTCATGGGAGATCCTGTGTCACAGTAAGGGAGCAGGAAAAATTAAGAGTGAATAAAACCCCTCCCAAACTCTCCTAGTGTCCAGCTGCTCCTAGGGAGTCCATCATGTCCAATACTGATGAAAAGCAAAATCATTTAGCTGCCTTGTCATCCTGATGCAGATGAAAACTCCTGATTCCACCTAAAGGTGCACAGCTTATATCTAAACAAAGAGTGAGGTTCATCAGCCTGTAAAAGGAATGTAACATCCCACACATGCAATTTCTTCAGAGGCCTGTCAGTTCTTCTGTGCCACAGTGAGAAGAAAACATACATGAAAGAAGAAAGGATCCAATTGTTTCAACTTTGGCAATTTTGAGAATAGCAATAGCTTGATTCTTAGAAGTAGGATTTGGAAATTTTGGATTCTGAGGCTATTTGAAGACATGGCACTCTTTGAGGCTTAGACTTTATATTCCAGATCAGATAACACGTAGTGTGAGTGTAAATATATTTTTAAATTGAAAAAATGAATACTCACACTAGAAAATTTAGTGTGCAAATTAATTTTCAAAATCTCCTTCTTGAAAAACTAGTCTTGTATGTGTTTAAACATCAGGTCTGATTGGTCTGCTATAGCAATATTTTACAATAATGCTAACAATTAACTAGTTACATTGCATTGAATTCGGCAACTCTTCTCACAGCCGAGGAAGCAGAAGAAATCCAGCATGATTGTGTATTATTGGACACACATATGCAGGCTGAGCCAATTTAGAGGACAAGCTGATACCTAATGCAGACCTCAGATATTTCACTGATGCAGCGGCTTTGTGGATTACGGTCAATGCCGGGCTGGTTATGCTGTGATAACACTTTGGGACACAGTGGAAGCAAAACCATTGTCCTTCAATACCTCAGCACAGAAAGATGAATTAATTACATTAACCAGAGCCCTAGAAGTGGCAGAGGGAAAAATAGTTCATGTCTATTCAGACTCTAACTATGCCTTGGGAGTCCTACATGCTCATGGAGCTATCTGGAAAGAGCAAGGACTGTTAACAATGAGCGAGGGTCCAATTAAGCATGGCCCAGAAATCTTACAACTGTTGGAGGCAGTACAGAAGGCTAAAGCTGTAGCCATAATGCATTGTAAGACCCACCAAAAGGGTTACCAAGATATAGCTAAAGGCAACAGAAGAGTAGGTTTGATGGCAAATGAAGCAGCAAATAGAACATTGAAGAGAGCATTAATCTCCCAAGCAACAATTTCACTTGAGTCACCAAGTTATACTGCAAAGGAAGTCCAACTGCCAGAAAAGTTACAGTAAAAAATGTGAAAAGATGGATGGTGGAAACCTCCCAATGCACAAATCTTAATAACAAAATCAGTCACTGAATTTTCATCTGATGAAAGATCTGTTTGAAGGAACACACTTTGGTGCAAACTTTTTGGACTCAAAACTGGATCCTCTAAAACTTCTGCTACAAACTGTGTAAGCAATTCAGCCATATGATCCATCAAAAGGGTGACAGGTACCTCAGGTTAGCAGCAGTATCTGGTGTAACTGTATATACAGCTTTTTCACTGCTTGAATATTTTCATATAAGCAGGCAACAGTTGGCTTTTTGAGGTAAGAATGGAAACAGATAGCACAGGTGCTCCATAGTTTGCAATAGGGAATTTAAATAAATTTTAACAGAAAAACTGAAAATCAATAATAGAAATGCTATTTGGTTAGCAACCAGTTCATCAGTTAATAAGAAGGAAATTAATTGCCAACTTTGAAATTACCTCAGCTATTTTCCAGATAAACTGACAGCTTCATAGTGGTTATATTAAAATAAGAGTGATTACTTACTGTAAACAAATTTCAGTTCACTTACCCCCACAGGTCTTTAATTTCAAGAAGGACGGTGCATCCTTTTGTGTGTCTGCTGGACAACCTTCAGCTCTGCATTAGCTAATTAATTCAAAGGAGGGAGAATGTCTTTTCACAGAATTGTCAGTATAAGTAATATTACTTATATCCACCCACAAATAATACAGGGAAAATATCTTTGAGATCTTAAGGATGCTTGCTCTCACTTTAACCCTATCTTAATTCTTAGAAGATGAAGAAAGCAATGAAAATATGTGGCATCATCCAGAACAAGAGCACCTGTGTAGTGTAGGTGTGCAGGTAATAAAATATAGTTTCAGAAATGGAAGCAGAGAAAACACATGCATACAAGACGGGGGAAGGAAAGAAGGTGCCCCACATAAGGAGGGTATGGGACAAAGGTAGATAGCTTCAATTTAAAATAAGGAGGCTGAGATGCTATATTGTCAAGGAATAGAAAAGGTATTGATGAAGGTTTGAAAAAAAAAAGAAGTGGTATGGATAAATAAAATTACTGAAAGGGCAACATGTTGATTTATGGAAAGACACATTTTTTTCAGTTTTTGGTGCACACTTTTCTTACTTTGGAAGAACTCTTCATAAACTTGAAAAGATTACTTCAACGGGGCTTTTCTGAAAGCATGCCACAGGGTTTTGCAAGAAAGCATGCAAGAACAGGACAGAAAGGTTGAACAGCAGAAAGAATGAGGAGAAAGAGCTGAAAGCTACCCTCTGCTCACACAGTGATGTTACCTCTCACTATTGTTAGAATAGCCTAAATGATAGCTGTGATTCCTGAGGAAGTCAGAAGGCTGCAATGAAAAGCACAATGCAATGATTCAGTGAAAAGCAGGACTGATGTTAAACTGAAGTTAACATTTCAAACATTTAGAAGCTTTAAATACCTACCTTTAACCTTCCAAATGTGCACTTGCACAAGTTACTGAACTATAATTCTGGAATACTGTCATGCACACTGTATCCCCAAGAAATGGACATGACTGAGTATTCTACAGATAAAAAAGCAGTATACAGCAGGGCCTGCAAACATTTTTCCTCTTCCAAAAGTTGTAGCTATGAGTGTGTGGATATTTTTATTGCTTTTAAGTAAGGCAACTGAGAATGGAGTTTTCAAATTAGAGCAACATTTTCCCAGTTCAAATGTTCATTGCCTCATCTTTTTTGAACATTAGAACTCCTCTGTTCAGTTCAGATGGAATTGCATACAATGATCTTAATTTCTTTCAAAACTTCTAGTTCTTGTGCACCCCCTTTCTACATTGGATATGGAAGAGGAGATAGATGGGGGAAAAAAAAGACAGAAACACAACAGAAGAACTACTCCTCCAATGTAACAACTTTATTAAGAAAAATATGCAATGAAAAATTTCCATTGAAATAAAAAAAAATCCTGCTTTATCCAGCTCCACCACTTCCATAACAGACCACGATTTGCAGTTTGCAAAAGAAAGAAATCACTCTGAAGTCCTGACATACTTCATTGATGTAGCCAGAGGCTGCTCAGCAATTCGCCTTCCATCCCAACCCCATTTCCAAAGTAACTACGCATTAAATTCTGGCTTGTGATGCTTGACACATTAACGTACAGCATGACTGTTAAATTTAGAGATGGAGGAATGCAATGCAATTATTTATCAAGTATTGTCAGGTGACACAAATGTAGCATAAACTGGAGAAAATTAGTCCTGAAGAGAGAGAAAAGGCATCTCTGGTTTTCTGATCCTTTCTTCACCCTTCACATGTTGGGCAAGAAAAGGGGAAGAAGGGAAGCACACAACAGGCCATTAGAACCCAGGAACTCACAAGGGAAGAGCCAAACCTGTACTGCGGAAGTCACAAGCCTCATTCACAACATCTCAAGTTCAGAGTCAAAGACACTTTCTACTCTGTCACAAGATCTTGGAGATTTAACTCTTTCCATTAACCCTTCCATTGACTTGCGTAATAAATCTGAGAGCAGCCCAAAAGCCTTGCATTTTGATCATAGCTTGAACTGCAGTTAGCTAGAGGCAACAGCTTTCCCTGTGATTAAATTGAAAAGTTCTGATCCTTGTCCTTGTCATCTTTCAGATTTGCAGTTGTCAAATGGAGTGTTTCCTGTCACTGGGATGCTCAGAGGATAAGCATATGAAAGTTACTGAATACTCAGATTCTGCCATAATAAATATCATGTAAATAGTTTTGGAGACATCATATGCTTTCTTCTGTTGTACTGGTTTTAGCTGGGATAGAGTTAATTTTCTGTATAGTAGCTTGTATGGCATTGTGTTTTGAATTTGTGATAAAATCAGTGTTGATAATACAGGGATGTTTTAGTTATTGCTGTGCAGTGCTTACCAGCTATGTGGGGCTAATCTGCCTACTGGTGTTACACCACAACTGAAAGCAGTTATGTAATCTTTTTCAATTAACTATTGATGCAATTCCAATAAATAAAAAAACCCTCTTGACCATGGAATGTAGTTTTCCAGATTTCATGCTTAATTAAATTAGCAACATCATTTGCATGTGTTGTATACAGTGGTTCCAAGCTCCTGCCAAAAGCAGAAATAGTAGCAAGTTGAACGTCTCATAGTAGGGACTGTAAAGATTTCCTATTTTGATTTCACCTTGACCCAGTGTGAGAAATATTCCCCAGCAAGCCTGCCAATACAGCCAAGGTTTAGAGGTGAGAAAACATGGGCAGTTGCAAATAGTGTCACAAAGGCACTTACTACTTTCTGTGCAAAGTTGGCTGCACCCTTTTTCCACTTACACTGCAGTAACAGTCCTTGAAATTAATGGAAAGGCTTCTTCCTGTGTCCTGAAATGTATTCTTCCAGTTACCTGAAATCTGTTCACAGAAGCTATATTACCTTTTGTGAGCTTTCCTAAAAAGTCAAAGCAACTGTGAAAACCTCCTTGCCCTAGAACTTTTAAAATAGTCTGTTGTGTAACAAGAAAACGTAAACCATAAATGTTTCCGTATCATTACAGTATCTCAACATCTAGTCATCTTCTGACATTTTTTCCTGGAAATAAAGATTTCAAGGTACCCATACTGTATCCCCCAGCTAGGCCAACACAGCCAAGGATCTGCCCCATTTACACTAAAGAGCCATATTGCATCTTCAAAGCGCTAAGAAATAGTTACGTGTGTTAGCATAGTCCAGGAAAGCTTAGCTACAGAGAGCTTCTCTGCTGCTGTAATGGTTTTGGTGGCAGGAAAATGCCAGTATCATCTGCAGCAGCCACTACAAAACCAGCCCAGCAAAGCCTGATTTTTTGCTATATTTATCTTACTGCCAATTGTACAGTCAATCTCAGTGTAGAGTGAGGAGTGAATTTCAAAGCCTCTGACTAACACATTCATGTCTCTGCTTCAGACTTGCTTATTAGCTGTGAAAATTGTTCTTTTTCCAAGTATTTTTACAGCCCTCTTGGCTGATGCATCCTAACCCTCTGTAGCTTTTATTGTATTTACCTTCACAGCACCCCTGAGGTCAGTAGAATGCAATTATCTGCATTTTAGTCGTGGGCAACTGCTGAATAAAATAGATTAAGCTTTCTGTAAAAGAATCAAGCGCTCTTTTTTCTACTTCTTGTGAGTGGGTCATCTTGCTGCTAGTTTGTTGGGGTTTTTTGACTTGAATCCCAACAGTCAGCTGATGACCACATCCACCTGACAGCTGTCTGCTCCAAGAAATCACCAAGAAATCCCAAACCTTAATAAAATGTTAATAGAATCATAGAGTAGTTTGGATTGGATGGAATCTTTAAAGGTCAACTAGTCCAACCTTCCCTGCAACCAGCAGAGTCATTGTCAACTAGACCACACTTCTTTTGATGCAGACCAAGATACAGTTGGCCTTCTGGGCTGCGAGAATACATTGTCAGCTCATGTCCAGCTTTTCATCCACCAGTACCCACCAAGTCCTCCTTGGCAGGGCTACTCTCAATCCCTTCATCCCCCAGCCTGTATTGATAGTGGGGTCTTCCCAACTCACGTGCAGGACCTTGCACTTGGACTTGTTGAATCTCATGAGGTTCACACAGGCCCACTTCTCAAGCCCATACAAGCCCCTGTAGATGGCATTCTGTCCCTCAGGTGTGTCAACCACACCACTCAGCTTGATGTTATCTGCAAACTTGCTGCGGGTGCACTTTATTCCACGTTATTGATGAAGATACCACTAGAGCACTACTAAAACCTAAATAGGAAGCTCACAGTAAAAAGACAAAAAACAACCCCCCCTGAACAACAACAAAAAAACAGCCAAACAGAAAACTAACAAAAGACACACACATACAAATCCCCCCCAGAGAAAAGCAAATACAGAGAGCCTGGAATATTGCCCTAGGATCAGAATAAGAGATTTGGAGCCAGTACCACATATCTTTCTAGGGGTTTTAATGGCACGAAATTCAGAACGCATGCATGTGTGCTTGTTTCAAAAACTGCATCAGGACACACACATAAATACTGTCAAGTAGAAAACAAAACAATTCCTTCTGCAAGGAAAATTTCAGAAATTTTTCTCCCATGTTCCAGACTTTTCCCTGAAAAACCTCAACTATCTTTAAAGTGAAGGAGAGTGAAGCCTCATAACCAGATCTGAACACTATAGCTTAGTTCAAGGGAGAAACAAGACACTTTCTCCTCTTATTTTATAAAAATATAAACCAAAACGAGGTTCAGACTACTGTTCAGACTACTCTATATGTTGAGAAACACACCATAGTTTTTACTTTGAATAATTAATTCTTTTTATGGAAAAACTGAAGATAAGTCACGGATTCTTGGTTTCAGTTAAAAAAAAAAAAAGAAAGAATAAAGTCTTAACCTTTAATCCTGTATTTCCATATAGGCCGTAAAAATCCACTCATTCTAGAAAGAAGCTAGTAAAGGAAACAGCCCAAGTAGACATATCACACATGAAGGGAAACTAGAACTCCATAGAAGGGTCTGAAGGCATAAGGCTTCTCTGGGGAGCTCTTGAGCCCATGAATGCCACAGAAGATAGTGCAAATTGCAACTCAGTCTCTCAACTCCATTAAAGACAGTGTGATCCTAGGCTACTACGATGCTATCCTTATCCTCCATTCCCAGCTTTGTCTCTCATCTGACAAGAGGCAGTGTTCCATTTATTTTAAAGATGAGGGAAGAGAGAATCATGTATCTAATTTCCCTGATAAAGGCCTCTATGGTCCAATGGCAAAGATGTCATTCAGAAGCCAGGTATTAGTTTTAGGTAACACACAGTATTGGGAGAATTTTAGGACACAACAATATTGGAGACAACATACCAAACCTCTCTGTCCTTCATTCTCAAAACAGCTTTTACCCAGCACTTCGAGTTCTATATGTAAAAATGTGTCATAAATCCAAACACTAACATCAAATAACTAAAGTAATTCTAAACATCTGGAAAATTATATTAGTGGGGTTAAAGGTCTCCTTGCTTACTAAAACAAGGTTTTTCTTTCCAGAATTGCATCTCATGTTTTCCTCCTACTTGGAAGAAAGAGCATATTACTGTTTGTGTTCATAACAAATTATCGTTTGTATTCTTGAATCACTTCCTAGTGAATGAGACAGCACGGCCTTTGTTCTTCTTTCATTCATACTGTATTAATACTGATTCTTCATTACTTTCAAAGACTTGATTACAGAAGGCATCATACATAAGACAGCCTGGTTCCTCTCCCTCCTGCTTTCACAGGGCCAAGCTAGAAGACAGGTGACCTGATTTCTACCTCCTCAGCAAAAAACTTTTCTTGCTCTAACACCTCCCTTCAGCCATTGTTTTTCTATT
Organism: Tringa solitaria; assembly: GCA_026413425.1. Taxonomy (NCBI): domain Eukaryota; kingdom Metazoa; phylum Chordata; class Aves; order Charadriiformes; family Scolopacidae; genus Tringa; species Tringa solitaria. The sequence goes on from JAOXJM010000033.1 coordinate 19,860,778, forward strand.
TAAACAGCCTTTTTTGAAACAGGGATCATGGCTTCCTAGGTGTGTTGCTCTGGGGCTTCCATATAAGTTTAGCCATATAGTCTCTTAAAATGTCTCTTACATCTTGACAGGTCTACAGCAGCTACAGGCCAAGCAAACAAAGAACTCATGTATTTAAAAAAACCCACCAAACCACAAAAAACCCCACAAAAAAACCAGCCACACCAGATGAAAGGTTACATAGCTTTTTCTCTGACAGGTCTGCCTTTCTCAAGAACATTCTGTTTAGTTGGTGATGGTAACCTATTTCAGGTTGACCTGTTAAGATTTTATACATGGCATCTCCCTGAATTCATTATAGCCTCGGGGGAGCAGGAAGAAGACAGACGGATTCCATGTGTTCTTTTTTTCTCCATTTGTCAGAAAGCTAAATATTCTCATCTAGTTTCTGTTTAGCTTGTTTCAGTAGCAGCAGTCTTCAGCTAAGCTCTTCTCTTCAGATGGTAGATTTAAAGCAGATAACTGAAAAAAAAAATATTAAGACGGTGTTTAGAACATATAATATAAAGACAAAAATAGCTCTGAGCTGAATAAAGGAAGCAAATTCTGCATCATCTTCACTGTGAACATGTAGAGTTCACAGAAGGCAACTGGATCACACTGGAAGCTTCTAGAAGAATTTGTTTTATATCTGTTCAAGGCAAACAGTGATTCAATGTAATAAAAATGAACAAAAGCAGGACTTTCCTTGATACATTCTTCCATGTCACCCTGTGCTAGCTCTTTTGCCTTGATGCTTGCCTGACTTTACCATGAGATGAAAATCCATTTGTGCGACCTTTGAAGTCTTTATGGAAGTGAATCCACTTTCTCTGAATCATGGTGTTCAAAGGTATATTTTGCAAATAATAGCTATCCAGCACTCACTTGAGAACATATTATTTTGTGTTTTGTGACGAGTAAGTAAAATCTGAGCCCTAATAAAATGAAAGGGGAATCCTCCAGTGTGTAAGGTTTGCTTCACAACATGAGAAGGAAGTTACAGGAAATGTAGTATGTGAAAGAGAAAAGCCTCATGCTCCCATCCATTACAGATCTTTTAACACAAAGCTATCACCTTCAACAGTAATGGAAAGTGGCAGCCTAAATTAAATATCTCCTATTAGTCCCTAGAAAACTAGAGCACAGCTAGCAAGATGAAGTCAAGTTCCCAAGGGAGACCACAGCAAGGGCTTGGAGCATAACCATGTCCATATATTGCTGGCCACCTGTCTCCAAGAGGGTACATTTCTGGTGATAGTTACGGAATTGACTTGTTACAAGTGGAGAACAGCACTAAGGAGAATGACCAGCAGCGTCCTGGTGATCACACACATAGACATGACTAAGCAGGAGGAAACACCATATAGATACTTTCTAGTCTGTCTGTCAGAGCTACATAGTTTGTATATTTGGAAGATAGATTATATCTTATGTTGGAAGGCTAAAGCACATCACACATATTAGCAACCAGGATTCAATGTGATATAAGGTACACGTTCTGCTCTGAGGTTCTAATATCTCCCTCTAAAGCATTTATTATGGGCCTTTAGTAGAGTTTGCTTTTCTGGAGAGTTTAGTGCTAAGCCACTTGGACAGTTTTGGAATTTCTTCTGCTTACTACTAACATTTTGATCCAAACTTTATATAAGACCACCAGCAAGAACCTCATAGACCAGCGACCTAGAATCCTCCTGAAAATACTTACCTCTAAATTTTTGCAAACTCATCTATTTCATCTCCAGATCAAGTAGGTTTTACTGCCTGTTGCTCTCTTTGAAAGGCTGGTCTAGGATTGACTGAAATTTTCTTCTAATATCCTGCCTAAATGCATTTTTCCATTTCCACTTTTTCCTAGTAACAACATCTAAACATTTATTCTTTAGATTAAATGTTTTCTTCCATTTCCACTATCTTACAAAAACTATCACAGACTCAGAGGTGGTATTTGGCAGAGTGGGATGGGGAATAATCAGTATTTTCTTGCAATTTTAATCATAGAAATGGTCTCAGTAAAGTCAGGAAAATCTCAATCATGATTTTTTGAAGAGTCCTATTGCATAGTTCTCATTTGCTATTTCTTGCATTGCATGTAGAAAAAAAGCCAACAGGTCTGTAAAAGTCTGCCAACTCTTAAAAAAGTTCATGGAATTAATCCCCTTAAAATAAAATTATGAAAACTCCACCTAAGAAAAAGTGTCATAAAACAGATTTGAAGAAACCCTTAAAAGGGAAAAGCAGATTTTGTGTCAAGGAGAAAAGCCCAACAGTGCTATTCTACAAGGGCAACACAGTACCATCTAACACTTCAAATACAAGGTCTCACAACACACACGAGATTTCAGACACCACCAATTCATTAGCCACACACAGTAAAAACTGGGATGTCCCAAGAAAGGCATTATTATACTCACTAACATGACTCACTAACAGACTAGAGCCTGCATGAACATAACATCTGTAACACTTCTGTCAAAAAAGGTACTAATCTTGACTCTCCAAGCAATAAAGAAGCTGCTCTTTTCCCTGTTTCAAAGTTAATTTTACACTCTCTATGAAACAACATATCTAAAATATATGGTAAAACTTTTCCAGGCTTGGAATGCTTCTAGAAACACAGGCTAATGTTGGCCAATGCTTTTAGGCATGTTTTTCCTCTTAGGCATTGATCTCTCCCTAAAGTACTTTATTTCTCCTACAGACAGTGAAATCTCAACAGCTTAATTACTGCAAATCTTTAGAGGAAAGATAATTTTGTCTTTTCCCTTTGGTTTTTATTATGCAATAGGTATAATTGCTATTACTTTGTACTATGTAGAACAAACAGCTTTGGAAATTAATAGGCAAATTAAATTTGAGACATTAAATCAGTCTTATAAGACAACAGAAATTGCCCCATAAATATAAAAAGTGCTGTAGTTAGTGAAAGTGGATTACAAAGTACAGAGTGAACAAACAGGGCTTCTTGTCCAGAGTAACTTCATAACACAGTAGCTGTGGAATATATATTAGCAGCCCTGATAAGGCTACACCCATGTTGACAAACAGGAAAAACAGAGAAAAAACACATTCAACTCCAAAGAGAAAATAGATTAGAAAGGTGTTTATTATTAACCAGTTGTGAAACTTGATGCTGGACAAATTCTGGTCCATGACATTGCATGCAGGGAGTTTGTGAAATGTATCAGTAGGAAACATATCTTTATTATCTTTTGTGCATCTGTCGTATATACTGCAGCTCATTAGACTACCATGGGAATGTACATGGACAGGAGGAAATTTTCACCAAGTATTTGTTGAAATATGTCACCTTTTTTTCAGATAAAATAACGGTAACCAACACTGTAATTTGAGGCTCTGAAAATGTGTCTGGAGGAATACAAATTTTACAGTTAATATTATTGCCATTGTAATTACAATGAGCTTGTCAGAAAAGGATTGTACTTTGTGTTCTATTTTTTTTCTCTTTTACATTTAGTTTATTTTTAACAGTTGTTCCACTTCACTTGAAGGAATAAATTGAAAAGATTTTGAACGAATACACAATTGAACCTAGTAATGTCTGAGAAATTTAATTTAGAAGACTTGATTTATTACTAATGTATGCAATAAGCCAAGGCTATTATTGGCACAAAGCCAATGCAGTTGGCATTTCCTTGTCTGATTTTAGATTCTCAAGCAAGTAGCCATTTCTGTTGAGGGGAAAAAAAGAAACAAATAACCTCAAGAATGATTCCTGTCAAAAGGAATTTGCTATTTGCTCTTACTGTATCAGCCATGACCCTACATCTGAAACCTGGGAGGACTTATCAGCATATTATATTTTCATGAAGGAACAGCTATCATTATCTTACTACAATTATTGAAACAAAGTAACAGTATCTAGGACCACATTTACATCACTAGAATGACTGATAATGAAATTCCTGTTATTGATACTATACCATCGGTCTTGAGTTCAAAATTCTTGTGGCAGATGCCAAAAAGTGTCAAGAATGTTGCAAACAAATATTGCATAAATTATATAGGATCTGTATCAATACATCACCTTCATTTGCTTTTTGGCTTTTTGAGCCATTCAGTTTCATTCAGGTGAAATTTCCAAGTTTCTCCCTACATGTTTGAGGTCCGGGAATAATAGACTATAAGAAGCCTCTGAGGATCACTGAAGCTAAACCCCTACAATTGCTGTATCATCCCTTTCTTAAAATTATAAAGTTATATCTTCCAAGAAATAGTTTTATGCCCTTGCCCTCCCACAGATAGGCTGTTTTAACTCCTTAGATTTTGTTTTAAAGCAAAGCAATGATTCTCTAGTTATTAACTCTGACAACTACCTGACTCTAGAACTTCATCTTCAAGCAAGAAATCAAGTATTGTGAGCCCCTTGCTAGCATTCCTTACCATTTAGTGATAGTGCTGTAGCATTCATAAACCATGGAGTATGCAAGTTTAGATCACAGCCACTTGGGCCAAGTACTGTGGCAAATCAATGCAACATTTAAATTAATAACATTTAAATATATGTAAGTACATCTATATGTTTGAACCTATATAGAAGATTGTGAAATTTTCAGAGGATACGTATGGGAACTTTCAGGTTTCTGTGACCAATACAAAGCTAAATTCAGAATTCTTGAAAATCCCACCCCACCTGAGAACCACAAGAGGGATGTTAATGCAGATGAACTAGCTTTTCGGCCTAATACCATTCTCTGAATGTGAATATAAGACCCAGTGACATGAATTTCAGGAATGTAAGCATCTGATTTTCTCACCTTCAAAGAAGGTCATGGGTACTTGCTGTCTTTCCACATCAATGACTGGTATACAGAAGTTCATTGTCTGCCCTACCTTTAAAAATAAAACTTTCCCTACTAGGATTTGTCATAAGATAGTGGCTAAACAGTGACTCATCCAGGAGCAGGCCATATCCTTATTACTTCTATTTATTTATCCATACCATGGACAGAAAAAGATTCATGTAAACCTAAGAAATAATCTTAGTATTTATTATTGCTGCCTTTCTTTTCTTATCTCTTAGTACAAAGGCATGAATCTGTGAATGATTTTTGCTGCTGGTCTAAATCAGCAAAGAAAGATTAGTTCAGATGTGTTAGTAAAATCTTCATCTTAATGCGCTTCAGTGCATTATTAGAATCACAGAATCACAGAATCACAGAATTGTGGTGGTTGGAAGGGACCTCAGAG
>JAOXJM010000033.1:19997211-20012661 GCA_026413425.1 Tringa solitaria
GTCTCTTTTTTTTTTTTTTTTAAAAAAAGACAACACCAGCAAATCTAGTTTTATTTTTTTTGTTAGAAAAACAACAAAATTTAGACAAATAGCTGCTTGGCTCAATTACGAGTGTGGCTTGTTTCTTGGGGTTTCTCATGCCTGTTGCCACTCCCAAGAACATAAAGACAGGTTCTGCATTTGCTGTACGGGAGAATAATTTTCTGATAAGAGTGAGACATCCAAGTAACCAATTATGGTCAGACCTAAAGCAATGCTCCTGTAGCTAAGTGCTTTCTCTACTCCTTAACCTGGCAGTATGGTCTACGGCTGGGCATATAGTGGAAATGCTTCACCACTCTGTGCTGTTTCTGTAGTGTAGGTTGAAGCTAACTGCCTGCCTGCATTACCTCCACACCTAATTCCCAGGGTAGGCTTGTGAGCAGGCACAGCGCCATCTCAGCAGATGAGCATGAGTGAGAGCAGCCTGGAGACCACATATGTGCTCCGGGTAGGGACAATGGGTGAGCTCAAGAGGGCTTTTATTATGGAGAAGGATGATAGAGATGATAGAGAAGGAATGGGGTATTGAGCTGTCAGAAGTCAGCTTTTTCTTTGAAAGAACAAATGAATGGTTTCTCTGCTTGTGAGTCTAGAACTGAAAGACTATTTAATTTCTAGGTTTTGAGGAAATGTCAAAGAGATGGAGGGATATCTTGGTAGCTTTGACTAGTTATCTCTGGAAAGAGCAGCAGAATGAACTTGTATGGACATATTGTTGATTTCTTTATGTACTTCATTGGTTAGTTCAACAAGCTAAATCTTTGACTGTGTGTTATTTTTGCATTGTTTTCCATTGCAAAGCATCTCACAGTGTGTCATCTCAATGCAGCTAACTGGGCTGTAACACAGGCCAGGTATAGGAAAACATAAATTTTCCCAGCCAAACTGGAGCTATGAAAGCACTGCTAAGGCAGAGACCAAAGGAGGCTGCTCCAGAGAAGAAAGGAAGCAGCAAGATAGTGTGATCATCGAGAAAAGAAGCAAACCCAATGGGAACTGAGTAAGTGACAAAATAAAAAAAAATTCCTGAGATGTCAGGATTGATTTAAACATAATGAATGTTGAGCCAAAGAAGAAAGAGTCTTGAGACATTTTGAGGATTTCTGTTGTGAAGTTTTGTTTCCTGCAATTGATAGGACTAAAAATACTTTTATAGTTCTTGATAAAATGTGAAAAGTGAGCAATGCTGCAACAACTGCTTGTATGTAGACAGGGGTTTTGCATGAGGAAAGGAGATGATCCTCTTTGAAAGACAAGATTTCCAAAGGAGGTGTGTGAAACTTATTAATTTCAATAGGATATACAAATACATATCAGGAGAGTATATGCCTACAAATTTAAAATGAATGTCTCATGCTATAATGCATACAAGGAATCTGATGTATTGTATTAGGAGAAGAGCAGCCAGACAAAATTGTAGAAAATTAAACAAATACATTATGTAACTTGAATAATCAGCAGTATAAAGTTTGTTTATGTGCCTATAGCTCCTATTGGTACCCAAATATTGTGCAAATTTATCTCCTAACACTATCCCTAGCAAAACAATGTATTTTTATTTTGGTGCTTTGCTGCTTTGTATACAGCTTTTGCTGTTCATGCAGTTACACAGTAAGTCTTCCAATTGCAGCATGCACTATAATTTAAAGCTTGCTTAAAAAATGCACTCTATAATGGATCTTTAATGGAATTCCTTTTTAACAAGGAAAGTAGAAGTGATAATTAAATTAGAACACAGGAAGGTTTGATCCTTATTTATATTGAGCAATTTTATACCTCTCCAGCATATACCTCCTTAATGTATGACATGCATTTCCAGCCATGTTAAGATACACTTGCACTAACAGAGTAGGGGAAAGGAAAGTCTCAGATATTTTTTGGGCTTTTTTCATGGGGAGAATCAGCGGCAATACCTCTCATAGACTTAGTAATGTATGAAAAGAAAGTAACCAAATAAGCTTTCTACTCTGCCTCTTGGGGATTTAGTCACAGTCACACAAATGTGGTGGCTCCCAAGCTGGTCAGAAAGTGATATTTGTTGCAATGAATAATCTCAGTAAAATCTAATACCATCTTTTTGGTAATGCCAACTTCCCTTACCAAATTGTATTTTACTTTAAAAATACCTTTTAAATTAAAAAGCAAACAAACAAACAAATGAAAAACACTTGTGGAGGAAAATGTTAACCAACTGTTACTTTTCCATCCAATGTAGAAACTGAAGCATGCCAATACTGCAAGGGACTCCTCCTCTCCCCCCTACCTCATGCCTGGCAGTACAGACATTGTGGACAGATTTCCCAGAAGTTTCCTGCTATGAGTTGCTGTCTGATGGAACTCAATGCTTAGCGCACTGCTCAGAGTGGCACTAGTGAAGGTGAGGATCTACCTATGGTTTTTTATGTAAGATTAAGTTTATGTTATTTACTATATTACCATTTATTTGACTTGATACCATGTACGGGTATCTAAATATAAAATCTTTAAAATGGTGCTTCCCTCCTTTCTGTTAATACTTTCCATTTTTTAAGTCGTTCAGACAAGTCAGTAGGACAACTTTGAGCCCGTCTCACATGTTCTGCAGCTGGACAGCCTCCATGCAGTGAATGATCCACAGCTCTTTCTATTGCCTGGTCCTCTGGTCTCATTCACTCATTGTTACTGCTTGCTTATTAGTTGTCATGTTATGAAAAAATCAGCTGCCTCATCCTTTTTCCTCCTTGCTGAAAAATTATGGAAGATTTTGCATGATTTTTCATAATTTGTTGGATTTCCACAGGGACTAATATTCCCTGTGCTGGTTTAAGCAACGGTTTCTGGATACAATTATCACAATCATTTCCCCCAGTATCATAGGCGTTCTCAGAAGATATGGGGTGAATAGATTTATTTATTGCTGTCAACAAAATCCTTCCTATCAATGCTAAAAATAGTTCACATTCATCTGTGGCTGTCTTCTCCATACAAGTCTGTGTGATCCTTCCTTAGGCCTGCTTCTTTACGGAGAAGAACAGTTGTTTAGATGAACGCCCTTCCCTTTCATAACAGAGACCTGTAGCAACATGCAAACACCCACAACTAAATTAAGGACCTATACTTCAGGGGACAGACCTAATGATTACTAATTCAGGGAAGAGATCTAACAAGTACTAATGAGGCTAACCCTCTTGCCTAACTCAGCAACCCTCTAATAGGAAGGCTTGTGGGTTCTGATCTGCATGTAACGAGGTTCCAACATAAGGGTCCAGTAGCAATTTAGCATACAGAAGTTGTCACAAATATGTTTGCTCTGTTTTATTTTGGGCCAACAATAAGGGCAGAAGTGAGATGCTCTACCTGAGAAAGACTCTTAATCCAGGGTGTGTTGGCTTGCAGACATGAACTGGAAACGGGGGAATTATTCTTCTTCAGAGAATTCCTTCAAGCCAACTTTTTGTGTTTTGGTTTTGCTATTGCAGTGTGGCTGTGCACCATTTTTAAATAGTCTCCTTTGGTTACAATTCCTTAAAAATATGTATATGTACATACAAGTGTGTATAAAGACAGAACATAAACAGTAGAACTGGTGAAGCATTTGATATTTTTCTTTATTGCTCTGCTTTTTCCCCTCTGCCCAGCTCCCCATTGCACACCTCTGCTTTTGCATTTCATCTGTTCCCTGGGATGTCACTGAGAGAAATAAGGTACCTGGCGGACTGTCCAGTTTGTTGATATTCTGGCATGACTTCTATGCATTTTCTATATAAGGAAGAGTTTAAATAAATAAATAAATAAATAAATACAATTTTTAGGCATGTAAATATCAGACGTGTTTCTTAAATCCCTTCCGTCTGGGACTTTGTTTTAAGGAACCTCTCTTGCAGACACAGGCTTATATACAACCTTCAAACAATGATAACAGCAGTGTTAAGTGGATTTTGCAGCTTTTAAAATTATTTTATCATAGTTGTGTCTTACCTTTGCTTTTTCTTTGCTATTAAACGGCAAGTTACTACAGGTAAAATATTCATGGAAGAGTTAATAAATCTATTTGATGCAAAACTATAGTCAGATTAATTCATAAGTCAGTAATGATGTGATAACAAATATAACTGCATCCAGCTACTGGAGTTAGAGTTTGTCAGTAGGATCACAGAATCAAGAATTGTCTGGGTGGGAAGGGACCTTTCAGATTATTGAGTCCAACCATCAGCCTAACCCTGACAAAACCATCACCTGCCTCAACTGCTCCTAGATGCCCAGGTTTTACTAGCTCACTTGAAGAGCACTTTGGACTTTGTGAATTCCCCAGCTTTGTTGCCTTCCTCTGGATGCATTCAAAGATCTTCATATACTTCTAAAATTGTGGGACGCAGAACTGCACACAGTACTCAGGGCGAGGTCGCAACAATGTTAAAAACAGTGGGATGATCACCTCTTTTCACTGGCTGGTTACACTGTGCTTGATGCACCCCAATATGAGTTTTGCCCTCTTATCGGCCAGGGCACACTGCTGACTCATATTGAACCTGCTCTTCACTAGCACCACCAGATCTCATTCTGCAGGGCTGCTCTCCAGCCACTTCTTTCTCAATTTATACTTGTGCCTGGAATTACTCCATGCTAGGTGAAGAATTTGGAGTTGTTAGATTTCATCCCGTTAATCATGCCAGTACAAGAATGCTAGATTTTATTCTGGGAGGTCAGTAGGTCAAATAAGACTTCAGGATTTTTTGTGAGAAACAGCACATTGTTTCAGGTTCTTGTACCATTCCAAATATTTCAGGGGATGCCTAGGGTAAGAAGCTGGCATCTAACATATAGGCAGTATACAGTACCCACCAGTTCTATACCAGCCACTGAAAGCAACTTGCAGTTGCTTATTCTAAGCTAGCTTCAGCACAGAGTGGAGATGGCAGAAGGGATGAGTAGCAAGCAGCCAGACATCATTTGGCATTCAGGCCTCAGCACCAGCCACATTGGAGATGTGAGCAAGGCCAGTTGTTAGCATATTCTTACTGCCTGCCTGCTGCTAAGGGCAGATGTCTACCAAACCATTGAGAACAAGAGCAGCCAGGAGCTCATCCTGCTTCCCCTGTCGAGATGACACAGGCAGGCTGCCAGGTTGATGCTGTGATGTGGTGACTCCTGTAGCACTGCAGATATTTCAGAGAGGCTCAACATCTCAGTGGTGTGCTACCTAAGTCCTGGCCTGATGTACAGAGTCTGGAATTCCAAGATATGCAGAGCATCAGTAGAAGTTCTTCTGTGAGGCTGTAGGAAAGGGAAGAATGGGCTTTCCTAACCCCAAAACATTCCTGGAAAAACAAAGTATACATCAGCAAACAAATAAGTACAATAATATGTATGGTCTAATAAGCAAAGACCTCCCACATCATAAGTAGACTAGAAACAAAAACATAGGTTCCTTAACAGTGATCTATAGAGAAAATAGAAATGACTCATTGGGTTAGTGAGCAGAGAAAAAGTGTTACATAGCAAGCGTATTGAAGACTTATTGACCTGGAAGAGAAACATGATTCATTTAGTGAAGAGAATGGTGCAAAATTACTACAAAGTCTCCTTTCTTCGATACATGCCATAGACCCAGGAGGCTTGCAGTCTGCTCTAGAGGCTAATATCTCCATGATTCCCCAGGCTTTGGTTACTGAGTTACTCAGGTAATGAATCAACACTTTTGACACCTCATATGTGAGAGAAATAGTATGAGAACCACTATTTTTCCAAACAAGACATTATTCTCACCTCCTCACTCAGTGACAGCCAACTGAAAAAGGTCACTGCTCCTATTTGTAAGAACTCAGTCTATCAAATTTATTAAGATCTGGTGCTGTTGTTGCTCCTAATATGTGTTTTGGCATAAAACAGTGTTTGCATTCTTTAAAATAGTAGGTCTTTGCTAACCCAGTTACTTTCAATTAGAATGGGTAATGAGCTCTCTTACTGTTGTATTGGATGCCTTCAGCTGGTTGTGTCTGTCGAGCTATGCCTGCAGGAGAGCCTTCAGCTGATACACCAGCACCTGAACGGGAATATGTGGAACAACAATTGGTAGCTTCTGCTGCACAGCGTACAAAACTTCAAGTGATGCTGTGAGACATGCATAGTTCTGTGACAGCCTGAAAACACACTAGACTTCATGGCTGCAAAGTCTGCCTCGCTTCTGAGCTGTTAAGTTTAAATCTCTGCAGGATTCAGGCAAGCCTTAGTCAGCCTATATTTGGTCTGTGTTTTCAAGCTTATTACTATAAATAGAAAAGCATGTAGCAGGGTTTTTTCTTAGTTTTGGTTTGTGTGCATTGGGTTTTGTCCTCCCCAAATAAAGCTAAAATTCTGAAGCAAAATTCTTTGTCTTTCTTACTCTAATGCACTCAATAAATGATTATGCAACATGTGGCTCATCTTGCAGGAAGAAAGTCAAGAGAAGGATGACGAAAATAACTGCAGAAAAAGGAGCAGTACAAACATTGAAAAGTTTCAGGAAATAATAAGCTTAGAAGGCAGAGCGAAAAGTAACTGGACTGAGATGGTCAAAACTTTAGTATGTAATGAAAAATCATTGGTTCTTTATCTTGTCATGTAGTGACAAAAGGATAGGTATATATAAAGGAAGACGAGGAGAGCGAAAGCTTCTTTTCAATCAAGCAGCAAGCCTGTAGCATCCATAGCTGCTGTGAGAGCTGGCAATAAATTTTAGAGGATTTGATAAGAAATAGCCCCATCTCCCCCACTGTGAAAGCTGTTGGTAGTAAACAGTCATATTAAGTTAGAAGTTTTAAGATATAACTGCCCTTTTCAGGACAGTCAATGGATATCGGTTTCTTAATGAGAGTCAGCTGGGTGAATGATGCATAGTATGGTACAGTTAAGTCTCGTATTCCTTCCTTGGTAAATGACCTGTGAGTGTGCTGAAGGTTGTTCTTGCTCAAAATTTAAAAATATCAGTGAACTTTTTTTGAGCCATGACTCAGATACTCACACCTTAACCTGCTCTGCCTGCATAATCATCACCTGAATTCTTTCCAAATGCAACAGTCAGATTTACTGCTGAATGTCTGACTATCTGCAAATATCTCCATACAGTTTTTTTGGTTCCAGAATGGTAACTGTTCATGAAATTTTTACAGAAGGCTACTGAAAATACCATCTGAGGAGCTGTTAAACAACTGTCCTGTTCCTTTGTCATATCACTGAAATTTGTCAAGATGGGACTGGAGAATGTTACTGACCATAACATGTATAAATTGCCTGTTTTTAATTGACTGCCACTTTTTACGTGGAAGGCAAACTCATCCCTCCTGTAGCAGGATGCCTCACAGTTTTACTGACTGGAGAGAGCTTGGCTGCAGCTTCCCATGAGTGAAACCCCTCTATTTTCTACACTTTCACCCCTGTACTTTCTCACAGCTCCTATATATAGATGAGCAAACACTTGCTTTTGGTGCCCTTTGGATGTTGATCTGAAAAGTGAGCAATATTCATTTGCAGCCAGGGGTTCTCATGAGTAGCTTGAGAACAGCCTGCCTCGGCAAATAAATTTTTGAGGCTGGCTTTCCAAAAATGAATTGTCTAAACTAATTTCCCAGTTGCAGCTATTTTGAAAAATTCAAACTTTTTAATTTATCTCTCTGGCAATATCTATTGAAATAGTAAGAATACCCTTATTTTCCAAGTGAAGTGTTTTTACTCAGTTACTATTACGTTATTGGGGCTGAACTGCTTGGTACTTCCTAGCTTGAAGAGGCTGCCGAAAAATCCAGTCTGGGACACAAAAGGTAGAAATTGTACTGAACGATCTGCATTTTGGTTACTGCAGTTCACTGCAAACTGAAGATGGAAAATTGACCCCTTTTTGCTTTTCTGGAAGATATATTACCCCCTATGCAGGTTTTTTTTTCCCTTTGTATGATTGAGTTACAACTTCCTGAATGTATTTTGCAGGACCCAGCAGGTGAAAGGCCAGATACAAACATTTATTTTTAAGCTTGGAAGACAGAATTTTAAAAAGCACCTAACTTTTAAATGGGATTTCAGTATCTAATTCCCCTAGGTGTCTTTCACCACCCCACCCAAATACACCTGGTATTCAAGGCAAATGAAATTACAAAACCCACTAATCTTTCAGTTACAGTCAGTAGAGCTCTTGGCATCAGAGATTATATTTAGAGATGTCCCAGTATTACTCTTCTTGTCTCTTTTTTCCTTTGAATTTTCTGACCTTTTTTATAATGCATCTGAAACTCTCTGTTACTCCAAAACCTAAAAGCAAAATCCTCAACTGATTACCAAAGCATGAGTAATTCAGTACACCCTGCCACCTGACATCCATACAAATAATAAGTGAAAGCCAAATGGTTACACTCATAGGAAAGAGAGTGAGGCTATTTGAGCTAGGAGAAATATATGATACCGAGAAAGACTTTTCTTTTTACTTTTTTACAAGCTGAAGTGCAATATGAATTTAAATTTTCAAACCTCTTTTAGTGATTAGATTCTTTTAATGATTAGATCATCCCTTGAGGATAGCTAACATAGAAATCCTATAAAGAAGTAGCCTGCTGTGCCTTGCTTGACTTGTTAAAATGCTAACGCTTGCATTTTAAAGTATTCCTGATTTGTATTGATATCAAAAATAAACAAGAAATTACAGAGGAGAAAAGACATGTTCAGAGACAAAAATAATTTAATATCTAAAGCATTGCCTTTCCAACCTTATTTAGAGTATTTGAAATAAAAACCCGTGTCCACTGACCTCTTCCTTTCTCCTGCAGCTCAGAAGATAGTGACCTATGATTAGTCACGACCTCCATCACTTTCACAGCACAGCCTTCACCCCAGTACACTCAGGAGTCCACAGGTGAGGTGAGCTTGGTGTGAGGGTATTACCAAAGTTGAAGTACGTGTATGCACTGGGAATGTCGGGGACCCACAGATCCAGTTAAGGCAATGGTTGCATTCCAGTAACAAGTACTTTAGAGTGCAGACATCTGCAGTGCAGACAGGAATATTTTTGGACCATTGCATGTCCTAACGTTTTCCTTAGAACTCTGCTTTAGCACAAGCTAGTTTTCACACAGCTTTGATGCATGACAGAGACTATGTACATAGAATTACTGACAACATTCCTGGAAGTTTTGGGTAACACCTCTCCTCTTGTTCTTGCTTCTGTCAGCCAGTTGATGTCAACAGTAGCTTACAAAGTTTCTGGCAATACTGAAACAGTGGGAACTTCTGCTTTCTCTCCTTTTGCCAAGGCACATTACAAAGTTACACATCTTTGTATGAAGAACAATGTAATGAACTCACAGAATATGCAGAAGGAAGGTGATCATTTTGGGGGCATATATGAAAATGACAGCTTGATCAAAGGTCAGGAGCATGCACTAACAGGCAGGCACTCTTTCACCAGAAAGTGGTGGTTTGTTCTACAGATACAGTGCATGTCACCTCCCCTCCCTGAGAGACTTTGTATAACATTCCAGTTGCAACTTTAAAAAAGAACATGTAATTTATTTAACTCCATATATTTTTTAGATAAAAATTCCTAGCTTTCAAATAGGGAAAGTATTGTTTTTTTCCTATGACGAGGGTGATCCTTCAGGTGACATCTCAGGAATAATCAAGCTAAATAATAGACTGAGCACTAGCCTGTAAAATGCATGTGCTATTAAAATACCAAATAATGCATCCCAATGCACCATCTCAGACATATTGAGAATTCAGGAAAAGCTGGTAAATAAAACATATTCTCTTTTTGTTATTAAATTCTGAACACTTCAGCATTTTTCTCCCCCATTCTTTAAGACTGGGAGAATATTACATACAATTTCACATTTTTAGCAGCTTCATATACATGCTGCATGTGCATACCTGATTTCTATGAGAACAGAACATACACAACGTTTATAAACAGTTGAAAAGAAAAGGAATGTAACTTATGAACCAAAATGCCCTTAAATCCTCTTTAAAGACACTTCTACCTAGGATTTCAGGACCAAAACTGTGCCTTTCATACTAGAAAAACTTAGCTCCATATCAAGGTATGGATAGGGGTACCATAGGGGTATTCCCTGTGCTTAACTCTGGCACTTCACTGAGGTCCCAATACTGGGAACCATTTTCCTCTATCAGCCACAGAGATAGAGTTGAGAGTACCTGAATTAAGCTTCTTTACTCAGTTGTCTCTGGAGAGTCTAGGATGACTTAAAAGGACAGTTAAAGATATGAACCATGAGTAACTGCTCTAGCTGTTCTCATTGTGGTCTGAACTTTAAACTAAGCGTAATAATGGGTGAAATGAGGAGGCAAAGGAGAATAAGTAAATTCAAAGTTTAAAAATACTTCTGCAAAAAGCAGTAGAAATGAGGGTTCCTCTCAAACTTAGGGTTTGCTTTGGAAAAGAATAGAGTCATGAATGTGGGAAAAGCTGAATCAATGAAATTTTCTGGTTTAGAAACTGCTTGTGGTGATAACTTTGCTTTTCTTGCAAATGCATGGCAGGTAATGAACTGCAGCCAAAGTGAAGACAACAAACAGAACTTCTGATTTATTTTTTTTTTGTCAGAGAACTGTACTTTATAGCTGTATGCTACTACTTGAGAAATGGAGAGTATTTGCATGGCCTTACATCAAAGCTGGCTTACCTCTTAGCTTGATAGGGGAGCTAGGCAGTTTTCTTAGGCTGCTTCTCTGGCAAATGAAGAGAGACCAGCTTTTCTGAAATGCCATTCCAAATGACACAAAATATACAATTACCCCAGTCCTACCACTTCCTGAGATTAGTCTGTCTCTTCAGGAACTGGTGAGCCAGTCTTAGGGAAAGCAGACAGACGAATCTGGGCATTGCCATTATCCTGCTATATATGCTCCTATGTATACATAATGGGGGTAAAATAAGTTCTGGCATGTCGTGATTTGGGCCTTATGAGTGCTTGATTTTGCAAGCTTAATATTTGTGTTGTTTGTTCAATTGTTTGAGGCAATGCTAAATTAAAAGGATGGGAACCATGTAAGACTTTTCACATCCTAAATAGGTGTTAGAACTAGAGTGAGCATATTTTGAACTAAGATTATAGCAATCTTTAGCTTTCAAGAAGAAATTAAAACCTGCCCAGTAAATCTTTAATAGATACCATCACAAAAGGCATAATGTGAGCATTGCCTTAATTTTAAATTTACTGCTGGATGTTTACTAGAATTCTGTCAACCTATCTTTCATGTTTCCTTGCCCATTTGTTCTGCTCCTTCATTTTAATAATGTCTCAGGAACTTGAAAATGAATTATGTTGTATTATTGAAATGGATTTCCCCCCATTTTTTTTATACACACATTTGTTTCTTCTTAAAGTATATCTGCAAAAGTGCCAAGCATCTCGTTATAATTTGGCTAGAGCTTTTTAGGGGGCAATAGCAGTCAAGAAGAACGTGCCTGGAAAAAAATAAGGAACTACACCATAAAAACTTTGCAAGTAATGTATAGGTCAGCTTTCAGACATAAAATACAAAAGTGTAAACCCTACTCTGAAAAGGTTACAGAGTTGAACCCTAATCCTATGATAGGTTTATTAAAGTTTAACTTAGTTCTGCAGCTAAGGTGGTTTTGAAATAGATTTTGGTTTTGTATTATTGAAAAATAAGGAAGAAAGTAAATATATGTAGACATAAAAGTGCCATGTTTATAAAGGACATTTTTAAAATGGGATTAATGAAAGAATATTATTTGTCCAGCCAGGAAAAATATCTTCCCTTTTATTTTTCTTCCCCTGTAGGATACTGGTTTGTGTTTGCAACTCTCATGGTTTCAGCTGGGATGGAGTTAACTTTCTTGTTAGCAGCTGGTGTAGTGCTATGTTTTGGATTTGGGATGAGAAATATTGTTGACAGTGCACTAATGTCTTTGGTTGTTGCTAAGCAGTCAAGGCCCTTTTTTCTCCTCACACTGCTCTGCAGTGAGCAGGTTAGGAGCGCACAAGAAGTTGGGAGGAGACACAGCTGGGACAGCTGAGCCCAGCTGACCAAACGGATTGTTCCATACAATATGACATCGTGCTCAGAGCTGGGGGAAGAAGAAGGAGGGGGGAGTTTGGAATTATGGTGTTTTGTCTTCCCAAATATCTGTTGTGCCTGATGGAGCCCTGCTTTCCTCGAGATAGCTGAACACCTGCCAGCTGATGGGAAGAAACGAACAAATTTCTTATCTTGCTTTGCTTGTATGTGCAGCTTTTGCTTTACCTATTAAACTGTCTTGATCTCAGCCCACTATTTTTTTCTCACTTTTTCCCTCTTCTGATTCTCTCCCTCATCACAACTGGGGTGAGTGAATGAGCGGCTGCATGGTCCTAGCTGCCAGCTGGGGTTAAGCCACAAGAGTGACACTGTCCCTTTCATGATTCTAAACCATTCACTGTCACACAGACCCCTTATATTTATCCATTTGGAAAAGAATCAGCAATTCATGCCTTCTTCCTAGTAAGCTGGTAAAAATAATTTAAATGGGAAAAAAATAACTAAAAGCCAAATATTAAGAAGAAGGTACTTCTGACAATCTATGTCTTCTAAAAGAATAAGATATCTTTTTAAGTCAATTGATTGGGACCATAAAATTGGTATTTTTTAAATAATATCAATTTCTTATAATGTGCACTTTAAACCTCTTTTTAAATTGTAATGAGGGTTTAGGTTTCCCTGTGTAATTCCTGGGATAGCATATGATACCTGTGTTCAAATACCTTAAGAATCTTAAGTGCATATCTGCAGCTGTAGATTCACGTCTGTCATGAGTTTTTCTAAACAATCATCACGTCCTAAGTTGCTGTATGTCAATGAAGTAATATTGACTTCGATGAAGCTCAGAAGGAAAATTGTGCATAATCTGTTCAGTTGGAAGGGACTGCTGTCATCCTTGGTGGATGCCATCCTCTATCACATGGAAGCAGTTAGTGAATGCCTTGGAAGAAAAAAAAATCCAATCTCTCTATGGTTTGTTTAGCTAAGTGTGTGATAATTACACAGCAGAGGGCAAGTATGTCTTATTTGAGAAGCAGACAGGAATCATTTGTTCCTGGAAGAAAATGTAGATTTATATTGGTTGTGAATTTTCAGACTGACTGTGTGACACTCATGTTGCATGGTCTTTATGCTGGTCATATCCACAGGTGAGTTTTATCCTTTAAGATTTTATTCTCTTTTGGATCCAGAGCATGCTACGTTTATGTACTGGTTTTGCTGTGTTTACATGCTGTTGATTGTGCTTTCTTTCTCCTGGTGTGGAGTCATGGGAGTTGATTTCTGATGCAGAGCCTGTAATGCTGAATCTGTGTCTTGACTGGAATAATTACTAAAGTGAAATTATATTAAAAAACCAGCATTGTTCACACATTAAGGAAAGATATAAAATCAAAAAGTTTCCAGGGTGGAACACAGCTGCAGCTGGTATGTGAGCCACCACTGTGGTTCCCTAAACAATATTGCTTGCAAAGCAGCACGGAGGGTGGAGTAGAGTGGAGATTCTGCAGCCAGGCTCTGTGATAATACAGCAGAGATGGGAACGAGATGGGCCTATGGAGCCGATAAGCTGCGTATTTGCTACCCTGAGCCAACAGTCTGTCAAATTTTGACAAAATGCTGTCCTTTGTGCAAACTTTGCTCATTTATAATATCATTATAATACCAAAACACACCTCCATCCCAAAGGCTATCCGCCTCCAAGGTGTGACCACTCCTCCTTGAGGCTGTGCCCTGAATTTTTTGTAAAATATACCTTTAAAAGCAAGGCAAGAGAGAATTTTACGCCAATCATAATAAAGGTATTTATGACTAGAGTCACTCAAACTATACCTTGAAGGCAAAAAATACTGTAAAAATGGCCCAAGAAAGGGGGGATAATGGTTCACACTTTACAGCTACAGTGGTACAAGATTGGGCCAAGGAGGAAGGGATTCGGTAGTTACTCCACACTCCCTACTATCCTCTAAAGAGAAAATGGGGGCATGCATCACCTGACTGCTTTCATGTAACATCATTTATAAATATACAAGCTTTGCAGTTCCTTGGAGATGGAAGGACCTTAAGGTAGTGATAGATGCCGTGGAATTGATATTTAAGAATTAACAATATTTGAATGTGCTTGTTCCTGAGCATTATAGACAGTTTTTTTGTTTGTGCTCCGGACAGGTAGAATGTTCCTCTGGCTGAGAACTCCCCAGATATTTCCTTCCTTTGTTTGGAAAAAGAGACCACCTCATCTGAGAAGCAACTGAGGCAAGACATTTCATTTAACTCATATCAGTAAGCATTAAGGTGCAATACTTTTAGAGTTTAACCTGGTATCCCAGTTGAAGATGCTGGCCTGTTTTGTTTGGCAAAAGGCTTCTAAAGTAGTATGCCCATACAAAAATCCCTTCCCATGAGAGAAGAATATTTTAGAAGGTCTACCCCATGGTAGGGGCCAGGATAGAGGCGAATTGAATGAGTTGTTCTAGTTGCCAGGTTGTTTTTTGTATGATACCTGGATTGGGTTATACCCTCCATGGGCCCTGGACAGCCCTGAGATGATGGATAGAAAGCCTATCATTAGCATCAATGAAGTGAGGAGGGAAAGGGAAATGCCCTACCCATCACTGAGGGACTCCAAAGTTGCAAGCTATACAAGAAATTCATCCAACAGCTCGCACAACATCTGAGGCAGAAATAGAGCACAAATTCAGATCTCCTGAGTCCCAGCTGATAGGTTTGGGTCTGTTGCATGGTGCTATGCATCTTCCTACCACTGAAAGGTTGCTCCTTGGTTTGCTTCTTGTCATCATGGCATATTGTGAAATTTCTTTACTACAAAGTGTTGGTAGAGTAATGATGATTTATCAGTCTTACCAGGCAAAAGAATTGCTTTAAGGTATAAGCTTATAAGCACTTCATAAATATACAATCCTCAAAACCGTGTCCTTCCATATGCCTCTTCCCCAGGACAGCAAAAGGGGGGAGTCATGCTAACAATGCTGAGAGTACAGAAAACATGTCCTTTGAGTTGTCACAATTGTGCATGCATCTGGGGAATGGACTTCACAGAATCACAGAATATTCATGGCTGGAAGGGACCTTTGAGATCATCGAGTCCAAACACAAAAAAAAACCGCACCAAAAAACCCCCAAATACCACACATAACACCCACCCACAAACAGACACAAACCAACAATCTCGGGCATTAGAGCATGCCCTGAAGTGTCACATCTCCATGTTTCTTAAATCCCTCCAGGGATGGTGACTCCGACACCTCCCTGGGCAGGCCCTTCCAGTGGCTGACCACCCTCTCAGGAAAGTCATTCTTCCTAAGATCTAATCTAAATCTCCCCTGCCCCAACTTCAGACTATTTCCTCTGCTCCTGTCATTATTCCCTTGGGAGAAGAGGCCA
>JAOXJM010000033.1:20032194-20051392 GCA_026413425.1 Tringa solitaria
AGGGCAATGAGGTCTCCCCTCAGCCTCCTCTTCTCCAAACTAAACATGCCCAGGTTCATGAATGTTCATGCTTGCGCTTCCTATGCAAGAGTTTCACTGTAGCCCTGCTTGGTGCTCTCTGACATGCTCCCCGGGAGGGAAACTGAGGCCTGGACAGGTAATGGTGGCTACACGCTATTGCTGTCCCAGAGGGATGCTCCATCCAGGCTTCAGTAGGCTACAAAGCAGTAGGTACTCCCAGTACCTCCAGGAGGAGCCAGGCACTCACCAGATCCCTCTTCTCATCTCTCCTTGAGCCATCTCCAGCAGCAGAGCAGGGCAAGAGGAGACAGATCTTGCCGTACACAAGTGCAGGTTCTCCTCCTCCCTTATCTGGCGTTGAGCAGCTCATTACTGCACTTTTTCCACTGTAAGCTCATTGGCACCTCCAATGTTGCCATGTGCTGGAGTGGGAAAGCTCTACAGCCTCGAGGCATGAGTCTCGCTTTCTCTGAGATGTCTCACCTTCCCTCTCCTGCCTCCCAAGTTCACAGCATGTTAAATGCCGTGGTTGTCATAAGTAACCTCCAGCTTTACAGTGTAAGTGCAGCTCCCACGTGGTAGGGAAATCCTTCCAGGATTCCCCAAAAACACCAGCTCTTGTCTGAACTAACTGCTGCAGCAGCCAAAGGCTGACACAACCTGAAATCTCACCAGTGCAGAACCAGGACCCTGAAAATCTGTGGCTTTCTAACAAACCCGAGGAGTGAAAGAAAGATAACAAGAAGGCGGCAGGCGCAGTGTTAATATAAAAAAAAAACCATAAAAACAAAATAGCCATCGGGATAAAACAAAAGCTGTGAAGTCTAGAAAATTAGGAAAGAAAAAAGTATCAGATGAAAAAAATTAAAAGCTACTAGGAATACCTATGCATTTAGTGATCTAGAAAAATCCAAATACTGCCTTACAAAACTGACGCTGTAAGCTTTCTATTCCAACAGACAGAAGTGTTTGACAAATATAAGGGTTCCATATTTGTAAATAAACGTATTTGTAAATAAACATTGGAACATGTATATATGCATATGTAGATATATAGCTTATGATGAAGAAGCATTTCCTGAGTTCGCTAGTGACACAGGAGGCCAACACTCCTCCTGAGAGGAACATTTCAAAGTCAGGATGCCCTGATAACTGAGGCCTCTTTTCCTCCTTCCTTAAGCACTCTCAGACCTCAGGCCCTTGCACTCAGCCTGAGCTGCAATTGCATCAGTAACGCAAAAACAGCGGGGCAGGAGGATGCACACATAACCTGGCTGCCCTGAAATCAGCCCCAGGTGATATCACAGGAAAGCTGATCAAAGATTTAATTAATAAACAATCAGAGGTCAGGGATATAATTAATGTCTTTCAGAACAGTCCCACAGAATATAGGCCACCACACGTACCAGGGAAACCTCTTTTGTTCACCAAAGGTAAGGTAGAGAACAGAAGGGCCAGTGCCACACCGAACCACGCTGCAGCCGAGACCAGCATCACACCCCACCGCTGATGTGCGCCCCTCGAAGGGATTAAAGCCCTTAGAATGCTCTGTAGTGCAGCAAGGCGTGAGGAAGGCTGCTGTGATGCACGACGGGCAGGTGGCCCTCGCACGGTTATTCACTGCGGGCTCTAAGGCAGCAACCATGGAGGGGACGCGGGCACCGCAGCGGTGGCAACGGCAGAGCTGCCCTTGAATGCAGGTTATTGCAAGGAAAACATGAATCACGATTATAAGCAAAGTTTATTTATTTAAATAAATAAAATAAATAAATAAAATAAAAATTTGGAGTAATAAAGTAGCAGTTCATCCCCACAGTGCCAGAATGACTAATAGCTTAAAATTTTATCCTGCGACTATAGTAAAGAGAGACTAAGAGGTGTTTATTTTTTTTCAGCCAGTGGGAATAATTATGATCAGTAGGACAAAAAAATGTTAATCGCTCGTTTCCTGTTTAACAGACAGCCTGTTTCACCTCTGCCACTCTCCACGGTTACACCCAATTCATCACAAAGACTACAGCACTGTTTATAGAAAGCTTCCCCCTTTTCTTTCTTTCTATAACTAAGCTGCCTTTTATTGACATTCATTAGCTCTAATGAAGAGGTACAAATGTGTATATGTGCTAATTATATCAATACTAATTAGACCAGCAGATAATCTTAAAAGGAGCACCAGAAACACGTTCTCACCAATAATAAGCAGTAAAGTGAGAAATAGGCCAAAGTCTCGGTGTAAACTACAGAAGTGAGAAACATCGAAGTCTGAAAATAGGGCTCGTTTTTGGCATTGGCCTTTGTGGACATGCAGAGAACCTCCAAGAATTATTAAAAGAAAAAAGAAAAGAAAATAAATTAAAAAAGAAAACCAGATATAATTACTCCAAAAGCTTTAATAGGATAAGTGAAACAATTAGAAAGATCCCCGCTTGAGAAGTCACATACACTTTATGTGCTAAAAGCCCTGCAAAATGACCAAAGCAGTCATCTGCCAGGTGTCTGTGTCAAGGCCCAAGCAGATCTAACCCTAAATATTTGGTTTCAGTTGGATGCTTTACTAGGGAGCTGCATGTCTTCTCTTCTTCTTCATGGATCAAAACTATTTACTTTCACAAAATCACTGATAACCTAAGGGTTGGAATGACTGTCACAACCTGATGGATTTCCAAGCCTTGGGCTACCCACAACAGTGGAAAATAAGTTAAAACAGAGGCTGGTGAAACAAAGCAGGATGCACTGGAGACATGGGCTACGTCCACGACACTTGTACCATTCGCTGTGACTGCCCAAGGGCTAGCTGAAGAGGTTTGAGGATTTACTTCACCTCGCAACAAAGCCCACTTGCCTAGACCTCTCCTGAGGGACACAGAGAAGGAGCAGCTGCCAGTTCACAGCCACAAATCCACGGATGGAGCCAAGCGCACCTGCAGCACTGTGCCCACGACTCCTACAACGCACAAACTCATCTGACAAGGGCAGCAGAGAGACGTTTGCTTGTTTGCAGGAAAGCCAAGTCTGCCTGTATTTCTTACCTTGTGGAGCAACATACCAAGGGGAGGTACAAATACAGTAATGTAAAAAGTTGGGTTGACGGAGAGGAGAGGAGAGGAGAGATGACATCTAGTTATTACACTTGTACCAGCATAGCAGAGGAAGCCTTTTCCTTAGCAAGCAAAGGACTCAAATTATCCGGACATGGGTGTCACTGAACACTAGTTTTTCAGAAACAAAGAGTCAATGAAAGCAGCAAGCTTCCTTTGCAGCAGGGTTAGCTGTGCCCCACAGGAAATCCCTGGCTGAAGGAAACTGCAAGTCTTGTAAAGAGAAGGGCAAAGCCTTCCATTTACAGGCTGAATAATATCTTACGCTACATCTCACTATGCATTTGATCTTTATTTTGACTACAGCAAGTGCAAGGCTAGGCTCGCAAAATTCAAGTATAGTCCCCAAAAGTACAAAAAGGAAAATAAACCACAGTTGAGCAGGTTAATTTTTTTCTAACTTTTCATATCTTCAGAGATTCCTTACTGCATCTAGTGGCAAAGATGCTGAAGGTTTCACATCTGTAAGGGGACAGTGTCAGCTTAAAAATAACAACAACCCTGTGGATTTCACCTAATGTTATTTATAGCCGATGTTGCTGTAGTGAACAAGAGAAACTGAGGAAAGAAAACATGAACATTTCTCTTCCCTTTAGTTTCTTTTGTACATGAGTACAATCCAGTGTATAAAACTACTGGTTTTACTATTGATTTTTCCTCTAGCCAGTTCTTCATCTCACATATCAAAAGAAAATATCATTTTCTTGTTAACAAAATAGTAGCAGAAAAAAATAGATTTCTTAAGTTTTTATTAAAATAGCTTCAACAGGATCAGATTTAAACTACTGCATTATCTGCAAACACGCAGATAAAGGATATTGCCTTATACAGTCAATATTTGTTCATTTTTCTCTGTGTTCTGTTTTTCATACTTGTTCTTCTTTTCCAAAGTTAAAAGGAGCAAGTACTGATTCCCTATTACTCCTTTTTGTACATCCTAAAGAGGCAGCACATATACTAGGTATTGTGTTTCTGCACAGCTTCTTTGAACACAGTTTGCCCTGGTACTTTATTTTCCTCCCACCGCAGAAGCACGCCAGACCACCAGCACACTCTCTTTGGGAGAGCTCTTTCCGATGCAAGCTTGCTCCCATAGCCTAGCAGATTTTATATAACATGATTTACTACTACAATGCCCACAAAAAGCCCTCATCCAAATTTCATTATAGCCTGGAGCTATATTCCAGTGTGCATTGCATCTCCACTGTCTGGCCAGCCACCCCTCTTTCACAGAAGGTGTGGTTTATACTTAAAAGGTTTTTAGTTTATATTCTCGCAAGAGCGTCTCGGCACTCAGGAGGGCTCCTGACGGGTGGTTGCACTGTTCATGCCAGCCTCTTCCTCTTTCCGTGACATTCTCCAGGCTGCAGCTTCAAGAAACACTGGTGCTCATCACTGGGTTTTATGACATCTGTTCAGCATTATAAAGCCACAGTCGCCCAGTCTTGCAAAGCGTGCAGCACCAACTCTGAACCAAGTTACCCCCAGACACACTCACAACTTTCAGTAGGCTATGGGAGGCAGAGCACTATTTCTCAGAGCAAGCTGAGCACACAGAGAAGGGAAATCTGAAGGGTAATTCCTTCCCCCACACCAGTTTTGGAAGCATTCCTATTCCCTCCCTACTGTAGGCTGTTCTCTGTACTTAACAGACCCTTATTAAATCAAAGGACTATTTACAATCTACATACTGGCAAGTCCACATTCCCATAGAATGTCATCTGGCAGCACTGACTTAAACCATCAGCTCTGTATTTACTTGCTTTCCTCCTTCCCAAACAAGAAGAGTAAAAAGGACAAGAGAAAAAAACCCATGTTCTTAATGACAAGAATGGAATTCACAGAGTAAGCCCATGGAGCACCAGCATTCATCATAATACCCAACCATCCAAATTGTTTTTAAAACAATAAAATATTACAGTAAGGATGATAAAAAGGAAGATAAGCCACAGTCTTATGGCTTGGGACCTTTTTCATCTGCAACCGGTGCTAGAGAGGTGCAGAACCACACCAGACAGAAACTGAGGCAGCTCCTAGAGTGGGATGCTGTTATGCAAAAGTGAGCTTTGTTAGGCATTTTCGGTGCTTTTTTTCTCGTGCTAACTAGGTCTAACTGATCTCCCCTCATTACTATTTCTCTCCGTGTGATACACGCGGGAGACTGGCCTCACTGCAGGAGCCTGGAGCAGAACTGTACTCCAACACTCTCCCATTCCCCCAGACAGAGCCTGACACAAGGAGCCTCTGGGCGCCCTGGGGACTGCCAGGTGCGACAGGAGGTGTCCCAGGAAGGACACTGACATCACCCTCACCAGTTCGGAGAAGAAAACACTGTTTTAAAAGCCTCCCATCCCCTTTCACTAATCCTGCAAACCCAAAAAGCTGTTAGGAACTTTCGGATTAGGCTCCGTCCTCTCGGAGGTCACAGTCTTCGCTTGGTGCAAATTTCACCGTCATTGCTCCCATCCTCCCTCAGTGAAAAAGCCCGTGGGTTAACTGGCAGCTCGAGCCTGCCTGGCTAGTTATTCTGAATTAAGTGCTTCAACATGCGACTTCTCAGTCACAAAGGCTGCCGTGGGCCTCCCATCCCTCCCGTGCCTTTGCCCAAAGACGGAGAAGGCAGCGGCACTCTCCTCCAGCCTTCCCCAGACGTGCACTAAAGCTCTGCGGTAAAAGCACAGCTGAGACAGCGAGCTAAAATGCCTTAATCAATTCAAAGGGCTGCGACAAGAAAGTCTTAAGTCACTCCACCGGGACTTGCTCAGTATCTTGTCTTCTGGCAGCTTTCACTCCTTTTAAATACCACAGTTTAGCTTTCCCTCTCGCAGATGTTCAGGGAGAGAGGCAACACAGCCCCCCGGCACAGCTCTGAAGATGGGCAAGCTCTTTTCTTCAGAGAACTGGCTTCCTAAGTCAGAATGGGGCACTCGTTTCAAAAAATAAATTAAAAAAAAATATATTCACCGGACACAAACTTACATCAGATTAAAAATAGCAGGAATGTCAGCAGTAGGAGCTGTCATTTGCAATAGCTATCAAGACACAGGAAGTTAGTTATTCTGGGGATCACATAAAGGCCTCTTTAGAAACAAGGATGAAACAGAAAAAAGCAAGCATGTTTACTGAGGCTTGTTTTCCAATATTATTTATCTGGCCAAGTTTGTTTATGAATTTTTATAATAACTTGTCATGGCTACCTCTATGGATACTTCATACTACTTATGTCCACAGATTTGTTGAACTGCTGGCAAACTTCAGGAGAGATTGCAGCCCTTGCTGCTCTTGTTTACTTTTTGGATTATTTTCAGTTTTGAAGCTACTATAGAGAATGTTTCAACATTTTCATTTTATTTTAAAACGAAATTAAAGTCTTCCCCCGGAAAGTCAGGTGTTTTCAAGTATTTTGTTTGTTGATTATTCAAGTAGTCATAAATTACGCACGGTATTTGGCAAGCCATGCTTTTCTCTGTTAAAACGTTTGTTTTTACTTTTTCAGTTATTGTTTGGATCCTGGTCATAACATGCTTCAGGTTGTTTTGAGCAGCAAAAAGGAAATAAGCAATATTTTAACTTATATCACACTGTTAACAACATTAAGTGCCTACGCAGCAATATGCTGCCTATTCAGTATTTTCAACTTTCTTCCTGTCCGCTGCTGACTTACAACACCAAGAAGATAATTTATAATTTTACACAGCTTTGCAACCTGTAAACGCAGCAATGATTTGGCTCACAAGCATGGTCAGGAAAAAAAAAAAAGAAACAAAAAGCAGTGAGGTACAGGACTTAAAAAAGAAGCAGAATATAAAGTTACTGTATTTGCTGAAGGCTGGTTTTGAAATCATAGGAAAACCAGCAAAGGTCTTCTGGAGTCAGCTCACACACACCCAGGCATTGCAGGTAACACCACTGGAAGAGGAAGAGCTCCAGCAGGGCACTGTTTGCCTACCTTCACCCTGACACTAAGGCAAAGAGTTAGAAAAGAGACTTTGAACTATATGTCATCCCCGCTGCTCATCACGGTCTGCTGTGGATGTGATTACTAACCTGTTGTGACTCCTAAGAATATACCTTCTGGATTAGCCAAAAGGGAGACATCATTCCGAAAGTCACACAATTCATGCAAAACCATCTCTATGCCAAAGTAGAAATTACAGAAATACATTTCAGGAATTTCTCAAGGATTTCTTTCCATAGGGTTAAGTTGGACATTATCTTTTGAGCATTCAGTTCTCATGCAGCAAGATTTCTGTCCCCCCTCCATTAGAGAAGTCTTAGGAATCCCAATAAATAAGAGAGAAGAAACATGACTGTTTCTAAACTAAGTGTTCTCCTTTGGCCATCTAGGCAAAAAATGTATCTTCAAAATTTAAGAGTTTGAGTTTTGCCGTAACATCACATTCATGCCTCAAATCCTCCAAGCACACAGGCTCAAAAATCCAACTCCTTCTGCTCTCAAAAGGCAGTGAGAATGGCCCCACCCAAAACCATCTTATTTTGGATCCCTCTAACGTGAACTTTGAAAGATCTCATTTTCTAGGAAAATAGACTTCTGACTCAAAAATAAAGGTGCTTGGCAAGATAACTCCCTCTCTCTCCATGGAGATGTACAGCCTACCCCAGCAAGCCTCAGTGCACTACAGCCAACCAAAAATATCCTTCTTTTGGATCTGGAACACATTTACCTGCAACACAACTTACCTGCAGAACATTTCTGACAAACCAGCAACAACAGAACTCCTTTGCCCGTTCCCAGATTTCAAGCACATAACTAAATAAAAGCACAAGGAGATCAGCATGTCTATAAATCAGAAGAGCTCATGGACCTTTTCTAGCTGTAAACTTCCAAAGTTGCTACGTCAGCCCCTGAAACATAGCAACTGGGGATTTGGCAAAGTCAGATTATTGCCAACCAAGGAATACTAGTTGAGGTGAAGATAGTTTTCCTAAAGACATAAGGATAATTATTTGCACATTAGGATTGTGCATCAATCAATTAATTTTTCTTCCCTTTCTCTCCCACCTGTACATATGCCAGGCTTGACACCAGGCATCACCATTCCCCATTTTCCATTTTATCTAAATTTTATTTTCAATTAAGCTACATCAAAGGAGCCTCTCCAATAAATCAATACTGTACTGGAGCCTCTGTCTGACAAAGTTGGTATCTGAAGCTTCAAAAAAACAGTGGTAGAAATAGAGCTGAAACATAAATAGTTGTGGTTTATCCGCTTTAACACTTGAGCAATATTGAATGTACCCACTTCACAGTGCTTCGCCTTAAATAATAATAGTAAACTTACCCTACCCCTTCTCCGTTCTTTCCTCTTCCCTTACTCCCTGCTCCCTCCACCCCCCAGATATTGCCTCGCCTCCCCGGAATAAAAGTAATAAAATCAGAGAAGATAACCACAGAATAATTATGCCTTCACAGGACAGAGTGTAGACTTCAACATTTACAAGCTAGTTGTTGTTTGCTGCCAGATTTTGTATCTCTTAAAAAGACTACAACTAACAACTGCTCTGATTTAACTACATGTTCCTCATCTACCTAGGAAGGAAAGGGAGCTGGAGGAAAGAAGAACAGCTTGTTTAAGACTGGCTGTGTAAAAAAAGTACTTCCAAAACTTGGCTTTGGAGCAGTGAGTGAAGGATGAAGACCTAGTGCCCTGAAGATATCTAGGCACCAATTATTATGTTACCAGAGTCTAGTATCCCCTTACATACTCCTTTTAATGAAATGCTCCAGGCATCAGCAGACTTCAGGACCTACCACTTAAAAAAACATTGCACGCGTCGGGCTCAAATAATGGAAACTGGCAAAACGGACGTGGGCTCAATCCTCCTTTTTCCTCCTCTGTCAGTTAGTCAAGGACCCCTCATTCACTCCTCCACTGCTGCCTACTTCCTTCAACGCCAGGCATCTCAGGGGCATCTGATAAGGAAGCTCAGAGTTATCTTGCTCAAAGTTTGCCTAACAAAACCAGCCAGCCCCCCCACCCCACTCCCCACGCATATATACACACACATTCAATACATTCAACTGATTTTCAAAGAAGAGTAGTAGCTGAGTCATTTTGACAACAAAAATACAAATTTCCTTGCTCTACAGATTTTTTTTTTAAAAGTAAGCAATATTTTAAACAAAAAGCATATTTTTTTTTAGCAATTCTCACCCATTTTCCTCTATTTTTGTGTTACGTATTGAAACGTGAAAACATTCAAGACTGAGAGTGAACAATCAAAGCATTAAGATACACGTTCACCCCTAAGGAGAACTGTAGAAAAGTCCGTGACTTGTACAAATTCCCCAGCTGCAGTGATTTCTAGACGGTATGGCTGGCTAATAAATGCCACAGAAAGACATTTAAAGCAGGCTTAAGGATCTTTTACCCTAAGAAAGAACTTGCCAGAGAGCAGCAGTGACAAGGTGACTGTTCCCTGGCACAGCTAGGGGCACACGGCAACCTTTGCACCAGCTTGCAGTGACTCCTCTGCGTTGCCACAGAGGCTGCCCACCTTTGTCACCTCTCAAATAGCCTTAACTGTAAGAATTTTTTAATTTTTTAATCAAGTCTCTTGGAAAACTCATGTCCTTTCTACTGTAGCTGTTTTCAGCTTGAAGCCCACAGACTTTCAGGGCCTCTGGAATACTTTTTAAATCCTTCAGAAGGCAGGCAGGGGAGGTAGCAGCAGTCAAACGTCCTCTCTCTGATTGCACTGCCATTCCTGTAAATCTTGGCTTAAATACACCTGCATCACAGGAAGAAAACAGACAATTTTAAGTTGCTGACTCTAGAAAAAGAGCTAGAACTGCCTGAGATTAAACCCAGCCCCCAGACTTTGTTGAAAGGCCAATTTAAAGGATAAGGAGATTAACAGAAGTACGATGTCAAAGTACACTCAAACAGCAACAGCTTCTTGACAAACACTGAGAGGTCATAAAACCCAGGACATTTAAGAAATCAGCACTGCAGTAGACAACTCATAATCCTGCAGTCTGTGCGTGAAGGAAAGCTCTCCCTGACCAGGTTCTGGCACCTGGTAAACTTCAGCAAATAGTTTTGGTTGTAGTGATGCAGCACAACTCACTGATCCAATAACCTGAAACTCAGCCAACCCAGCTGAATTCAGAGTAAGAAGATCCTCCGAGAGACATATTGTCCAATGGAGAAGGCAACACTGCCTTTCTTCCATGCACTTTGGGACCTGGTGCTTCTCCGAAAGGAGCTGGTTCTTTGCTAGGAGCTGGGGAGAGATGCACAGTTTAGAAGGGAAAATTCACAAACCCATGAGCAATGTTAGCAAAGGACAGGGAAAGATGCGTACTCATCAGCTGTCTCCTCTCACTCCCTCCATGAGGGGCAAGAGGCTTTGGGAATCATTCCTATGGAGAGACCCATTGGCCTGCATATGGTTTCAGGGAGAGAACTTACTGAGAGGGAGTTCACATGCAGGGAAGAAACAAGAAGAGGTCTCAGGTTAGGAAGCTCTTCCAGTTTGTGGTCGTCTTCCCATAAGAGTGAAAAGACATGGGGGGAATAACCCCCACTAACAGCATTAACAGTGAAGGATTTAAAGACTATGACCAGTCTTTCTACAGCAGTTTGATCAACAAGCCACAGCAGATACCAGTCACTCAGCAACACCAAGAGAAGGAGCGTCGACCACTGAACCAGGCAATGCTTCCCTGAACACTTTGGGTCATCCGGCTTCTCCCAGGCTGTTGTGGCCTTACAGGGTGGTAGGACCAGAGGCTGCCACTCAAGTTAAACCATCTTTAAGCCGTTTCTGCTTCAAATTAATTAGGAACCTGCAGCCTCAGCAGCAGCTTCAAAACAGAAAGGCTGCTTCTTCAAATAGACACCCAGAGAGCATCCCCATGAGAGCTTCAGCCAAACATAATCCTGATTCCCAAGCACTGCTCATGAAGAAATGTGGCTAATGTGGCTCAAGTTTCCCTGTGCAGATCTGAGCTCCTCCACACCTCAGTTGCCATCCCCTGAATCTGCATGTTACCAGACTCAAGACTGTCACTGACCAAAATTTTCCTTCTCTTTCTCCTCCTGCCCACACCAAGTTTACTTTATGTCTACCGGAATGACAACATCTCCAACACTGGGACTGAACACTGGCATCTTCCCCAGTGAAGAAACCAATTCCCCCACACCAATTCCCAGCAGCAAAAGCTGCCAGTAAACACATTTCAACAATTCAATGTATTCATTATGAACAAAACTTACGCTACTGAAGACAACAGAAACTATACCAGCCTACCAATATCTGAAGGGAGCCTACAGGAGAGCCGGAGAGGGACTCTTTGTCAGGAAGAGCAGTGACAGGACAAGGGGCAACGGTTTTAAATTGGAAAAGAAGAGATTTAGACAAGTTATTAGGAATAAGTTCTTTACTGTGAGGGTGGTGAGGCACTGAAACAGGTTGCCCAGGGAAGCTGTGGATGCCCCATCCCTGGAAGTGTTCAAAGACAGGCTGGATGCGGCTTTGAGCAACCTGCTTTAGTGGAAGGTGTCCCTGCCCTCCCGGCAGGGGGGTTGGAACTCAATGACCCTTCCAACTCCAACCATTCTATGATTCTATGATTCTATGTCAGCCTTTTTGAAGCATAAAACCCCACTCTGTTCCCTGCCAGAGGATGGCTAATTTTGGATTGTCCTGCAACGGAATTAGGCATTGACTACTCTGTTGTCTAGCCTAGTTCGGCCTGCTACTCTGCAGGAGGCAGCCATGGAGGGATCTAATTCCCCATCTTGCTTAGATAGAGGAATACCCTTGGCTTTCTAGTATCTTCTTGCTGAGCCAGGCCTGTTTGCCACTGTGGGAGGTGGATAATTGAAGGAATGGTGCAACCTCCCCTGTTGCAGGCATGGGCACTGGTGAATATTGTCAATTGCTCCTTTGGTAGGACAGAGGATGCATCACTCACTGGGGTAGCTGGCTAGACCCTGCTAAAAAGCTCTTCTTCATGAGGACTCCAGCTTCAGTAGCTATCCCCATGCAGTGCAGTCAGTTGTGGAAACCAGAAGTCATGAAATGGTAATGCTGACAATATTTAGCCCCCTTGGATTCTTCTGCTCACCATCATTCATTTTCAGGGTCATTTATCGCTTACTCTTCAGCTGAAGCAGTTGCATTGCCTGGTATGGGGAACATCACTGTCAAGGGGATCAAAACTGAATGCAGATAAATGAAAGGACAGTCCCAGCTGTGAGAGTGCAGAATGGACACACCGCAGAAATGCACAATTTCCTAAGTTATGGAGTAAATTTTGCATTTGCAGCTGCCTTTGATAGTGGTTATATAGACTGATGTTTATTTGTCTTAGAATAGCATCCAGCAATCTCAGTTGGGATTAGAGCCTCTTGGTAATACATGGAGCACAAACTTCAAGGCAGGTAAAAAAGGTAGCCAAGAGATGTACAGTTGAAGCTGGCGATCAGGGAGCTGCAAGGCTCTGCTATGCTAAATCCAAGTTACGATCTCTATGGCCACATTCTTCTGCAGCTCTTCATACAACTG
This sequence comes from Tringa solitaria, assembly GCA_026413425.1. NCBI lineage: Eukaryota > Metazoa > Chordata > Aves > Charadriiformes > Scolopacidae > Tringa > Tringa solitaria. The sequence continues at coordinate 20,044,851 of JAOXJM010000033.1, forward strand.
TGAAACATGGAAGTTACCCCTGGTCTGCTGGAGACACCAAAGGAAATGCAGTGTCTTCCTTGGAGAACTCTGAAAATTATTTCCTGAGTGCCTGTCAGACTTCTAACTTTCAGGATGTGCTCAAGAGCCATTTCTGCATCTGGTATATGAGGATCTGCTTAAGGATTGTGGGTTAGAAAGGTTTATTGTCCTTACTACTGTAACATGTTTGTATTTCTAATTTGCTCAATGTGCCTGGAGAGTTGCACTCTACAAATCAAGGTGAGTCAATCATATGCTTAGTTTTTGCTATGAATTAAGCATCTCAAAGATTATGACAACGTCATCTTTCCCTCTTCTCCTTCCACACTGTTTCTCTCTACTTACAATACCATTCTTGATCCAGTGAGCTGACATACTTGAAGAACAAAAAGCTGCATGGCTTGAAGCAAAGAATTAGAACCTGCAACACTTAGGGTAATGAAAGAAAAGGGGTTTTGCCATTAAACAGAATTAAAAGTCACTATGAAGTTAGGTGAATCCACTGATAAGTTCAGATGCTTGCAGACTTTCATTAGGGGTGTTCCTGTTAAAGAGAGAAGTGCTTCAGCTGAGCTTTCATACTAACAATCCTAAGGCTGGTCTCCCTCATTTTAAATTCAACCACAACACTGGTTGTAGTTTATATTGACAGAAGCTGAAATTAAGGGTAGGCAGGGTTGTGTTATCTTCTATTCTGGGAACTTTCGATGTTTGCTTTCCAGTGCAATAAGGAAGAGACAGAGTTGAAACATTTAAAACAATTTCAGTTTTTCTAAGACTGTTCTGACTTCTACACTTAAAATGTGAGATTTGGGGTTTGGCTGGTTTTTTTGCAGGGGGAGGGTGCCAGGTGCCCACCTAGCTGCTCTATCACTCCTCTCCTCTGCAGGAGAGGGTGGAAAGAAAAAAAGATGGAAAAAAACTCATGGAGCAAGACAAAGGTAGTTTAATAAAGCAAAAGCAAAGGCCATGTATGGAAGCAAAGGAAAACAAAAAAATTATTCTCTACTTCCCTTCAGTAGGCAATGTCCAGCCACTTCCCAGGAATCAGGGCATCAGTACCCATAGTGCTTGCTCTGGAAGACAAATGCTGTAAATAGCAAATGCACACCTCCCCCCCCCCAACACCCCCGTCCTTTCCTCCTCCTTTCTGTTTGCTTTTATTGCTGAGCAGACACCATATGGTATGGAATATTCCTTTGGTCAGTATTGGTCAGCTGTCCTGCCTATCCTTTTCCAAGACTGCTTGCTTTCTTTGGAGGCCAGTCATTTTTTTACTCTCTCAGAGCAGTGGCTTTCTAACCAGAGGCAAGTCCAAAGTTAAATCCCAGATCCAGTCACTTTCTCAATACCATGGATATCACAGAATCACAGAACGGTAGGGGTTGGAAGGGACTTTTGGAGATTGTCTAGTCCAATTCCCCTGTCAAAGCAGGTTCACCTAAAGGAAGTTGGATAGGAAGGCATCCAGGTGGATTTTTAATATCTCCAGAAAAAAAAGACTCCACAACCTGTCTGGGAAGCTGGGAAGCCAGTAGTCAGTCATCCTCAAAGTTTTCCCTTACGTTCAGATGGAATTTCCTGTGCAGTATTTATGACACTATTTTCACAGAATAACAGAATCACAGAATCAGAGAATGATGTGGGGTTGGAAGGGACCATCATCTAGTACAAACCCCCTACCAGAGCAGCTCCACACAGCAGGTTGCATAGGAACATGTCCAGGCTGGTTTTGAATGTCTCCAGAGATGGAGACTCCACCGCCTCCCTGGGCAGCCTGTTCCAGGGCTCTGCCACCCTCAAAGTAAAGAAGTTCTTCCTCATGTTCAGATGGAACTTCCTATGTTCAAGTTTATGCCCGTTACCTCTTGTCCTGTCACTGGGCACCACTCAAAAGAGTCTTGCCACCTGCCCTTTAGATGTTTGTAAGCATTTATGAGGTCCCCTCTCAGTCTTCTCTACTCCAGGCTGAACAGACCCAGGTCTCTCAACCTTTCCTCATAAGAGAGGTGCTCCATTTCCTTGATCAACTTTGTAGCCTTCTGCTCGACTCCCTCCAGCAGTTCCCTGTCCTTGAACTGGGGAGCCCAGAACTGGACACCGTGCTCCAGATGTGGCCTCACCAGGACAGAGGGGCAGGATAACCTCCCTCAACCTACTGACCACAAATTTTTGATGCACCCCAGGAGACCATATTTCTTCTTGGCCATAAGGTTGCATTGCTGGCTCATGGTTATCTTGCTGTCCATCAGGACTCACGGGTCCCTCTCTGCAGAGCTGTTTTCCAGCAGATCAGCCCCCAAACTGTATTGGTGCATGGGGTTATGCCTCCCTAGGTGCAGGACCCTACACTTGCCCTTGTTGAACTTCATTAAATTCAAATATTTAATATCTGAATATTCTTCTTGTGAATGAGCCTTCCATTTCTGAATGTACACTGATCTCCCAGGTGATTTTGAATGAAAAAGCATAATAATAAATAATAAATATGCCAGCCATTTGGAATCTCTTCTTCAGAGAATCAGCATCTACTTTTGAGCACTGCATGACCCAATGCTATTAGCATGATGCTCATTCTGTAGCAGCCCTGATTCTTGTGAAGTCACAGCAAAAATGAATTTGCACATAAGGGCTGGTTTTGTTTGGTTCTCTGGGTTGATGGGATGCCAGCTTTCATATTTCAGTGGCATTAGATGGACTGTAATGAAAAACATGTTTTCCCATTAGAAGAGCTATCTTCTGTAGCTGTAGGAGACAGCAAAAAGGTGTTGTCTCATTACCTCTTTCTACAGATAAATCCAACATGAGTATTCATCAGAGTTTATTCATATTGATTTTTCATTTTATAAATCACGTTAACATCGCAGCACCTTGACAAGCTTACATATTAAAACACAACATATTAATATTTACTTGCTGCCTAACGGCCACAACACAGAGCCTCCTTACTGTCTAATGATATTCAAGCATAAACAAAAAGGTTGAAAAAGGTCATTTTTACAATGGGAATGCATCTGATTTATATCCCCCAAATTGGAAATCATTATAGTGGTAGTAATATTCTTTCATATAAGCTATCACATGTGGAGAGCAGCTTGCTCAATAAAGACCCACTTTCTACAACAGGGGAAGTCAATGATCATCCAACCAAAAGGCAGTTATCAAAACTTGGAAAAATTTGCCTCAAGAACAGGGAAGGGAAGCTGTCTAAGGAGTACAGCAATCATCGTGCACTCATACGGAAAGAGTAGGGAAAGGTGTTCCCAAATGTTTCTATTAGATATAAGCTATGTATAAAATAACAGAAAGCAGATTTTTTTTTTCCCTAGAGCTTGTACTCCACATCTTAGCTGTTTTAAGACAAAACCTCACAACTGCAGATACCACAGATGCAGTCGGGATTGATGCACTTAGGGAAGCCAGCCCCAAGGAGTCGGGGGCTTCTCCTTCCCATTGTCTTCTGGGTAATCATCTGTCCCTTTCTTTTGTTTGGGTCTGCAGGAGGTTGCCCTGTTTTTACTTGCTCCTTGGTATAAAGGATTGTGCATTCCTTTTACCGGGTGTTTGTGGTCTGGTGGGTGGGGTGTTGTGGTCTATTCCATCCTCCCAAGGAGAGGAAGTATGGTAAAAAAGCTGCCTTTTGCATTAGTTCATGAAGTGAAGATATCTGCTGGGCCCAAAGACGGCTGTAAAGCTTTCCAATAGCTTTTTTGGAAGAGCTCAAACTATTCCCTCTTACTTGGTCAAACGTTTGTGTTTTCATATTATTTGTGACATGTAAGGTTAATTTTGGGTCTGTGCTAACGGTTCTGTGAAATGAGTGCTTTACTCTCTGGTTAGAATAATGTGTATCTTCTGGGGAAACTTATGAGTTTATCTTTTTCAAGTATTTAAGGGTTGCAAATGAAGAAATAGGATTGAGGTGCTACTTTTATTTGGTGACTTATAGCTATTTATGTCTATAAATTTGCCACAATTTCTGCTTCTTTGTTTTTTTTTTTTAATCAGTATTTTTCCCTCTCTTGGTTTCTTTTGTGTAAATGAATGAAAATGAAGTATTAGTGAAATGATGTAAATTGTACTATGTTTGAGAGACCTGTAAAAGTCTTTGGTTGAACTGATGATAACAGTATTCAGGATTTCTTAGAGATCTTGAATATCCTGCCATCCCCGTGGTTTGCTAGTGACTGTCTCACTGGGGTCAGGGCTTCGAAAGTCCATGGAATACTACTAAAAACAGGAAAGAGCCGCTGGCCAGAGTGTAGTCTCAATTCTAGACAGAGTTGGGACTCTCTTCCACCCTTAGCTGAAATTAAGCCTACCTGAAGCTTAGTCTACAATACTAAGTCTATTAGATTTGCTAAGTGTCTTAGGCTCCCTCTATAGCTTATTGTCATGGTATAACCTCAGTCAGCAGCTAAGCACCACTCAGAGGCTCGTTCACTCACCCCAGTGGGATGGGGGAGAGAATCAGAAGAGTGAAAATGAGAAAATTCATGTGTTGACATAAAGACAATTTAATAAGTAAAGCAAAAGCTGTGCACACAAGCAAAGCAAAACAAGGAATTCATTCATTACTTCCCATCTGCAGGCAGGTGTTCAGCGATCTCCAGGAAAGCAGGGCTCCATCATGCTTAATGGTTACTTGGGAAGACAAATGCCTTAACTCCAAATGTCTCCCCTTCCTTCTTCTTCCCCCAGCTTCATATGCTGAGCATGATGTCATATAGTATGCAATATCCCCTTAGGCAGTTGGGGTCATCTGTCCCAGCTGTGTCCCCTCCCAGCTTCTTGTGGACCCCCAGCTTACTCACTGGCAGGGACGTAGGAGGAGCAGAAAATGCCTTGACTCTGTGTAAGCACTGCTCAGCAATAACAAAAACATCTCTGTATTACCAACACTGCTTTCAGTACAAATCCAAAACATAGCCCCATACTAGCTACTGTGAAGAAAATTAACTCTATCTCAGCTAAAACCAGCACATTGGTGAATTAGAACAAGTTCGGTCCAGAGTACAGTTCCTCCTAACCTTGTCAAGAAACTTGCTTTTCCAGTAAGTGAAGGAAATTTAAAAGCTGAAGCTTAGGGACAGGAAGCTTTTCCCACTAACTTGGAAAGCAGTCTTGCAAAGCAGACGACTGAATGAAAAATATGCTTAGGAGCAATGCTTTTCACTTAAAAAGTCCTTTCTCATTTATAAAGCTAAAAGCACTCTACAAAAACCTGTGAATATTTAAAATACAATCTATATATGTGTGTACAGACACTAGGAGCGATTTGTACAAAAACTGTGTTATGGTGGATAAAATCTGTCTATTAAATTAGAGATTGAGCTCTTATTACCAGTTTTTGGCATCACCTTTGATGAAGTGTTTGGGACCACACTCCCTGGAAACTATACTTCCCACCAAGGCACTCAGATGAAGTGATTAAGAGTGTCTGCTTATTCTCTGCACCCAGCAAGGATTTCTTTAGAAATCTGCTCCTGTTATTCTGCCTCCTGAGAAGTAATAAGGTGCTTCCTGACACATGACCTTTCAACTTTCTCTTCTGCTATTGCCCTGCTGAAAAAAAAATATCTTTTGGTTGGGGACAGTGAGTTTTCAGGCTCATATTCCTTCATGAATAGGAATAGGCAGGTCTACAGGATTCTTTTATTGAACAAGTACTTTTTAAAAAAAAATATTGCACTTACAGTTTTACTTGTGAGTGCTGTCAGCACTTTCTCTCCTTCCTAGATGTTACAAACACTTTGGATTTTTGTCACAAGTGTTGCAGTCCTGGTGGTTTTCCTTCTGAGAAAGAGATCATGTGGTCTGGCTTCTAGGAGAACTTATCATTGCCTATATTATCTGTATTTACCTCTTTGATCACTGGAGTTTATGTACAGGCAGTCTTAAAATTTGCCTGCTCTTCAGAGATGACATGGAAAAGGGATGAGGAGGGTGATAGTTACAGGTGGTTCCATTCTGAGGGGAAACGAGGGTCCCATGTGCCAGCCAGACCCTTCTCACAGGGAGGTCTGTTGCCTCCCTGGGGCCCGTGTTAGGAGTATAACCAGCAGGCTTCCTGGCCTGATATGCCCCTCAGGTTATTACCCCCTTTTGATCTTACAGGTAGACAGTGATGAGAAGAAGACAGAGAGAAGAAGTCTGAGGGCAATGAAGAAAGGTTTCAGGGCTTTGGGACAGCTTGTCAAGGGTTTGGGAGCATAAATCATGTTCTCCTCTGTCCCTCTGGTTTTGAGGACTGATAAATGGATAAACAAGAAGATCAGGCAGATCAATGCCTGGCTCCAGAACTGGAGCAGCACTTTGAGTTCTCTGACCATAGTTTGATTTACAGGACACGGGGTCTGCTTGCAAATGATGAGAAAACCCTATCCTGAATGGGGAAAAGGGTACTAGGCCAAAAGGTAGCAAGGCTCATGGACAGGGCTTTAAACTAGAAGTGAAGGGGGAAGGAGATAAAACCAGGCCTGCTGGTAATGAGCCTGGGGGTAAAGGTCCAAGGATGGGGG